>VDFB02270651.1:226623952-227041714 GCA_007258455.2 Sequoia sempervirens
GCTTCTCAACAAAAAATTGGAGTTATTTCTTCTGCACTTCCATCCACTACACCTCCTAACGTTCAACAAGTAGCCACTCAGCTAGCTACACCCACTTGGCTGAAACTGAATCTAGAGAAGAGGTAGCAAGTACAAGCCCAACCAGTAACATGGGATGATATGAGGGTAGGAATTGATAAATTAAAAGAAAAGAAGAAGGCCCGTGTAGTGCATTCAACCATACTCACGGATGAAGGAGACTCGATAGCTGAAATTGCTACCACAATTGTTGATAAGGATGACATAAAATTGCAGCTAGAGGATTATCATATAAGTATAGTTAATTTGGGAAAGTACACTAGAAATTAGCAAATAAATTTAATTGATATTGTTGCTACTACTACCAAGTCCAGATTAATAAAAGACAAGCAGGCTAAAGATGAGCTTAAGGCTCAAGTTGTTAAAATGAAAGATTTCTTGAAGGAGTTAATGTCATCTACTCCTAAGCAGCCTACACCATCAAAGATTCTCGTTTTAATGAGTAGAAAAGAGGTAATGGTTTGACTGAAATGAAAAAGAAAGCCACATGGGTTGGTAATTGGCTTAATACCTTTAAAGTTGATATGGATAAGTTTTTAGAGGATGGTTTTAAGTATTATTACAGGGGGCTGAAATTAGTCAAAACCATAGAAGCAGTTATGAAGAAATGGTGGGAGGAAGAGGAAAAGTTCAGAGAATATTTGGGAAAGCTTAGGGCAATTGACAAGATTTCTGATAAAGAGTTGGTCTAGTCCAAGATTTTGGGTGATGACTATTTTGGATACATTGCAAAAGCTATTCATATATCTACTTTTAAGTCACAAAATCTTATTGAACATAGGGTAATTATGCTCAAGAATCTTCATGAGATATTTGAGAATACTGGTATATTTGAAGAAATTGTTTCAAGGTTCATTGATAAAGATTTACCTCCAGATTAGAGACTCGAATCATTGGGAGATATCAAGGATGCATGGGAGGAACGACTGAATGGAATGCTAATAGAAGGAGATACGATTAAGTCACCACTCATGGACAGATTGTTGGAACTTAGAGGTGACTTGCGGTGGGCAGCCAAGGACTTTGGTCAAATGAAGGTAAGCATGGATACAACAGAGAAGAAATTTGAAGAATTAGAATTCAAGGTTGACTGGGTCAATAGATTGGATGATGATACAATGAAACAAATTCTTACTAATTATGATGAATACTGTGGGGGCCAGCATGAAGGTGACGAATGAAATTAATTGTTTTTATTATCTTTTGAACAACAGTGCCTTTTTGGACGAGTTTTGAGTAAAGGGACAACTAGGCAACAGAGTTTGCAAGTCAAGAGTAATTCATGGTAATTAGTAGCAATATGAGTGAGGACTTGGAGTTCAATTTTTGGTTGATAGAGCAGTTGGCGCACTTGTTCAACTTTAGCAATTACAACGGGGACAAATACTAGAGTCCCTACAATTATGGATCTGAAGCCCTGAATTGTGGATCTTAGTTTTTAATGAGAGAAATTAGTGTTGAAATTGTCTATGTACAATTTCTCTCCATTTTATAAAGGTCGGCTAATTGAAGTCAAGATTGGCTACCTAAGAGAGATTTAGGATAGTATTTACAACTTTTAGGATTTTTTCAGCTTTTATGCAAAGATACTCATAAACACTTTTACAGTTTTAATGAAGTTTATGTTATTTTTAGAAGTTTGTTAGTTTAATGATAATGTTCATGAAAAATATTTATTCATATGCTAGTGAGTTTTTTTGTGCATAAATGTCTCTTATTTGATGAAAATCAATAGAAGATTTTGAATCTGAAACTTTTTCGTTAAGTTATTTGTGAATGCGATCTCTTTATATTTATTGATCTATGAGTTTTAGCAATGAGCTGGTGATGTGTTCTTATTTGAAAATAAAGTTTTTAAAGAAAGTGATGATGAATGGTTGTACGTCTTGAATCTGCATTGTGAATGAATGCAATGGTATAAATTATTCTATGGATTGTGTCATTTTATGGTTTTAGTTAGTTAAAGAAAATGCTCATTATGAAGTTTATATGTCTGATTAAAAGAAATATGTGTTCATGCTTTACTGTTCTAAGCTTTGTTTTATCTTTTTCCGTTTATTTACACCCCCCACCCAAACATTAGATTAGTCCATATTATGTAGTTTGTACTCTTTACCACCAAGCCCCTTGAACATTACAATTGCATAGGCCACTGAATGACAACAATACAATTGAGAACCAACTACTAAGACCTTGGAAGATGGATAGTTTTAGATTATTTGTCTTTTTTAGGAGAAGCAGAGTAGCAATATTATATTTTAATGTTGCTATGTTATTTTTAACCATCAACAGTAACTTGCTAGTCCATCCTTTTTCCCTTTTTTCTTTTTACATTGGCTTTGACATTGTATGATTGTGTATCTTGTCAGGTAAAAGCACAAACCCGTGTCACATTTTATGAAGGAATCAGCCAACAACAAATTTTGTTTTGAACTTCGACCAAATAAAAGTGGTCTTTATGTTTTGAATTTCAAAATGGTGTAAACTAATGAAATGTAAAACTTTTGATGAAGTTTATTCCTATAATTTTTCAATTTTTTTTAAAAAATGTTTTCATTATGTTTTTATCAATTTAAGGACAAATTTTGGAATGCTGAAAATTTTAGAAAAAGTGACTTCATGGGCCGTCAAGAAACAAATTGAAAGAAACTTCATTTCTCCCTAATTTTTTTTCTCCAAATAGGTAACTTCAATATCTTGTGCATGGGAAAAAAAATAAAATTTTGATGTATATTTTTCTTGTAATAACATTTTAAAGTCAAACTTGTCAGAATTTGACAATTTTCATAGACCGTCAACTATTGTCAATTTTTTTAATCATTTTCAAAAAAAATTATACCCTTTTGAAGAAGAATTTCTCCTCTTGTGCCCATATACATTTTTTAAATTTCTAATTAGCCTCTTTTTAAAATTTTAACAACCTACTTGCATTATTTTAAAAATAAAATATATTAAAACTAATCATAATATTAAAAATATAAATATTTGGATTCACCACTCCGAGCTCTACAAAAGGGTATTTTTCTTTTTTGTAGAAAAATCATTTTGACTGGAGAAATACTTTGCCAAAGTTGAATGTTTCAAAAAATTCTGAAAAAAGGTGAGTTGGCTACCAAGTAGGATGCCAACTAGACATGCACAACCGATCATGTTTCAGTCGAAACAGATCGAGAAATGCTCAGTCGAAATCAGCTCGGCCGAGACATAACCGACTGACAAATACTCAGCTGAAAAATGGTTGATATAAATAATTTTTTTTTAAATTTTTTTTTTTCAACTCAAGAAAATTAGGTAAAATACATATTTCAACCAAGGCTTATTTCGACAAAAGAAGGTTTATTTCGAAAATTTAGAAGACTTATTTCAATAAAGGAAAATGTATTTGGACAATAGGATAGCTATTTTTGAAGGTACATTGATCTTCAACTTATTAATTGATTATGTCTTTATTTTCATGAATGCATTTGAAGTTTGTTTTCACTATTTTTCATTTGAATATGGTTGAGAACTAGGGTTATTAGGTTATGGTGTACACATGTACAAAGACCCACAATTTTGTTGCATCTTATGATGATATTCCTTCTACATATCATGATGATTTGATATGTCCATAGAGCCACATGTTCTTTTTATATCATTCCTTATTTTAAACATTATAATGTGTTTCACATGATCACCAAATTCTCCCATAGCTCATGTGAGACCTATATCAATAAATCAAAGTTATACACCTTTCATTATGCTTGGAATATGTAAATTTATGATCTATTTTGTTAGCCTAGATCATACATATGCACATTCATGCTTCATCATCTTTTCTTACATTACATGATGATATTGAGCTTACCCATGACAAAGAGAAACCACCTAATACATGATATATATATATATATATGAATTAAATTCTTAGATTTCATTATTATTGATCACCAATTCTATGTTCTTCCATTCTTGTTCTTACATCCTCCTTATGCCTATGTTTTATTAAATTTACCTTTTCCTTTACTTTTATTTCCAACTTAGACTTATCTTTTATGTATATATTATTTTTCTATTTTATGTTTTGCATGCTTATGTTTATTAGACTTTTGTTTAGTACTCATGATTTTATGATCTTTGCCTTATAATTTTGGTTTCTCATGTTGCCTCATTAATTCTTAAATTTTCATGCATGTATTGTGATACTTTTCGAGCATGTAACTTTTCCACAAAATATTCTTTGACTATTGATTATTTTCTTTGATCCTATATATGATCATGGACCACACTTTTAGATCTAGTTACCACATAGACTAGAGGGCATCATGTATTCCATTACATCTTAAACCTTCATCATATTGCATCTTCATATTATGGGAATCATGTCTCATCCCTTTACATCTTATGCTTATGTGGCTATATCCTTACATTTTAGGTCATTAATCCTTCCTCCTTTTAACATAGTGTGATTTTATTTGTCACATCCTTGCATTTAAGGAATCATGCCTTCCTCTTTGTAATGTTATCCTTTCATTGCTAAATACCTTTTCATAGGAGATGTATATAATTTTTTCTCTCTTTCACATCATATATAAGTGGTGATCTACACATTTAGGTATATATCAAGCTCATGATATTTCTCTTTCTATGTTTTATAGTACTCATTTTATTAAAAGATCCACACATTTTAATGCACATTTAGTTGTGATCTAGTAAGTGATGTCATGATCTAGCACACACATCTAGTTACAAGATTTAAATATTTTTAGGTGATATATATTCCAAATATGCTCATGATATGTTTGTAATTTATGTATTTAAATAAATTTTAATTGATGAACATTTTTCAAGTGATATATATACCAAATATGAGCTCACGATACCGAATTTTCTCATGTGACATGTTTGTAAAATTTGAATGCTTTTTTTTACTTTGGCTTTAAAACAAATGAACAATTTATAATTTAATGTTAGATATTTATGCAATATTAATTGTACATGTTTCATTGAAAGCTCATGTGTGTACAAATTTGTATGCAGGTGAATTCAAATTTGAGTGCAATTTGTGATGGAAAATAAAAGGATTAGATCGAGGAAGTATGATCAAACATGAATAAGACAAAGGAAAAGAAGAGCGGGTGAAGGAACATCTACTGAAGAACAACCCATGGAAAATATTGATGACCAAGGTGATGTATAGGTACAAGAACAAACTGAACCTAGTAATAGAAATTTTTCAGACTATGGTATGGAAAATATGATGGAGATGGATGAGGATTCTCTTTTCAATAATATTTCATCTGAAGATATGTTATCTAAAAGCACATTAAAATTACACTCAAAAATAATATGGGATGAATTTTTTGAAGAAAAATCTCTAACTGGAAGAGCACAGTTAGTTGCAAAGTTATTTAGACGAAAATAAATGACCCCTGTTTTGGAGTTGTTAGGGGTTGATAATAGGAAAAGTCATCAGATTTAAAACAAAAAATTGTTGAAAACTTGCAAGAAGTATTGTAATGTATTGTAAAGAAGAGTCGATCTAGTGATCTAAGTGTTGCATGTAGAGCATTGATGACTGCAATTTCTAGTAAGAAATTGTCATATAGAAGACAAGTTCAAGCAATTTTTGAATTAATAAATGTTTTTAGGAGAACTATTCAAAGGTATATTGAAAAGAGAAATGAAATAGATGGAAAATTTGAGAAAAAATAGGTAAATATTTGTAGGGTTCCCTGGAAAGATAGAATTTCAGAAGATGTAAAGAAACAGGTGGTTGAATATTGGACCACCCACTCTCATTTTTCTTCCAATAGAAGGGATACTATACAAATAATAGGTGAAGATGGTACAAAAATTTATCATCCAAAACATTTTATAGATACAACACAAAGTGAACTTTTTGAAGCATTCAAGCAAGAAATTTCAAATGTGAAGATTTGTCAATGGATGTTTGAGACACTACGACCATCATTTGTATGTATAAATAAAGTACGTGAAACTTGTTATTGTCGAAATCATGTAGAATTTTTTCTACACCTACAATCATATAAAAAATCTATTACAATAATTGATCAAAATTCAGCCATCCCTAGAAGCACAACACAATTTGTGAAGTCTCTTGTATGCAAAAAATTAGAAGATTCAGATGAATTCAATGTTCAGTGTATAAAAAATATATGTAATGATTGTGGAGATTTGAATATTATTTTACATGTGACAATATTGAAATGCAAGTTATTTGGAAGAGATTGAATATGAGACATACTTAATGAAGTCAAAAGTTAAGGCCAAAAAAATTGTTCTCAAAGAGAGTGGATTGCCTTACAATGAATTCATGAATAAATTTTGCAATATCATATATCCACATATCCAACATTGTCATGGTGCAAGATGGCAAGCTAAGAAATTTTGTGATTCAAAGAATTTCTTTCCACCAGGTTGTATTCTCTCTATTGTAGATTTCTCTGAGAACTATACATTTAGTCCTCAAACTGAGATTCAAAGTCAATATTATCATTTAGAGCAAGTTGCAATCTTTGTGCAAGTTTTCTATAGGCATGCCAAGTTAGAGGTTGATGGAATACAAAGTAGCAAAGATGATCAAATTATCATCAAATAGGTTCACTTTTATATTAGTGATGATACAAATCATGATAGAAACTATGTAGCCCATTGTTTCAAAATGTCTTTTGAAGACCTGAGATGACGTGGCATAAATCAAGAACAACACTGGATATGGTCTGATGGATGTGTTGGTAAGTACATTGTTTTTTAAAATTTTATTTATTTATTTACTTTTAACTTTGAGACTTAAATTGTTTAATTACTTATATATAATTACTTTTTTAGGCTAATTTGGTTTGAGTGTAATTATTTGTAAATTCACAAGACAATTTAAGTATGCAAAAGCTTTTGTTTGGTTAAGCCTGCATCAACATGCTAGATGCAACACCAATTTTTTGTGGAATTTTTATGAGAGTGTACATGGAAAAGGTGAGCACGATGAAGCAGGAGCATGTGTGAAGTGTGCACTTTGTCAACATGAACTTGCTGGTATGGAAATTGATTAAAAGTTAAAATTGATTTAAATATATTCTATGTTTAAGTAAGTTTCAAGCATGTTTATAAATAATTTTTATATATTAAAAATATATTTACAACTTTTGTAAACTTTACATGGTGTGTGTACAAGAGAATCTATTGTTACAGATCCTGATAATGCGGAAGGTGTAGATTACTATCTACTAAGATGTACGCAACCAAAAAGAAAATTGGTGGAATCAATGACAGATGGTGATGGACAAGAGTATCCCATTGGATCAGTCATTATTGAAGGCACATATTATCAACAAATAAAGATAGATAAAAATGGTATTATATTTGTTGATTATATGCCAAGAAAAAAGGTTCTACATTACAATCACTTAGTTATAGCAACAAAAATAAATTTAGAAACTTTACCTAAAAGAGGACGTGCCAAACAAAAGTGGAGGTTGCCTATTGAAGATCATGAAAAGATTTTAAATACAATTAAAGATAGAGAGGATCTAGATTTTATGTACCAAGAGCTTTAAGTTGTTTTTTGGATATATATGTACATGTATGACTGGATATATATATATATATATATATATATATATATATATATATATATATATATATATATATATATATATATATATATATATATATACATACATACATACATACATACATGTACTCAAACTTTTTATAGATCTAGATCTATATATTTATATTGATTGGACATGTGACATGATTTAGAATGGGTTTTTTTTCAAAGGATTGATCATTTATTTTTGGAATTGTATAAATAAATTTTTTCCATGTGGATTCAAGAATCTTTGATTTCATAATTTACATTTGAAACTCCACTTAAATATGTATGTTAGATCATATATGCTTGATACAAAACCTAGTGACTTTAAAAATGTTTTCAAACATTTTTCCTAAATTCCTTTAAATCATCTATTTCCAATTGCATTTTTATGTTGGACATGGAATTCTTTTAAGTTCACTTGAATCTTCGATTTCATTTGTTGAATCTTAGATCATATATATATATATATATGTATGCAATTTACAAAACCTAGTGACTCAATTAAAAAATTCACATTTTTCCTTAATTCCTTTAAATCATCTATTCCAATTGTATTTTTATGTTTAACATGGAATTGTTAAGTTCACTTTCAAATCTCTAATTTCATTTGTTCAACTCCACTTATATGAGCTAGATCATATATATGCACAATTTAAAAAATCGAGTTTACGTTCCAACTTTGCATTTAAATTTATGTTCCATGCAATTCTTAAGTGAACAAGAATATTTCATTTCATTTGTTCAACTCCACAAGTATATAGTGCATCATTTGCAATTTACAAAACATCTCTAATACAACTTTAAAAAATTCATTTTTCCTAGGGTCACAACAATGATTTAAGGAATTTCTAGGAAAAATGAATTTTTAAAGTTGTAAGTTAGATGTTTTATTCGGATCATGTGGTTTTAGAAGGTTTTGTGGACAAAGATTTTGGCACCCTAATACTCTCTTGCACTTCTAGGGTTTTTCACATAAAAGGAGAGAGATGGGCCAAAATGGGCAATGTCCTCATTCAAGATTAATGTAATGAGGGATGCAATATGTCTAATTATGATGTATAAATGCAATAAATTGATAAAAGAGATGGATTACTAATGCAAAAATATTGAAATGAAAGTTGTTTGAAAACATAATGTTGTATGCAAAATGACCTAGAAATGCAAACAAAACTGGACAAAAAGAAATGAAACAGAATGTGTGCACCTAGAGGTTGAAAATGGATGAAATGAAGGTCTAAAATCCTGACAAAACTATTGTAGAAGCTGACTGGGACACTTACGCTAGGCTGGGCAACTTAGTCCCAGTTCTGAGAAAACTGCCCAGAAACCTGTTTCTGCCAAATGGGTATCCAAATCTGCAACAACTTTCAAAAAATAGGTTTAGTGGGACTAAGTCACTACTATTGGAAACTTAGTCCACTTTTGAATTTCTAAAAATTTGAAAGTGGAAATGAAAGCCTTAGGTCTGCACTTCGGTTCCCTACAGGTGTCCACTTCTGAAACTCTAATTTTTGGGCCTAAAAGTGACTTTTTGTTGATATTTTAACTTGGTCAACAAGGAGATGTCCTCAATAAGTCTTCAACCTTATCTTCAATGATCTTCAAACCCTCAAAGTGTCTAAATTTGCAAACACACAATGAAAGATAAATAAATGGTGAATGTTATGGCATGGGGGTTTGCCTTGGTCAAACCCCTTTTTAGGTAATTAAACCAAATGAAGAAATAATATAAGGGTGATCCCACAAAGCTGGTTTACAATTTCTAAGAGGATCTGATTTTTGCTGAAATCACATATTTTTAGAAAATATAATGATTTAAGCCTTAAAAATTTCCATTTAAAGATATCCAATTGAAGAGGGTTTGATCAAACTACCTTAAATCAAACCCCCTTAGATAGAACCCTGCTAGTTTTAAACAATACCTTTAACGGAGTCTCCTTTACACCTATCAAAATGCTGATAAAAAACCACTTTTGATTTACCTTTTGGGGGATCAAATGAATTCATTTAAAATTTATTTTTTGTAAGTATGTAGTCCTTATTATAAGCTTCCCAAAAAGTATAATTTTAAATAAATTTAATTTAATTATTATATTTATTTGTAATTTCTTGTGAATGTAGGTTTTTCATTAAAAATCAAGCTCTTTTTTCTACACATGTGGAAAAATAGCAGATTATCAAAAAAAAATTTAAAAATATTAGTGCACCAGATATTGAAGTCCTTGATCCAACAAAGAAAAAAAATTGAATTTCGATACATACAAAAAAAGTTACATGTTATACAATCGCTCTATGTCTAAATTATAATTGGTTTGAATTCTAAACTTGACTAAAGAAAAAATATTAAATAAACAACTATCTAACCAAGTGTAAGCACTAGATATCGGAGTTACAAATTTAAATTCAAAAGAATTAGAATTTTATCCTTCATGGAAAAAAAATTATGTGTTATACAGTGAGTGTCACTTTTAAAAATGTTGTTTTATGAAAAAAACTAGTTTTTGAGGGAGATGGAAAAAGAAGTGCAATCTGATTCCAAAATTTTTGAAAAAAATATATTTAGAATCTATAGACAAAATTTCACGAAACTCTAGTTTGCATCATCTCCAAATTCCTAACAGTTTAGCTGCTATAGGTGCTCGGAAGTGAAGATTTAGTAAAAAAAAATTATTTCAGTGTCCAGTTTGGCCAAAAATTGTAAACCACTATTGTGGGATCACTCGTAATGAAGCATGCAAAAATGGAGTTAATACCTTGCCATGATGTTTTATCTTGAATTTCTACAGCCAAACATGAAGAATCTGCCCTTAAATGTCCTTGGAAGCTATCTTGATGACTTGCAATGATAAAACCCTAGCTTGCTTGACTTGAGAAAATGATGAATGATGGATGAATGATGATGAGTTATGTGAATTATTAGGTCAAATGAGAGGGAAAACCCTATATTTATACACAATTATGCCCTAATTCCTGAAAATACCTCATCACAGGCCGACCTTAGGTCTTAAGGAATAAAAAATCGAAAGAATTTTAAATTAATTTTGATTTTTGAGCCAAATGGGACTAATTCGCCACCAATGGAAACTTATTCCACTTGGGAATTTTTAAGTGGGTGTCAGGAATTGTGATCATTTAAATAATGTTTATTGGGTTCTTCAACAAGACACTTAATTAAGGCTTATAAGTGTATAAAGGGGCCATTTAAAGCATAAGAAAGGTTTAAATATCAATGACAAGCCTAGAAAAGTGTGAAAATTTGTTACAAGACTTTACAACACTTTGAAATAGGTCGTCTTGGTAAGGTTATTTAGTTGAATTATGATATTATGGTCTTAGAAAAGTGTGAAGATGTGTTACAACACCTTACAACACCTTTACAAGACATCAATAAATGTATTTTATTCAATTTGTAAGGGCCCAAGACCTAATGTGGATGTATAAAATACCTCACAACACCAAATAAAGGCCTCATTAAGTCCAATTTATCATCAATTATTCCCATATCAAGAAAGGTATACACTTTTTGGTGACACAAGTTTTTTCTAGCAGGTTCTTAAATGTGAAAGTGTTGGTATATGCTCTTTATTAGTGTAAATTTTTTATAGTTTTTCTTATTGGGTTCCTAAACTATGATTACTTTATTGTAATTTTGTGACAAAGTGGATCTAGTTGATTTGGTGTTTGAGTGGTGAAGAATCTACATGTGTTGTCTCTAGTTTTCTTTATTTTTTATGTTACTAGTGTGACATTCAATATTTTTATTATATTATCCAAGATCTATAGGCATTGTAAAATTTCTTTTCTTTCATTTAGAGTAGCAACCACGATTTTCTATAACCTTTGGTATGTAACTTACATGTATCATTTTGTGAATGTTAGATTGTATGGGTTCTCTTGGATTAGTCTTTCTTGTTCACCTTGGTGCATTGGAATATTCATTGTAGTGAATCATAGTGATGGTGTTTGGGGTGCTTGAGATAGCTATATTTTGGCATCAATAGTTGTTTACCATGTATAGCTTGAGACCACATGTAATGGGATCTTTGGTAATTATGTGGATTGATCACTTTTTAATAAATAGTTGTCATGGGAGGATCTAGATACTTATATTATATGCATAGTGAGATTTTATCAATTTCCAATTGTATAAATTTTCCATGGAATTCTTAAGTTCAAGAATAGATTTGATTTCATTTACATTCAACTCCACTTATAGCTCTCATCATCTAGATCAATTTCTTTGCATGCACAATAAAATTCATGTGTATTGGATTATATGGAATTCTTAAGTTCACTTGAATATATTTGATTTCGTTTACATTCAACTAGAAACAAGTATAGCTCATCATCTAGTTTGACTTCTTTGCATGCACATTAAAATTCATGTGTATTAGATTATATGGAATTCTTCAGTTCATATAGCATGATTTATGCACAATTTACATTTAACCTAGAATGACTTTAAAAATGAACATTTAGAGCTAAGAATTCAGGTTATCATCTATTTCCAATTGCATTTTTATGTTCCACTTAAATATAGGATTGAATCTCTTTGTCCAATTGACCTAGAACTTACATATTTGCATTCAAATTATTTCTATTTAAAATTAATTGTACATCCATTTTTTTAAATTTACAAATAGCAACCATTAGATAGTCCAACATTTTGATTTCATGATGTAAATAAATGTACAAGTGTTCAAACCATAATAATGTGTATAAAAAACCTATTCAAACCATAAAACATAAATGTATGAATGTGATGTAAATCATAACAAGTGTATACCATAAAACATAAATGTATGTAATGCGATGTAAATCATAAAAAGTGTCTCTAGCAAATAATCTGATCTCAAACCATAATACTATAAAACATTTCAAAGAGAGGGATATCTAGTATGAATAGAATCATCAGATCTTTGGTCCGATCTCTCCCTCGATCCATGCCGTGATCCCTCTCCTGATCCAAGATGTGTGGATCCATGTCCCGATCCAAGCTCTCTTGATCTGTGTCCCGAGCCTCGTCCCAAGCCCTACACAAGTTCAAGTACACATGTTTAAATTTAATTTTTAATACATGTATATATATGTGTACATATATATGTAAAATCATCTAAAAATTACAATCTACAAGTTCAATGTGTTCAAACTTACATCAAGTAATTTAATTTTTTATTATTTAAATGTACCTCAGTTGTATATTTCATGGGATCATCATCATGCGTCAAATTTCCAAACTCTGACAAATCACCATACTACTAAAAATTTTTAAGTACATAATTTCAATCAAGAGTTAAACAAGTAGACTTTAAAATACATTACATGTATACATACGTAATTTTTAAGAACACACACACACATATATATATATATATATATATATATATATATATATATATATATATATATATATATATATATATATATATATATATATATAAATTACTCAAGCACCTGTAGTTCCTGATTGATGGCTCTACCAATGTCACTAAGATCACGAGAATGCAAAGACACTACAGGGGGATTTGTAGCTAGTGCAATATCAGTTCCAAAAGGAAGCTAACTATATGTTCCATGGACAAGATTAGGTGTCGTAGTAACCTCAGCGCGATCTATAACATCCTGATGACCTGGACAAGCTAAAGGATCGATAGAAACATGATGCACGTGGGATCCTGTAGGCTACTACGGAATATCCTCTGAAGTTTCCACCTCGTGGCTCATATGTGTACCAAGATATTGTTGTCTAATAAAGCCCTATACATGGTCAAGAGGGATCCCATGGTCCTCACTGATGACCTGATATGCTGCTAGTAAATCCAAAATTGAAACTCTACACATATTACGTAGAGTCATGTGGTTCATATGCTCGACATTTGAAGGAGTAGGTAGATCGACACGAATAAATGGATCATAAGATGCAAATGTAGCCTTAGTGGGAGGAAGGCTAATCCGCGGGTGTAATAAGTATCTACCAACTCAATCAGATGACATCTGATCGATCTATGTCGTAGTTGAGACAATGTTATCAAAAATCTGGATCAAGTGGAGCATGTTGCTGACTCTGCTACTATTGCCAATTCCAAATGTTTTGGTAAAATCAAAAGGTTTGGGCCAACTAATTCCCTCTTGTTCACAAGTGGTGGAAAATTTGGACATCTAACTATTGTTTGTTAGAAAAATGACCTTTACCTTGGCATGCTCAGGATAAGATGTGTAGTCCACATCTATTTGTAAATGAAATTATGCATATAATTGTTTGACAAAATATTGTGGCAGCTCATCACTGTGAGGCCATCTATAATACGATGCCAACCATCTAGGGTATATGAATGGTGCAACAAGAGGATCTACACACCTCGTAACCACATATCCTCTAATTCTATTTTTTCCTTTATAATGAGGGAACATGGTAAAAACAATTTCTTGTGAAACTAATTTTCCAACATCTCTCCATTTTGTTGTGCCAGTAACACTCCTGACAAGAGATAAATAAAATTGCTCAACGTTGATATCATCATAAGGATTGAATGATCGAATTGTCTTAATTATTTGATAAATCTCGTCTCTAATTGTGACTAATCTATCTTGATTATCCAAATTGGGGGAGTTATGAATTGTTTGCTCTAAACATCTTAGAGCATTTTCTAATCTAGCAATAATCTCCTGATATAAATTTGTTCTAGCTTGAACATGTTGCTCAGAACGAGGGGAATGGTGAGATCCCTCATCGACCATGATATATATATGTGTATATGTAAATCTAGAGATCTGCATATCATTAAAACAAAATATACATGATGTTAAACAAATTTATCAAATTTCAAAACTAAAACATATATATAAATATATATATATATATATATATATATATATATATATATATATATATATATATATATATATATATATATATATATATATATATATATATTTAAATTACAAAATTTTCAAGTTTCAAAACTAAAACATTTTTAACTTTATATCTAATGAGATAGTACAAGTTATATCTATCTCTATGTTCAATAGTTCACCTTCTACAACTTAGATAACATAAGAAATTTGACAACTCCAAAGAGATTTGATACATGTACATACATATATATGTGTGTGTGTGTGTGTGTGTGTGTGTGTGTGTGTGTGTGTGTGTGCATTTACATGTGTACATGTATATGTATATATAAATGTATGTACATACATGTGGGTGTGTATGTGTAGGCATGCACATATATGTGTATGTGTGTATGTATGCATATATACATACATGTACACATGTACATGACATATATATATATGTATATGTTTATATATATATATATATGTACATATACATACATTCTTGTACATACATACATGTACACATGTACATGTATACTGTTGCATGGGCACCTTCAAGTTTCATGCCTTCAATAGGAAAAAGTGTCATTTTGTTTTGCTTTTGTAGTTTTCTCGTGTAATAAGGTCTTTTAAGACCATTTTAGATGTGTTTGAGTCCATATTAGGTTGATAGGTGTGTTGGAGTGTCAAGTTGCACAAGGTGTCAATTTTGCAAAATGTTGTCAATGTTGTAAAAGTTGCAAAAACATGGAATATGAAGTCATAAGTTGTAAATGAGGGAATTTGAATGGTTGTAAGTTGAAAAGTTGGTTGAGAACCATCGAAAAATAGTTGTAAATATTTTAAAAATATTTGTAAGGTCAAAGACATGGTTGGAGGGTGTGCTGGTTGAAGTTTTGGAAGTTGAAGCAATAAAATACCTCTATTTTCTACATTTCTAAACGTTTTCTTGTCGTTCTTTGATGTAGTACGAATCTGTACAATCTCATACTGACTCGAAATAAATTATTTTTGGTAAAGCTATGAATCTAGTGTCTATTGGTATTTTTTTCATGTAATTTCATCAAGTTTCTAGCAAATTGTGTCTATTTTACTAAAATAGGTCTAAAACCTTAGTAGGCCTAATTTAAGGGAGAATAGTCCAAATTTATTTTTGTGTTTCAAAACAACCCTACCCCAATTATTATTATGTTGTATAAAACCCAAATGGGTATCTATAACTATGTTTATATTTTTGGTATCAAATCTAGTTTGAAAGTTATGAGCAAAAAACATGAATTTGATGCTTCATTTCAAGCCTAGTCAAGAGTAGAATAGTCAAGTTTTGAACCTTTCCTTCCAAAGTAACCATATCTAATTTCCTCATATGTTGAATAAAGCCATAAAGGGTATCCAAATATTGGTTTTTACTTTGGAGAGCAATTCTTCCTATGAAGTTGTGCGCATTTTAGTCAATCTGAAGTACTACTAAGAGATCGAGGTCTAATGAATGAAAACCCATCATGTGAAAGTTTAGAGATTGAAAATTTTCTTGTTTGAAGATTTTTTGGAGTTATCCACCCCTGATCTACATCAAATTAGTATCAGAGCCTGAAGATCTAGGTAAAACAAGCTTTTGGAGATTATGTATTATCTTTTTGCAAGTTGAAGCAAGAACCTGGATACCAAAAGACTAGGCCAATCGAAAAGAAAGGGGCCTAAGGTGAGGTATCACAAATAGAAGAAGAATAAAGGTGAAAGAGACTTGCTTAAGAAATAATAATGGAAATGTTGAGGAGATTAGTTTGTAGAGACTTACAGAGTAAGGAGACACCAAACAAGAAATAAGGGAAAGGAAAAAAGAAAAGTGAGATGAAAAAGAAAAATAAGAAGGAAAAACAAATGAATGTCCAACAAGAGATAATAGATTTGATACAAGCCTTAGATCAAATGAAATAAATTCAAGAAGAAATGGAAAAAATATTGGAACATGAAATGCAACAACTCCTTGAGAGAGCAAAATAAGAAAGGGGTTGACATTTACCAATAAGCAAAAAGGTAAAGTGGTCTATCAAGAAAATCATTCAAAAGAGAAGAATGCAAGAGAGGACAAAAAAACTAGACACTAAAGAATCTTTTTTGATGAAGGAAGAGAAACAACCATATGAGAAAAATGTTGAACAAGAATCTCTAGAAGGTGAGTTGCAACATAGTTTATATACCTATCATATGTTTTGTCAAGGGTTATCAACAGTTGTAAGTGGATTTCAGTCCCTTCAAGTTCAAAAACTAAAAAAATTTGAGTTTGTTGCTTCATTTATACAATATAAATATGTTTTTCCAGTTGTTAAAACATTGTGGAAAGAAGGATTTAGAAGTTCAAATAGAGGACAAATTTATATTGACAAGTTCAAACATCTTTGTCAAATGTTCAAGAAACCTACAGTGAAGATGAAACTAGTATGAAACTATTTTAAAAATAATGCAAAGGGATTTAAAGACACTAGACATGAGGTTTCAAACATAGTTTTCATGTTGCAGACCCTAACTCAAGAGAAACTTGAGTTCTTTTCTTCCCTGGGAGTATGGTGCAAGGGCACCCTCAAGTTTCATGCCTTCAATAGACAAAAGAGTCAATTTGTTTTGCTTTTGTGGGTTTTTCATGTATTAAGGTCTTCTAAGAACATTTTATATGTGTTTGAGTCCATATTAGTTCGCTAGGTGTGTTGGAGTGTCAAGTTGCACAAGTTGTCAATTTTGCAAAATGTTGTCAATATTGTAAAAGTTGTAAAAATATGAAATATGAAGAGTCATAAGTTGTAAATGAGGGAATTTGAATGGTTGTAAGTTGAAAAGTTGGTTGAGAACCATTGGAAAATAGTTGTAAATGTTTTAAAATACTTTGTAAGGTCGAAGACATGGTTGGAGGGTGTGGTGGTTGAAGTTTTGGAAGTTGAAGCAATAAAATACCTCTATTTTCTACATGTCTAAACATTTCCTTATTGTTCTTTGATCTAGTATAGATTTGTACGATTCCATAATGACTCCAAACCAATTATTTTTGGTAAAACTATGAATCTAGTGTCTATTGGTGTTGGTTTCATGTAATTTCATCAAATTTCCAACAAATTGTGTCTATTTTACTAAAATAGGTCTAAAATCCTAATATACGTAATTTGAAGGAGAACAGTTCAAATTTGAGTCTTGTGTTCCAAAACAACCCTACGAATTTTTAGTATGTTGTATAAAATCCAAATGGGTATCTAGAACTATGTTTATATTTTTGGTATCGAGTTTGGTTTGAAAGTTATGACCAAAAAACATGAATTTGCTATTCCATTTTAAGTCTAGTCAAGAGTAGAACAGTCAAGTTTTGAACCTTTCCTTCCAAAATAACCATATCCAATTTCTTCATATGTTGAATAAAGTCATAAAGGGTATCCAAATCTTGGTTTATCTTTTAGAGATAAATTCTTCTTAGGAAGTTGTGTTCATTTTAGTCAATCTGAAGTACTACTAGGAGATTGAAGCCTAATGAATGAAAACCCATCATATAAATATTTAGAGATTGAAAATTTGCTTGTTTGAAGATTGTTTGGAGTTTTCCACCCCTACTCAGCATCATATACATATACATGCATACACATGTACATGTATACATGTACACATATATACACATGCATACATACACATATGTATGTATACATATATACACACACATTTATGCATACATACACACATACATATAAATGTACACACATGTACATACACATATGTATACATGTACACATGGTGAACTAGAAATTTGGGGTTTTCAATTTTGGGTTTATAGAAATGTAAATTAAGGAAAAATGTATGTATGTACATACATGTACATACACATATGTATACATACATGTACACATGCATTTACATATATGTTATACATACATGTATACATGTATATACATATATTTACATGTATGTACACACATACACACATGTAAGATTAAAATTAGGACATTTATTTAGAGAACTAGGTTAGGTAAAGGTTACAATTTAATTAGGGTTTAATTAAGGTTCAACAATGGTTAGAGATTAATTAGGGTCGAGTAAGATTGAAAAAAGGTTAGAGTTAATTTTAGGGTTATGGTTAAAATTCAAATAGGGTTAGATGAATGGGACAAGGGGTAGATTTTAGGGTTTAGTAGATGATGTTAATCTAGAACAATTTGTAATGACTAAAGATGACCTTAGAAGATGATGTTAATCTAGAACAATTTATAATAACTAATCTAGAAGAATTTGTAATGACTAAAGATGAGTTTTAGCAGATGATGTTAATCTAGAAATCTAATTTGTAATAACTAATCTAGAAGAATTTGTAATGACTAAAGATGAGTTTTCTGGAGTAGATATAAAATAGAAATGCCAACTCATATTGAAATAGTAGTGGCCCTTTTAAGACAAGAAAAAAAATGGTTAAAAGGTAAGAACACAAAATTAATTACAAAAACATGGGCATGATAAAAACGAAAGCATGTGTTGGGAGAGAGGAGAAAAATAATTCAATTCCATTGAAAAAGGTATGGCGTCCATTGTTGCCTAGGAGGAATCTGACGAATTCAAGGTACGACATTGGGAAGGGGTACAACAATGCCATTATGAGGAATGACATCCCCCTCTCAACAATTATGATTTCTACATGGATTTTTAAAACCATGCTTTATAAGTATTTAGAAATCAAAATCTAGAGGTAACTAATATCTAGTAAGGTGCTCAAGAACTTGAACATTAGAATATTTAGTGTGTGAAAGTTGGAATTGTGAGAAATTCATAAACTAATAATTTACTATAATCAAGGGTTAGTTATTAGAATATCCAAGTTCTTGGAATTTCAAGTAGACAAATGTGGAAGATAAAATAGGATCTTCCCCTAAGCTCATTACATCTCTATGTTGAGACTTTAAGTGAAACAAGGTGGCAATGAAGTCTAGGTTATAACTCTAGAAGTACTTGATAGTTCTTATATAATATGAATGGAGAATAAAATATATATGCTTAATATAAGTTGTGGCTTATGGTTACTTAAGAATGCAGGTTATATTGAATTCATTATTGGAAATAAGACTATATTATATAGATATTTTGATGTTGCAAGTTGATACCTTTAGGTAATTTTCTTTGAATTTTGTGGTATAGGCTTTATATGACTACATGATTTCTATAGACCTCTTAGGTATACTTGAACCCCAATATTGGAACCATCAAGTGAACTAAGGGACTTGTACCATATTTTTGCATGATTAAATAGAAGAAAACTATCATTTAATTTGATGGTGTTGTTGAGACTAAGTTAAGAGACAAATCAAATTTACAATCATATAGTATTGAATCTCTTGATATATTATTGTTGACCATGAAGATCGTAATCAATTATAAGTAGTGAGTGAATATTACATAGTCAATAATCTAGACTAATATAAGAATATTAGATTGCACTATAAGGTAAATTAAATCATAAGGTTAAGAATGACATTATTAATATGATTGGGTGCACATCTTCATATAATGATCAAAAGGATATAAAGTTGCCCATTTTTCTTGAGTATGACTCAAACATTAATCATGAGTCAGAAATTTTGTAATTATTATCATACATGTATTTTGAGGTTCAAAAGGATTTTGTGGTCTTGTTGATGCACAACTAGGTTGATTATGCAAGACCTAGTGGATGGAATGGTAAGGAAATTTCTTGGTCAAACTGGAATTTACCCATGCTGCCAAAAGTTTTAGAGTCTCCATGAATTTTTTTTCATTATGAAAAGCTTAGATTTTCAACTTATGTTGCTAATATTTTCTACAATTAATATTGAGAGTTTCTTTTAGATTGGAGTTTAAGATGTGTTATTTACAATATTTTTTTTCCTCTTAAGCTTGTTTTTGATAATGTTCATTAGCCTATTTGTAAATTCTTAATATCTTCCTTTTGAAAGTAGGGAAAAACCATCCATTTAAGATTCATTTAATGAGTGATTAGCATGTGAGAAGCTTGCACGTCATTTACATGATGGAGGTATATGTAAGAAGAAAGCCATACATACTGCTATGAGTGATTTGGATGCCAAAAACTTTCCCATCATTTACATGATGAAGATATATGTATGAAAAAAGCCATAAATACTGTTATGCTACATGAATTGCTATGTAAGATTTTAAATTGTCATAGCTACATTAAAACTCATTGTTTTATTCCTAGAAAAAATGGTTATACTAGTGCAAGTAGCCTTTTCATTAAGAGCAAGTCTCAATCTCTGCTCTTCTAACACACAAAGGTGCAAGTCTTATGGGCTTAAGGGTTTCACAATGGATGCTTTCTTTGGAGGGGTATCGATCCCACAACCTATCATTTTGTCATCTCTAAGATTCCATGCAAAAATAACCACTACGTCATTTGTGAATGATCCATTGCCCAACTAGAGTAGTCATCCTCTCAAGGAGACCATTCTATTTGATGGTTGTGATTTGTGAATGATCCATTTCCCAATTGGAGCAATCATCCTTGGAATGATACCATTCTATTTGATGGTTGTGATTATGAGCACTGGTTTATTGTCGTGGAGTCCCTTGAGGGAAACATCACCAAATTTGATATTATTGATAGCCACATCAAGACACTTGCACAAGTCGTGAAGGTGGGGGATGGGGTCAACAGTAGTTTTTCAAAACAAATAGAATCATGGTAAGGACTGGTCATTAACATAGTAATAGGATTGCAAGCATAACATGTTAGGTATGCAACAACTATGATTATGGTCTCCATCCACGTGTGTTGACTAGATGTTTAGCTAGGTATTCACCATGGTGAAAGTGTGTATGTATAGAAGTTGTGTTTTAGAGTTCTATATCTATGTGTATGTGTACATATTATGGGTTTTTTATGTGCATGAACATGTATGTATGTGTATGTATATAAACCCCAAATTTCCATTTCAATAAACCCAAAATAGAATACCCAAAATTTCCATTTCTATAAACCCAAAACTAAAAGCCCAAAATTGAAAACCCCAAATTTATATTTCTATAACCCAAAACTAAAAACCCCAAATTTCTAGTTCACCATTGAAGGGTTTATAACATAGTTTAACAGATTTAAACTATTCAAGCCAAAAATCCATTCCATTATAACTTCGCGGAAAGGGTTTTAATCACTTCACAAAAAAAATTTTCCATTCACCTATTCCACCTAGAAACATAATAGACACAACCATTGAAACTTTTTATTCCAAAAAAAAAAACTTTCACAAATGATTCATACTACCATACATTTCTTTCACATAATTCACACAAATCCATATTGAGACAACATAAACCCAATAAAAATCCAAAACATCTCCTTCGACTCAAAATATTTTCCCAAATCACAAACACCAACGCATTACCCGCCAAGAGCACATGAGAAAAAATGGTAGAAGAGAACCTGGGAAAAACATTCACAATACAGGGTCTTCTTACTATTTATTGACACTTCCAAACCCCTCTTCGAACGAGGTCCTCTCATCTTGGAACTATTTCACTTGAGCATGCAAAATGGTCAGGCCCTATTTTTTTATTATCATTATTCTTGTTTCCAGTTAGAAGCTTTTCGGTTGAGTACTTTTCGATCGAAACCATTCCAACTGGAAAGGTACTACCACATTGGTGCTATGTCACTACCATGTGATTTCGATCGAAAGCCACTCGGCCAAATAGCGTCTGGTAAAAAAATATTCACTCGGAAGCATTTATTTGGTCGAAAGTGTGACACAATATTGTGCTTTTACCCTGTCTTGCTACACATATCTTACACATATTGTGCGTCCCTTTTTCCTTATGTTGGTTTTCCATGGGATCTTCAATCCTGGTGGCTTGGCCACCTCCTTGATCTTTGTCATCCTCTCTCTCCAACATTTGTACACCTGGACTCCTCTTGATGCATATTTGTCTATTTTAGTGTGAGTCTGAGTGTAAGTTCATACTCTCAATAAAGTGGGGGCTAAATATAGTGTAAGAAATTGTATTCCTTTACAATTTCACACTTTTTTTGGGTCCCTTAATTTATTGGACTTAATTAAGATTCTAATTTGTCAAATTATGCATTCCAAAGCCTTATTTTTCCTATTTTCATAAAGGAGAACCAACATTTAATTAATATAATCAATAATTAAATCACATTGGAGCATGTGTGTCCTAGACTTATAGGCTAGGACCCATTCACCCAAGGGTGAATGGGTCCCCTATAAGTCCTGAGACCTATTTTTAAATATGTTTTTGATGGCATTTTATTGATTCAAATTCAATTTGCAATTTTCGGCTTTTAGAATTTAATTTTTCAGGAAATTACATAAACACTAATAAATACATAGTCTTTTTATCATTTGAAATCTAAGAATCCTAACACACATTAACAAGACTTCCTACTGAGAAAATATTTTTGTCAAGAGCATTCAAGAGTAAATTTATCAGTCATTTGTTGCAGCAATCAAGGTCCTAACATCATGTTCAAGCTTATGTGTGTTCATGTCATCTTGTGAAGGATAATATGCATTGTTGATCCTAAAGCATCCAAGAATTTTCAAGTGTCCAAATCAATCAAGCAAAGAAAAATCAAGTTCCTTGGAGTGATGTGTTTGTCTTCAGTCCTCTAAGGGAATCCATTGAAGGGTTGGTGAGTTGTAGCAAGCAAGTGTTCATTCATCATATCCTTCTCCATTGTCATTATTTTTCTATTAAGGTTTAATTACCAAACTTGGGGTTTGACTAAGGAAAATCTCCATTCAAACAAAACATTTTTTCTCTTTATGTATGTGCAAATTGCAAGTTGAAGAAGAATTGAAGATCTTGAAGAGAAATTATGTATTGTTGCATAAGCTTGACCATCATTGTTGTCAAGCCACATAAACTAGGTTGCAAAATTTATTTTTGACTATATGACAATGAGACTTGTGCAAAATAGAAGCTAAAATCCAACATGAGAGGACTGCCAAAAGTGTTTTCAAAAGCCCTAACCAAGACCCATTTGCCCAGGGGTGAAACACTCCTTCAATAAGTCTCAAAACCAATTTTTGGTGATAGGTGCATGTGTCAAAACCTTCTCAGATCTACTTGCAAACTATGATTCAATTTCTATAATTTCAAGAATTTGCATTTCATGTACTAGGTCTTATAATTAATTTAGTTTGAACATTGCAAATCATTTTAATTTGGTTTCAGATCTTTCTTATTGTCCTAAGGATTGAGATCCAGGTTTGATTGACTCACCATTGAGGTTGAAAGTTAATCTTTACACCTTGTGATCTCTTTCCTAAAGAAATGCACTTAGGGAAAGACACACCCCTTATCATTAAGGATATTTTTCCCAACATTTCAGAATGTATGAAATAGATATTTGATAAAGCGTTCATCTTATTAGTAGAACCTATATAGAGCATGTTGGTGCATATAAGCATTATGGATAAAATGACATATACATTTAGGTAATTTGCAAGACTATTTTTAAATTTGTTTAAATTGCATCATTTGAAGCTATACTTATTAATAATAAAATTTATACATCACTAGAAGTAATTTTTTTTTGTACCACTTATTAAACTCATAATTTATGACAAGTTTGAGAAGTGGTCTCTACTATCTAGTGATTGATGCAAAAAATTTCTTCATGTTTTTTGTATTCATTAAAAAATAAATTTACATTATAATAATAAGTGTGAATTTTCTTAGAAAGTAAACTAGATAAAAAGAATGCAAACTTTTGTCTAGTACAAATTGCTCTAGTTTTACTTTTAAAATTTTACTCTACATGGTCATAATGGATTTTCTCAATATTTATTGATCACCAAGGCATATTAATTCACCCAAGATATTTTTTGACACATATATGAAACTTGTTTTAATCTAGTGGCCTCATATAGGTTGGCTAACTTGCATAACCCATTAATTAATGCATTATAGTTAATATTACAAAACCACAAGATTTTGTTTATCTTGAAATTAACCATAAATATTTTATTACGTTGAAGGTGTATCATATTTGGAAATGGACAACCTGATTTTTTCTATCAATGGTTAATAGGTAAGTAGAAACAATGCAAAACAATTATATTAATATGGCCTGTTGAATGTTTTTCGCCATTTTTTAAACCTTTTTCATTCTTCGATGTTTGAATAATGTACATTATGACCTACCGCCATTTTGTTTTTTCGTTGTTTACAACCATCAGGGCGTATTTTTATTTACAACCACCCATACCCATATCTTATATTTTTTAGAGCTTCATCAGATGGGAAACTACGCCTCTATAAATATGATATTATATTTTTTAGAGTTTCATCGGATGAGGAGCCATCTCTTAATGCCCTAATTGTTTTATTGCATATTTTATTATATTGGCGTGTAAAATTATGTATATAAGTCAGAAAAATTTGGCGGTTCTTACTACCCTGCTCAACAGATATCTCTTTTTAATTCGGTGGAATTTGCTGGAATTAGATTTATATTTATTTTGCCTGGGTTTTTCTTGACAATGCACAATACATTTAACTAAATTTTTTTGTCGACATATTAATTACTTTCATCTAACCTAGGTAAAGATATTATCACCTTACTTATCCATCTTCATTTTAACTCACAAACTCTCTAAATTTCACTCACTTCTTCATAGTTGTAGTTGTTTGTGCTTCTCTCTTCCATTGACCAATGTATTCATTTACAATTGTATGTTGGTGAATTCTTGAATTTTTCCTTGTGTATATTCTGTGAATTTAGTGTTTTCTATATATAACAATTGTTTCACTTTGCCTTGATATATGATTCCTTGTATATTTTGGTAATATTTGTACATGTATTCATGTTCTATAGATATTTTTCTCCTGCAAAACCACAAAAAAACCGTTTGAAAGCTTGCACATTCTGCAAGAAAATCCTTTCCTCTTTCAGTGAACAATGTATTCTTTTACACTTGAATTGTTTGGTAGGAAAAGCTTTTCATATTGAGTAAGAATGGCTTGATTTTTTGAGAGCTTGCTTCTTTTCCCCTAGCTTATTTGTCTTCTTCTTATTCACCACTATTTAATTTTACTTTTCATCGTTCTATACCTACTCTTCACAGGAACAAAATGCTTCATTTTCATGTAGGTGGTGTTTATAAAAAATAGTGTACTAAATTATGTCATGCTTTATTGTAATTAAATAATTTCGAGTTAATCTTCCTTTATTCGCATGTTGGAGTGTTTCTAATTTTGGCTTATCAATTTTCAAAATTTTCTAGTTTGCTAAGTTTCTCAAGTGTATGAACCACTAGCTTCTGTATTTATTATTTTCTCAATACTTGTAAAATCTTCCATATGTTCAACTGCAAGGCTTTTAGAGAGAAATTTATTATTTGTTGTCTTCCTTTAACTTGTTTTTCTATTGTTCCTTTTCCAGTCGCCAAAAAATACTTGCGTATTGCAAACATCTTTCCTTGGGATCACATTTTCTACTATGTTGTTAGGGTTGGGGGGAGTTTGTCCCATTTTTTTAATGATGTATAATATATGTAGAAACATTTTTATGGAAATTTAAAATGTGTGAAAGTGTTAACTAATTTAATTTATTGAGTTGTTGGGTTCATAATTTATTTTAATCTTACTTGTTTCTTTTTTGATTCACAACCTACTCATGAAAAATGTTGTTCCGCTCAATGATTTGAAAGCTGAAAGCTTTACAAGAAAATAAATCCCAAATTTGATGCATGTCTATAGAGATCTACTTTAAAGTTATTTTATTTAATATTGTATTATAGTTTAAATCTATTTAAGAGTTATTTTTTTATTTATCTAAAAGATATTTTGATTTTCCCTACACCTATTCAATAATGATTTTTTAATTTACACTTTTTTACTCAATTTTTTTATTCACTTAACAATAATAAATATCATAGCTCTTTAACAAGTAAAATATCTATAAAATAATTCTAAGTAAATAAATGATATAAACAAAGTAATATATTTCTTAATAATTCTGAAGTAAATAAATAAAATTTAATCAATAATAAAATAAATAAATTAAAACAATATTTTAATGTTCTCTCAGAAAAACAATAATCTTTTGTACAATATATTTAAGATATTATTTTCTTTATCATTTTGAATATATATATATATTTATTTAAAAGTTATATTGTTTATTTTTACATTATATTAACAATAACTAATTAAACAAAACTATTTATAATAATATATTTAAAAAAATAAATACTAAGAAATATTTAGTCTTATTAATATATTGATTGATTTTAATTAACTAAAACTAATTTAAATTTTATAAATACTATTATTACATTCAACTACTTAATTAATTAATTAAAAAAGTAACTACATGCTTAAATCTAAAACATTATAAACCTTAGATGACCTTACAAAAACAAAAGCAAACAAGAGTTGAGGAGGAGGTGAGTATAAACCTCAACGTCCAAGCTTGGCCAAATAGGTTCAAAGATGAAAACCAAATGCTAATAATGATCTTTGTACATAAGTTCACAACTAAATCTACTTTTAATGCCATTTTCATTAGTCAAACTTATGTTCTCCATTTTGCAACCGCCCCGATAGTCTTTTACTCAAATAAAACTGAATGGTTTCAAGCTTAAGAACCTACAAACACAGTGTTACCTTAATTATCACAGTAGCTTACCTTCCTTGTTTACTATTATATTTATTTTTATTAAGAAATATATTGTTCAAGTAAATACATCTTCTAGATATCCCTTCTCTCCTAGTACTGATAATGATGTACTATCAAAATAATATATATTACACATTTAATTAATAATATAATAGTATTAATGTGTCATAATCCAAACTTGATTTATTATTTTTTGTAGCTAAATAGTTGTAGTATAGTGTGATTGTTATTTGACAAACATGCATTGAAAATTCCTTAACTTTCATTTAGCTATATTAATTTTGTTTCCCCATTGTTTCAAATTCTTGTTTTTTATTTATAAAATCTTTGATTTAACTCATCTCAGGAGATGGATAACCACAATCAAATGCCTAATATCATCCAAGTCTCTAGCGTGGATACATTGAACGCTAAACACAACCCTAATGTCTCTTTGAATCCCCATCTTGTTGTAGGAGAGTCTTGTGCCTTTGTAAATAAACCAAAATGTCTTGGGCTTGATGTTGAACATCTAACAACTACTATCATAAATAACTGCCACACCATTGTCCACAAATTCAAAGTTGTTTTCCAAACATTGCCTTAGGTAGAAGATTTGGAAATCAAAAAGCTTTAGGATACACTATCCTCGTTCTAGGAGAGTTGCACTAAATTGGAGGGCCTCTACACTTTCCTTGGGGAAATCTATTATGATCACCTATATGGAAATGATGACACACCCTCTTTACTCCATGCATATGAGATGTACCTACAAAATATGTGATCAAATACTTGAACTATTTACTATGTAACCTCTTTATAGCGAACTATGTATACAATCATATCCCTCTAGAGAAGCCTTCATTTTGATGCTATGCAACTTACGTATACATATCCATGTGCATAATATGTCACTTTTTACTTGTACTTCTCACTATGTAAATATTGTACAATTGACTATGTTTACAATCATACTTTGTACTATTTGACCTCATGTATTACAATCTAAAGTGACTAAAGAGTCTTCTACTTATATGCAATGCAATAAAAAACTTATTTTAAAAGTACTTACTCATTAAATTTATAGTTGCAAATTCTTTTAATTTCATGTATTGATATTATAATTGTCTTGGAGAATGTTATTCCAAATGACAATTCAACTTATTTATGCAAGTTCCTTAACAATGAATCGACCTAAATTATTATCATTTATGAAACATAGAGTTACAAAATACTTGTAACCTAGATTTATGGTAAACATGTTTTTAGCAATTTGTGTATTATGATAGATTTAGCTATTACTTTTCCCTTATTGATATACAATTTTTTGCGTTTACATTTCAACTTTCACTATATACATGTTTTCCTTGCACCTACATCAGATACATTCAAACCAAGACACCACAACCATCATCCCCAAAAAATCTACCTTTTTTCCCCTTCTACCCCAAGCAATTAACTTTTTATAATTCCTAATAAGCATATTTTAAGTTCAATCATATTAAAGGTTGGAAAGATCATTTTGCACTTGAAATTACTATCCTCACTTTTCTTTGATACCTAATTGCCACAATTTGAAGTTGCATGTAGGACAACCACTTCCACAAATTTGTAACATTATGATGTCAACATTAACTGCAAATGCAATTGCCAACATACTTGATGACATACCCAATGTAGATCCACTTTCAGTGAAAAGATCTATTATCCATCTCAAAAACTACAGTTGCAGAAAATTCCCCAAATTCACGTGCGTGCATACTTTCCTTCTATTGTGTAGATATTAAGCATCTACATCTCATTAATACATCTCTTTGTCCTTTAATTGCAGGGAAATTGTAATTCATAGTTTGCAAATAATATCAAACAATGAATCATTGATTGGAACTCCAATTGCTATCCATCAAGCTACAACCTATATGCCCTCTAGCAGCTCTCAAGAGCAGTTTACCAATTCTCAAGCCACCAATTCTTTCGTTGAAGAATCCACAACATCAATAGAACACCACAATATGGCCCCATCTGAGCCAATTCTAATTGAATCATTAGCCCCCTACCATACATATTGGACAATTTAGGGTTGTGCATTTGTGCTCGTACAAAATGCTAGTTAGGATGGAAAAGTTTTTAGGTTTAATTTCATAGATAAAGCAGACTTTGCAATACATGTCACATGCTTTAATGAACTTTTAGACATGTTCTACCATATTATAAACTCCAATAGTATTTATTTAATATCAAATGATTGCATTAGAGTTGCTAACATGAAATATAGCAGCAACACAAATCCTTACGAAATTTTCCTCCATACCTCTTCAACCATAATTCCATCCACCTGTGCAGATTGTAGTATACCCAGGCACAACTTTCATATCAAAAGCATAGATTCATTAATGTCATTACATCTTAATACCCTCGTAGATGTCATTGGAATTCTCTTGCACATCTCCTCTATGTCAACCATACATAAGAGAGATGGTACCGAAACAGTAAAGTGTACAACTACCATTATAGACATATCAAGTCATACCATTGATATTACACTTTGGAGTCACCATTGTGAACTTGGTGGTAAACAAATATCTGACCTTTCTGTGCAGCCAAACCCTCTAATTATTTTGATAAAGAGTGGGCATATAACATCTTGGTCTGGAACATCAATAGATACTATTTTCCCAACTACCACTATAATCAATCCCAACTTGGTAGAAGACACAACATTACAAACTTGGTACACAACTAAAGGGATTGACAAACCCTACCTTTCCCTTTCAAAGAGCCATTTTCCCACCAAAAAATTTAAAAATCTAATTACTATTTCAAGTATTACAAAGACAAGCTCTGTTGAGAAAAAAAATGTCTGTGTGAAGGCCACTATCACAAAGCTCCACTTAGACAAATTTTACTACCTTTCTTGCCCTTGATTGGTGGAAAACAAAAAATGTAAAAAAAAGCTTCTCCAAAATTCACTTGGTTTGTTTAAATTCCCTAAGTGTTTTTCAAAAAATTTAGAATGTGATTTTAGCTATATATTGAAGATGGACTTACACGATGCTACAAGACAACTTCTTAATGTTACTGCATTTGAAGAACCAACAACTATATTGCTAGGTGTTTCCACATAATATTTTCAACTCCTACTAGTGGACAACAATTTTGCTAATGACATTATAGCAATTGTTGTCAATTGTCAATTATTTGTACTATTGGAATAAAGGAACACTGATTGGGGGGTGAATCAGTGTTCTACAAAATTTAACTTGATTAACTTGATCTTTAAACCACTTATAGTATTGAACCAAAATAAAGATACAAGAACACAAGGCAATCAACCACAACACCATAACAAAATGATTTTTACATGGAAACCCTGTTAGGGGAAAAACCACGGTGGAGGTTAATCCACAATATGAGTATACTCAAAATAAGTGTTTACAAAAGGGGAATGCACATGCATTCAGGCACACTGCCTAGAGCTCATTGCTCAAATAAAAAAGGCTTATTGCCCAAAAGAATACTCACTTTCTTACAGTCACATATAGACAACTAGAGTGGATGAACTATGAGATAGCATCTGCTAATGCCTGATTATAGTTTTGGTTAAGCACATTGATCGTATTCTTCACATTCTATCTGATTCTGCTCTTGAAACTCTATCTACTTTAATTCAAATCACCAATCTTTGTTGTGCTCAAATGAAACTATGCACAATCGATCTATATTCCTTCTAACTCTCACATCATATGCATCATATCACAAAATGATATGAATAATCGATTATATATATCCGCAACTAGAGATTAGAACTACATGTCAGCTTTAACAAAATATGAAACATGTACAAACTGTCGGCCTAATCCATAAACAATTATCAATGCAAACTAAACAATGTTGTCCAAAACATAGTAAGGACCCAAAACAACATGTCTCGAACACAAAACACCTTAAAAAATTATGCCTCAAATATCTGCAACACACTACACTCATCTTGTCGGCCTTTCTGCACTGTTAGACTGAAAACTAATAAACTGGATCTTCTTATTGCACACCAATCAATACAAGGCCCTATGATTCAAATATAAGATAGTTCATACATCAAAAGACCTTCCCTGAGATCCAAAACACAAAATGATAACAAGAAATTACATATGAGTCAATGTACACAACTCTGTCGGATGCCCTGTTTTAGCTTTAATAGATAACACATATCTTCAATCTGACTTCCGGTATAAGAAAATATTGAGGTGCAGATGGGATTATTGACTAGGGTTGCCATCAATGACAACACCAGATGAATTGTGCAGTGTCTCTTGCCAACAATCTCCCCCTTTGGCATTGATGGCAACACTTAGTGAAAAATGACTAAGTGTTGGAATCAGTACCAACATGAATACACTACAATCCTCAAAACTTCAAAAATATTTGTAATCACAACTCCCCCTGAGATGAATATGACATTTTTCACTTTCCCACACTCCCCCTTTGACATCAATGGCAAAGATGAGAATCCACATACCAAAAATCATACAAAATTTCTATGGACATGCTTTTTTAACTTACATGGACTTGAATATGTCTGCAAAATTGTTCTTCAACAAGCTTAAACTAGTGTCCCAACCCTTTTTGAGACTATCCAAAATAGTCATGTGACCACATAACATGTAGGATTGTATCTCTATTGACTCAAGATTTTCTAGATCACTAACAACCATAGCATCCTATGCTTCCTTCAATGCACTAAGCATTGTCTCCATTTTAGGACCAATTAGTCCTATGAGCTCACATACCCTTTCAACAATTTTGTCTTTTTCGTGATTCAAAATTTTATTTTTTTCAAGCAGGGATATGACTTGACCTTCTTTCTTACCAACATAAACAATTAGAGGATCAAAGGTTTGAGAAATATCTGCTAATTGTTTCTCATATTCCTTAATTTTCTTCTCAGTGACCTTAGTGAATTTTGACAAGGATAAGAATGACTTGTAGATATTTCCACCCTTAGATAATGCACCTTGAATTTTCTTTTCATAGGTAGCTAATAAGGATTTATCATTAGAAATCATACGCTTCAATCTATTGAACCTATTTACATCAAATTATTTCTGGACCTTATCCTCAGCTGACTTTTCAAGAGACTCAAAGTGAGTACTTACAGAGTTGATAAGTTTCTTTAGCTGACTGGAGGGAGAATCAAATGAGTCCTTGAAATGTGTGGGCATGATCTTCTCCAAGATACCGGATGCAAGACTTAGTAGCTCACTGTCCTCAATGTGAGATTTCAATATATCTTCCCTTGCCTTGGCCTGAGAAAATGATGCTACCTTCATCTTTTGAATAGGGGATAGAGTGGCCAAGTTGATAGGACCTTCAACCAATTCAGGGTCAAACACCTCTTGTTGTTCTTCTAAAAACTTCTTTACTGCCTTTGCAGTGTCTCTTGCTTCCATAGCAACCTCCTTTGCCTCAACCTTCTTTTCTTCAATCATAGATTCTTACTTGGCTTTGGGAATCTCTATTTCTTCAACTGACATATCTTTAGGAGCTTCAGTCTCCATGGGAATTTCAATATCTTGCATATCTAGAGGATTCTGAGTGTCCTCAATTGTGTCTTCTTTCACTTATTTAATATTAGCCCGAACATCTTGAACTTCTGGACCAGATGGAACATCTTCATCATGAGTTTCTTTAGAGACAACATTATATCTATTCAACATAACTCCCTTAAGAATTTTCTCAATGTCTTTTGCTACTTCCTCAGTTTGCCTGATCATAAGCTTATTCACACTTGATTTTCTTTTAAAATCATTTTTAGCATTATTGAGGATTTTCTTCATTTCTTCTTTTGATATTACCAGACATAGATTGGCAAGTATGTGTTCTCTCATCAATTCATCTTTAGCTCTTACATTTACTTTCCTCATTTCTAAGACTTCATATAACCCTTTAGGTAACTCTGACATTATTTCTATGAGAGTCATATTGAAAATATTCAAATATTTTATTGTGGCTTCTTCAAGAGTTCTCTGACCGATACTATCAAAAGTGTCATACCATTCAGAAAGTGGTTTGAGATTACCATCCTCAATTAAAAAATTTTCCACTTCCTCTACAGTCATACCTGATCTATCAGTTTTCACCCTTTTCTTGGATTTTTCTTCACTGAAGGGCTTGTCCTTAGAGACTTTTGATGCCTGTGTGCCCTTATGCTTGATTTCTCATACTTCTTCATCTTATTCAGTTTCTTCATCATCTTGAACTGCAACATAGACTCTTGTGCTTTTATCCTTCTTCCTCTTTCCTTCTCTTCCAGATGTCTTGACTTGAGCTTTTACAGGGCTTGATTTCTTTGTAGGACTGGATGAGGGTGCAAAGATCCTTGTAGATCTAGTTCTGGTAGAGGATGCTACTGGACTAGCTGACTCAGTTCTAGTAGGCTCCCCTTCTTTAGCTTGTTCTCTTTTCTTCCTAGCTTCCCTTATTGCTTCAACTGATATGTCGATGCTTTCTGCAAAAGCTTCAACTTCCTTTCTCACCTTTCAGACTATCATAGGCTTCTTCAATTGTTCATGCACTTTCATATTCTTCTCTTCAAAGGTACCAAACCTTTCTTCTATCAGATCCCGAGGTCTACTCAACAAGTGTTGGGCATACAACTCCAAAATGTGTTCTTCAACCTCATATCCCATAGGCATTATCCAAAATATTCTAGGTTCTACTGCTTCCATCAAACACTGATCAATGTCAACCATGAAGCAAATAGTGTCCTTATATTTTTCCACAATAGATTTAGGAATCCTTTCCCTAGCTTGCATTTCACTCTGAAAGCTTTCAAAGTAACCCTAGATAGCAGTTTTCCTTGCTTTGCTATCACTAATTCTATATAAGATGTCTCTGATTTGAACAGCTACCAGTATGTCACCTTCCCATTGCACTCTACCAACTCCCAAAACTTCATTCATGAAGTAGCAGAATAGACATAACAGTAGATTGCCATACTTGAAAAAGTTCTTCTTGTCCTTTATTTTACCAAGATTTTCAATTAGTTGGCTCTGGAGTAACTCACATAAGTAATATTTTGCATTTTCCTTGATAATTTGATAAGCTACATAGATTGCAGTACCAGATACAGAGTTATCCCAGCTAGAGTGATAGATTTTATATCTAATAACCATAGAAGCAAATCTTACATCTAATTCAATGATGTCATTAATTGTCATGACTCTCTTGTCGAAAGTGGAACTGGTTGCCTCAGTGACTGTTTGGTTCTTCACAAATTTCAATGTGGGCAACCCACCAGATGAATTTATACTAGTAACAATGTATATAGCTTCTCTTGTGATCTTGAAGGGTTGATTTAACTATATGAACTCGGCATGCACTCGACTTAGTATGTACCGAAACCATTCATTTTCGTCGAACACGAGAAATTTCACAATTTGTGTGAACTTCTCCTCCAAAGTCTTAAATTTATGCCTTACACAAAGATCTTCTCCCACAATGTGATTTGTGTACAAATTTAACAAATGAGAGCTTCCTAATTCCTCAACATTCGCATAAATATATGCCCTAATATCTTCAATGTGCAAAACACCATACAAAACGGAAGAAAATGTGCCTAATGGTTCTATCTCAATGGATTTGAACGGGTGCCATTTGAATTTTGGTTGGGGTCTATCCTTAATATCAACTACTAACAAAGCAGCCATTTCTAGAAATTTCAAGTTCACAAGTTTTGCAGATAAATACTATAGACATCCAAATTTGACCACTCCCATATGGTCAAATCTATCTCCTTTATTCGTCTATTTCATCGATATTAATTAAATCATTTATTTAGTCAATATTTCCCCTTTTCCTAAGGTTTCCAAAGTATTTAATTTAATAATTGAATACTTTACCTTTCATCCTTTCCTCTCTAAATTAAATAAATATATCAATTTATTTAATTTAGTCATTTAACCTTTTTGAATTTAAATCAATTTTTAAATTCCCTCTTTTCTCTCTCATTATCACATCCTCCATAACCCTCTTCTAATCTGGATTAGTTTAATTAATCCATTATTAGGATGTGCACACCCTTAATCAGGATTAATGTCACATCCTCCATATTTGGCCACTTGCCTCTAATCCTTCATTAATCTTCTTAATCACATGTTTGCACAACCTTAATCTAATCATCATGTCATTTCTGGTATGTCCTCCAAGTCAACCTTTCATAAGTACTTTCTTCATTTGGCCTTGACCTCTTCCCCATGAAGGTTGTTAGGAAATTCTAAATCCTCTCATAAGTCACATCACTCACATGGGACAAGGACTTCCTTTATGAGGACCTTGTCTTATCCTCAAGGTACTTCCAATCAATTGAATTTAAAATTCTCATTTATTTCCCCAACCACTTCTCTCTTCCCTATGATGATTAGTGAGGAATTCTAAAGTTCCTCACTTGTCACCATCCTTCCACATGGGGACAAGAACTTCCTTTTTGAGGAAATCTTCCCATAATCCCAAGGTACTTGCAAGTATCTTCACCTCACATGTCCTTTTTCCACCTCCCTTTCCACATGGCAAGATGTGAGGGCTTGTGAGTCCTCAACTCACCATAGCCCTTCATCTTGCCCATGTTGGCTAAATCCTAGCCATCCAAATCTCTAGAGATCTTTCCCCTAAAATAGAGGATTTGGTCTCATTTTTCACAAAACATGCATTCAAAATTCAATCTCTAGCACTCTCAAGCTCAAGCATTCAATCACTTGCATTCAACCTCCATTATTGCACTTCAAGCTTCCATCACATGCATTTTCACTTGCTTATCCAAATACCTAAATCTCTCATTGCATCCTCCATACAATCTAGAGCATTTTGCATATCATTTAGCACCCTTTTCCATCAAGGAGCACACATCTAATCTACATCAAAGGGCCAACCAAAAGGATCACTTGAATAAGGTATATCTCTTGCTTTAATCTTTATTTTGTTCAAGTTAAACTAGGCTTATCTTGAGGTGGTGTTGTGTGTGTTTCTCCTTTGCATTTCTTTGTGTTTTGCACCTTTTAGGGTAGGAAATCATGCTGTACACATTTTTGGCATGCCTGGTGGGACCCACAAACAAGTTTTCTCTTTTATTGTGCTATGTTGTTTGAATTTTTGCAGGTTCAGGTTACACAGAGGTGACTCTGCAACCGACAGGGGGCGACCCTACCCTCAAGACAGGCAACCCCACCCTCAACAAAGGTGATTTTTCCCTTGCAGAATTTCCCATCTATAAAACAGGGGAAAATATGTTCTCTGTTTCTTGAACAGGCGACCCTTCTACTAAGTTGGGCAAGCTTACTTCCTGCAAACAGGCAACCCTGCCCTAGAACAGGTGATCCTGCCCCAAAATAGGTGAACTTACAACTGATAGGGGTGAACCTACAACTAAGAGTGGCGACCTTGACCTTAACAAGGGTGATTCTATTATCAACAGGGGCGATTCTGCCCCAAATAGAGGTAATTCTAAGGTAAACAGTGACTTAAAAGGTTATTTCTAGAGTTTATTTCTTGTCATTTTTCTTAGTACTGACCCCCTAACCTATTTTATCAGTGGATGTGCTTATTTTTACTAATGTTTGTGCAGTTGTTTCACATTTTTCCAAGGTCGGAGGTTAAACTACTAACGTATTTGTTGCAGGACGAATGGGCCAAGACCTTAGTTAGTTTTTGCTTATTTTCTTTTTCTTACTAGTTAGGCACATAGTTTAATTAGGGGAAGTCAATACTATTGTGTGTTGTGCTTGAAAGTGGACTATTGAAGTATCCAATCCCATTGCACAATTCGACAATCCTAGTTGAAGAGAAATCATAGTCCACTTAGTCCTTCGTGTTACCTAGGAGGCACTAGGTCATTCAAGCTTTCCCCTTGTGCTTCATGCGAGCCTGGGGACTAGTCAAAAACGTCTAGTGTTTTCTTTTAGTGGGACCTACTTGGGGATTTCATCACCCCAAGGGATGATCCCAACCATGTGTACCAACGAGGTATATAAAGGGGGGAGAGCCAAAGCTATACCCCAATCCAGTCACATCGTGTCTGGAAAAGCGTCGAAGCTAGGGTGATACCTATATAAGACATGAAGAGTTGGTCCAAGTTTCCAGTACCTCGCTAGAGCTTCCGACTCACACTTGTGATGAGCTGGTGTTCACGGTTGTGCCTCACATACCGTGTGTATTTCAAGGACTCCCTAGTTTTCCTTGTTCAACCTAGATAGAGAACTGTGTTGGCCATACCCTTGTTACTAATTTTATGATTGTGTTGTTTGAACTATCTTCTTTGTGTGAAACTAGTGCATGTCTTTTTAGTCGATTCAACCTTTTCCTTCTGCTTGTTGTTTGTTGTGTTTTTTGTTCTTTTCCATAGCCGTTTTTATCTAAGTCCAGTCCAAGTTTTCCGTTTGGGCAAGTTTTCCTTTGATAGGGGTGAACTTGCTACTAACAGGGGTGACCCTACTGTCCATAGGGGAAACCTTGCCTTCTGTATGAGTCATTTCCCAGTTTGTTCATGTCAGAATCGCCCATCCTTAACCAGTTAGGTGAGCCTGCCTCTAAGAGGGGTGATTTTTCCTCTGAGTTGGGTGACCCTGCCACCTAAAGGGCAATTCTACTCTCTGATTGAGTCACTTTGTTGGTCAAACAACCCATCACATTTTCCTGTTTCATCAAAAGGGGCGATTCTGCCTCTAAGTTGGGTGACCCTGCCTCATACTTGGGAGATTGTGCTTGTTGTTTCAGTTCCCTATCAGTCTCAGAGTCATCATATTCTCCCATTCCCTGGAAACAGGCAATTTTACAACATAGTTGGGAAATTTTTCACTCTAAACAATCAATCTCACCTTCCATTCAGTCAATCCATTTATCTATTTCACTGTTCGGTGGGTTCGTTTCCCCATCTCATTGGTCCATTTCCTTGTTCGGTTGGACCGTTTCCCCATTCAGTTAGTCTATTTTTGTGCTTAATTGATCCTTTTCCCCATTTTTTTGGTCTGTTTCCCCATTATATTAGTCTGTTTCCCCATTTGGTGAGTCCGTTTGCCCATTTTGAGAGTTCGTTTACCCATTCTGAGAGTCCATTTTTGTTGTTCCATGGGTCTATTTGTCCATTCAGAGAGACCGTCACCCCGTTTATCGACATCCTTTGATCGTTTTTAGATTTAGACAAGTCCAACAGCTGAGTTACGCGACCTTGCACCCTAGTTGGGTGACCTTTCCTCCAAGTTAGGCGACCTTGCACCCTAATTGGGTGACCTTACCCCCAAGTTAGGCGACCTTGCACCCTAGTTGGGCCACCTTGCCCCCAAGTTAGGCGACCTTTCACCCTAGTTGGGCGACCTTGCCCCTAAGTTAGGCGACCTTGCACCCTAGTTGGGTGATCTTTCCCCTAAGTTGGTCGACCTTGCACCTAAGTTGGGTAACCTTGCACCCTAGTTGGGCGACCCTACAACTGAGTTGGCGACCTTGCACCTAGTTGGGCGATCTTTCACTTGAGTTGGGCAATCCTGCACCTTAGCTGGGCAATCTTGCACTCTGTTTAGGCATGTCTGATCCTTGTTTATGGTAGTTAATCTGTTGGGATCCCGAAAAGATTATTATTTTCCAAGCCGTTTGCACCTCCCATTCACCCATAAGCTTCACTTTAGTCCATCTGCATTCTCCAAAGGTCATTCATTTATCATCTGAATCATATAGGTACATCCTTAATCATCTCTAGATTGCACATCCATTATCGTTTTCTCAATCCAAATCCCCTGAGCTTCATTTGAGGTTATTATCCAAATTGGCCTAGGTGTCTGAAATTGATCGTCATCCTTCAACATCTGCTTAGGATTGTCATTTGTCTTGAGTCAATCATCATCTTCGGCCCAATCAATCCCCTTCCATCTCAAGATGGATTCAGTGCTGCAATCATCTATCTGTTCTTTTATCCAATCAATCAACACCTTAAGTCACCTAAGGTGATTTATGAACCTAGTTTAGAGCCCCTTTTATCATCTTATCCATCATCAAATCTTATCAATCGTTTCATCAATAAATCTAATCCAATCTAATCCAATCACATCCTTATCCAATCATCCAATCAACTAATCCCTCATCCAACCAAATCAATCCTTCAATCATCATTTAGGTCATCCCTCCATTGCATCTTAAAGTTTAACTGCATCTTAGTTCACCTAGTTGCTTTTCACTTTCATTCCCGTTCAGACTCGATCACAAGCTAGGAAGCAAATGGAAAAACAAAAAGCCCAAGATTCCTGACCAAATATCCCACAAGATCCCAACAATGGTGCAAATATCCCTCAGGATCCCAATAACGGTGCTTCATCATAGTCCAACACTGAAATTCAAAACACCTCACCGCCTAGAGACAAGAACATGGTTAATCAGCTTGAAGTTACAGTTGGAAAATACCATAGCAATCCCACTAATGTTCAAATGATGGATCACCTCCTCAACGAGTGTGGGGATAAGATTCTTGCCACTTTGATCATGAAAGGAGTCAAACCACCACCTGATTTTGATATGTCATAGTATACTGGCACCCAAACTCTTCCTGCACCTCAAGATCCGGACTTTGCAAAATGTTCTAAGAGATCCGTATGTCCCCGAAGGTGCACCTATAGAAAATTAGTATCACCCTAAGTTCAGAAATGTTGTGATACATCAAGTCGTATGTTATCCTCGCCTCCCAACCGTAGCCTCTACAACTTCACCTAATCCTAATGACCCTTGTGCCTACGACATGCCGCAAAATATTTCGTTTGCTCCACCACTCCCGCCTCAACATCCTGGTCAACCACTAGTCAACAATGGAGGAAATCCTATCCTTGCATTGATGCCACCTCTAGGGCCTACACCCGCTAGAAATCTACCATCGCCACCTCAAGGTAATGTCACTACATTCTAGTAGCCTCCCGTTAATCCTCATCACTCCACTACATTGCAAGCACTTCCGCAACACACTGCTATTCCCTCGCAAGTTCTGCTACAACATGTTGTTGTTGCTACTATCTCATCTCAACCACCTCATCAACAACCTCCACCCCATCAACAACCTTTGTAGCAAAATGTCACAATCCCCCAATAGAGCGTTACAATTCCGCAACAAAATGTTCCAATTCCTTAGCAACACAATACTACTCCTACACAGCCCCCACACCAAGTAACACAAGCTACATCACAACCTCTGCAACCGCCCCATGGTGCCTCTGCAACAATCCCACAATAACATCATATCTCATCTCGTCCATCTTATCAACAACCACCATAGCAGCAACAACCACCCCAACATATGCACATTTCCATGAAAACGCAATGCAATCCTCTCACAAAATATCTCTACCATCCATCCAACACGTACACCGCTTATGCTGCTACATCCAATCTTAATCCAAATATCCATGTGTCTGCTCAGAATCCACTGCAGACCCAACCGCCACCTTACACCAACCTTTCACAATCACACTCAAATCCTTATCAACAAATGTCTAATCCACAACCACCTCCATACATCACACAACAACCCAACGTTGCATACAATTACCAATCCAATCCACACTACACTCAACAACAACTACCTTACCAACAAGGTGCTCCATCCACATCCTACTATCAACAACCGCCACCATACCAACAAGGAGCTTCCACATCATCGTATTACCAAGTTTCTACACAATATCAGCAGGGTGCTCCATCCACTTCATATTATCAACAACAACCACCATACCAACAAGCAGCTTCCACCTCTTACTATCAAAATCTGTCATCCTCTTATCCACCTTACGTTAATCCGCAACCACAATCCACATACGCGAATCAATACCAGCAAATGCCTCCATATACACCTACACCAGCCTACGATTAAGTTTCCTCTGCACCATCCTCATCATATCAGCAATATCCTCCTTATAATTAGCCTAGTCCATCTAATCTGACTCCTGCAACGCCTATCAATAAAGATCTGGAAGAAGTCAAAGCTGCATTAAAGGACTTGCAAGAAGGGACCGACAAGCAATCGTTTAAATTTGAAGATATTTGTCCCTATCCGTTTGATCCTTCAATCTCATTGGTTCCTTTCCTGAAGCATTTTAAAATGTCAAAATTCAATAAGTATAAGGGCACAAAAGACCCCAAAGCTCACCTTCAGGAGTTCTATGCCCACTGTCAATAAGTCATGCATAATGAAAATTACCTCATGAGATTGTTTCCTAGGAGTTTATAGGGGATAGCCCTTGATTGGTTTATGGCTCTCGAGAAGGGATCTATCAAGTCCTTTGCACAACTTTCAGAAGAGTTTGTCTCCCACTTCTCCTTTAATTTGGAGAAGGATATCGATACATTAGATCTCCTAAAGGAAAATCAATGTGAGGGAGAAACCTTTTCGAGCTATCTTCAAAGATGGTGAGCTTTAGCCAGTTGTATGAAATCCCCTCTAAGAGAAAAAGACATGGTCACCCTGTTCATCAAAAACTCTCATCCGGATATGGCCCACAATTTTAGACTTCACTGTGTCATGAATTTCATGGAAATAGTGGATAAAGGTCCTATACTCGAGAGGGAACTTATTGCCAAAGGGTTCGTCAAAATCTTTAACTTTGATAAAGAGAAGTCATCTATAGATAAGTTTCATTATTGGAACATAAACAAAAATGTTGTCAATGATGGTGTTACTGACACCAAACACATCCAAGTGGCTAATGCTTCATAGAAGCCACAATATCCCCCTCCCCAGCAGTCAAATCCTCATGCTATATCAGTGCCACAGGGGGCACCTTGTCCTACCCAACAATCCAATCAGAATAACCAAGGGAATAGCAAACATCAATTCACTCAACTAGGAGAACCCTTGAGTGTCATGTTCCATAAGCTCCTTCAAGCTAATTACCTAATCACATATCCTGTGACCAAGCCTATTGACAAATCCAAGCCCAAACTAGCCTGGTATAAAGAAAATGAGTATTGCGAGTTCCATAAGATTAAAGGGCATACATTAAACAAATGTTAGGGTTTAAAAACATATGTTCAGGATCTCATAGATCGAGGTGACATACATGTAGATTCCAACATGGAACCCTCGTCCAATGCTCAATTACAGATATATCAAAGTTATTTTCCTAAGCATAATCAAGGTCCTAGCACATCAAATTCAAACCTAAGACCTAGCAACAACAATGACCAGAATAACAACACCAGTAACATGAATTACAAAAATGTGCCATTTAATTATCAAGGCATCGTCATGCACATCGAACAAGTAGAACCACGTGTATCCATGATATGCATAAAAGGAAAGGAGCCACAATGTGTTGTTACAACTTGCTGAACCCATATCATAGTCCTTGGAGCCTCCACATCTACCCAACCACCACCTGTGAGTTCTCAATACAACATTCTTGATCATCTAGGAAAGACTTTGGCATAGATATCCATCCTGTATTTGTTCAAGTCTTCTGCCGTACACCAAGAAATCTTAAACAAGGCCTTACAGGACACCCAAGTTCCCAATGATATGGACCCTACACAATTTCAAGCATTGGTAGGACACCTTTTAGCAACCTATCAATTAGGTTTTAGCCAAAATGACATGCCTTGCATTGACTCGAACCATAATCGTCCCCTCCATCTCAAGGTCCTGGTAAACCATCATAAAGTAAAAAGGGTCTTGGTAGACAATGGTTCAGCCCTGAATCTTTGTACATTAAAATTCATAAAATAGGTGGGATACACCAATGCTAACTTAAACAATCAAGTCATCATTATCAAGGTGTATGATAATGCAGAGCGTGATTTTGAAGGAACAAATTGTCTTCCAATCTAGGTTGGGCCAGTTGTGCAATACACTACATGTCATGTCCTTGATCTGGAACTCCCCTATAAACTCCTCCTCAGTTGTCCATGGATCCACGCCATGCAAGATGTTCCACCCACATACCATCAATGTCTGAAATTTCCATTCAATGGGGTAGAATTTACCATACATGCGGATCCTCAACCGTTTGAATATTGACACACATTAGAAGCCTCTTTTCCCCACTCTCATTATTGTCCTAGAGTAGAAATGGGACCACCTTATATGTCATCATCCCACTCATCTACCAACACACTAGCCACCACTTCATCCACTCCATCATCCACACTTGATTCCACCGTTACCAAAGTCCAGATCATTGACAAAGGATGTGGTGAATATGAAATGCGCACAACTTTCAACGCAACAACTATGCCATCCTCACCATACACATATGGCCAACCTTCTCAGTCAGCACCAAAGGAAGAAGAGAAGATTGTTACTTTGAGTTCCAAAAACATGGGGTCCAACACCTTTTGCTCTCCTGGATTAAGGAAAGACACACCAGAAGATGACATCAGCTAATGGGTATATCGTGAGGAACCTGAACCCTCTGCTCCCTTGAAAGAATATTTCCAAGAGGTCTATCCTTGGCCTTCTAAGTTTTCAGAGAAACACAATTATCTGGGGGGGAGGCCTTGGTGTAGAATAACAAGGAAGATGACAACCGATAGACACTTCTGTGCATCCACGAAATATGGGTTTGGGTTATGATACCAAGCAAAAGGTTCCTATGGCATTGATAAGCCTAGTTTTTGGTCCAATTTTGGGTAGAATCTATAGTTTATTTGTTGGAATTTGTCATGGAATTTGATGTTAAATGTTGATATTTTCATAATGTTTCCTTCTATTGGATGTTGTGGTTGTGTTGCTGATATGTGGTTGTCATTGATGTCAACACTATTAGCATTGGTGTACTGAAGGTTGTATATGTCGAGGATATTGAGAAAATTATAATAAGAACTGCTATAGGTTGTTAGTGGAACAGTGAAAGTCATTAAGGTGTCTTGCTTAGTATGTTTTTGATCAGTTGTTGTGGACTAAAGGGTTTCTTTTTGAGTGTATCTAGTTTATCCACCGGAAGTTTCAGAGGTCCGCGTGAAGTTTTGAGCAAGTTATGAAGATTTGCATTCTAACAGTCTTTCTATGGTTTCAATTAGTGCTCCTAATTGAAGTTGGTGTATTTCTAGTAATTTCAGTTGTTACAAATGCTTCTCTATTGATTTTTGATGCTTTTGGATGTTTCTAGATCATGCTCTATCTTTGTTGCATGTCTACATTGATCGGTGTGTTCGTGGTCGGTGATTTTTCTCTTGTGTGTTCGGGTTTTTATGCTCTTGTCCGACATGGTGGTAGTAACATGTTGTGGATCCTTGGAGATTAAAATTTGAATGTTTGGCATGCTCAAGGAGGTTTTTTAAGTCTTCACTACATTGTGGCCAACGGTGTTTGATTCGCATTGAAAATTTACTTGTAAATTTGGGCTGACATTGTGTATATGTTTTATATTTCATATTTTATTCTGTTGACGAAGTTGTTGATGCAAATCCATGTTGTAGATATATAAGAGAACTTGTTTGAGAAAAGTGAAGTGTGGAAAAGAGTATGTGAGAGAAGAGGAAGAACAAATTTGTGAAAAGTGATCTAATCATTCAATTGCAGAGCAGAGTGTGAAGAAGTTTGAGTGAAGTGTGAAGGAGTGTTTTTGTGCTTAACCAGAACTGTAATCGAGCTTTTGTAGAAGCTATTTTCTTAGTTCATACACTACGGATCTTATTTGGGTAGTGATCCCTCTTGTATTTGAGCAGTGAGCTCTAGGTAGTGTGCCTGAATGCATGTGCATTCCCATTATTCTTCTTTAAACTTTTAATAGGGTATAATATTGTAGACTAACATCCACCGTGGTTTTTCCCCTAATAGGGTTTCCAAGTAAAAAAAATTGGTGTTCTCTGTGTTTCTGATGTTCTGATGGTTTATGGTTTATTCTTCATTCATCAGACCTGAGATTAAGTTAAGTTAAGTTTGAAAAGTTTAAATATTTTGTGACAACTGATTCACCCCCTCCTCTCAGTTGTATGTCCTTGTTTTTCCAACAATTGGTATCAGAGCAGGTTCCTCTGAAGAAGTTTAAAAGCTTGAGGTGATCCAAGATGACATCATACAAGAAGGACAATCCTAGATTCGATGGAACAAATTACCCTCTGTGGAAAGTAAGAATGGAATGTCATTTGAGGTGTATTGGTGAACCCTTCTAGAAGATTACAAAGAAAAAATACGTTATTGCTCAGAATGTTCCTTCCACTCCTGATGAGGTTAAAGAGGCTAAGACTAATATCAAGGCTATTGAAGCTTTGTTGAGTGCTCTGAAAATTTTGGAAATGACAAATGTGATGGATCTGAAGACAACTCATGAGATCTAGAAGAAGCTAGAGACTTTGTATGAAGGAGATGCACTTGTGAAGGTTGCTAAGCTAACAAGTTTGAAAGGCAAGTATCAAACTTTGAAGATGGGTGAAAATGAAAATATTTCTTCTTTTATGCAAAAAGTAAATGAACTTGTGATGGGTATTAGATGTGTCAGTGGTACCTTGGATGAACAAGAAATTGTAGGTAAAGTGCTTAGATCATTGCCTCCCTCTTACAAATCAAAGGCTCATGCTATTGAAGAGCTCAGAATAGTGACAAATGTGACAAGAGATATGTTGATTGGTAAACTTGTTGCTTTTGAGTTGAGTGAATTTGGTGATTCTGGCCCTAAGACTGAATCTGTATTTAAGGATTTTGTATCTGGAAGAAACATGAAAAGATATGATCTGGGAGAAAGCTCTAGAAATACATTCAAGTATGAGGAAGAGATGAAACAACTTGAAGAAGAAGAAAGAGAGGTAGAAGAGCTAGAAGCACTGATTGTGAAGAAAGAAGGCAGAGGACAAGGTAAGTATAAAGGAAATTTTCCTATTAAATGTTTCTCTTGCAGAAAAATAGGTCATTTTGCTTCAAGGTGTCTCGAAAGAGTTCCTAGGTCCAAGCCTTACAAACCTAGATTTCAAAATAAATGTTATTATGTTGAAGAAGGTGTGACTGATGAAGAATCTAATAAAGAAAATAGAAATGAAGATGAATGGGCTTTCATTGCTATCAAGGAAAATGGTTTGGTGGCTATTGAATCTACTAATGTTGAGAAAGCTCTTGCAACCTGAATTGAAGAAAAGGATGAGTGGGTTATTGAAAGCGGATGCTCACATCATATGACTGGTGACAATTTTTTTTTTTGTAAATCTAAAGAAATATGACGGTGGAGTTGTAAGATTTAGAGATAAAAATGCTGGTGTGATTCATGGTAGAGAATCTATTTGTCTTGGTAGTAAGCATAACACTGATGATGTCCTTTATGTTGAAGGCTTGAAGCATAACTTGTTGAGTGTTGGAAAAATGGTGGACAAGTGTTACAATCTTTTGTTCAAAAATCAAAGATGCAGGATACTTGGAAGTTCTGGAAATGAAATTGCTTCAGGTACAAAGACAAAAGGTAATATTTTTCACCTGAGTGCTGATGTAAGTTGTTTGATTGCTCAAGTGGATGAAAGTTGGTTATAGCATAGGAGGTTGTGTCATGTGAATTTTGATAACATTGTCAAGGTAAGATCCAATCAAGCAATAAGAGATCTACCTAAGCTAGTAAAGCCTACTAACACAATATGCAAGGAATGTTAGATGGGAAAATAGACTAGAGTTTCTTTTTAGAGAAAACAAAATCATACTAATGGAATACTGGAGCTGGTACATACTGATCTGTGCGGTCCCTCCAGAATCATAAGTCTACAAGGAGAAAGGTACTTTATGTTGCTTATTGATGATTACTCTAGGATGATATGGATTGCTTTCTTAAGAGAAAAATGTGAAGCATTAGAGAAGTTCAAAATTTTCAAATCTATGGAAGAGAATAAGACAGGTCTGAACATCAAATTCCTAACGTCAGATAGAGGTGGTGAGTTCACTTCCCGAGAGTTCAATTCTTTCTGTGAAGAGCATGGAATCAGAAGATAGTTATCTGCTCCCTGAACCTCTCAACAGAATGGAGTTGTAGAAAGGAAGAGAAAAACAATTCTGGATGCTGCTAGAACAATGATGTTGGAAGGTAATGTGCCTCACATCTATTGGAGAGAAGTTGTAAACACTGCTGTGTACACTCTAAACCGGGTAAATGTCAATGGTATTTCTAGTAAGACTCCTTTTGAGCTATGGTTTGGTTATAAGCCTACTGTTAAATATTTCAAGATCTTTGGAAGAAAGTGTTATATTAAGAGAGATGAGGACATATGAAAGTTTGATGCAAGGGGCGATGCATGAATCTTTCTAGGTTACTCTACTAAAAGAAAGGCTTCTCGGTGCTATAATAGAAGATTGAGGAAACTGGTTGAAAGTGAAAATGTCAGAGTTGATGAGGACTTTGCTAGATCATCCAGATACTGTGGTTATGATTCAGATGACTAGCAAGATAGTAAAGACAAAGGGAAGAATACTTAGACATAAAATCAAGCTCAAATTGTTTTGGTGAATCAAGAAAGTTAGGAAGGAGAGACAAGTGGAAGTGAAGAAGAAAGAACAAAAGAACCAGAAGTGCGAGAGAATCCTAAAATTCTGAGGTATGTAAAGCTAAATCATTCTAAAGATCAAATTATAGGAGATAAGAATAAAGGTGTGTAGACTAGACGAAGGATTGCATAAGAGTATTGTCTGATTTCGAAGACTGAGCCTAACAATGTCAATGAAGCCTGTAATGATGAACACTGGATGGAAGCTATGAAGGAAGAATTGATCTAGATTGAAAAAAATGATACATGGATTCTTGTTCCCAGACCTAAAGGCAAAAATGTGATTGGTACTAAGTGGGTCTTTTGGAATAAGTTGAATGAACAAGGTGAAGTGGTCCGGAATAAAGCAAGACTGGTATGTAAAGGGTATTCACAAATGGAAGGTATTGATTTTGAACCTTTTCCCCTGTTGCCAGAATTGAAGTTGTAAGATTATTTCTTGCTTATGCCGCATATAAGAACTATAAAGTCTATCAAATGGATGTGAAGTCAACATTTTTGAATGGTGAGTTAGAAGAAGAGGTATATGTTGAACAACCAGATGGATTTCAATTGACTAATAATGAAGACATGGTTTTCCAATTAAAGAAAGCACTGTATGGACTCAAGCAAGCCCCCAGAGCCTAGTATGCTAGACTGGATAAATACTTACTAAAGCTTGGATTTAATAAAGGTACTACTAACAACAACTTGTATTTTAAGTTGGATCATGATAAAGAATTGATTATTGAAGTCTTTGTTGATGACATTATTTTTGGAGGAGATGATGATCTATGTATGAAGTTTTCTGATGAGATGAAAAGTGAATTTGAAATGAGTATGATTGGAGAGATGAAATTCTTTCTGGGATTGCAAGTTACTCAGTTGGACAATGGGATTTTCATATCTTAGTCCAAACATGTGAGAGAGTTGTTGAAGAAGTCTGGTATGGAAGACTCAAAGCACGTTGGTACACCCATGGTAACTAGAAGCAAGTTAACATAGAATGATGATTCTCCTAAGGAAAATCAAACAAGATATAGGTCAATGATTGGAGGATTGCTCTACTTAACTCAGACCAGACCAGACATCATGAATGTTGTGTGTATGGTTGCTAGATTTCAAGCTGATCCAAAAGAATCTCATGTGATTGCTATAAAGAGAATTTTTAGATATCTGAAAGGAACATTTGATTTCAGGCTTTGGTATCCTAAAGATGATGATCTTATCTTAAGTTCCTATATTGATGCATACTGGGCAGGTGATGTAGATGATAGGAAAAGCACTAGTGGTGGTGCCTTCTTCCTAGGGAAGAAGTTGGTGTCTTGGTTGATTAAAAATCAAAATTCCATTTCCCTATCTACTGTTGAGGAAAAGTATATTGTTGCTACAAATAATTGTACTCAATTGCTATGGATGAAAAAAATTCTTAAAGATATAAGAGTTGTATATGATGAGTTTAATGCCATATACTGTGACAAATCAAGTGCAATAAACATATCGAAGAATCCGGTGCTACACTCCAAGACCAAGCATAGATCAATCAAGTTTCACTTCCTAAGGGAGAAAGTAAGTGAGAAAGAAGTCAGACTGGAGTATGTACCTACCAAAGAATAGATTGCAGATATTTTCACCAAGTCGTTGCCAAAAGATACCTTTGAGTATCTTAGAGGGATGCTAGGGGTGATTACCCCTCCTGATATGAACTAGAGATGCATTGATTTGCATTAATCTGTGCACTTCATGATCATATTTTGATCTGGATTGATATTGTGGTGGCTGCTACTCAAGGGGACTAGTCAGATGTTCAGTTGTTTAGATGTGTAGATATGTGTTTCAGAGCCTTTATAGAAGAGATATTTTCCATTGATGTCAAAGGGGGAGAAGTGTAATGTGAAAAATATTTCTGGAAGAGAAGAGTTGAGGAGAAGAGTTAGAACCTAAGGAAGAGTAAGTGTTGTTGTGTTGATGGTATTTTTCACATCATGTGTTGCCATAAATGTCAAAGGAGGAGATTGTTGGATGTTGTGGTTGTGTTGCTGATATGTGGTTGTCATTGATGTCAATACTATTAACATTGTTGTATTGTAGGTTGTATATGTTGAGGATATTGAGAAAATTGTAATAAGAAGTGTTACAGGTTGTCAGTGGAATAGTGAAGGTCATTAAGGTGTCTTGATTAGTATGTTGCCAATCAGATGTTGTGGACTAAAGGGTTTCTTGTTGAGTGTATCTAGTTTACCCACTAGAAGTTTCAAAGGTCCGCATGAAGTTTTGAGCAAGTTATGAAGATTTGTAGTATGACAGTCTTTCTGTGGTTTCAGTTAGTGCTCCTAATTGAAGTTGGTGTATTTCTAGTAATTTCAGTTGTTTTGGATGCTTCTCTATTGATTCTTGATGCTTGTGGATGTTTCTAGATCATGCTTTATCTTTGTTGCACGTCTGTGTTGATCGATGTCTTCGTGGTCAGCGATTTTTCTTTTGTGTGTTTGGGTTTTTATGTTCTTTTCCGACATTATGGTAGTAACGTGTTGTGGATCCTTGGAGATTAAAATTTGAATGTTTGGCATGCTTGAGGAGGTTTTTTAAGTCTTCACTACATTGTGGCCAACGGTGTTTGATTCGCATTGAAAATTTACTTGTAAATTTGGGCTGACATTGTGTATATGTTTTATATTTCATAGTTTATTTTGTCGACGAAGTTGTTGATGCAAATCCATGTTGCGGATATATAAGAGAACTTGTTTGAAAAAAGTGAAGTGTGGACAAGAGTGTGTGAGAGAAGAGGAAGAAAAAATTTGTGAAAAGTGATCTAATCATTCAATTACAGAGTAGAGTGTGAAGAAGTTTGAGTGAAGTGTGAAGGAGTGTTTTTGTGCTTAACCAGAACTGTAATTAGGCTTTTGTAGAAGCTATTTTCTTAGTTCATACACTGCGAATCTAATCTGAATTTTTGTAAGACAGTGTGTCTTATTTGGGTAGTGAGCCCTCTTTTATTTGAGCAGTGAGCTCTAGACAGTGTGCCTGAATGCATGTGCATTCCCATTATTCTTCTTTATACTTTTAACAGGGTATAATATTGTGGACTGACATCCACGATGGTTTTTCCCCTAACAGGGTTTCCACATAAAAAATCTTGGTGTTCTTTGTGTTTCTAAAGTGTTGATGGTTTATGGTTTATTCTTCATTCATCAGATCTGAGATTAAGTTAAGTTTGAAAAGTTTAAATATTATGTGACAACTGATTCACCCCCCCTCTTAGTTGTCTCTCCTTGTTTTGCCAACACCCTCAAACCATAGACGTTGGGCTTAAATCCTATCTTTGCAAGTTTTAATGATATTGGAATATTATGCGGATTATCTATATTGATTTTGCATGTGGTTAATGAATGTTCCTTAAGGTGGTTGTAGATGTGTAGTTATTGTGTGTATTGAAATTGCCATGTAGATTTAATTTAAAGATGCTAAGTTGAGGAAGACATCGCCAACTGGGCATGCACCATAACATCTAGCAAAGGAATCACTCAAGGTCAAAGGAGGTTGATGGAAAAAGATTCCTCATGCAACCAAGTGTAACCACCTTGTAGTGGACTTTAATGATTGAGCATGCATGGGCGTTACTGCTGTGCTAAATCTGCGTTTGGACCTGCATGTCTGACCAGATTCCATGCACGTGTAACCACCATCGCTCTATTTTCTCTGTTTTCCCTAAATGGCATCCTCCCAATCGTGGAGTTGACTGCATTTTTTAGCTGATAGTATAAATAAAGATTTGATGCTCCTTCCTCAGGAGGTTGCACGATTTGATATTGTACTTGCACTCTCATGTTTTCATTAATACAGATACAATACTCTTTTGTACTCATGATTTATAGTGAATAAAATAAAGTTTTGAGTTTGAGCATCTGAGTTCTCATTAGTTTTAGAGGATACTTATCCAAGGGGGGCTACTTGGTGAGTAATCTGTCTTCTTAGTTCAGTATTATTTTAGTATTACTTACTGTTTAGTAATTAGTTAGAAATTTGGCACCGACTGTTTCTGCAGCCAAAACAGATAGAGTAGTGCCCTGTTTGTTGCTCAAATTTTCATTCCCGTTATGCATTTTAGTTTGATGTATTTTTTGATTGATGATTGGTATTTATGGTATTACATTCTAAGCAATTTAATTTCAACATTGTGCTTAGTTGTAGAATGAAATGACTACTTTGAGTTCTTAGTGCACATACTATGTTGACCCATTTCAAGTTCACATCCCTGGGTTGACAAGTTAAATTCACCTTCGTGATGATTGAAATAACTATTCAGGTTAGATGTCCAATCTTTGAATCATGGCTGTTAGGGCTTAGTTATTAAATCATTGTAGGAAGGCAACTCTTTTGGCGTCGTTGTTGGGGATGGTGTGAAACTAGGGAGTCTTTTAGAGTCATTGGTAGTTTTTCTTGCTATAATGTTTTTGGAAGTTGTTCTTAGTATATCCTCATTTAGGAAGTAATGACCCCCCTTATTCTTTACCAATTCTTTGTGTGAGTTGACTGATAGTGAGTGATACCACATGCATAGAGGAAGGAGAAGGGATGCTTATGGGAGATTCCTTCCAAACAATCCTAATCCATCCCAGCTAATTGAATATCAGAACCTACCAAGAGAAGAAGAAGAAAATATCCACACCCCTTTGCTGATGCATTTCCTGATTTGACTAGCTCTGAAGTCTCCTTTGAAGATCAAAATCAGCTTGAGAACCCCTTTGCTTTGGAACTACATCAAGCAGGCATGGGTGATGCAAATAGGAACAAACCTAACCAACTAGCTTTTCCTTTCCCCATTGCCCATTAGAATGAAGTTGACAACATCAAGAAAATTCTTGCCTCAACACTCCCCAAGTTTTATTGACTTGTCATAGAAGATCCTGATACCTTTTTATTTGAGTTTGACATACTCTACAGGAGTTATGATTATACTACTAATGCCCATAGGCTTAAGCTATTTCCTACCACTCTGAAAGAGGCTACATTAAAATGTTTCATGAGCCTAGCTAGAGATATTATGGAAACTTGGGAAGACATGAAGACAAAATTCCTTAAGAAATACAAGGAATATTGCAGGGGTAGCGACATGAGACAAGGTGACTTTTTCAGGATGCAACAAAACGAAGATGAGAGCCTGGAAGATTACATTGCAAGGTTTATGTTTTTCCTACAAAAATATCCACACCATACACTTAATGAAGACTCAAAAAAGTTTCTTTTCTTGAGAGGAATCAATGATAGATGCATTGATGTCTTGGACCTCATGGGAGGAGGAGATATCTCCCAAGTTCCTTGGAAAGATATCAAGAAAATATGCTAGAACTACTCTAGGGAAGCTTCAAAGAAGGGGATAGCTTACCAATCTTCCATGGGTAAGTCAACTACCAGTGGAGTTTCAAGAATGGAGACTACTCATTTGCTGGAATACTTCAAGAAAGACATTATAAATAATCTAGCTACTCAGCTAGATACACTTCAAGCCAAGAAGAAGCAAGATGGGGCAGAGGCAATGTTGATAGAGTATTTCCCCCACTATAGACAAAAGAAGAAGGACTGCAGATGTAAGATGGTAGCTAATCTTGAAGGCAAGTAGATTCCACCTGAGTTCAAGCCAATCTAGATTGAAGAAGACCAAGTCTACTATGTTGTACAAACGAAGCCTTGGGCTCCAAGACAAGGTATGCCACTGGAACCACTATCCTATGTTGGGCCATATTTTAATTCCTATTCATCGGTAACCAATGGAAGCACCTATATCCATCTAGTTATGGAGGATATCCACCACAACCTTGGAGTAACCCTCCAAATGCTTGGCCCAATCATCAGAGTTCTCCACCCTAGTGGGTAGAAACCTTAGGGAATTGACAACAATTTCAAGGGCATTGCGCCTACCTCTAAGAAATTGGTAGCAAACAAATCAATGGAGAGGAGGACAACAATGGCCTACCTAGACAACCAATTATACATAGCCACCTTCTCAACCCCAACAACCTACTATAATGCCTCCACCTACTAATCCAAGCTCAAATGCACCTAAACCTACTCACTACCAGCTCAACCCACACCCAATCCAAATAACAAACCATAGGAGCCTTCTACACTGCTAATTCAAATCAATTCCATATGCTATGAGTGTAAGTGACATCCACTTGCATTCAAGAACTACTCTACTAGCCCCCTTCCAAGCCCATTATCATTGAGCTTCATGGAAGAGGAAGAGGAACCTCTGAATGATCCCATTCAGCCAAGTGCAAAATCCTGAACCAGTCCAGTCAAGACAAACTGAACAAGAACCACCATTTTCCTCTGAGATTGGAAGTTCCAAGAAGAAGGAAGAAAAGGAGGATACAATTTTGATATCTTGTATCAAGTATATATGTGTCCAGATACCTCTATTTCAGGCCATAAAGGATGTTCCAATCTATGAAAAATCAATCAAGGAAGCATGCCTCAAGAAGCTAGGAAGGAAAAAGGACCCAACTACAGTTCATGTGGTGGGACAACTAGATGACATCATGTTGGGAAAAGTGACTATCCCCAAGTATAATGACCCAGGTAGTCCTGTGGTAGCAGTTGTTATTAACAGGGTCCAAGTAAAGAATGCTCTGATTGATTTAGGGGAAGCAATAAATGTAATGACCAAAGACATCCTACAACAACTAAACGTTGCAAGCATGGGATCTACTCCTACTATCTTGCAGCTTGCTGATAGCTCTACTGTTAAGCCTGATGGTGTAGTGGAGGATCTTGTGGTAGTTCTAGACTCCTGGGAGTACCCAATAGACTTTATGATTCTTTCTCCTAAAGCTACACTAGGCGGGTACCCCATTATTCTTGGAAGGCCTTGGTTAGAAATTGCAGATGCATACATTGGATGTTAGTCATGTGACATGACCATTTCAGATGGGAAGAGCACAAAATTTTTTGTTCTTTATCCTCCTGCTCAACCATCTCATGATGAAGATAATCCTATATGGCCATATGTTGGTGAAGAGGCCGAGGAAGTTAATTTTGTGGCGCAACTTATGATACTAGACAAAGCTCTTTCATGCAGCTCCAAGATGAGGATGAAGTATTGGCTAACATCATTTAGAACCATTGTGAAGTGGAGGAAGGATCATCTTCTTATTTTACTACTCCAATCAAGACACTTCTTCTTGCTCTTCCTGCAACCACTATTCTTGCAGACATTCTTCCTACAACCACTCTTCCTGGAGACAGACTTCCTACAACAATAGGTATGTCCCATAAATTGCTTCCATATGAAGTAAAGGTACCATGTGTTAATGAAGCGGCCATGATAGAGTTAATTACACAAGTACAGGTGTTAGAAGGAAAATATTTGAATGTTAATAGTAAATTAAATAAAGAATATCAATTGTTATTGGAAAACCTATTAAGGACCCATCAACATGCATTTGTGTGGGATTATCATGATATGAAGGGATTGGACCCTAAATTTTTTACACAGAATTTACATCAAAGATGATTGCACCCCAGTAAGACAACCACAAAGAAGAATTAACCCTGCACTAACAGAAATTGTGAAAGTAGAACTGCAAAAATTACTAGATGCAGGATTTCTCTACCCCATTTCAGATAGTTAGGGGGTGTCGCCATTAGTGATTGTGCCCAAGAAAGGAGGGAAACGACGAGTTTTTTTTTATTATAGGGAACTTAATGCTGCCACAAAGAAGGACCACTTTCCCTTACCCTTCATTGATCAAGTTTTGGACACACTTGTAGGAAAGTAATACTTTTCTTTTCTAGATGGATTCAGTGACTACAACCAAATCTAAATTGCACCAGAGGACCAGGAGAAGACCAAATTTACTTGTCCATGAGGGACCTATGCCTATTCAGTACTCCCATTTGGCTTATGCAATGCACGTACAACTTTTCAAATGGTAGTCATTAGCATATTCTTAGAAATTTCTCATGATTGCATGGAAATTTATATGGATGACTTTACCACTTATGGTGTTGATTTTAATCAAGCATTGGAAAATCTCAGGAGAGTCCTACAGAGATGTGAAGACCAAAACTTGTCCTTAAATAGTAAAAAGTGCTTAATGATGATGCAGGAAGGTGTAGTTCTTGGCCACTACATCTCCCACAAGGGAATTCAAGTAGATCCTCCAAAGATTGAGGTAATCAAAAATCTGCCCACACTTGCAAAACAAAAGGATGTTAGGAGTTTCTTGGGTCATATAGGATATTATAGGCATTTCATCAAGGATTTTAGCAAGGTAGTAGCACCATTGTATCTCTTCTCACTAAAGATGTTGAATTTCAGTGGACTGAAGCCTTTGACAAGGCATTTTCTGACTTGAAGGTAGCTTTGACTCATGCTCATGTACTCAAAGGGCCTAATTGGGAGCTTCCTTTCCACATCCATACTGATGCATCAGATTATTCCATAGGAGCAGTCTTAGGATAGAAAGAAGGAGCTATTGAAAATTCCATTTACTTTGTCAGCAAAAATTTACAAGGAGCTTAATTCAATTATACAATGACAGAGAAAGAAATGCTAGTAGTAATCTATGCATTGAACAAATTCAGACATTACATAATAGGCTACCAAATCTTTGTGCACACTGATCATGCAACCATTAGATATTTCATGAATAAACCTTTGATCATAGGTAGATTGGAAAGATGGTTATTGTTGATGCAGGAGTTTGATATAACCATTGTGGATAAGCTAGAGAAGGCCAATGTTGTTGCAAATTTTCTTTCAAGGCTGACTACATCAGAAGACAATCAGCCCATAGATGACTCTTTTCCTGATGAGCATTTATTCTCCCTCAGTATACAAACACCCTGGTATGTTGACATAGCCAATTATTTGGTCACAGGTAGAGTTCCTTCTCACTTCTCTCCAAAAGAGAAAAGGGCACTCATTGAAAAATATTTTCCTTTCTCTTGGATTGTTGGATGTTTGTTTTATATTAGATGTCAAAGAATGGGCAGACCAACTAGATATGATGAGATGCCACTGTGCCCTCAGGTAGTAATCACTCCCTTTGATAAGTGGGGATTGAATTTTGTGGGATCCATTGATCTCCATCAAATGGTAAGTCTTATATATTGGTATGCATTGATTATGTGACAAAGTGGGTAGAAGTTAAAGCCATGAAGCATGCAAGAGATAACAAGGTTGCATAATTTCTTTATGAGGATATTTTCAAAATACATGGAGTCCCAAGAGAAATAGTGACTGATAAAGGGGCTCAATTCACATCAACCCTTGTTGCAACACTAGTTAATGAGTACAACATAAGGCACAAGAAATCTACTCCTTATCACCCCCAGACTAATGGCCAAGTTGAGGTGACCAACAAAGAAATTGAAGCCATTATGACCAAAACGGTAGTTATTCATAGAAAGGATTGGGCAAATAGATTACCAAAAGTTGTTTGGGCCTATAGGACAACCTGGAAAACAACTATAGGCTTCACTCTATTTGAGTTTCTATATGGAAAGACAAATATGATGCCCGTTGAATTTGAATATAAGACTCTGCGAACTGTAGTAGATTTGTGGATGGATATTTATGAGGCACAAAGAGAAAGAATCATGCAGCTAAATGCTCTGGATGAGATAAGAAGAGTAGCCCTACAACATACAGAGGTAGTGCAGAATCATATAATCAAGTGGCATGACAAATTTATTAAGGACAAGAAATTCCAACCAGGAGATTGGGCCCTGCTCTATGACTCAAGATACTAGGACAATGCAGGAAAATTGCAGACAAGGTGGCTAGGACCATATGAAGTCACTGAGGTCTTTCCTAATGGAGTTGTTCAAATTACTACCATTGACCCTGTCAAGTTCAAATTACTTTTCAATGGTCATCACCTTAGAATATATCACAAGCTAGCTTCCAAAGAAGAGTTCTTGCAGCAATTTACCCAACATTCAGCACCCGAACTTCCTACAACCAAAGGAAGTGGACCTAGTATCCCTCCTTCTAGCTAATTAAGGTATGTACTTCTCATAATAAAGACTTTCACTTATGTGGAAGTCCATTTCTTTTCCCATCCGCCCATTCACCCATCCATCACCACCTTTCTCTCTCTTCCATCACTTCATTCCACCTCACCTCATTCAACTTCATTTTCATTAATTTCTCAATTTATTCCCTAAAAGGTGAGTGGTACTTCCTCCACAATCTTTGCAACAAATCCTCCACACATTCAGCTATGTGCATTAATTGCTATCTTTTAATCATCTTTTAAGTGCATTCATTTAATCACTGTACGTTAGTATAGATGTTCACATAACATGTCATTATTCCCTATCAAATCACCACTCCCATCTCACATGTGCAGAAAAATGCCCAAATTTAGGTTAGGGGGGAAAGAAAAAGATGTAAATATATTTTCCATGTGTCAATTTATGCTAGGCTACGTCAAAAAAATTAAAATGAGCTGATTTGAAATTTGAGTGAGAGGACAGATTGTATGTGTGAAGTGACATTAACTACAACTGCCATTTCTTCCCATCATAATTCTCCTTTATCACTCCTTTTTTTCCATTATTGATTTTGTCGTAACATCGAGTTGCAAGAAAAAAGGTGAAACAAAAGAAAGGAAATTCAATTGATTATTACACTAGAAATTTAGTAGGTATTGCAAGAAAGTGAACTTGATTTTCAGACGAGAATTACAAGAAAGAAATTGCTAAGCATTTGTTTGATTGCAGACAATGGGATGTGGGTTAATTCAAAATGAACCCACAGTGCATGGCCAAATTTAGAAACTGTGGATGGTTAGATTACTTCCTAAAGTTGGATGGATTTGATGAAAGAATTGCCCTTTAATGTGCCCAGAAATTTTCTGAAGGAAAAGCCATAGTAAAAGGGTTGGAAGTTGTGGCAACTGAGGAAAGAATTGCAGAGGTCACAGGGTTACTAGTTGACAGTGAAAATTACCTTTCCTCCAGAGATGCCAGATCAACTAGGGCCGAATTTATAGAGCTGAACGACCCTCCATTGAGCATAGATAAACAGGGTGCAAAGAGAATGTCTTTGCCCGAGCCATGGAAGCATATAGTCATTTATGCTATCAAATACATCACTTGTGAGGGTCGCCAGTCAAATTTGCATTTTGTGCACGTCAAGCTTTTCAATCACATGAGGCACGGAAGGAGGATGAATGTGCCTAATGTGTTATACAATCTTCTCTCAATCATGGCGGCTGAGACCCAAAAAGGTAGAGATAATTCTGTTTCCCACCATTGTCTGATTAAAATGCTGGTTGAAAAGTCTCTGCATGATGTATCTAGAATGACTTGGGAAGAATTTATAAATGTTGATCAAATTAGACCTGAGTAGTTGCATCTTAGGGTTTTACCTCAACCCCATAGGTCTAGCAGGAGATTGAGCATAGCTGAAGCCACTCTTGGTGCTTCAATCTCTAGTGCAGGCTCTAGTGTGAACCCTCTTGCAACAGAAGAAACCATAGAAATTAGTTCTTCTGGAACATAGCACTCAAAAAAAGAAATCTCTTCATCAAATTTTGATGATGACGTTCCACTTGAAACCCTAATAAAAAATAGGGCACAAAAAAGAGAAGTAGAAATGAAAAAAGGAAAGGCCAAAAGGCAGCCGATAGAAAGAAAGGTGCCAAGTTCTAAGAAGAGGAAGGCTGACATTGTTCATCCTGTAGCTAAAGAAAAATGTGAAAGACCTCCTAGGAAATCAAGACCAGCTGGGCCAACATTTGGTACACCTCCATAGGAAAGCCCTAAGCCTGGTGAGACATCACATGAGGAACATAAAGCCCCAATGGGGTAGGAGAATGTTGAAGAAGAAGAAGAAATATTTGAGAGAGCAACAAATATAACACTGGACGATCTTGCTAACATTGCAGAAGAGTTTGAGGAAAATCAGGATTTCCTACAACATGAGCAGGAAGCTACAACAAGAAGTCTTGCAACAACAACCAGAACCAAAGCAAGAGTTCCTGCAGCCACAACAAAAACAAGAATGAGGGCCCTTGCAACAAGAAGTGGAAGAAGAAACAATACCCCTACAACCAAAGATAATTGGATAGCCTAAGGCCATGCAGATAGTGTTATATGAGGAGCCACCATCGACAAAAAGACTGGTATGAATTCATAATTCTCCTGATTTTATAGTACATGCGGTAATTTTGAATTTATGGAAAGAAATACAAAGGAGGGAGGAAAAATGGAAAAAGGAAAAAAAGAAATTGAAGAAGGAAATTCAAAAGAGGGATGAGGAGATTGAAGATAAGGATGCATAAATTTCCACCCTGAAGCAGAGAGTGGATGATATGGAAACCTTGGTACCACAAATTTTGGAATGTAGGACCCCTCCAAGGGTCTATGCTCTGCTCCTGAAAGAGAAATATCTCTCTTTTAAGCTATCAAGGATTGCCTCAGGTTTGAATCCTTCTATTGACACCTCTGTTGAATTTTTCAATGCTTATAGGATTGCCTCACCTGAAATGAATAATTTGTTGTGTGAGTTTTATTTGCATAATTATGTTGTAACTCAAGACCATGATTGGAATCTGTTGTTGTATGTTGGGGATGTCCAATTAAGGGCATTTATGTCTTGGGTACAAAATGAGATAATTTGGGAATAACAACATGGGGCTTATAAGCAATTGGAGTCTAACATCCCTTTGCCTATTAGGGTTGAATCAAGCAACCCAAGGGATATTTATAGAGAATGGAACAAAATGCTTCTCAGACTTAGTTATGGCAACAAGATTATGCCTTGGATTGAGGCAATTTACAATGAGTATGAGATAAATACAACAACAAAGGAGAAAACTATGAGAAGATGTCTATCACAAAAATGGAATAGTCTAACTGATGAGTTAAAGAAGGTTGAGCCTCATTCCATCCACAATTATGCTGCAACACTAAAAAGGATTGATAGGAATATTCAGATTGGGAGAACACAGGGGCAATCGTTGCTTCCCCTGACTTTCTAGCCACCTATGCTCATGTGGCCCGTGCCAAACTTCAGATTATACCAGTATGACATTGCTGCAAAAAAACAAAGATGGAATAGATTTGACAGATTAGGAGGATTCTATTGGGATCCTGATTCGCGCACAACAACCACTGATGTTGGATAGCTATCAAATGCAAATTTCAAAGCCTTGACCAAGCAGAAGAACAACCCTTCCCCTGCTGGAGGACCAACAAAATGTTAGGTTGGGGGGAGTGATAAGCCTAGTTTATGGTCCAATTTTGGGTAGAATCTATAGTTTATTTGTTGGCATTTGTCATGGAATTTGATGTTAAATGTTGATATTTTCATAATGTTTCCCTCAAACCATAAACATTGGGCTTAAATCCTATCTCTGCAAGTTTTAATGACATTGGCATATTATGTGGATTATCTATATTGATTTTGCATGTGGTTAATGAATGTTCTTTAAGGTGGTTATAGATGTGTACTGACATTTCCATGTAGATTTAATTTAAATATGCTAAGTTGAGGAAGACACCACCAGTTGGGCATGCACCATAACATCCATCAAAGGAATCGCTCAAGGTAAAAGGAGGTCGATGGAAAAAGATTCCTCATGCAACCGAATGTAACCACCTTGTAGTGGACTTGAATGATTGAGCATGCACGGGCGTTACTGTTGTGCTAAATCTACATTTGGACCTGCATGTTTGACCAAATTTCATGCATGCATAACCGCCATCGCTCCATTTTCTTTGTTTTCCCTAAATGGCGTCCTCTCAGTCATGGAGTTGACTGCCTTGTTTAGCTGATAGTATAAATAAATATTTATGCTCCTTCCTCATGAGGTTGCACGATTTGATATTGTACTTGCACTCTCAAGTTTTCAGTAATACAGATACATTACTCTTTTGTACTCACGATTTACAATGAATAAAATAAAGTTTTGAGTTCGAGCATTTGAGTTCTATTAGTTTTAGAGGATACTTATCCAAGGGGGCCCACTTGGTGAGTAATCTGTCTTCTTAGTTCATCATTAGTTTCGTATTACTTACTATTTAGTAATTAGTTAGAAATATGGCACTGACTATTCCTGCAGCCACTAGAATTCCATTCTATGACTATTCCTGTAGCCAAAGCAGATAGAGTAGTGCCCTATTTGTTGCTCAGATTTTCATTCTCGTTATGCATTTTAGTTTGATGTAGTTGTTGATTGATGATTGGTATTTATGGTATTCCCTTCTAAGAAATTTACTTTTAGCATTGTGTGTTCCTTAGCTATAGAATGAAATGGCTAATTTGAGTTCCTAGTCTACATACTATGCTGACCCATTTCAAGTTCACGTCCCTAGGTTGACAAGTTAAATGCACCTCCATGATGATTGAAATAGCTATTCAGGTTAGATTTCCAATCTCTGAATCATGGTTGTCAGGGCTTAGTTATTAAATCATTGTAAGAGGCCAACATGCATCATCTAGTGCCTCTAACAACGCCAATGAGAGCAACAGTCCCCTTGAAGACATACCAGAGGAAGAATCCATCAAAAACGCATATGATGATGTAGATCACATTGACCTTTCTTCCATGTTTGAATGCTTATCCATTTGCACCATTAGCCTATCCCTTAAACATCCTGAACTCATAAACTGGGACCTACATGGTAGCGCACCTATCAACACCTTTCCCTTAGTGGATTAGTGCGTACATCTTATGGGATTGGGGGAAGATGAACGCCCTAACCACAAAAGTAAAAAGAAGCAAAATAAAAAAAGGGCCACCTAGTGAAAAACCTCCCTAAGGCACTTCTTGACTCAGAAAAAGTAAAAACAAAGGGTGTATCTGATAGCGAAAACCTCGATGAGGCGCTAGAAGATGGGGACATTCATATTCTCCTTGTAGGAACTTAGCTATCTGGACAATCATCCATCCTCATGGAGGAAACGAAAGTAATAAATTTGGGAACTAGAGAGGATCCTATTGTGCATGTTTTGCACACACGCCCCACCGTAGGCAGGGACCCCCCTTTTTTCGCTTTTGATAGGCTGCTTTGCTCTTGTCTTGTTTTGCGTGCCCCATTTTCCAAGCACAATTTGGTCATGTGCCTTCAAACGATCAAATTCCCCTTACCAAATTCACCTTCTTGGGGTATTCAAGTCCAGGGAGAAACAAAGTCCCCCGTCCCTTTTCTACCTTTTGTCTTGTTCCTGCTAACTTGGTCCTTGATCGCTCGATTCGCTTTTTTCCACATTTTTGACTTTGGGGACAACTTTTAGGTGCATTTGGGATGTGTTTGTGGTGCCTAAATGAACTTCCAAAGTTTCGTCAACATTCTGTTAAGTTTCGGTGGTTTCGAAACTTTCCCTCCGGAACTCCCTCCCTCTTTGGCTATTTTGAAACATTCGTGGAGCCCCACGACCCGGCCTCCAAAACTGGCCCCTCCATGGCCATTTCTAGGACTCTGTCCCTCCGTGGCCATTTTGAACATCCGTGGAGTCGACCCGGCCTTCGGCCCCTCTGTGGCCATTTTGGACTCTGTCCCTCCGTGGCCGTTTTGAACATCCGTTGGCCCTCGACGCGGCCTCCGGGACTCCATCCCTCCATGGCCGTTTTGAACATCTGTGGAGCCCCAGCGACCTGGCCTCTGGGACCCGGCCCCTCCGTGGCCATTTCCAGGACTTCGTCCCTCCGTGGCCATTTTGAACATCCGTGGAGCCCCAACAACCCAGCCCCTCCATGGTTGTTTCTAGGACTCCGTCCCTCCATGGCCATTTCTAGGACTCTGTCCCTCTGTCGCCATCAAGGACTTTCCTTCTGGGCCACCATGTGCTCATTGACTTTTCAAAAGGGCGGTGACCCTCCGGCTTTCCCCTTCCAAGCTTCCGCTTTTTTCAAATGAGTCCAATCTTGAGGAAGTTTTTCTGGGCACTCTTCCTTCCCCTTTTCCCATGCGCTATAATTAAAAAATATTGGTTTTGCTAATTTTTGTGAGGTTTGGGAACTTCCCTTCCAGTTTGTTGTCCCTTGTTCACTGCCCGCCCCCTTGGGCCCACATTAATGTTTATGGTCCAAATGAGCTCCAAATATGAATATTATGATCTTTTGATTATGCATGGATGGATCTAACAAGGATTTTGCAATATTTGAGTAACGTTTTCCTTGATTTGTGTATGAAAGCACTTACAACACTTCATGTATGTAGGATTCAAGAAGTCTACTGCGGGTCCGTCAGGAGACCCATCGAGAAAGATGAACAAGGAAAGGAATATAAATCCTATCACCATTCATTTCATGCCCACCTTTCCTTGTAGCACCCATCAACAGAGCTAGCATTAGAAGTAGGCCTGTGCTAAGGAGTCAGTGACAAAATGCAAGGGGGTGGTCTTGAAGAAAGCATAAGGGAGTTATCTGCTCGAATCAGGGGCAACCAATCCATTGATGCCAATCGTCATTGGGCTCATTTGATCCAAGGAAGAACATTGCAAACACATCAAGTAAGAGGGAAACTTTCAGGCAGTTTCTGCTATAGTGAAAAGGGAAATCAGCTAAATGACGAAATTGCTACAGTGACAGGCACTAGATGACAAAATAGAGAAAAGACAGGGAATGTATTTTTAATTGTTTAATATTGTGGGGTAGGTGAAACCCTATTGTAAACAAATTTGGGCCATTCGTTGCAAATTGATCCTAACCATTCATTTGGGCTTTGGAAAACTATAAATAGGGGCTTTCCCCTCATTTGTAAAGGGTTGGAGAACTGATGTAAAGACATTTTGTAGTAATAAAAAGCAACATTGCATGATTTATGGGTGTTCCTTTTGAGTTTTCTCTTTATGTATGCATGGCTCAACTTCCCTATTAGTTTAGGTGTTAGTTTCTTGAATGGAAGTGGTGATGGTGATTGTTTTTTCAGTATTTGATGGATTTCCAGCTCATGCTTTTTGTGGTTCATTGATGATGAGTCACTTTGCAAAGCTAGTCTGAGCTCTTTACTTCATTACTGCAACATAGTTCAATTACACGTGCATGATGTGTGTGTGTAATCTGAAAATCTGCAGTCCTTAGAAGATTGCACTAGTTTTGTGTAGCTGTAGGTTCTCTTGGTCAAGAAAAATTTAGTTTTAGGAAGTCTGTCTACTATAGCAGCCACCATTGTTACTGTTCATTCATAGCTTAGGATTAGAATAGCTTTCTTAACCCTTCTCCTTTTGCTATTTCTTTTAGTCCTTGGTTAGAGTAGGATTCAAAGCATCACCATGAAGCTAAATCAGATGAACTTGATGAGTTTCAGCTTGTTGTTTTGAGTGGACAACCACTGTTCATTCACTTCCAGCACTTTGAAATTGCATTTGCAAACCCAACTTCCCACACTTTGTAACTCATCCATAATACCGCCTTGTGATTCCAACAAATCACATCAAACAACTGAGATATTCCAAGCACTATCAAGACCTGACATTAGAGACCTTGGGATAGTGTTATGCAATCTGATTGTGGAAGATTGTCTTTCAAGAGAGGTAGTGCACCTACGCACTGCCTGTGTTGAGAAGTGCATAAAAAACACATCAACAGATCCCAAAATCACATATGTAGCCAAGGCACTATTAGAGGATGACTATTCTACCATCACCAAGCTTCTCAAAGAAGGCATCATCAATTTTGCATGGACATATTCAGACATGCCAGGTCTCAATCCTGCTTTAGTAGTACATCATCTAGATGTACATCCTGATGCCAAACCCATCAAGCAAAAGCTCTGAAAAATGAACCCCCAAGTGGCTCTACTAGTCAAGAAAGAGTTGGAGAAGGTATTAGAAGCTAGATTCATCAGATCCATCGACTATTTTGACTGGATCTCCAACATAGTTCCAGTCGCCAAACCAAAAGGGGATATCAGGATCTGCACAAATTTTTGAGACTTAAACAAAGCTTGTCCCAAAGATGATTTCCCTTTTTTGAACATCAAAATGTTAATAGACTTAACTGCAGGGCACATAATGCTTTCCCTTATGGATGGCTTCCCCAAGTATAATCAGAATAGAATTGCACCTAAAGACTAGCATAAAATAGCTTTCACCACACCATGGAGCACCTTCTGTTATAATGTTATGCCTTTTGGCCTTAAAAACATGGGTGCAACCTACTAGCGATCCATGACTGTCATCTTCCATGATCTCATTCACATCATACTGGAAGATTATGTTGATGATCTGTTAGGGAAATCAAGAACAAGGGAAGAGCACTCGATAATCCTTAAGAAGATCTTTGAGCATCTAGAGCATTATAAACTATGACTAAATCTGAAGAAATGTGTCTTTGGGGTCACATCGGGAAAACTATTGGGTTTTATTGTCTCTCGAAGAGGCATAGAGGTCAATCCAGTGAATGTCAAGGTAATCATGGATATGCCCCTGCCACACAATCTCAAATAGTTAAGAAGCCTTCAAGGTAAGCTGCAATCCATTCGACAACTCATAGCCCAATTAGCTGAAAAATTCCAGTCATTCACTCATCTCCTAAAGAAGGATACTGCCTTTAAGTGGAATCAACAGTGTCAACTCGGCTTCGACAAGATCAAAGAGTACTTGGCTAACCCACCAATCCTTATGCCACCAATTCCAGGTAAGTGACTCTTGTATATTTTTGCTACTTTAGTGGAACTGGGGGCATTGCTGGCACAACATGATGAGTCATCAAAGGAAAGGGAAATCTACTACATTAGCCAAAACCTAGTGGGTTACGAACACAATTATTCTCCAATGGAAAAAGCTTTCCTAACTGTGGTCTTTAGTTCACAAAAACTCTAACACTACATGCTCAGTCACCCAGTGAAACTCATCTCCAAGGTCAACCCACTCAAATATTTGTTATCTAGAACAACTCTCATTGGTCGCATGGCTAAGTGGGTCATGTTGTTAAGTGAGTTTGATATAGAATATGTGGATTGAAAAGATATTAAAGGACAAGTGATAGTTGATTAGCTAGAAAATGCTCCCCTGGTAGATGCCTATCCTCTCATAACAGAATTTCCTGATGAAGGGGTCTTTACTATAGCTGAAGCAACCACATGGACACTTTATTTTGACAGGACATACACACATAATGGATCGGGGGTAGGAATCTTGCTTGTCACCCCCCCAAGGTGATTATATACCAAAGTCATTCAGGTTGGCTTTCTCGTGCACAAATAACATAGTTGAATATGAAGCTCTTCTTACTGGCCTCAAAATCACCATCCAATGGGATATCACTCACTTGAGAGTCTTTGGTGATTCCCAACTGATCATCAAACAGGTCAATGATGACTTTCTGACAAAAGATGATAAGTTGTTACCTTATAAATGGATGGTAGATTACTTCAAAAAGTATTTCACCTCCATCCAGTTTGATTAGATTCCAAGAGTGCAAAATAAAGTAGCAGATGTGATGGCTTCCATTGGTTCCTTAATTGACATGCCTAAAGATAAAACAAAGTGTGAGTTTCTCATTGAACGACTCTTAATCCCAGCCTATGATATCCTAGAAAGTGAGATGATGTGTGAAATTGTAGGTCCTATGTCACCATGGTACCATGATATCTACACTTACCTTCACGACAATATCCTACCTCCCGATCTCACACACAATCACAAAAATATTTCATCCAACAAACACCTCGTTACATCATCATAGGTGATACACTTTATCATCATGGGTATGATGGAACCCTCCTCAGGTGTCTAAACGAGACCGAAGCCCACATTGCATTAACGAAAGTACATAGTGGTGTTTGTGGGGCCCATTCAAATGGTATGGCACTAGCTAAGAAAATTCTCAGAACAGGATACTACTGGCCTACATTGGAACATGATTCTTGTGAGTTCATAAAGAAGTGCCTACCCTGTCAACAACACACGGATTTGATACATGCTCTTGCATAGGATCTACAGCCTCTTATAGCACCATGGCCCTTCTCTCAGTAGGATTTCGACCTAATCGACAAGATATATCCCCCATCCTTTGATGGCCATACCTTTATCATCACCGCAACTGAGTACTTCACCAAGTGGGTGGAAGCAATTCCACTCTCTCAAATCACGGATACTCAGATTTCCAAATTTATCCTTTTCCATATTCTCTGTAGATATGGAATTCCATCCACCATCATTTCCGATAACGGAAAACCATTCAAGAACCAAGCCATGAAACACCTTTGTGACACCTTCCACATCCACCATTGTTGGTCCATGCCCTATTACCCTCAAGGTAATGGGCAGGTGAAGGCCACCAACAAAACCCTAATCAGGATCCTTAAAAAGGTGGTCAATAATATCTGTCAAGATTGGAACCTTCACATTCATCCTACCCTTTGGGCATACTGCACTTCCATCTGCACCCCTACCGGTGCCACTCTGTATTCTGTTGTTTATGGTACTGATGCCATCTTTCCAATTGAGGTAGAAATTCCATCACTGAGAATCTCCCTGAAGAATCTTATCAGTGATGAAGATGCTCGGGTCATGAGACTCAGCCAACTAGAACTCCTAGATGAAAGGCAGATCAAAGTGTATGACCATCTTCAAGCATATCAGAATTGTTTGAAGAGAATCTACAACAAGAAGGTCCATCCTCACCAATTCAACATTGTCGATTTAGTCCTTAAAGAGAATCAACACACTCAACAAGACCAAGATAAGAAGGGAAAATTTGAAGCAAATTGGCTTGGTCCCTGCGTCATCACAAAAAAATATGGATGAGGGGCATATAGACTTGCCACACCTAAAGGAGAGCCCCTAGAGGATCCCATCAACATCATGCACCTGAAAAGTTTCTACACTTAAGTCAACTGGGGTATCCTATCCTGCAAAATCTAAAAAATACAAAAAAAAGTACAAAATGGTCAAAAAGTACAAAAAAATCAAAATAATCAGAAAAATACAAAAATAGTAAAGAGAAATAATTTTTCCTACGGTGAAAACCACCCCTGATGGCACCTTGGATAAGTATGTTTGGTGAAAACCTAGCTACAAGCGCCATTCGCATAGGGCTTAATCATTATCTACCTTGCGTCCTAATTACTTTGTGCTTCCACCCATCCTGATCTCATATCCTATCATCCTATCGATCCTATCCTTCCATCCGCACCCCCCATCCGGTCGCTTGGTATATTTTGGTTGAGTATTGGACAATCTTCATCTACTATCCATCATCCTGAGCTTTTATCCTAATCCAAGTCTGTGTCGTCAGTCCTTGTCATCGTGTTATTCCTTCGCTTTCATCTAGGTTCCTTCATTGTGTTGGTCTCCATTTAGATCCCATCCAGTCATGTTGACCAGTCATCAATTCTTTTCAAACTATGTTTCCCCTGCATTTTCACGTAGGAAAGGTCGATTATTTGATCCACCCCCGGGGCTTTTATTTTTCTTTGTCTTGTTTTTGGTCCGTCTAGTTGTCGTTTTCCATCATTTGTCTCCATCGTCCTCTTTCCACTTTTATCCACGGTCTTTCCCTGAACTATGAGGGTTCTGCGCTTTCACATAGGCAAGGCTAATCTTTGATCGTCCCTTGAGCCCCTAGGTCTTTAGGGTGTGTCGGTCTTGTGTCTTGTGTCTTGCATCTTGTGTCGTGTCATCAAGTATGCCCTTGTCTAGCTGGATCTTCATAAATGGGATCCACTTGTATCATGAGATTCAATTGGTTTTGAATCTCCCACGTCATATCGATCTTTTAGTTTAGTATCCATCTTTGGTCTCAACAGGATGCATCCTTCCTAACAAACCTCATCAACCCCATCCATCCTCTAGATCCTATGGCAAAGGACATTTGAAATTCATTGCGATCTTTTGATACTTTTGGCTTTTCTTTATCATTTGAGCTCCTTGTCATAACTTGTCAAGATCACCATGATCTATCATATTATGGCGTGTTTTGATCAGTTAACATAGGGGCATATCTTGATATTTTCTTTGTTGTTTTCTTCTTGGTTGTCCCATGTAGTACCCACCAAGACTCCTGCGGTCTTGTGTTATGTTGGGGCATCCTTTTGTGCTTGTGGTTATCCCAATGCCTGGCTCGACCAAGGTCTTTGTGACTCTGGGGTGTTGGGATATCCTTCTTGTCTATTGTGTTTTTTTGCACATTAGACACTAATTTTCCTTGGTTTACATACCCTGACACCTGGTGTCTTATGCTATAGCAAAAATCAGTGCTCCGAAAATGGAAAATTGTATTAGGATTGCATTTCATGATCAATTATGTTGCATTACATCCATACCTAACCAATGACCTATGACTTTGATTGTGCAAACATTCACCTTCCATCCCTTCTTCTTTTCAGGATACCTACGGTTCTTGATAGGTTTGGTTTCATACCCATCTTCCCTTAATTTTGTAATGATTACAGGGAAAGTACTTGCGATTAAACCAACAATACACCTACCATCACCCCTCATTACTATGCAAGCCCTTATTTACACTCATGTTCATGTTGCATTCCATTTCATGTTAGTCAATCTAACTCATATACCACACACCTTTATTTTTTATAAGCTAAAGCAAGCATGATCGCAAATAAAGTCAACCTACCCCCCACGTCCACATTGCATTTCATTTATCTATTAGTGTTTAATTGCATCTTATCCCACATTATAGGTTTTTTGCATTTCTTACCATGTGCATTGTCATTTCATAATTATTTTAAGTTGTTTAGATTAATTATATTTGGTTATTCTAAGCATCTTAGATTCATTTTACTATCCATTCATTTCCATATTAGTCTATATCATTAACACATTACATACATCGCCATTTGCATCACAAATTGTTATATCCATATTCATAGCATATAAAGTCATAAATCATTCATCACATCCTGCATCATACACATTAGCCATCATACATATCATCCATATAAGAATAAACATACATCATCACGAGCATATTCATACATCGCATTATGAGGATCATCCATAATAAAATCATAAACATACACATACACATAAATAAATCATCCATCATATACACATAACATAGTGTCAATAAGGGTTGTTGTGTATCATATAAAAATAAAAATACAATGTCCATCACATGATCCATAATAATGTCCATCATATAATCGAAATATATGTCCATCATATACATATGTAATCATCAAATAAAGTACAAGTACAAGGCTCTAAATCAACTCTGATCTTTGCTACTCTGTACTACACACCCATCTTGCCCCTATAAAAAAATGGTATCCTGTCACCTGTCACCTGTCCTCTCTACTGTGAGTTGCCCACATGTGACCTCTGTGGTGAGTCTAGCACTCCCCCTCTATGTGGAAGGGTCTCTCTATAGCTACTGTATCCATGGGTATGTGTCCCTGCTAGCTAGGATGGTGTTGGCATCTATGGCCTCGCTCAAACGTAGGTAGGTAACCGTTGGGTTTTATTTGGCACTACTGTAAAGTAGGCCACCATTTAGTAGTTGGCCTCTCGCATGTACTCATCTTGCTTTGTAGCCTGATACCTGGCTAAATCCTACTTCACCCTATACCTGTCTCAGAACCCACATATAGATTTCATCTCTTGTACCCATGCATCCTAAGCCAGCCGCAACTGACCAATCTCTGCTCTCATCTAAGACACCTAATCTATAGCCCTATCCCTCTCATCCTACATGGATTGTACCTGTACCTACAATATCTGATCCTGCATGGCTTGTACCTGTACCTACAATCTCTGTACCTCCGCCCTTGTCTCGCCACCCTCACTCTACACTGCCTGTACCTGTGCCTACATTGCATCTCTCTCTCCACAACCTGTACACGTGCCACTGTCGTGTCCCTCTCACCCTACAAGGTATGCACCTGTGTCTTTGCTACATCCCTCTATGTCTGCAAGGTCTATACCTGGGCCCTCATAGCCTCCTCTCTCTTTTGCATGAATCCCATGTCCCCCACTATCTGATCTGCTACCTCGACTCTGTCGCGGAGCTTGTCTCACTCCCATCTTAGCTTAATCCTATTTTTCAGTAGCCCCTCCACCTGTCTCCTCAAATCATCTAGGTCCTTCTCTTCCTTCGCCAAGGTCTCTACCAATACCTGGTCTGTCACTCCTCTAGGCTCTCATTGTCCCCTCACTTGCAGTATAGTCACCACTTCCTCTAGCCTGTCTCGCTCCCATCTCGCCACCACACCCTCCTCATGCTCTCTAGACACCTCTCCCTCTAGCTGAGTCACCTTTTCTCATAGTTGGCTCACCTCGGCCTACAGGCCATCCCTCTCTACCTATATCTCCTTCATATGTTGTGATGCCTCGTCTGTTAGGATCTCATAGTCCCTTTGCCTCTCTACCCGCACCTTGCCCACCTCTGCTCATAGCATGCTCACCTTGGCCTCCAATCTACACCTCATAGCCTCTGAATCCCTCAGTCTTTGCTTGATGATCTGTAGTCTTGTCACGACCCCTCTCAACAGTACAACTAGATCCTCTAGTACAGGTGGTACCATGGCCAATAGGGAAAAATCATGAACATCTACATCCATCACCTCTCCCTCTGCCTCATCTCTCTCATCCATTGTCTCCACCTCTACCTCATCTATCTCCTCCTCTGCCTCGACCTCCTCCTGGGCTCTTCTCCACTATCTCCCCCTCCTCCTCACCCTCCTCTGACCTCCTACCTCAGCCTCCCTCTGTCCTCTCCCCTGCTGATCTCCTGCCTTGGCCTCTCCCCATCCTCTCCCTTGCTAACCTCCTGCCTCGGCTGCCTCCTGCCCTCTCCTCTGGCCTGCCAATCTCAGCTCATCCTCTGGCCCAAAACCAAGTACCTCTATAATCTGCTCCACTAGCGTAATCCATGCGGGTCAGTGACGAGAATACCACACCAAGAATTTGACTATCATCCCTGCGTTTGCTCTCCCTCCACTCCTACCTGGGTAGGATACCTCCCATAGCTCTTCCCAATGTTACCTCGCAAACTCAGCCATAATCTTCTCCCCCCATGGCCACTCTTGCAAGATCCATTTGAATCTCTCTGGTCCACGAGGAATGTCTTGCTGAAGCCCAAACTTTCTCAACACCCGATCCGGCCTATGTGCCTCCACTATATATGGCTCTCACCTGACTATATAACATCTGACGTAGAAATACCCCTTGTGTCTCTCCTCATCTCTTCTCCATCTTGAGAACTGTCCTGTCACATGTACGACCTCCACACTATCTGATCCTCCCGAAGATCATCCAACGTCCTCCTCCATCCATCCAAATCACCAAAGCCCTGATAATGCCATACCCAACCATGCTCCGTCCCATACCAGTATGCCACTGGTAGTGTCAAATCCTGCACCCCTCCTACCACCACTCCTGGCCTAGCCACACTAATGTTTTTCCAAGCCCATATCTGTAACAATGTCACCTGTTTAATGTTGAGAGCCTCTCGATAGCACACAATGTGCATATCCCTGTATAGCTACACCAACACGCATGGACCCCATGTGAACTCCCCCTCTCTCTGCTCCACGATGTGTTGAATAACCTCCATGTACCTGAGACTGCAGAAGCGTCCACTCATGTCTAGTATTAGCAGTCCGCTAATCAATCTGCACATATATAGTGGTAGCGGTGGTACCCCCAATCCCAAGCATTTATCCACATCCAATCCCTTCCTTTGCACCGATAAGTCCTCTCATCCAAATGGGACCCATATGGTCTGATCTAGCGCCTCACCCTCTGATCTTGTCACGCTCACTAGGCGGCCCACTATAGGTGGCTGTAAAATCCTCCACATGTCCTCTAGAGTAATGGTCATCTCCCCTATTGGGAGGTGGAATGTGGAAGTCTAGGAGCTCCATCGCTCTATGATAGTCGTCAAAAATGCTCGATGTACTCTCACTATGGGATACCCCAATAGGTACAGAAGACCTGCTTGTGACAAAGCCTCATGGTCCTCCCCATTAATAGCTGCTATGGTCGCCTCCAATACCTCTGATCGCCTATCACATGTCTGCAGGGTCTCGAACCACTACATCCATATCACACAATATGTCAATCATCTCATCCTTTTCTTCATCTCTCCCTCTTTTACATTTCCTGGCCCTAGGTTATCTTCTTACTAATTTTTCCCCCCTTTGGACAAATTTCCCCAATTTGCCCAATTTGTTTTATTTTTCATTCTCCTAGCCCGTTTTCTAGGCATGTTCCCCTTTTTTGTGGCCTATTACCCACCCCTTGGGTGAGCCCACCCGTCCTTAGGCAAGCCCATCTGGGCGCTGGCGGGTCTGCCCAAACGGGTGAGCCCACCCTTCCGGCAGGTGGGTCTGCCCTCCTCCCTAGCGGGTGAGCCTACCTGATAAGTGGACAAGTCTGCCCGATCGATGGGTGACCGCACTAGCCCACCGCTGCGGGCAAGTCCGACCCTGTCAGGGGAAAAATCGCCCCTCTTTGGGTGCAATCGCCCCTGTCAAGGGTGGAATCGCCCCTCTCCAGGGCGTGGTCGCCCCTTCCCCACTAACCTCATTTTTGGGCAGATTTGCCCGATTCCAGGGCAAGTCCGCCCTTCCCCCTTACTGTACTATCTTTTTCAGACACTTTTTTCTAATTTTCTGGGTGAATTTACCCACTAATTCGGAAAATCCACCCCACTTTCCCACCGCCTCTAAATAGTCAATTTTTCCTACCCAATTGGTGAAATTGAAATTTCGCCACCTACCCATTTCACTAATCTACCCCAATCCCAAAACCCATGCTTTTAAAATGTATTAAAACTAAAAAATAAACCAAAAATTTCTTAAAATCACAGAGGTTTTTGGACCTAACCTAGCGTGGAACCATGCGCTTGTGGCAGAATCATCATACCTCGTCCCCCCAGTGGAAGATATCATCATCGTAGTCCTCTGACATCCTCGTCTCCTTCTTCTCCTCTTCTCTCTCTCTTACTCAACTGCTAGGTGTGCAAATGAAGAATAGTAATTTCTAAAATTACTATTTATAACATTTCCCTCATTTTTTAACTTTTTTAATTTAAGATTATTTTTACCCTTTATTTAAACCTATTTTTAATTCAACTAATCCTCTAACTTCTCGGGGCCGCCATTTGCACACCGTGTGTCCATTTGACTCCGTTCAAAAGCCAATCTTCATGGTTTTTTGAGCTCTATCCAATGGTACCCTTTGTTTCCTCATATCGAGAAGTCACCTAGGGCCCCTTTTCCTTCCCCATCCACCCTCTCAAGGGGGCATACCCTACCATTTTCCTCCATTCCTCCGTCATGGTCACTTTCTTGCGAGACCGGGGCATCTCCTTGCATTTCTCATTATTTGGGCAGCTCACACAACTTCTCCCATGTTGGGGCATCATTTTCTAGTCGCTTCCTCTATAGTCATCTACATTTTATTTTTCTTCGAAACACTATTATTCTAACAATATTTCGAAGAGGGGTAAAATGTAGACATCTAAATTTGACCACTCCCATATGGTCAAATCCATCTCCTTTATTCGTCTATTTCATCGATATTAATTAAATGATTTATTTAGTTAATATTTTCCCTTTTCCTAAGGTTTCCAAAGTATTTAATTTAATAATTGAATACTTTACCTTTCATCCTTTCCTCTCTAAATTAAATAAATATATCAATTTATTTAATTTAGTCATTTAACCTTTTTGAATTTAAATCAATTTTTAAATTCCTTCTTTTCTCTCTCCTTGTCACATCCTCCATAACCCTCTTCTAATCTGGATTATTTAAATTAATCCATAATTAGGATGTGCACATCCTTAATTAGGATTAATGTCACATCCTCCATATTTGGTCACTTGCCTCTAATCCTTCATTAATCTTCTTAATCACCTATTTGCACAACCTTAATCTAATCCTCATGTCATTTCTAGTATGTCCTCCAAGTCAGCCTTTCATAAGTACTTTCTTCATTTGGCCTTGACCTCTTCCCCATGTGAATTAAAAATTCACATTTATTCATTCAATTCTCCCCTCTTCCCCATGAAGGTTGTTGGGAAATTCTAAATCCTCTCATAAGTCACATCACTCACATGGGACAAGGAATTCCTTTATGAGGACCTTGTCTTATCCTCAAGGGACTTCCAATCATGTGAATTTAAAATTCACATTTATTTCCCCAACCACTTCTCTCTTCCCCATGATGATTAGTGAGGAATTCTAAAATTCCTCACTTGTCACCATCCTTCCACATAGGGACAAGAACTTCCTTTTTGAGGAAATCTTCCCCTAATCCCAAGGTACTTGCAAGTACCTCCACCTCACATGTCCTTTTTCCACCTCCCTTTCCACATGGGAAGATGTGAGGGCTTGTGAGTCCTCAACTCACCATAGCCCTTCATCTTTCCCATGTTGGCTAAATCCTAGTCATTCAAATCTCTAGAGATCTTTCCCCTAAAATAGAGGATTTGGTCTCATTTTTCACAGAACATGCATTCACAATTCAAGCTTCAGCACTCTCAAGCTCAAGCATTCAATCAATTGCATTCAACCTCCATTTTTGCACTTCAAGCTTCCATTGCATGCATTTTCACTTGCTTATCCAAATACCCAAATCTCTCATTGCATCCTCCATACAATCTAGAGCATTTTGCATATAATTTAGCACCCTTGCCATCAAGGAGCACACATCTAATCTACATCAAAGGGTCAACCAAAAGGATCACTTGGACAAGGTATATCTCTTGCTTTAATCTTTATTTTGTTCAAGTTAAACTAGGTTTATCTTGAGGTGGTGTTGTGTGTGTTTCCCCTTTGCATTTCTTTGTATTTTTCACCTTTTAGGGTCAAAAATCATGCTGCACACAAATACCTTCGTCAGATTAGGGTTTGATCGTCAAATCGCCTTTAGAATTTTATCTCGCCAAAATTCACTTGTAGAGCTCTCCAAACTTCTTCTCGAGATGCAATGTGACAAATGAGGAATATAAGTAACCTTTTACCATTCACACACCTAACTTTTTATCACAATAAATGTTTTTTCCCTAGTTCTTTTGAATACCTTATTTTCATAGTCTGTGAAAGAAAATTCTTCTGTGGGCCTTCAATTTTGCATAAATTTCCTCCACAAGTGTTCCCAAAACATTTGTAGGTCATTAATGCAATTGTTGCAATTTTCCACATTCCAGTAGCAACTACCAGTGGGGGGGTAAAAGATTTTCTTGAGAGCTCCCCCTAGGCTAGAGGCCTTAAACTAATTCTTGGAGGAATTTCCAACACCAGATTCTGGTGTGGATTTATTTCCTACATCATAAGCACTCTTCTTCACCCATGTCTTCTTCATTTGATTCCTGATCTCGTCCGTAGTAACTTTCCTTTTCCCTTATCATCCTTTTGCATATTTTTCTCTTTGTTTACCAGACCCTTCCTGCTTCTACAAAATATTGCAATGTTATCGGATTTGTTACAATTATAGCACACAACATTTCTTTGTTTGAACTAGTTATTCCATTGATTTTCTCTTGATCTGCACTGGTTAGCAATATGGCCAAATCTATTGCAAGCTTATTATCTGATGTTTCTATTGAAAAAGTTGTTTGTCATATTTTTGCATTCAATTGACTTATGACCATACTTATTTCAATTGAAACATTGACCGAAGAATGATGGACCACTTGGATTCATTCTACTTCTACATTGAGTAGCCATATGACCAAATTTATTGCAAACAAAATAGTATCCATTGAACTTTTGAGCATTGGGTTTTCTTACTGGATACCTTCTATCTTTGTTCATTTGATTTCCTTTCCTAAATTTCCTTTGACCTGATCCGAAGCTTTCTCCTTTCTCATATCCAAGACCTTGCTTGTCACTTCCAATCTTCTGACTTTGAATCAGTTCATCAAGCTTGGCTGAGCTAATCTTGAACTTCTCCTTGTATTCATTTGTAGTAGCAAGCTCATCCCTGAGAGTAACAATCTATCTTTCAAGCTCTTCTTCATTGTTTCTGGATTGTTGTAATTCAAGCCCCAACTGATTGAATCCATCATTAATTTTGCTACATTCTTCAAATCTTTCTTTCAAAGATCGAGTAAGATTCTCTTCATTCTTCTTTTTCTCCTCAATCTCCTTGGTCATCCTCATCACAATAGATTCCATCCCATGCTTTAGGACAACATTATCTCTAGTGAGATTTTCACATTCTTCTATCTTTTCCTTCAAGGCTTGACTTAGGTGTTCATCTTCCATGATTTTGCTCTCTTTCTGCTTGAGTTGATCACATAGATCCTTTCTCTTTTCCCTAGACTTATTGATTTGATCTTTCAATGATTGAATGAATTTCTCAGCATTCATGAGGCTTGCTTGCAATTCCCGAACTTTAGATTTGGACTGATCAAGATCATCTAGTGCCACCAAAAGTTGTTGATGAAGATTGTCGAAATCCATTGAATCACCTTCCCAGATCTTCTCCAAGCTATTAAACTTCTTCTAAGGAGCTAGGCTCTAATACCAATTGTTGGAATCAAGGAACACTGAGAGGGGGGGTGAATCAGTGTTCTACAAAATTTAACTTTATTAACTTGATCTTTAAACCACATATAGCATTGAACCAAAAGAAAGATGCAAGAACACAAGGAAATCAACCACAACACCATAACACAAGGATTTTTACATGGAAACCTTGTTAGGGGAAAAACCACGGTGGAGGTTAATCCACAATATGAGTATACTCAAAATAAGTGTTTACAAAAGGGGAATGCACATGCATTCAGGCACACTGCCTAGAGCTCACTGTCTTACAGTCACATATAGACAACTAGAGTGGATGAACTATGAGATAGCATCTGCTAATGCCTGATTATAGTTTTGGTTAAGCACATTGATCACCTTCTTCACATTCTATTTGATTATGCTCTTAAAACTCTATTTTATTTCATTCAAATCACCAATCTTTGTTATGTTCAAATGAAACTACACACAATCGATCTATATTTATTTTGACTCTCGTATCATATGCATCATATCACAAAATGATATGAATAATTGATTATATATGTCTGCAACTAGATATTAGAACAACTGCATGTCGACTTTAACAAAATATGAAACATGTACAAACTATCGGCCCAATCCATAAATAATTATCAATGTGAACTAAACAATGTTAGACAAAACATAGTAAGGACCCAAAACAACATGTCTCAAACATGAAACACCTTAAACAATTATGCCTTGAATATCTGCAACACACTACACTCATCTGGTCGGCCTTTCTACACTGTTAGACTGAAAATCAATAAACCGGATCTTCTAACTTGCACACCAATCAATGTGAGGCCCTGTGATTCAAAGATAATATATTTCATACATCAAAAGAGCTTTCCTAAGATCCACAACACAAAATGATAACAAGAAATTACATATGAGTCAATGTACACAACTTTGTCAAATGCCCTGTTTTGGCTTTGACATATAACACATATCTTCAATTTGACTTTTGGTATAAGCAAATACTGAGGTGTGGATGGGATTACTGACTAGGGTTTCCATCAGTGACAACACCAGATGACTTGTGCAGTGTATCTTGCCAACATGTACTTGCTCTTACCTTCCAAACAAATCTATTTGGTGGGCTTGAAACATAGAGCATTGTTACTACAACTATTAAGCGTGTTAATTAGCTTTTGTAAATGTCTCTCGACATGTACAATCTACTATATGTTTGAAAATTTTAATATATGTACATACCAATAACTTTGAAAGTACACACACACATGCACACATATATATACATCTAAAAAAAAAAAGGCTTATGTTGCTATGTTCAATGTTTTATTGCCACATCATGTTGTTTCCTAATATTTTCCATGCTTTACCCCCCCAACATGTTCTAAAGTCATGATGTCTACAATTTATTTACATCGTGTGTCTACTCATATTCAATGCTTCGCATAGTTATTTATTATTGTACCATGCTACTTTTTAAGATTTGGATTATGTTTTTACATGCTATTTCTTAAGATTTATAATTAGTTTTTAATCATTTATAATTATGTTATTTCCAATTATGGTACAATAAACTCTTTCCATGTACAATCTTACATCCATTTCAAATTATATATTTTTCTAAACATAAATGCACTAAAAAAAACATATATATATATATATACTTTCCAATTTACATTGCTTTCAACATTTATTACACATTTTTTCACAAAAACTATTCAATGGAGTTGGAAAACACAAGGTTGGCAGAAAAATAGTCCCGACGAAATCAACAACAATGAATACGCTACCATGCAAGAAAAGACAACATCAACAAAAGAAGATGGGAAAATGCACAAATCGTCATAGATCGTGCCTCCACATCTACACTCCCTTCACCTGCTAATCCCTCCCAACTATATACAATTGCAATTGAATTCCATAATCCAATTCAACCAAATCCATTTTCTCATATCCATCTACCTCCAAATTTTTCTCAACATTTTTATGCTACTAGAAATAGCTTTTGTTCAAAGTTGGATAAACTTGCAAATATGTCGACCTATTTAATCTGCATGAAAAAATATCTTGACATTAAAACAAGGCAATCACATGGCCTTTCTACTTGTTATAGATGTGCATCTAAAAAAAATGGCCATCCTTTTTTCCAAATGGAATAACATGGACCTAGTGAGTAGCTGCTATGTTTAAAAAACTAACTCAAGTTGAAGAGATGCTAATAGCAAGGGTCAACCCAATCCTCTAAGTTACATATGCAAAGGGGGGATAGCTAAAATATAGTGGCCACACTATTTGTTTTCCTCAATATGTTTCTACTATTGCAACCCACTTGCCTAGGAATATAGATGAATTAGATATCATAATTGTTAACAAAAAAGCATAGGGCAATAGGAGTATAGCTTCTACGTAAGTAGAGGACGTGTATATGAAGCCTTGCAATATAAAATATTCCATGACCCATACTACACAACCATACAATTGGATGAGGCTGCATTACCATTCCTTCCAAGTGATTCCACTAACATTATAGACTTACTATATGCAACAAACACTATTCTTAGTCCCACAACTACAACCTTCATGCATACAGATGTTGCAAATGATGATTGTTTGCAAGAAAACATGCAACCTGATACTTCATTTATGTTGAAGTTGTAAAATACAACCTCATAGAACCCAGTGATCACCTGCAAGCAAAATAACATGTCACATAGAAGATATTCAAACAACACAAAGATATTTCTCTGCAAACCAAGAGAGTAAAATTGCATAAACAAGAATGAATTATTACAAAGAGATCAATCCTTAATAAACGAGATCAAAACCCTAAAGTGAACCCTAGGATTTAATAAAGTAATTATTAAAGTGCCTAAGTTTAGCTCAAGTGAAAAATAAAGTAAAAGGTGACTTAATTAATTAATCAATATGATTAAATTAATTAAGTGTAATTTCATAAAATTGCACCCCTTGCAATTTCACATACATTCTTCTATCCACTTTAGTGTCCACTCCCTTAACATATTGTGTAGGCTCATTTTATCCCCTGCATCATCCTTTTTCCCTCTCAGAATGCTCAAAGGCTCACTTTTCAGCATCTACCCTTGCATGTTTGCTTTGCATTGAATCTTGTGCTTTTCCCGTTTGTGTCATTTTGTAGCGTGATTTGTCTAGACACTAGCACACTGCACTAGCATATTGCGACATTTCAACGTTCAAATGACCACTTCCATGAATTTTTACCACTTTCCATCTGCTTTTGTCGGTGGTAATGGCTTGGGATTCCTTGTAACCACCCGAGAAGCTTCTTTTTGCTTCTCTTCTCTCTTTGAAAGCTATCTTTTCAATTCATTGGTGCTTCTAACTTCTCTCCAACTTTGGCTCCTTGGGTTCTACCTTGAACTCTCACATCCTTACAACATTCTTTGCACCACTCTTGGCTCTTGCGGCTCTCTTTGTCTCCCTCTTTTGCTTCCTTAAGCCTTGCAGCTTCATCTCCCTTATATCCTGCTTGTGAGCATTCTGGGATTCAATATCCTCTATCATTTGCATCCTTACTTCGTGATACGGGTTTTCCCCCTTGGGCAAGGATTGCTTTTATCACTCATACTTGGTGGTGTGGGTTCTACTCCTAAAGTGGTTTTTGCTTTCACCACACACTTTGTCCATTTTGGTTACACTCTCTCTTTCTATCTGGGTGTCTGTGGAGGTGGGAACACCAAAACGGGGGTTTGATTGAGGCAAACCCCTATACAACCCCAACAATTTCTCTAGATCTTATGCATGCAAGTATTGAAGACATTCACGTGTTGGAGGCTTCATCACTTGCATGGTTGTGAGCATTTCCTTTCTACCTCTTATTATCTTAATCATTTACTTTACTTTATTTCAGTTCTATCGTATTCTATTATTTTCTTATACTCTGGAAGTTCTCAGTAATTAGATTGTCAATAGTCATTTTTCTATTTTCTAGAATATTCTCACTCTTTGGTCCATACAAGACGCCAACGTCCCTCTGGGATGCCAACACACCACGTTGCCGTCCATATTCCGGACTATCGTCCTTTTGTTGAGAGCTTGTCAGTTTTTCCAGAAAACCTTTGTGACCTACTCTTTCTGATTATAAAACTCTCGCGTTGTTCCTTCAGGTCGTTTAGGGTAGTACACCCCGTGAGGCTCTCTAAATGAAGAGAACTCATGAGTAGCGAATCCCCCTTCTCTACATTTTGGTGAACCCAATGTGAATAATTTAATATCTTAACTTATTATTTTCAAAATAAATTTAATATCTTCTTTTGTTAGTTCAGTATCTAATTTTATTCAAAGTGTTAATGATGTTCCATTTCATGCATGTTATGGTGACTTGGCTTTGCCTTTGTCACTTGGTAACTTTGATCCTTCTAACAAAATTCCTCTTGCTTTGAAGGATATTTTGTTGGAAGAAGATGAAATCATTGATACCTTTCTTAACATTACTCTACCTTCTCTTCTTTATTCTGATGCACTCTCTTCTATAGATGATGCATTAGTGAATGATGAACCTCCTTCCACATTTGATCCTCCCTAGATTGGTGTTGAGAATGTTTCTTTGAATAATTATTCCACTAGTTGTGATGATTCTGTAAATGTAATCTATGTCTCTGTTTCCCCTTGAATGCCTAAGAGACCAGTCATTTACCTAACTCCAGCTATTCCTTCTCCTAAAACGGTTCATTCTATTAATGGTGTTCCATTTGATAGTGACTCTCCTGATCTTTCTAAGGCCCCCTCTTATAGAGCGGTAGCCCATACTTATAAGAATATAATGAATAAACAACCAAGCCTTCCTCAAGCACCTAAACCTACAACTAAAGCACCTAGTGATTATGATCTTATTGAGCAACTTCAAGTTACTTCGGCTAAGATCTCATTGTGGTACTTGCTTCAATTTGGTCCACTTTATCAAGGTATGCTTCAGGAAGCCTTGCAAAAGATCCTCTTGCCTTCTTATGCTAGGTCGATGGATGCTAATACATTGATAGCTCATATTCGTGCGGATATGCTAAATATCACATTCTATATGCAAGAACTTCCACCCCCAGATGTGCAAAAATAAGAAGCTCCTTTAATTATTATAGTTAATATTAATACTATTCGCATTAGATGTACTATCATTGTCGTTGGTTCAATGCTCAATGTATGTAGCATTGATTTATTTCCTAAGATTAATATTAATTCATCTTCTCTTAATGCTTCTTTTGTTGACATTCGTGGGCTCAATAATATTGGTCGACAAGCCCTAGGCACGATAATCTTTCCTTTGAGGTTGGGACCCATTACCATAGCCACCCTTGTATATGTTATGTCAGAAAAATTACCATATAACCTTCTTCTTGGTAGATCATGGATTCATGCCATGCGTGCAGTCCCGTCTACCTTGCATAAATCTATTAAGTTCATTTGTAATAATCAAGTAGTCACAGTCAAGGCTAACCCTAAGGCTATACACTAATGTGAGACGGAAGCTGCCAGTTAAGTTTCAGTTGTGCCTACTCTTATTCCTTTAGTGTCTTCCAATGTGTATATGTTTACTCTAGCAATACCCGTTACAAAGGATACTCTTGAGATAGATATCCTTGAAGAAGATCCTTTTGAAGTAAGAAATCCTAAGCCTTCTACTTCTCAAAGGAATGCATGTCTTGGTGATGATTGGGGTTATCTAGACTTTATAGAATCCTTCATTGGAGAGCATAAAGTTGACCCAATCCACTCATACCTTCTGATAACCTCATCCAAACCCGCTATCGAAGATGGTTAGTCTTCTGCATCGTGGGGTAATGTAAACACAAATTGTAATATTCTTAATGTCGATCCTCCTTCTGAGGGAGATGATCACCTCTATTAAAGTGGATAATTTTGGAAGTCCTGTTAAAAAGGATGATGGAAATCCCATAGAGGAGAGTGATCCCCATTGTTGGAATAATGCTCTCTATGAAGATCCTCCTTCTTCTCAAGATTTGCAAAAATGTTATGTCCATGGCTTTAATCTTGTCTCTAAATATGGTTATGGGCATAAAGGTTGTGGGCATAATGAACAAGGAATTCAAGTCCCTATGGAATTTGTACCTCGTAAGCGTAATTTGGGGCTTGTTTGCTTGAATGAACAATCTAAACAGAAACCATGGTTGAATGATGACATGATTTTGGCTCAACCTCGTTCTCGCGGATTGGTCCATCCTCCTTTGTCTTCTATCTTCATATCTTTTTCTTGTGAGCAGTGATTTTTTTCTCCACAAGAGAAAGGGTTACTTCCTGCTCCTCATTCTTTGTCTGAGAAAGAGCGTATTTTGTTGCGGCTTCTAAAAGTCCGCTTAATTACTCTTCCTCCTCCTACACGTAAGAAATTTCACGATCATGATAAACAAGAACATTCTTTTTGTGCATACCATCAAGTGCTTGGCCATTCCCCTAGTGAATGTAAAGCCTTGAATGATAAAATACAACTTTGTGATTCTGGTGCCATCAAATTCCCATTTGGTTGATACACCCACCTTTTCTTCGCATGACAAGTGATATTGAGGTCTACCTCTATCCTATATGTTCATAGTATCTTGCATGGTTCTCCTCCCTTGTATGTTGGGGGCAATGATAACTTGTTATGGAGATGTGTGTCCTTCTTAAGGATCCCCCTCTCTTCTCTCTATCTTTCAAATGAAGCGTCCCTCTAGTGGACCCCTTTTTCTTCTAAAGGGTTCCCGAGGCACCCCCTTAGAAATTGTTTATCTCAAAATAATTCTATGGCATCTAGTTTGGGGGTAGCCTAACTAGTCCCTTCTTTTCTGTGACTGTCCTATAACACATCTTGCAGTAGCCACAAGCTTCTCTGATTAGTATTGCTCTACAGGACCGAGAACCTGTAGAGCTCCTTTGCATTAATATTTCCTAACATGTTTAGTCTATGAATTAACATGTTGCTTTGCAGGTGCGCTTGTGAAGCCGCTTTCCATTCCGACTCTGTGGAGTCCCCTTTCACTAGGTTTCCTTCATGTGAAATATCTTGTGGGATGCCTCCTTAAAGGTCTGCGGGATTGTAAAATGCTTGCTTCTTTGGGCTTCCTCCATGTGAGAGATCTTGGGGGTTGCCTCCTTGCAGGTCTATGGGCTTGTAAGATGCTTACTTCTTTGGGTTTCCCTCATGTGAGAGATCTTGGGGAACGCCTCCTTGCAGGTCTGTGGGCTTGTAAGGTGCTTGCTTCATGGGGCTTCCTTCATGTGAGAGATATTGGGGGTTGCCTCCTTGCAGGTTTGTGGGCCTGTAAGACGCTTTCATCCTGCAAGATTTGTCCATCGTTGGTATGAGGGCCTTCGATGTACTTTATGCAACTTCGTAGTTCTGTGGATCTACAAAGTCCTTTTGTTCAAAACTCCTCGGGGAGAGTACTTGTGGAGCCATCTCTCTTGAAATTTCCATTCCTTTCTAGCTTCTCCCTCTTAAATTATTTTCTTTGTTCTCTTCTCTTTTGTATATACTGGATTGAAGGTTTGTATCTTCTCCATCCTGGGTATATGCCCTTCCTCTCTTAGTTTTATAATTCTTCTATGTGTGTTATTTCTTAATTTGGGGACGACGCATGGTACTAAGACAACCTTATACATTGAGGTCTCTTTCACGTTGCTGACCAAATCCTTTAGTTTTTGTCCACTAACATTGTTGTCTGGTGGAGGTTTTTCTTGTCTAATGCATTTGTTTTGTTGGTCTTCATCCTAGGGGCATGCTTCCTCAATTCGAAGAGTTGTTTGCTTCCTCTACAATATCCTTTTGGGCATCATGATGTTATTTATGTTTAGTAGATTTCCCTTAGCATGCATATTAGTGTAGATTCATATGCTCGCTAAAGTGGGGGAAAAATGTAATGTCATAAAATTGTACCCCTTGCAATTTCACATACATTTTTGTATCCACTTTAGTGTCCACTCCCTCAACATCTTGTGTAGGCTCATTTTAGCCCCTGCATCATCTTTTTTCCCTCTCAGGATGCTCAAAGGCTCACTTTTCAGTAGCTACCATTGTGTGTCCGCTTTGCGTTGAATCTTGTGCTTTTCCCATTTGTGTCATTTTCTAGCATGATGTGTCTAGAAACTAGCGCATTGTGTAGCTATCTGCACACCGTGCAAGCATCCCACGATGTTTCAATGTTCAAATGACCGCTTTCATGCATGTTTTCCACTTGTCATCTACTTTTGTCAGTGGTAATGGCTCGAGATGCCTTGCCACCTGGGAAGCTTCTTTTTTCTTCTCTTCTCTCTTTAAAAGCTATCTTTTCAATTCATCAAGGTGCTTCTAACTTCTCTCCAACTTTGGCTCCTTGGGTTCTACCTTGAATGCTCACATCCTCACAACACTCTTTGCACCACTCTTGGCTCTTGTAGCTCTCTTTGTCTCCCTCTTTTACTTCCTTAAGCCTTGTAGCTTCATCTCCCTTATCTCATGCTTGTGAACATCCTAGGATTCCATATCCTCTATCATTTGCATCCTTACTTCATGATACAAGTTTTCCCCCTCAGGCAGGGATTGATTTTATCACTCATACTTGGTGGTGTAGATTCTACTCCTGAAGCGGGTTTTACTTTCACCATGTTTTTTTCCAATTTCGGTTACACTCTCTCTTTCTATCTGGTTGTCCGTGGAGGTAGGAACACCAAAACGGGGGTTTGACTGAGGCAAACCCCTATACATCCCCAACACTTTCTCTAGATATTATGCATGTGGGTATTGAATACATTCACGTGTTGGAGGCTTCATCACTTGCATGGTTGTGAGAATTTCCTTTCTACCTCCTATTATCTTAATCATTTACTTTACTTTATTTCAGTTTTATCATATTTGTTATTTTCTTGTACTCTAGAAGTTCTCAGTAATTAGATTGTCAGTAGTTGCTTTGTTGTTTTCTAGAATATTCTTGCTCTCTGGTCTGTACGAGATGCTAGTGCACCATGTTGTCGTCTGTATTTCGCGTTGTCTTCCTTTGGCTGGGAGCTCGTCAGTTTGTCCAGAAAACTTTTGTGACCTGCTCTTTCTGATTCTAGAACTCTCACGTTGTTCCTTGAGGTAGTTTAGGGTAGTTCACCCCATGAGGCTCTCTAAATGAAGAGAACTCGTGAGTAGAAAATCCCCCTTCTCTACATTAAGTAATTAGCCTATTACTCTAACACCCCCCTTAAGATGAAATTAGTGAGAAGCTAAAAAATTAAGGACAAAATGCATGAAAGAAAAGATGGGTCCTGGAAACAAGGTTTGATGAGGTACCCAAATACAACCAAAATCTTTGTAAAGTAGAGAAAAATAGAAAATTTCATGGGAAAAACTCCACTACAAAAAGAGATGAACGCCAAGTGAAGGACTGATGAAGCCTCTAAACAAGACAATGTCCTAAAAAATAGGAACATGTAGAACATCCAGAAGCATGAAGCTGTAGATTGTTGTCAAAATATGACTAATAGAGTGTTGAATGAAGAACCTCCAGAAATAGGAATGCAAGAGTGTCCATATCGTAAATGATCCATCTCATCAAAATGCATGTAACCAACCACTGATGTGCGCTGCATCCAAAAGTACATAAGAACAAATATTGTATACATAGCTCACTCCAACATGAAACCAAGGAAGCATTAGCACCAACAATAGAAACCCCCCCACAATGCTGAAAAAAGGGAGAGCCATGACATGTACACTGAAACTATGTGAAACCAAGAAGGGCGTGTAGGAGAAACAACCTACAAATAAAAGGGTATGCAAACTAATGCACACACGCATGAGGAAAGAATCACTGGGATTCACTACTGTCATGGAAGAGACACTCACTTGACAAAGGGGTGATGGAAAACAAAAGGAAAACATCAACCCCCCCCCATGGCACTTTATATCGTAGTGCAAATACAATAGCCACAACAGGATGTGCAAAATCCCCCAGAAATTATACACCAGAATGGAACTTTATCTCAGTGCATCTACATAATAAGAATGTGCATGAAAAAGATTTCTACAATGCCCAAATGGGACAAAAAAATAGAAATACATATAGAACAACCAAAAATGAGTCATCCCACGCAAACAAAAAGTTCTAGGAGCTAAAACGTCCAAGTAATTCACCAGAGTGCAAAAACACAAATATATGAATAAAACATACCTAGAGAACAATCTAGAAAAATTGCATGGATGGAACTGAAGAGCTCTAAAGGACGGTTCCAACACTATTGGAATAGCGAAAAATGGAGAAATTGATCAAAATTTATGAGTTTGGGAAAGAAAAAAATCCTTTGACTTCAACAAGCTATAAAATGCACCAATAGGAAAATAAAGTGATGAAACCCACACCATTAGAAAGTTGGAAAAACTAGCTTTCTGACAATATCTCGTTTGTCAAAAAATGACATTGTATGCTCAAGTTACAACCAAAAGAAAAAAGAAAAAAAACCCTTTTAGGGCACAAAGGGGGTCAAAGGGGCCATAGGGTACGTCTATACCATTGATGTCATGTTGATGTCAGCATGACATCAGCAGAATATTCCTGTGAATATTCCCTACACTTGGAAAAAAAACCCCCTGGAAAAATTGCCTAATTTTTTTTTGTCGCCCGAAAAAGTACTCTCTGTTGGGAAAGAGTATTCTACCACCAAAAAAATTGAATGTGGCCGAAAAGGGGCAAAAAATCACCACCAATAATGATTTGGACTACCGGGAAAAAGGAGGAGGGGCTAGTATTTTTGCAGCGATCAGTTATTGTGGCGCTAACTGGTAGAAAGAACTATCGCCGGGATGGGAAAGCGCCAGGAAAGATCTTGAGCCACTGACGAGGTTTTGGGAGCCGCTAGTGGGTACGGGTGGGGCCCACAGGCCTGCCATGGTAGGTACTTATGGTACCTTCCCCCATAAATGCTCCCAATTAAAAACAAATAATTCTGCCTCCAAGTTTATTTAAAAAAATTTTGCCTGCCTTTTTATTTTCTAAAAAAATTCTAGTATAAAGAAATTAGAAAAAAAGCACGGGCCGACCTATTTTTTTAAAATATTTTTTTTGATCTACGTGCACAAAATTTCATATAGGGGTCGTACGAGCCCCTGTAGAATTTTTTTTTCCTCAGAGGCCAACTTCACCAAATTTGACGATTTGATAGGCGTTTTTAGGGTTTTTGGCTGCTCTGGATGCAACAGTGAGGTTTGTCCGGGTTGAAAAAGCTTCAAAATTGTAGGTACCCTTTGGATTTGAGAAAAAAGGCACCCACAGAAACCCTTGCAGATCTAAGCCCATGAGTGAAATTTTGATGAAACAAAGGCCAATCATGACTATTTCCAGCACTCTGAATGCAATGGTGTGATCAAAAGTGACTCAAGATGCACCGAAATACTCTTTCAAGGCTTGAATCCCTAAAAAGATGAACAGGAAGCTACTGATCTAAAGCTCTGATACCATGTTGAAGTTGTAAAAGCCAACCTCTCAAAACCCAATGATCACCTGCAAGCAAAATAACCTGTCATGTAGAAGAGATTCAAACAACACAAAGATATTGCTCTGGAAACCAAGAGAGTAAAATTGCATAAACAAGAATGAATAATTACAAAGGGATCAATCCTTAAGAAAGGAGATCAAAACCCTAAAGTGAACCCTAGGATTTAATAAAGTAATTATTAAAGTGCCTAAGTTTATCTTAAGTGAAAGATAAAGTAAAAGGTGACTTAATTAATTAATCAATATGATTAAATTGATTGAATAATTAACCTATTACTCTAATAATTTGTTGCAATCCTTCCCCTGCATGCAGAGAATTTGAAGAATTGTGCTCTTTATTACAACTAGGCCAAGGCCGACCAACCCTGTCTATAGATTGGCCACCCATTTCTCTATCTCCCATCAATGAATACACCATAAAAGGATTGTTTGTAATGGCGTTCCCCAAATTGTTTCCAAAAGGGGTTGTTGCTTTCAAACAACACATCAAGGATGTCAAATTACATGAATATGCTCTCCACTTGATTAGGTACCACGATAATAGGTTTGGCCAACACCCTCGTTTTAGGTACTTCATACTAAATATTCTCATGCCCCATTGTAGCCAAGCCACAACATTTGTTTTCATCCAAATAAACATTGAAATTTTCCTACTAACAACTATCTTTGATCTTTGTAAGAGATTAAAGGACTTTCTTGATGACAAGCTTGTTGAACAACTCATGCCCTTTGGTTCGTTGATTCATGGAACACACCTATTTTGGAACCGTTGTAAAGGGAAGCTTTTTGATATGGTCATACAAGTTGGTTTTCCAACACCATTCTTTACACTCAATGTAGTGGATACAAAATGGCCAAACTTGCATAATATTATGCCATCTACTACACCTACAAATCCACAAGCAGCTTACAAATGGAGGATACAAAAACATAGTTCAAAATCCACACACTACATACACTAGAGATTTACTACATTTCATGAAGAGGTCTTGAAAAACCTACTTAGTGCAACTGGCTACTAGTACAAGTAAACTCTTTGTAATCTCATCCATTTACATTGCATACCTTCTAAGCTATTCCTAAACATAAACTTCCACCAGGTATGAATGGCAACATAGGGGCTCTGCACATATCCATGGTTTCTTGTGGCTAAAAGAAGCACCTGATATCAGGATAATACAATGGAATAACCTCCACTTAGTAGAAAACTCAATTGAATATATTAATAGGTATGTCTTTGCATGGAATCCCAAACCCCTTCCTTTAAGGAACCAAAGAATACACCAAAATCCTCTTGATGATCCCTGCTTAATGGACATAAGCTTGATTATGTCTTTAGACCCTTTCGTCGACAACACTGAATTGCTAAATTGTGTAGAGCATCATACAAAGTTTACCTTACAAACATGCCTTAGGAGAAAATTCCCAACCCTTCAATGTCGATATAAAGCCGCTTGGACCATGCAAGATCACTCAAGCCTTGCAATAGATGAGCATGGCCAACTTACTTTCACCCCATGTCGCAATGACAATCACATAAACCTACACAACCCTTCTATACTCTCTATCTGGAGGGCCAATGTAGATTTCTAGCCTATTCTCTCTATCCATGTTGTCCTCAAATACATTGCAAAATATGCAGCAAAATCAAAAAGCAAATAAAAAACATACCATGACATGCTTTCTTGCATTTCAACCAATATTGAGTTTGACATGCCAGCCCCAACAACTTTCCAAAAAATGTTTGTTGAAACACTAGTGGATCATGATTTTGGAGCCCAAGAAAGTTGCCACCTCCTACTTAAACTCCCCCTCACCCTATCAAGCAGGATATTTTTTTCTTTAAATGTTAGCCAAAAAAAATTAAATCATCTTTCTATCTCCTTAGAAACAACCACCACATCCCCAAACTACATTGATGCTTACATGGCTCCCCCACCAAATCTTGAGTCCATGTCTCTTATTGAAGTAACCCAAAAATGGACTTTCAGAACATCTAGAAAGCATAGCCTTTGGAAAGAGTGTTCCATACTTGCCATTGTTTGTGTCTCCCATCACTTCATAACCACTCCCCCAAAAGATGACAAAAGCTTTGAAGCATTTTTTTGAAGTGAACTACTTCTATACAAGCCATTTCACAACATTGTCAACGATTTGGGTTCATTATTGGCTCAGATTATAGAACATTGGGAGAGTTTTGTATGTAATTATCATCCTTGGCATGTGCTATGCACTCCAAATGAAGCTCCAGAAGATACTGATTCAAGCACCTCTTCCAATCAAGATGATATAGTGCAAGATAACAACCAATCTGAATGTAAAGTATTGTCTCGCCTATACCCAAGTCTTCCCCTCCACTTTGATGAACTAGACATGCTTGGGCGCTGTGACATCAAGACCTGCACCATGGTTGGGGATCTCCCCAATTCAATCCACACCAACAAGTCTCTACTAATAGATTCATGGAATCCAACCATCAAACATTTGAAGTTCACCATCTTACCACTTGCCCTACCCAACAAGAGTTGTTTGTCCAACAAAAAAATCATTTGATATAGTTTTGTCACATCTAAATGTTGATACTTGGAAACCTCCTCTAAAAATAATTGTTTAAGGTACTGCTGGAACTAGTAAATCGCACCTGATAAAAGCCATCAAATATACACTAATGAGCTCAACCCAAAATGACAACCACCATTACTACTTCTTTCACCTATAGGTGTAGCAACATTCAACATAGAAGCATTAACAATCCACTTAGCCCTTCAAATACCTATCAAAGAAATGGATCCCCTACAAGGTCAAGCACTGGCGAACTTCCAAGAAAAAATGTGTTACATTCAGTACATACTGATAGATGAAATGAGCTTCATTGGACCCAAGTTGCTTGAACGCATTGACATGAGGTTATGTGAAGCATTCCCCAGCCATAACCATATCCCAATTGGAGGGTGCTCAATCATGCTCTTCGGTGATCTTGGATAGCTTCCACCAGTCAAAGACATCCCCGGGTATGCCTCTATCGCATACAAGGGCATTCTATGGCACAACTTCACAAAAGTTATCACACTAAGCAAAATATTTCATCAAATCAATGAAGATCCAACACATATTTATTTTTGGTCTCTCCTCTCTAATTTGTGAAATGCAGAACCTACAATTGAAGATTGGAAAGTTCTAATGTTACACTCCAGCTCAACACTGACCTCTACAAAGCAATCTACTTTCCTACCCTCAATACATCTCTTTGCAACAAATGAAATGGTCTCGCTACATAACCAACAAATGTTATTATCTTTGGAAACACTTGTTGCATTGTCAATTGTAGAGCAACTAAGGGGGTCACCATGTTCAAATCTAGCAGAAGAACAACTTCAATCTAAGATTCTTTTATGTGTTTAGCAAAAGGTAATGCTATGATTGAATTTATGGGTGGAAATAGGCCTTGTTAATGGTGCACTTGGGCAAGTGAAAGAAATGGTCTACAAGGATGTTGAGAATCCAACTTCACTTCCCTTGTTTGTTGTTTTTCAATTCAATAATTACATTGACCTTGTTTGGGACCACAATAATCCTAAAAATGTCCCTATTGCCCCTTTGAATCGTGGGCTTTGCCGTCAAATCCCACTCAAAATGGCATGGGTCTTAACAATACACAAATCACAAGGCCTAACACTTGAAAAGGCAACAATCAACATCGATAATGTAGACCGTCAGGGCCTAACATTCATAGCTATTTCTAGATTGTGTGCACTTGCAAGCCTGTGCATAAAACCAACCTTCACATTTGAATGATATGCACACATGCAACAAAGCCCATATGTAGCTCCCTGAAAGCAAGAGGAAGAATGCTTATTAGCATTATCAAATTCCAACTCTTGAACAAACACCAATGCCAAAAAGAGTAGTAGGTTAGTTTCTTTTATTTTGTCGCCTACATTTTCCCTAATCCCAAACCGAAAAATTATTCACTACAAATGAAACATTAATATCTACTTGCTATTAATTTTCCTACAGGTATGCAAATTCTTAAAAGCAACAACAATAAAAGGCCGAACACTCTTGCAACTCAACCATTCTTCTAACACTCAATGTCGTTAGATTTCCTCTTTCCTATCATATTTGCTTTCATCATTAACTCCCAAGTCTACCTAATCTTAGGATACTTTCTTTTCAAAAACAATTAATTTTACAATTAACGTTTTCCTTTCATATATAGTATGTGGCTATGCTTTTTAGCAGCTACTCATTTGGAAATTGTTAATACTTTAACTACAATTACAATCCTTCAAATTTTAATGTAAATTTCCTTTTCCAATTTTCAAATTTCAATGTAATTTTTTTTTTTCCTTTATAGTAATTGAATGTAGCAAAACAACAAAGGTTTCAAAAAAATTAATCAAAAGAAAAGATAACTTGTAAATATAATAATACTAATAATTTATGTATGCAACTTCTCTGACATTTTCAAAAAACTTTCTTTTCTTTTCAGTTTTAAATAAAAAAAAACATCACTGTACAACACTTTAATTAGAAGATTAAATATTATTGTATACTCTGCATTGTTAACCTTTCATAGTTTTAGTGAGAAAATTAAAATAGACTTCAAGTTATTGTAATATGCAATTCATTAAATGTGACAGCTAGATAAAAATTTGTAGCCACAATAGATGAATGTTATTATTCAGTCTTATATAATAAAAAAATAGAGGCTCATTTCATATTTCTGTTGAAATTATTACTATCTTTTTCAAATTATCACATTCATTCAAAAGAAAGATATTGCTTCATACATTTGTATTCTAAATAGGGAAAATCTTCTTATCCACTACTTGGATAACATATGCAAAATTGATGTTTTTGGGTTGAAGAAGGAGCTTATCTCTGGTTCTACTTGGTGTAGTAGGATGGCTTGGGGACTTTACTTGTTGGCCCTTTCTTCTTCTCATTTCTTCTGGGGTGTTCTTTGCTTCTGTGCATTCACTATTTGGTGGATCTCTAGTCTTGGTGACACGATTGTGGTTTCCTTTTGGAAGGGAGTGTGGGTTTGCATGGGCTTTCTTGGAGGTTCTGGGTTGAAGAAGGGGCTTATTTCTAGTTCTACTTGGTGTAGTAGAATGGACTGGGGGCTTTATTTGATGGCCTTTTCTTCTTCTTCTCACTTCTTTTGGGGTGTTCGTTTCTTCTGCGCATTCTCTGTCCGGTGGCTCCCTTTTGGGGGTTTTGCTGGCACGGTTTTGGTCTCCAAATGGCAGTGAAGTTCAATGCTTTTTATCCTAGTTTGGAGAATGTTATGGGTTGTTGGCCCATTTGGTGGAGTGGCTATGCTGCCCAATTTTGTTTCTCCCTATACTCTGTTGGGTTTTGTGTGGGCCTACACTAGTGTTATCAGGAGTCTTTCATGTTGAGAGCAGCTGTCTTTCTGAATCCCTTATTTTTGGTTTACCCCCTGTGTGGCGTGTTATATGCTGATGACATTTGGGGGATGGTGTTGTGGCTAGACCCTTCCGTGGGTATGGATTTGGTGCTATATCAGATTGGTTCAGTGCTAAAGGTTTCGAGGACTGGGTGGTTTTCAGAGATAATTTTGATTACCCATAAGTTGTTGTTGTGGTTGCTTGCTTTGGTTCTCTTTCTCACTGCAGTTTCTTCCTTCTCCCTAAATACTAGGTCTTCTTTTGAGGTGAAGATCTCTCCTTTAGAGGTGGAGTCCTCTACCTCTCGGGTTGACGTGTATTCTATGGTTGAAGGCCTCTCCCTTCTTTTCCCATTGAGGGGATTCCCATTTCTATTGAGGTGGAATGGTGGTTGGTAGGGGTGCTGGGGCTATGGTGGGTCAGACGAGTTGTATTTTTTCTCCTATAGAGGTGGAGAGAGCAATGGGCTTTTATGGAACACGCTTGGAGCTTTGAGTTCTAATGATGACCTCTCTTATAGAGGTGGAGAGAGGATGTTGTTGGGAAAGGTTTTGTCTACTTGTGGGGCTTTGCTTCTATAGACCTCTCACTTAGTAGTTACAACTAGTGGTATGTAGAGACTTATCTTCTTTAGTAACCAGCATGCTATGGCCTGGCTTTTGCAGGATTTTCTCTTGGGTTTAAGGTCCCTGCCAAAACTTGGTTGTAATGGGTTGTTGGTCTTGTCAAAACCAATGGGGTCAAGATCCATGTAATATCTTAGTTTTGTGTTGGGCAGCTGGTTTTGGCTGCTGGTTTGTCTTTTTTCTGCTGCAGGGTTTTTTTGACTTTTCTTTAGGAAGCTTGGACATCCTTCTTTGGGTTTCAGGTCCCTTCAAAACCTAATGGTTTCAAGTCCATTCAAAACCTATTGTATATGGTTTCGGGTCCATCCAAAACTTGTTTTTTCCCAATTTTCAAAAACATATGCAATCCTGTAAGATACTTTCTTGGTTAATGGTGTTGTTCATATTTATATCATTCTCAATGGTACTAGTTTAGCAAGACATATCCACATTGTCAGATATTCATCTTCAACTTGAAAGATCAACATGATGTGGTTCAAACATGCAGGGTAAAATACCAATTTTTTATGTCAAAGAGTTTCAAGAACAATTTCAAGTTCTCACATCTACTTATATCAAGAAATTTTGACCAAGCTCACTGTGCATGTGCATAAGGTATGAATATAATGAGTCATTATTTGATACTTGTATGGTATTCATATACCTGACCTCTTACTGATGGAACCTTACTTTTATTTTCCAGAATTCCCCAAGATTAATGCTTTTGTACTTTTTAATTTTGTACAAATTTCAGTTAAAGCCATTCGCCAAGCTGGACCTTTTTAATCTTTCGTACAAAAAAATGGAATGTAGAATTGTTATTACAACAAATGGAATACACGTGGAAGTGCTCTAATAGACATGTATACAAAATGTGAAATCATTGCCAAGGGACGTGAACTGTCTGATCGAATGCCAAATGAATTTTTTTAAAGGCTTAAGGAACTTTCAAGCAAATGCAACAGCTAGTTGTAAAGGCAAGCTTTGCAGCCTTTGTCAACAACCTGAGCCTTGCCTATGCAAAAAAAGGAGTTTTGGAAAATGATAAGATTATGGAGAACAAATTAGTTTTATCTTTTTTACTATTGCTGCCAATAACAAATTGTTAGTTGATGATGGATGTACACCTTAGAGAGTTGGTACTACACAGTCCTCATTGTTTTAATGGGAAATCTTAAGAACCCAGCTATTGTAGTGGAATCAATGTCAATCTAGTAAGAATATGGACAAAAGGTTAAATGTTATGATATATGCATCTCAAATTCTAATTAAACGCTTGGTTGTTGTATTCAGGAACTTTCAAGCAAATGCAACTGCTAGTTGTAAAGCCAGACTTCCCAGCCTTTGCCAACAACCTCCTTGCCTGTGCAAAAGTGGAAGTTTTGGAACAGGATAAGGATATGGACAATATATTTTATCTTGTACAAATTTAAATAGTTCTCAACTATTCTTTTTAAATAAGGATATGTACTCCATATTTGATATATGCTTATCTCTTTCAAACAAAATAATGCATGAATTTAATTAAATCAATGAATGTATTTCAGTTAAAGCCATTATGCTTCAGGCTTGGTTGTTGTATGATTATAATTTCAATTTAAGCCATTATGCTTTATGCTTCATTGTTGTATGCTTATAATATTATATCCCATTACAACTAAGGTTTTACCAACTTACCTCAGTTACTACACAAATGTAAGCAAAAACATTACCACAAATTTGCCTAATTGACCTTCCACACATCTTTGGCGTACCCATTGCACACTAAGGTACGATTGCTAGTCTAAGAATATATTGGAATAATACCTATCTCCTTGCTCTCAAATCATTCTCTTATATTCTCAACCAAGACAAAACATTAGAAGTTTATATGTGATGGCGATTTCTCGAGGAAAGCTTCATGTAAGGTCAAGCTATGAGACTATACAAGACATTTCTTAAAATGAGTCATGTTTTCTGTAACATTTACAAAATAGTTTAGCATATATAAAGGTTTTAGATTTATTAAAAGATTACATTATTTTGGTCCATATTGTCTTAATTTTTATAAGATTTGGTTACATAAATTGTCATATAAAAGTTGCTTCTATAAATTGATTGTCCCTTAAATAATGCACAAGCAATCATTTTAGTAGGAAAAAAAATCTATAGAACAATGTTATCACATAATTGAAGTAAACACATCAGAAATTAATATCCAATGATAGGAAATGTTAAGATTAGGTCTTCATATTTCTAAGTTCTATCAAGGAAAGTCCTATGACTTAGAATTCAATGATCATTTAGTTATATGGGATTCCACCTTTAGCCTTGCTATCTAAAATTTGCTACTTGATTAGATATTCTACCAATGACAATTCTTTATGACATGGTTACAAAACTAGAACTTGCCAAATTTTCCAACATGATAAAAATCTACACCCAATTTGAAATTAATTTTGGAACTGTGCTCCATAAATAGAGATCAAGATTTTCCCATACTCCACAAAAAATTAAATACGTAAACCAACAATGAGCATTGTTAATAGGGTTAACACACATAGAGGCGAGTTTTTTGATAACAAAATAATGGAAAGGACATATTGTGTATCAAACAGCTAATAAAAAGCCCCTAAAGTTTTGGCTCAATTTTAGTGGATACACGTTGGAAGCCTCCGGGAATCTCTCTCACACCAACCTTTGATTTGACTCATTTTTAGCATTCGTAGACTGACTACAGAACCAGCAATTTTTTCGCTTGACTTTGACTGTACAGACGCCGCATACCTTTTCTCCCTTCCGACACCCCATTCCCACTGAATGCCAATTTCTAGCCAGGTTATAAATACCATGCCTCCAATCATTTTATTCACTGCAAAATCTAAATCTTCCCTGGGAGATTGCACTAGAAATTTGTATTGCGTTCCCTCAAACAAGTCGAAACATTCTTGATCGACCCGGAATCAAGATGTCTGGTGGCATTGGTAACAGTGATCACAATGCTCTGAAGGCGAGGGAGGTATGCCGGCCGCCCACTCTGCCTTTGCCAGCAGGCAGGGTAAATCCTATCCACGTGGAAGGAGTTGGACACGTGAGCAATCCGTCTCACTGGAAGAGGGCGGCGGAGGCAATGGAGTGCAGCCACGTGGAGGAAGTGAGGAGAATGATACGACAGTTTTACCAAGCGCAGAAGGTGGTGCTGCGAGGTACTACCCTAACCGTTGGTCAGGTGACGGCTGTGACTAGGAGAAGGGAGGTGAGGGTGGAATTGGACGAGGCGAGCGCGAAAGCAAGAGTGGAGGAGAGTGCGAAATGGGTGGCAAACAACATAGCGAAAGGGACGGACACATACGGGGTGACGACAGGGTTCGGAGCCACCTCTCACCGGCGGACAAACAAGGCGGTGGATCTGCAGCGCGAGCTGATCCGATTTTTGAATGCGGGTGTGTCGGGGGAAGAAGGGTTGCAGCTACCGTGCGAGTATACCAAGGCCGCCATGCTTGTCCGAGTCAACACCTTAATGCAGGGCTACTCTGGCATCCGCTGGGAAATCCTGGAAGCTCTGCAGAAGCTTATGGACTGTAACATTACTCCCAAATTGCCCCTCAGAGGAACCATCACGGCCTCCGGCGATCTGGTGCCCCTCTCCTACATTGCCGGGCTGCTGACGGGGCGCCCGAATTCCAGAGCCGTGACGGATGATGGCGAGGAGGTGGACGCCCTGGAAGCGCTCAAGCGAGCGGGCATTACTGGTGGGCCCTTCGAATTGCAGCCTAAAGAGGGGCTGGCGCTTGTCAACGGCACTGCGGTCGGTTCGGCAGTGGCGGCCTCTGTTTGCTTTGACGCCAACGTGTTGGCTGTCCTGGCGGAGATTCTGTCTGCCCTGTTCTGTGAGGTTATGCAGGGTAAGCCCGAGTTCACTGACCCTCTAACACATGAGCTGAAGCACCACCCGGGTCAGATTGAGGCAGCGGCCGTAATGGAATATCTACTGGACGGCAGCGACTACGTTAAGGAGGCGAAACGGGTACAGGAGACGGATCCACTAAGCAAGCCCAAGCAAGACCGTTATGCTCTGCGGACGTCCCCGCAGTGGCTGGGCCCACAGATCGAAGTGATTCGCATGGCCACTCACTCCATCGAGCGTGAGATCAATTCCGTCAACGACAATCCTTTGATCGACGTGGCCCGTGACATGGCGCTCCACGGCGGCAACTTCCAAGGCACCCCTATTGGGGTGTCCATGGACAACACCAGAATCGCCTTGGCGGCCATCGGGAAGCTCATGTTTGCGCAGTTCTCAGAGCTGGTGTGTGACTACTATAACAACGGCCTGCCTTCAAATCTGAGTGGAGGACCCAATCCAAGCCTGGACTACGGCTTCAAGGGCGCCGAGATCGCCATGGCTTCCTACACGTCGGAGCTGCAGTATCTGGCCTCCCCTGTCACCACTCACGTGCAGAGCGCCGAGCAACACAATCAGGACGTGAATTCGCTGGGCCTCATTTCTGCCAGGAAGACGGCAGAGGCCATCCAAATACTGAAGCTCATGTTCGCCACTTATCTGGTGGCGCTGTGCCAGGCCGTGGACCTTCGCCACTTGGAGGAAAACATGCGAGCCGTGGTGAAGCACGTGGTGTTAGAGACGGCCAGGAAGACCCTCACAAGCGGCGAAGACGGATCCCTGCTCCCCACGCGCTTCTGTGAGAAGGAGCTCCTGCAGGTGGTGGACCATCAGCCGGTGTTCTCCTACATCGATGACCCCTCCAACCCTTCCTACGCACTCATGCTTCAGCTCCGGGAAGTTTTGGTCGACAAGGCCCTCGAATGCCCTGTCGAAGAGGACGACCACGAGCTCGGAACGCCGCTGCTGTTCCGCAGGATTCCCATCTTCCAAAAGGAGCTGAAAGCTCGGCTTGACGAAGAGATCCCTGTGGCCCGCGAGAGATTTCATGCAAATGACTTTCCCATTCCCAACAGAATAAAGAAATGCAGAACTTACCCCATCTATAAATTCGTGAGATCCCAACTGGGAACAGAGTTGCTGAGCGGGGCTAAGGTCCGGAGCCCCGGCGAAGATATTGAGAAAGTCTACCGCGGCATTTGCGATTCGGAGAAGCTGTTTGGAGAGGTAGTGGTGAAATGTTTGGACATGTGGCGCGGCTCGGCAGGGCCCTTCACTCCGCGCTCACAGCATCCTCCTCCCTCTCCTGCGCCCTTCAACGCGTCGTATTGGTCCTGGTTTGACACCGCCAAATCGCCCTCCGCCACCAGCGGCAGAGGATTTTGGAACAATGCCACCGCCACACTCTGATTTCCTCTTCCATGCTTCTTCCTTCTCTCTGGACCATTAATAAGCCCATTTTCTCCTAATAAGGGATGCATTATGCAAATTGTTCAGATTCCCTCCTCCACAATTATATAGTGTAATACAGTCAAAAAAAAATTTTAACGATGTCCTTTCAATTGAAAGCTCCTGACTTGCTTGCTGCTGTCTGCGGGCCCAGGCCATCCTATCAATGCTTTCACTGTCTCTTTTATACATTGGAATACTGTCTCACGGAAAAGAAATTCCCTTAATAGTCTCAAATAATTCTACATTTCATGATTCGTACAATTTTAAGTTCTGCATTTCTATATGGTGTGGGGTATGGGGAAGTCTCCTGTATAGCTTTAACCAGACTGCTGTTGTGTAGTTTTGATTCGTACAATTCTATTTTTGGATGATTGATGATGGATATGATCGAAAATTTCAGAGCTGGAGTTCCTGCTTAAGGGAATAAATATGCTTATGTAAATTTGCAATTGATATAATTTTATAATTTTTTATATGTATATAGCTATATGTTTTGTGTGTTGATGATTTTGATGCAATTAAAACTCAGATTTAAGAAAGTAATTTATTGAAAATATCTTCAATCGTATTGAAAAAAATTTATACCAACATTACATCATTAGATAAAAGGCACATTATATACTCAGATCATTATTGCACTTCCAAAAACAAACAAATAGTTTCACATCTAAATTTTTTTTACTACTATAAACCATATAATTTTACAAATTCAACAGTTTTGTATCTACTACAATTACATTAAAAACTTTAATATTGTAGCATCATAACAAACATCTATATAATAATAGATTCACCAAATTTAAAACTAAATACCTTTACATTTAATTTATTTAATTTCTTCATTGACTGCAACATAAATTTGAATCCTAGAGTCAATTGTTTAATCATGCAATCTCGGTAAGTCGTAGTAAATAAATCTCATTCAAAGTATTAATTTTTTTTTTTTGTATTAAAGATAGTGAAATCAGATACAGAAGAATTCCAACATAGCAATCAAGAAACCACGGGTCTCATAGCAGCTGCTAGCATCAGTCTCTGTCTATAAACATATTAAATAAGCAGCTGACTTATAATCAGTGCTATGCTGAGAAGCTAGGAATACATATAAATTAGTTTTTAGTAGGCTTTATTAATGCTGCAGTGGACATCAAGTTTGCACAGCTATAATTGTTTCCTCCCTTGCATGCTCTAGTAGACCTTGAATGATGAATTGCTTGGAATTGTCTATCTTTTTCCCCTTCTTAGTCTTAGCCAACTGTCCTTGGTTATATTCTTTCAGAAGTTGAGTCATTCCATTAAGCAGTGGCATACTTGTATCCTTGTAGTAAGACCAGGTATGCTCGTACCTGATTTCTCCAGATCTTTTCCTTTCCGTGCCATCCTCCAGCAAATTCTGGAACTTGTGTTTTGATGCTTCCACTAGCATGGTGACCTGCAAGGCAACATTTTTAAAGATGAGTTTCTAGTAAAACTCAGTAAGCAATCTGTTAGAACCCTGAAACTTTTCCTCATTTCTTCTAATCCATATTTGCCATAAAATTTCATTGGTAAAAATCAGCCAAAACATATTACAGACATTACTTAATCCTTTCACATTGCCAAGCAAGATTTCATACATAACAACATTGCCTTGCCAACCTTTGAGATCCTAACAGAAAAGATCCCAGATTTCTCTTGCATAGAAGCATTCAAAAAAGATATGTTTTATACTTTCAGTTTTTTTTGCAAAGACTACAAACATCAACATCATTAGCATTAGATTTATAAGGCAGATTCTGTAGAATAAGCAACCATTTGAAATAAGCCTTCTTTGGCTCAACAACATTAGACCAGTTCTTTTTCAAAATATCTTGCCACTGTTTTCCAAACAGATTAAGATTCCAAGCATTGTTCATATGTATAAAAACATCATTTTTATTTGTTAAAGAGTTGTAGATAACTTTAGCATTGATTTTTTTGCATATTTAACTCGTTTATCCAATTCATTTGTTTAAAAGAGTTTGAATCTTGATTAGAGCATTTGGGCAGATTTAGGACAACACATGCCTCCCTGAGCATGGTATAGGTCCTCCAATTAGAATTAGATAGATTAAACTCTTCGCAAGTAAGGAAATCCAAGACCTTAGTTAGCCTTCAAGAAGAATATCTTTAAAGCAGTTGATGCCTTTGGCAGCCCAGCTCCTAGCTTAGCAACCTTGAATTAGGGCAAGGAACTTATCTTTATGCCTTAAGTTCCACCAAATAGACCTATTTTCTAGAATTTTATTGCAACCATCAAAGACACCATTGTTCGAGATAAAAGGTCCTAACTCCTCCCAAGCTTTCCAAATACTTCTAAAAACATTAGACCCTGAGGGGATAATAGGAAAGGTGCATGCAACAAGATCACTAAAGGGAAACATTTTCCAAGACTTTGCTTGTTTTGGAACAGTATGTTGTATGTTGTTTCTTACCAAAACTTTCCAAGGCTCCTCACCATCAAAGGATTTGAAAATCCACTTGACAGCAAGGGTCAAACCATGTTTCCTGAGGTCCTTTAGACCTAATCCTCCTTACTAATGTTTTTTCCATACTACACCACTCCCATCTTACTAAGTGGTGTTTCATCTTACCCTTCCCATTTGACCACAAGAAATATCTTATTCTTTTTTGAATCTCATTCACCTGGTACCCACTAAAGAGCCAAACAGATGAATAGTACAAACTATATGAAGATAGTATTTTCTGACAGATTTGAACTCTGCCTGTAGAGAGAGGAAATGTGTGTTCCATTTTTCCAATTTATTTTCTATTTTCCCTTTTATCCAGTTCCACATATCTTTGAGGCAAGGATTGACAGCAAAGGGAATCCCAAGGTATCTTACCTGTTTAGTAGGTCCACCCCATTGAAAGCCAAATCTGTTGAACCAAACCGGGGGTGCATCCTCCCAATCTAGCATGGCTGATTTGGCATTCGAGAGTTTAGTGCCAGAAGCATCACAAAAGATCTTCAGCTTCAACATAAGAGAGTCCATATTTCCTTCATTAAGATCTAGAAAAATAGTAGTATCACCTGCAAATTGTACATTTATGAGTTCATCTTTGTTAGGAAAGGTTATCCCTTTTACTAAGGGAGACGAGGAATTCTCTCTGAGGAGGTAGAAAAGAGCATTTGAAGCAATGAAAAACAGCGTAGGAGCTAAGGGGCAAGCCTTCCTTATAGATCTTTCCAGCTTAAATTCCCGTGATAAGGTGCCATTGATTTCAATTTGTGCAATAACATCATTCAGTGTTCTCATGTGACATTGGGAAACCCAAATGCATGCATCATGAGGACAAAGTCCCATTCCATAGTGTTCTCACCATGTGAGAAGGTTCTTGGGAAACCCAAATGCATCAAGCATCATGAGGACAAAGTCCCATTCCATCCTATTGTATTCTTTCTTAAAATCCAGAAGGAACATAGCAACATTTTGGTTGGTTTGTTTGGCCCAATGCATTGCTTCCCAACTAGTCAGTAGGTTTTCAAGGATATATCTTCCCTTTATGAAGTCCGTTTGGGTGTTGCTAATGAATTTTGGAAGAATATCCACAAGCCTATTTGCAATCATCTTTGCAAGAATTTTATAGGAGACATTTAACAAGGTAATTGGTCTCCAATTTTTTATGAGTTCTTTGTCCCCATCCTTGGGGATTAACTCGATAATACCTTTATTAGTGTATTTTCCAAGGGTACCAAACTGCAGGGCTTCTTTGTACAGAAGAAGGAGGTCTTCACTAACCCATTCCACATTGTGCTTATATAATTCAACAAGGAGTCCATCTGCTCTAGGAGACTTGTCATTTCTTAAGATACTGATGGATTTCTTAATTTCTTCCAGTGATAGCTCCTTTTCTAATAGGGTGCATTGCTCTTGGGAGAGCCCTTTAGGGATGACTTGTTTACATAGCTCTTTTGCCTCATGTCTTATGTTGGTATTACATTCAGAAGTGAATAACTTCTTATAGAATTCCAAGAAAGAGTCCTTGATCTCTTCTAGTTCAGTGACTTCTTTATTATCTTGCTAGATATTGTCAATGCTTTCTCTAACTTTCCCACTTTTTAATGTTTTGAAGAAAAACTTGGATCCCTTATCACCATTGTGTAGCCAATTCAGTTTAGATCTGACCCTTAGTCCTTGTATTTTCTTGGTTTGAAGCCTCCTCAAGGTGTTTTTGACTGACATCAAATGTTCTCCCAACACTAAGTTATTTGGGTTTCTTTGGATATCCTCTTCAACTTTTAACAAATCCATATTGAGTGTTGCCTCATATCTCCTTCCATCCATAGCAATTTTTTTCCCAATGGTTTGGAAAATTATCTTTCATGCTTTAATATTGTGGTCCCACCTTTCCCTTGCATTTTTATCTCTTAAGGCTCATTTATTGATCTCTCTAAGAGTAAAGATTGCATTGTTGTAGTCCTCATCCCTTAAAAGGTTGGTTTTAAGTTTAAAGGAGTTTTCTTTCCTTCCTTCTATGCACTCCTTAGTGTTAAAAAGGATTTTAGAAACAATGGGGTGGTGGTCAAATAAGGTGTAAGGGTATACTTTAACTACACCCCCACTCCCCTCTATTTTGAAGTTGAAAACATTAATATTGGCATAGAATCTATCAAGTCTACAATAGATTATATTATTCCCTCTTTGAAAATTGCACTAGGTATACCAAATGTCCTTGATATCCTTTTTGTTTCCACTTAGGGGGTCAAACAAGCTGAGTTTATTCTTCATTTTAGACCAAAATTAAAGTTCATTACCTTTCCAGTCTAGCTTCTTTCCACCATTTTTATCCCCTTGATGCTCTATCATGTTGAAGTCTCCCCCAACCACCCATGGGATATTGGGAAGACAAAACAACCATTTCTATAATTCACATTTTCCCTTGTAGTCGTTTCGGGCATAGATTGAGCAAAGTCCAAATTGAAGTCCATCCTTTTCCAGAATTACCCAAGTTGCCCTTTGACAAGGAGAGTAGCCTTTGTCTTTAACATGTTGAGCCCATTCTATGGAGATTAGAATGGTCGTGCCACCCTTTCCTCTCTCATGCAAGGTAGAAAAATGAATAGAATCTTTCCAGATGAATTTTAAATTGGTCTCAAGCATGAAATTGGTGGATTTTGCCTCTTGAAGGAAGACCACATCCTTTTTTCCCATCAAATTCAAAAATCTTCTAACAATGTATTTCCTATCAGGGGATTGCAATCCCCTGACATTCCATGAGATACATTTTAACCCCATGAGTTACTTGTCTAAAGTATCCATTGGTTTCCTAAAGCTGTCAAAGCATTTAGGAATACTCTTTTCCCTTTCTTTCCTTTTCACCAAAGGGTTAGGGGATTCCTTTGTTCTGGTTCTCCTTTTTTATTTGGAGAGGTATGCATTTTCGGTGAGAATTAAAGTCTCTCTTGGAGTCTCATCGCATCTTTGAAGGGAGGGAACAAAGGGAAGGAGTTCCTTTTCATAATCTTTATCAGCTACCACCTTTCCAATTGTCACCCCAGAGTCAACTCTATTTAGAAGGGTTTCTAAAGCTTTGGAGGAGTTAGGCGATGGATAGGAACCTAAATCCAACCTACCAAGGGTCTGCAAGGGGTTAGAACTGAGAAGAGACAAGTCAAGGTTCTCTGAGAGCTCAAAGGAAGGACCAATCATTAGTTTAGCAGTATCCACCTTGCACGGGTCCGTCTTAGCCCTAGCTCCATGCAGGACCAAAGAGGCTTGATTTAATTTTTCCATATCCTTTACAATACCTTTTACCATAGTGTCACCACTACCATTTAAATTAGGTTCAAACTGTGGGTTACTAAATTCCTGATCATACATTTCCAAATCCTCAGTAATGCAATTTAGAGAACTTTTAGTAGAAGAAAATATTTTTTTTATTGGCTTCAATGCTTTCCTAATTTTAGCCATGACTAATTGTTGGGAATTTTTCTTTTCCCCTAAGGAAATGGAATTATTATTACCACTAGCTAAGGGGGAAGAATCAAAGATGACTTGAGGGGCAACACAATCAAGGGAGTGGGAAGCAACTTGGGAGGGACCCAGACTAGGGTTACCAGGGGCTTGGCCTTCCCCTTCGGAAAGCACTACCTTTGTTATAGAGGTCACTAAAGAACTAGTAACATTCCTAGTAGGAACCACTTCCATACCTTTATCAAAACATCCTTTGTTTAAATCAATAGAGTTACCAATGTTATTGAGAGGGGGGACACACTCAAATAATACCTGCACTCCTGCGTTCGGATTTCCCATCCCAATAGGAAGGGAAACACAACACTTCGAGGGAACATCCAAGTGAGGATGGATTTCAAAATCAACCCCATCCGTATGAGATTTAGGGTTCGAGGGGGAGGTATTTTATGGATTCTACTAAGAATTACATGGCAGTTCCTTCTAAGATGGCCCTCTCTTTTACAAAGGTAGCAAGCATTTAATCCACCAAGAAGATCAATTGCACAAAGATGAGGGGAACCCTAAAAGAAAACCCGAATGAAGTCTGGGATATCAATTCCAGGCTGGAGAGACAATAATACCCTCACATCCATATGCGAGAGAGTGACCTTTGAGTCCTCTACTCTCAACACCTTTTCGAAGGATGCAAGGAGTTGAGGGATGACCTCCCAAAACAAAAGAGGAAGATTCTGGATGCACACCCACCGCAGGAAAGAGAGGGCCAACACTTCATCGTGAATGGCCTCGTGAGACCACTTCAAGGCCCTAAAAGTGCATTTCTTGACAATCCAGAACTGCTTTTCAACAATTACCTCTTGCATTTTCACATTTTGGAAGTAAATAAGAAATAAACCTTTTTGCACCATCCTACAACAGGAAACCCTAACTTCAATTTTTTTTCCCCAAACATTAACCAGCCATTGATCCAAGAATCTTCTAGTCGGGATCTTATTTAAATCCACTGTAGCAAAGAAAATACCAATATTTCCTAATCTATCTTTTGAATTGATTAGGAGAAAGCGAAATAATTTTAGGGTATTTCAGAGATTCCTTACCTTGTTCTCCAACAAATTTCTCATCGAGAGATTCTACTTTAAAAGTTACTTGATCAAATCTCGTGGCGTCTGAAACCACCACTGGTTTTTCAATCAAAGCATCATGGAAGGATTTAAAACCATGAGGGTTGGGTGGATCCTCCACTGGATTGGAGGATGGTGGATCCCCATCCATCAACACTAATTCACTAAAGGGGTGCTCCCCATGATAACCACCGAGGTCTCAGCCTCCAGAATCATTCACAAAACAACTTACAAGAGAAAATTAAACACAAAGAAAAAGGAGAAACAAGTGCACATGCACAAAAAAAAAGAGAGGAAAAGCCAGAGTTGGAGACTTCCTACAAGCGAGAGGGTACAAACCTTCATGGAGGAGGAAGGAATCCTGCCCTATAGCCCAAGGAGAATACGCCATGCAGCCCACATAATATGATGCCCTCGGCCTTCGTGTTCCTTCTTCAAGCTATCACCCGAGAGATAATTTTTCTGAAATCCTACTTAGGATTCGTATTAAATAATGATAGGGAAAATTCTAAAAATGTTTAGTGTAGCAGCACAAACTATCATTGTTGGGAATATGATGCCATTTAATTGCCTAAACATATTTCATGTATCTCCTAAGTCCTTGGAAAGTGTTCCCCAACACTATGATTAGAAAGAGATTAAATTTGAATGAAATGAACATGTAAATTGAAATTTGTAATTATTCCTAAATGATAGGAACATGTGAGGGTGTCTAAGAAGAGCTCCTACAAAATAGGAGTACATGGGGCACCCACATGGAAGGTGGGACTCACCTTGTTTCAGTTAATTGTTTGAAGAAAAGATAACACTTTAGTAATGCATGTAAAGATCCTAGAAGTTAGGAATTGATATTTACATGAGTTGAGTTCTATTTGGTTCAGTTCAATTCAGTTCAGTTCAGTTTAGTTCAGTATCAGTTCAGTTCAGTTCAGTTAAGTTCAATTTAGTTCAGTTATGGTTCAGTTATCTTCAGTTGCATGTAGTTAGTTTCAGTTGAATGCTAGTTGACTTAAGTTGACTTGGAATGCATGACTAATGACTTCGAGTTGCATGACAGATAACACCTTTTGCATGAGAAGATATTTACAAGGCTGAGTTAAGTGGGCCCATTCTTGGGTGCCATCTTTGAGGAGAAGCTTGGAAGATATCTTCAAAACCAACAATTAGTTAAGACTTCAGTTTGGGATGCCCAATCGATGAAGGACTTGGTTTGACATTGTTTTTCACGGAAGAACTCTACTTGCACAAGAATGGCGTAGATATTTGTAAGGAGCTTTATCCTCTTGTAATTTTCAACTCTTTCGAGTGTACAATGTTCACAATTTTCTATTTATTGCAGCAAGTTGAAGAGAGTTCTAAGAGAGTACTTTTGTGAAGCATGGCATAGGATGTGTGGATTCATGCTTGGACACGAGAGTTTATTGCAGGTTGTGAAGAAGAATTTTTGAAGGCAAAAGAATCATCTCAAGCAAGGATTGATAAAGAATTATTGTAATCTTGTTCTAAGATTAAATAATACAAGCACTATTGATTCTGGTGGTGGAGTTTTTTCCCGAAATGGTTTCTCCACGATATATGTTGTGTCACTTCTATCTCCTGGTCTTATTCTTCTACAATCTTTTTTCTACTTCTATAATTGGTAAAATGAATCTAAACAGATAATCACATACAAATAATTGTGACAAAGAACACTTAATTAGATCTACAATCTCATAGTTTTACAAAGTATTAAGCTACATAATTACCTCCATTTTCAACATTTGGTATCAGAGCTAATGGTTGGGTAGAGTTTGGGACACCTTTCTCTTAAAAGTTTGAAGGTTTTTTTTGCTGTAGTGGGATCTTTTACTATTGTGTTATTGCAGATTTGTAAAAGAAGTATGTTACAATTTATTTGGGCTGATGGTTGTAAGAATTGGTATGGATTGCTCAATCCCTGAAAGGAAAGGCCTGGTAAGAGAGGAGTTCTCCTAGGTGGTAAGGGGAGGGCAGTTGGGTTAAACTAGTTCTTGGGTTAGAGTTAGTGAATTAACCTTTAGTGGTCTTTAACACATGGTTTTGTGCTAGTTGTATTGGTCCATGGTTTTGGAGCTCATAGTTTTGAGCCCATGGTTTTGAATGTATGGATGATCTTCATTTAGGAGATGGTTATCACGATGTCATGGATAGATTGGTTGCATGTTTCAGTGGAAGCTTTTTACAATGATGGTTTGATGTTTATCTTGTTGCCATGTATAGCTCAGTATCATAGTTCAGTGGGAGCTTTGGTAGGATATGGTTATCTTCATGCGATTTGAAGAGGTTTTAACATCTTGTTTCATGGAGGACCCTTAGAGTCTTTGGTAAAGGTGTTGTTGTTCTTCCTTTGGAGAGGATTTAGTTCTCTTTGGTTTTGAGTATTAATCATTTGCTTGGAGCTTCATGATTATGCAGGTTGCATTTGAAGTTGGCATGGATTGATTGGTGGGTGCTCATGGATACTAGAGAGACTTGGGTTAGGCCGGATATTTCTTATGTTAAGAGATATATGTTGGAATGCTTAGTTGTAAGAAAATATTTTTCAACAGTAAAAACCAAGAAGCCTGCACTTCAAAATGGATGTGAGTCCATCATAGACCTGATGAGAAGATTGTCTTTATTGAAAGCCTATATTGCTTGGTGTTGTATGCATAGGACAATCACTCTTGGTCTACTTGGTAGGTAAAATGATCTAAGAGGTGTTGCCCACCTAAAATTTATTAGATTCATTATTAATATGTATCTTTTCTTCTCTTATGCATTATTCTTAAGAAGTAGATGCATGATTTTGTGTATTTCCGTTGTTCTCCTTGCAATCTTGAACTTGAGTTAGTTTTGAGGATTTGGGTAGGAGAGGTATAGGAGATATTTAGTGGCTTTGGGCATATTCCCTTATGTTTGTGGGAATGTTTGGCTAAGTTTGATCTAATTTCTATGAGAGGTTTACATCTAAGTTTTTCCATGTTTCATTATAAGTTGAATGGTTAGATGTTGATATCCTTTCAGTTTGGGAGTGTTGAAGGAGATCTTACTTTACATAGTTTGAAACTAATAGAGGAGTTAGCCACATCCTCTATGTGAAGTGTTATAGGAGGACTTGTTAATGTTGTGATCTTGTTTTCAAATTTGACATTACCTATGCAGTGGGAGTTCCAAAAGGTATATGTGTTTTGTATGAGAGGAGCACCTATCTTGGACTGGTTACACTTTACTATAATGAGTTACTTTAGAGGTTTTTTATCACATGTTTATGTGTGTTGTTACCTTGAAGTCTTATTTTGTAGGATGGTGGATATACAAGGACTTGTTTGTAGATGGTATCACGATGTCATGGAGAGCTTGGATACACAGGTTTGGCCTGAGCTTATGACAGTGATGTGGTTTTGGTTGTGTACATCATGATACCATGGGTTGCTATGTATCACGATTCAGTGGGAGAATTTGGCAATGATGTGGATCCATTGTTGATTTTGGATGGTTATCTTACAGATAAGTTCTATTGGTTTTGAGTAATTAATCATTTTCTTGGAGCTTCATGATTATGTAGGTTGCATTTGAAGTTGGAATGGATTGATTAGTTGGTGCAAGAAGGCCATTGGTCTTGAGTCCTATACTTGATTTATAATAATGATTCCTTTTTTAGAATAATTGCATTGTATAATGTCAAGTGAGAGAATGTTGGGAATAGGATGCCATGTCATTGCAATCCTAAACATATTCCATGTATCTCCAAAGTCCTTGGAAAGTGTTCCCCAACACTAGGATTAGAAAGAGATTAAATTCAAATGAAATTAACAGGTAAATTGACATTTGTAATTATTCCTAAATAATAGGAACATGTGAGGGAATCCAAGAAGATCTCCTACAAAATAGGAGCACATGGGGTGCCCACATGGGAGGTGGGACACACCTTGTTTCAATTAACTGCTTGAAAAAAAGATAACACTTTAGTAATGCATGTAAAGATCCTAGAAGTTAGGAATTGATATTTACATGAGTGGAGTTCATTTCAGTTCAATTCAGTTCAGTTATGGTTCAGTTATCTTCAGTTACATGTAGTTAGTTTTACTTGAATTCTAGTTGAATTCAGTTACATGACATATAACAGGTGATACATTCAGTTAAGTGGGGATGATCAATCATGCATAATGTTTGCATGAATTGATGGAGAGATATGTTTTTGTTAACAAAGATTGATTTGGACCCACCTTGGGCGCCCAAGTTGGCATCTTGGAGTTAACACCTTTTGCATGAGAAGATATTTACAAGGCTAAGTTAAGTGGGCCCATTCTTGGGTGCCATATTTGAGGAGAAGCTTGGAAGATATCTTCGAAACCAAAAATCAGTTAAGACTTCAATTTGGGACGCCCAAATTGATGAAGGACTTGGTTTGACATTTTTTTTCATGGAAGAACTCTACTTGCACAAGAATGGCGTAGATATTTGTGAGGAGTGTTATCCTATTATGATTGTCAACTCTTTGGAGAACTTACAATGTTCACAATTGTCTATTTATTGCAGCAAGTTGAAGAGAGTTCTAAGAGAGTACTTTTGTGAAGTATGGCACAGGATGTGTGGATTCATGTTTGGACACATGAGAGTTTATTGTAGGTTGTGAAGAAGAATTGTTGAAGGAAAAAGAAGCATCTCAAGAAAGGATTGATAAAATTATTGCAATCTTGTTCTAAGATTAAATAATACAAGCACTATTGATTCTGGTGGTGGAGTTTTTTCTCGAAAGGGTTTCTCCACGGTATATGTTGTGTCTCTTCTATCTTTTGGTATTATTCTTCTACAATCTTTTGTCTACTTCTACAATTGGTAAAATGAATCTAAATAGATAATCACATACAAATAATTGTGACAAAGAACACTTAATTAGATCTACAATCTCATAGTTTTACAAATTATTAAGCTACATAATTACCTCCATTTTCAACAATCATGATGTAAATGTGAGGTACATAATAGGTGCACAATTTAAGATTGATACAAAGAAGTTAAAAAATGGAGAAAAACCTATGAACGGTCATTAAATTAAATCAAAATAAAACATAATTTGAACTTAAATATTCTAGTAAAATTGTGACACATGTCACTTCCTCGTTGTACTTATGAAAGCAACAAATTCCTTGAGATTATGCCATATACTGCAATGTCTCATGGAATCCAAATATAAACTATAGCATTTTCACATATAGTAAACAACTTCAGAGTATTTTCACATAGTCAATGCTCATTTTGTTTCATATCTTATAAATTTAGACACCTGACATAGTCAGATACATGGATAAAATGCTCAAAAAATGTACATGTTCTACATTAACTGACAATCCAAAAAATAGATTATTACGAAAATCGAAATGACATGATTCTATGGTTTACCATTTACTAATGCTAGTTTCTTGGAATGGTGAACCAACTACAAAAATCAAAATGAAATTTCTCTGTTTGCTATTGATAGTGTCTTCAAATGGTGAACATAATCCTTCCTAAATTAAAGAATCTATGCTTCAGCAAACCTGTACAAAAAACATATAACGCATAAGAATACAAAATTGATAACAGAAAGATTGGAATTTCCTCCATTGACATGATTAAAGAATGAATGAAAGCATAGAGATTTGCGTACCCAAGTTCAGAAAGTTTCAGGTGAGCCTCAACATAGTCAGCAAAAAAATCATCTTCATCCTGATTATCCACGACAATAACGATATGATATTTTTTAATGTGGTTTTCTCAAAAATCATAATTTCTAACTAATGAGGCAAACTGAGGCTATGACATATTTCAAACCTGTGCGTACTTGTGAACATAGGTTGCAAACTTAGGATCAACTAGCAAAGCCTTGTTAGAAGGAAACTGAAGCAAACCTTCTTTCTCTCTAGTGACAAGTTCTCTGGAAAAAATACCACCATTAATAAATTATCAGAATGGCCACTGAAGCAATGAATCCATTTCAAATTAGAGAAATGACCAACAATAATCATGGGAATGACCAATGAAAAAATACGTTTATTTAAGGTTGTAAAGCAATCATAAATAGTTATACGATGCAATCATGAAAAAAGAAATGGTAACAATTGTCATTCTCTGTAATGAATGTGAACTAAGAAAAAGAAGAATAACAAATAATGCACAACAATGCTAATAGCATGTTTAATGTGTGCTAAATGAGCTCATGACATTTAATTTAGAAAACAATAAAATCAACCCAGAGGAATATGTCCATATGATAGTTGTTAGATACCAATGACACTTGGAGTGGACTTAACGATCTTGTTTTAATAGAACTCACAAAAATGTAGTGATGAACATAACAGTTCAAATTTCAAACTGCAATTGAGAGAATCAAAATAATATATATAACAATTAGGGATAAATTAGGCCTAAAACAAAATCTTCAATGTAAAGACTCACATTTATAATAAATATGAACACCCATATTTGTAAGGAGGGCACAACTAATAATCCAAAATTTTGCACCTCAGTTAGTCCATCAAAGGTTCTAAACACTTGAACATCTAAGTGAATGTGCTATACATAACAAACACCCAAACCCACCTACAGTAACCGTAAAAAAACTTTAAGATGAGTCTGTGCTATTCTGCACTTACTGTGACTATGAGAAAACGTGATAAGAGCAGAATAAACCCTTATAGTAAGAGACAATGTGCACATAACCATTGATTTTCATGTATGGTTATGGGAAATGCATGTAATACTTACCTCAAACTAAACAATAGAATTGAAATACAATAAGATGATAAAGATTGTAAACAAAAAGGTGAAAATAACTCATAAAGATACTCACGTGAAATAGGAGTTATCAAATATGAGCGGGTTGGAAGTCCATGCACCTTCAAATCCGGATCTCTTGTTGTGGCATCTTCCCTGATTTAGAAACAACAAAGAGAGCATAGCAATAGTAATGACAAATAGACAACACACATAGAAAAGATATGAAGCAATTCAAATAATAAAACTCACCAAAGTATGGGCACCAGACAAAGCTACAATGTCTTGGTCACTCAATGCCATGTGAGTAGAAAAGACATCTCTCAAATGATCAAGTCCTACATGAGAATTAAGACAAATCAATATAATAAAGGTAGATTTGTTGGAGTACAGACAACACTGAGAGGGGGGGTGAATCAGTGTTGTAGATTTCAAAAATTTAATTAAAACTTTCTTTCGAAAAAATTGTAAAAAAAAATAATGATGCTGACAACACTTAATTAGTTTGGCATGCTTCATCAATGTAAGAATCTAAATATAGAACAATCACCGGCTTATCAAAAATTCCTCATAGGAAAAACCTCACTGGCAACACAAGCCTCACTAGCTACAAATTCCTCACTGGCAACACAAGCCTCGCTGGCTACAAAACCTTATTGGTTAGAAGATGCCTCACTGGCAAAGGTCAATCTTTGTCTCACTTACATGACCTTACAACACAATTTTCAAACATGAAGAAAAATACATTACAGAGGGTTGCTTTGTTTCACTGCAAACCATTTTTCCCTTTCAATCTAATACATTCCATATCCTAAAGACTCATTCACTTGGAATCTCTAAAATATAAAATATATCAGTTTATACAATCTATTTTTCACATTACTTGCAAAACTTCTTTACATAATTATGTTTATCCATTCAGCATGGTAACTCTGTAAAAGCACTGAACATCAAACAGTGATAAACCACTGTTTAAAAAAGCATTTCAAGAATGGTAACTACTATAAAATGTCTTTCAAATAATGCCACATGTACCATGTTAACTATCTTCAAAACTTCCCCTTGAATCATCGTGGTATATCATCCTTCAAATAACATCATCATATGTAACTACTAAATATTTAATGCATGGTCAACATTGACTATCTTATGATATGAAGACTTACACACAATGCAACAAACTTTAGTATATACCATGCATAGACATCAGCATGTATATGGCACAAAACTCGTGTCCAAATCAACACAACAAATGCATTACATGGCCTTTTACACAGGCTTAAACAAGCTAAATAATATAAGATCTTGTGCCCTAGCAGATGACAACATCACTATAAAAAACAATAACACATGGATGAATGCTAAGAAAAGCCCTTGTGAAACAACATTTGGCAATAAACAACAAAGACACAATAGTGTAAACCCTTCTCAAGACAACATAAAATAACCCCAAAATATACATAACTTATGCCCTATTCAGAAACCCAAGATAATGAACCCATGGATAAAGATGTAACAAGGAAACATCACAAAACCAAGTCGACATGGTATGAAACCTCATAACAGAAATACCAATACCATTGAAATAGGAAATAGACTTAGGATATGAATGACCGAAAAAATAAATCAATGGACAAATGATAATCCGATATACATATGCATCATTGAAACCACATTTTCCAGATTATACCCAAAAACTAGGCTAGGATTTTGAAGAATGGTATTGCCACTTTGTGCACTTTAAACCTTTGCCTGAATGAAGTTGATACACCTTCAAAACAATGTAAACCAATTGCCACTTCAATCTAGAAACCACTTCCTGAACATCCAAACAGCCATACCACCATTTTCATCGAGCTCTTCAAGCCCTAAATCGGTTGTAGTTAACAATGCCTTATTTTTGCTAAATGATGGCATTTAGAGCACAATAATACTGATTAGCTTTTACCACTTTGTGTCACATAAAACTACAATGATTATGTCAGTGTTGCACTCCAATATTTACTAAAAGCCTCATGATATTCAAACATGTGTGTCGGCACTAAAAAAATATCATAACCTTGTAATTGAGTAATATTATAGTCACCAAATGATGTGTATCATGATTTGTATAAAAAGCACCACAATTATGCCTTGTATCCATGTAATGATACAAATCAATGTGTTGAATAAAACCAATGCTAATGTGCCAAAACCAATATAAATAATTGATCCATAAATTAATCAATGATAAATATATATAATCCAAGAATGTAAGAAGTCAAAACATCAACTGTATGTATACCAAATATGTTTTCCCCATATGCTGAATATGTATGTCACCTGAATATGTGCCAATATTGTAAATGCCACAAATAACCCTTGACATCAATGCCAAAATCAATGTCAAAGGGGTCAACAAACTCCCCCTTTGGCATTGATGTCAAACTTGCCATAAAATGCAACTTGTATCTTAGAACCTGTATCTTTGTATCTCACTTTTCTCCCCCTTTTGACAACAATGCCAATGTTCAAAGGGGTGGGTAAGCATCAAAAGACCACCAAGTACTTTCCCAGGAACTCCAATTTGCTTGCACATGGTCACAAAACAACATTAGATTTGAAGAAATTAAACTAAAAGGAGCTCTACATCCATGCAATTGAAAGAATCTACTTAAAACATAACCCAGGGATGTTAAATAGACATGAAAACTCCCCCTAAAATCATGCTCATAAAGATCAGCTACTTTTCCTTAGAATAACAATGACAAAGGAATAAAAGACAATGGTGCATTCAACCAGCTCAAACCAAGTCATAAATGAAATGAATAACGCATCTTTGTCAAGACCACTATATTCTTAACCTCATACCTCTGCAAGCTGAGAAGATGGATAGGAGAGTCATGAGCATTAAAATCATTTTCATCTGACTTTGTAAAAATTGTCATTAAATCTCTTAAATGATAAAGTCACATCATCATGCATTCATTGGTAAGAAAAATATAAAGAAGTACAGTTCATTGTTCACAAATCTATTGTCAACACACACGAAGATCACTCGAACACCTGCAAACTAATACTTCAATCTGTCAATAATCTCATAAGACATTGTGACTGCAAGATTCAACCTTGAGCTTTCATCAACTTCTGAAACCAAAATATCATAACACAGTTAAGTCAACAACTTTACAAACCCATTATCACTATCTTTGCAAATTATTATCTCCACGATACACCAACCAAAACATTATGCTCATGCAACAGAACACTAATATTTTCAACACACATGAAGATCACTCAAACACCTACAAACTAATACTTCAATCTGCCAATAATCTCATAAGACATTGTGACTGCAAGATTCAACCTTGAGCTGTCATCAACTTCTGAAACCAAAATATCATAACACAATTAAGTCAACAACTTTACAAACCCATTATCACTATCTTTGCAAATTATTATCTCCAAGATACACCAACCAAAACATTATTCTCATGCAACAGACCACTAATACTGTCAACACACATGAAGATCACTCAAACACCTACAAACTAATACTTCAATCTGCCAATAATCTTATAAGACATTGTGACTGCAAGATTCAACCTTGAGCTGTCATCAACTTCTGAAACCAAAATATCATAACACAGTTAAGTCAACAACTTTACAAACCCATTATCACTATCTTTGCAAATTATTATCTCCAAGATACACCAACCAAAACATTATGCTCATGCAATAGACCACTACCCTTGATATTTTGAAGAAAGCACCGCTATTTATCACCTTTACTCGACCAAAACAATGTGCACTATCCAAGCAACATTTATCTACACTATGGTTTAGTCCTATTACTGAATTTCTATCAAGGCAAGTCACTATCAAATCATAAATTTAACCACCATAGAGCAAGAGCATGGATCAACCACTATCATAAAACCATTGTATTGTTACTCCCATTAAGGAGATATTTTTTTGTCAACATGAAATACTATACTATACATTTTGTGAGACGCCTTTAGATACCTTGAGACATATACCATGAGCCTGAGGTGAATAGTCTCTTCAACATCAAATGAAATGAATACCATCATGAAACAAATACCAATCATGAAATGATGATCTTGATCTTGTCACAAATTCATGTAGCAACCAATCATGTAGGAACACTCTATACATATCAATGTCCTCTTGTTGTCCTGATCACCATCACATATCACAATCACTTACTTTGTACTTTCATTGATCAAAAAAAATTCATTATAGCTGACACCGATACCACAATGTCAAACATCACTTAACAAACATCTTGAATGACCAATCATTTGTTCAACATTCAAGGAAAACATGAATTGTACCTTGTCACAATGTGACACATCATTACAACAAACCAAGGACCCTGTCTCAAGACTTCCAATTCAGTGAGAAGACAAAATAAGTTTGTTTGATCACACTTTTCAATGTCTTCACACCATATAATTTTCATGATACTTGCACTATTACCATACCCATGAAATAAGAAACCATTGTCAAACCAATAGAATCAAGAATACTACTTGTACAAACTACTGTCATATTATGCAAGATGAATAAAGACCACTTTCAATGATTAACAAGATCAAACCATTAAACCAAGATCCAACCAATATTCTCTGCACCTATAACTTCTTGAAGCTCTAAATCCTTTTTAACACCCATTACCATGAAAGAAGAGACAAAATGTATATATATTTACCTTTCACTGATGTCTATCCTCGTGGTTATGTTTAATGCATTTATCATAGTATGAGAGTAGGAATTAAATGATATATACTAAAGAGGACTCTACGAGATTATCATCTTCTAAGAAGCATTGACCTATCATGATGTAGAGATCCCAACCTGTCACTACTAGATGCTCATTGTTAATACTATCAACTCCTTGCAAGAGACCAGACATTGTTGTCAAAGATGAACACAAAGCATTGTGAAAAAGCATCAAATTCATGAGGAAAGAGAAGACCATTGTCATTCTTAACCACAATTCCATCCACCACATCAACTCCATAAGCATGAAGCATGATCAAAGATCCTATTCAACTCAAATAAACATACATCATCACTTTTTTCTTTGTCCTATTCACTATTTTGTCTCATTTGAACACAATATTGTTTTTCAAAGGTCTCTGCTACTTTTATGCTGTCAAAAGTGTCCTAACAATGCATCAACATGAAAACTATGGTAAGAACATTATCTTGTCCTAAAGGTACTGTACTGAATGAACATCATGCTACCACATGAATATAGCATAGGATCAATCAAAACTCTCCTCCTCCTCTATCATAAAGACTGTCAGAACCATGAAAAGGTAGAATCATGGCAAGTAGATTGTCCAAATCACTGTATTAACTCAATGCAAAACACTACAAGTCCAACAATATTTATCATCTGCAACACATAATTGAATTTTCACTATCATCACATTGGACTTCACTTTAGGAGGATTAATACCAAGTTCACAAAGATGATCAAAACATAAAGATTGTACTAGGTTGCTTATGAAATGATTCTTTTAACTCCTTGGGGAAAAAGATAAGACATTTGACAACTCCCCATGAATTTAAGCTAGTTCTCATGTAGTGGGTAATATCTTTTGAGTAACATACATTGATTTTGGTTTTTCATCTCTTGGATCTTGTTTTCTTCTCCATACTTGTATAGGTTTTTTCTTCTCCTTACTCAAGGTATTCTTTTGCTTTTGTTTGAACATGTAGTTCCTATATGACTTCATCAAATTATTCTTACACCATTATTCTTTTTTTCCAAACTCATTACACCTATAACATATAATGTTGTTTTCTAGACCAAATAAAGGATAATTTCTTCTAGCCATGTTGTATGAACCTCTCTTGACATTCCTCACATGATTATGACTTTTATTCATCCAACAATTTCTTGTTCTACAATCTCTAGCTCTATGACCATAAACATGACAAGAATGGAAATAACCATGAAACTGAGAGTAGTTGTACCTTATTGAGTGGTATTTCCTAACAGGTGAAGATCTTGAGAGCTTGTTTGTTCTTCCTCTTCCAACATTAGCAACTATGTCTTTTGTCTTATGCTCAGGAGCAACAATATGAAAAATAAAATCTATCTTCTTCCTTGGTGTATTCTTGACTTTAGAAGTCTACCCTTCTTCATATCCTAGGCCTATAGTGTTCTTATGACATTTTTTTTTGCTTAACATGTCATTTAAACATTCAACACTCTTTTCAAACTACAGATTCTTTTGCAACTTAGAATTTTCCTTTTCCAATTCCTTTCTCAAAGAAACTATTTCTAACTCCAGTTTTAGGCATTCACTAGTTTTGACTCCAAGATCAGATTTTGTAAAATCAACTACCCTTTTACCTTCTTCTATTTCAGTTTTTAGACTTATAAGTAGTTTTCCAGATTCATCAACTTGACTCTTTAAGTTAACAACCTGATTTCTTGCCTCATCAACCTCTAAAGAAACTTTTGCAAAATTTGAACATACCTTGTCTTTTGAATATTTTTCTTGTTGAAGTTGGTCTTCTAGTCTCCTATTCTCTTTTCTGAGTTTCTTGATTGTATTAAAAGCACACAAAATTTTACCTTCTAAATCAACTTCACAATCATCTTCATCTAACTCCTATCCATATTCATCCACAAAGAGATCTCCTTCTTCATCATCAATCACAACAATAAAATCATTCTCTTTATCACACTTTGTTCCAAATTTCAGAAGTGACTCATGCAACAACTCATTACTTGACTTGACTGGGACTTGATTTACATTATTTTGCTTGACATTTCTTTTTTCTTTGTTTCTTTTACTCTTTACCATGGTACTCCACTATAAGGACCTACCCAAGCCCGTTAGACATCTATGTGGAACCTATGCTCTGATACCACTTGTTGGAGTACAGACAACACTAAGAGGGGGGGTGAATCAGTACTTTAGATTTCAAAACTTTAATTTACTTTATTTCAACAAATTTGTAAACAAAAATAATGATGTTGACAACACTTAATCAATTTGGCATGCTTCATTAATGTAAGAATCTAAATACTGAACAGTAACCAATACAAAATGCTTAGACATGAATGATAAGTAAATCACACAATAAATGAAACCATCACACAATAAATTTCAGGAGTGGAAAACCCTCATGGGGTAGAAAAACCACTTAGAATCGCCTCACCAGCTTATCAAAAATGCCTCACAGGAAAAGCCTAACTGGCTGCAAATGCCTCACTAGCAACACAAGCCTCACTAGCTGCAAATGCCTCACTAGAAACACAAGCCTCACTGGCTATAGAACCTTACTGGTTACAATATGCCTCAGTGGAAAAGGTCAATCTTTGTCTCACTAACATGACCTTACAACACAATTTTCAAACATGAATAAAAATACATTAGAGAGGGTTGCTTTGTTTCACTACAAACCATTTTCCCCTTTTAATCTAATACATTCCATATCCTAAAGACTCATTCACTTGGAATCTTTAAAGTATAAAATATATCAGTTTATACAATCCATTTTACACATTACTTGCAAAACTTCTTTACAGAATTTTGTTTATACATTCAACATAATAACTCTGTAAAAGCACCGAACATCAAACAATGATAAATCATTGTTTAAAAAAGCATTTCAAGAATGGTAACTACTATAAAATTCCTTTCAAATAATGCCACATGTACCCTATTAACTGTCTTCAAAAATGCCCCTTGAATCATCGTGGTATATCATCCTTAGAATAACATCATCATATGTAACTACTAAACATTTAATGCATGGTTGACATTGACTATGTTATGATATGAAGACTTACACACAATGCAACAAACTTTAGTATATACCATGCATAGATAGCAGCATGTATATGGCACAAAACCTGTGTCCAAATCGACACAACAGATACATTACATGGCCTTTTACATAGGCTTAAATAGGCTAAATAATATAAGATCATGTGCCCTAGCAGAGGACAACATTACTTTCAAAAACAATAAACCATGGATGAATGCTAAGAAAATCCTTTATGAAACAACATTTGACAATAAATAGCAAAGACACAATAGTGGAAACCCTTCTCAAGACATCATAAAATAACCCCAAAATATACATAGTATGCCCTATTCAAAAACCCAAGATAATGAACCCATGGGTAAAGATGTAACAATGAAACATCACAAAACCAAGTTGACATGGTATGAAAACTCAAAATAGAAATACCAATACCATCGACATAGGAAATAGACTTAAAGGATATGAATGACCGAAAAAACAAATCAATGGACAAATGATAAGTCGTAATACATATGCATCATTGAAACCACATTTTCTAGATTATACCCAAAATCCAGGCTAGGATTTTGAAGAATGGTATTGCCACTTTGTGCACTTTAAACCTTTTCCTGAATGAAGTCGATACACCTTCAAAACAATGTAAACCAGATGTCGCTTCAATCTAGAAACCACTTTTTGAACATCCAAACAAAAATACCACCATTTTCATTGAGCTCTCTAAGCCCTAAATCGGTTGTAGTTAACAATGCCTTTCTTTTGCTAAATGATGACATTTAGGGTACAATAATATTGATTAGCTCTTACCACTTTGTGTCACGTAAAACTACAAATGATTATGTCCATGTTGCACTTCAATATTTACCAAAAGCCTCATGATATTCAAACATGTGTGTCTGGACTAAAAAAAAATCATAACCTTGTAATTGAGTAATATTATAGTCATCAAATGATGTGTATCATGATGTGTATAACAAGCACCACAATTATGCATTGTACCATGTAACTATACAAATCAATGTGTTGAATAAAACCAATGCTAATGTGCCAAAACCAATATAAATCATTGATAGATAAATTAATCAATGATAAATATATATAATCCAAGAATGTAAGATGTCAAAACATCAGTTGTATGTATACCAAATATGTTGTCCCCGTATGTTGAATATGTATGTCGCCTGAATATGTTCCAATACTATAAACGCTACAAATAACCCTTGACATCAATGCCAAAATCAATGTCAAAGGGGTCAACAAGAGTAACAAATATCACATTGTGATTGATCAACCATCCTACCCATTCATAATGCAATTAGGAAAATTCATTCATACAAATTAGAATGGGCAGGCTATCTAAACACCAAATAAGGCTCTATAAAGATCGAAACAAAAAGAAATATGTTTAACTCACACATTCATACCTTTTGTGGCATCGGGCAACTATCCCTTTTTTGGTGGCTCAGGATTGTCCTGAAAGATGCATGAATTCAAGATGTTCAAACCCTAATAATCTCATATATAAACTAGGAAATTGAAATAGAAACCACATTCACCATACCATTGCAAACATATTTAGATTAAAAGGGCTCAAATTCATATTTTAACTTAAACCAAAAAACAAACAATTACATCAATCAACCAACTATCTACTTCATTGTAGAGGTACAAAGCAAATGCACGTTCTAATACATACCCGAATGAATATCAAATCAAATCCCCTTTCTGCTTAAACAACTTCTATCATATTTAGACCTAGTTTTCATTTTCATTTAATAGATTGAAGTGCAGTTGGTATGCATGCATGCAGAGAAAAGATTAGTTCTATTCTTAATCGTGGCCAGTAGAGACATTGACATTAATGAATTATGGTGTTAAGTATTTAACTCAACAACATAGACTAACCCATAAAAGCACTCAAAGATAGGGAAGAGTAGACATTAACCCATAAAATGTAGAGATGCAAAAAACTATAAAATGACATTGTAAAAGATATAGGAACTTACAAATGCATCGTTTTTCGCTTCCAATACAATAGATATAAACCATCTCAATAGACACATATTTCACCCTCATCAAATAATCTAAGCAAATGAATAAACAACACAAAAATGATAGTGTAAAAGATATAGGAACTTACAAATGCCTCCTTTTTTGCTTCCAATACGATAGATATAAACCCTCTCAATAGGCATATATTTCACCCTCATCAAACAATCTGAGCAAATGAATAAAAAATGTAAATAATCCTTTGCTCGATAGACTTAAAACTGCATACCATAAGCCATTAATGACGCCTATACTTCAGTCTATTCACAATAAATGAAAATTAGGGATTAATAAATGCACAATGTCCTTGTTAAAACGTCATGCATTGACAGAAACACTCGGTGCGAAGACATGACTATATCAAAGAACATTACAAAGTCATGAAATATTTCCAATAGAAACAAAACATTAGGAAATGATAGGAAACAACAAACTTTAATGTATTACAAAGCCATATAAACTATAAAATTATATTGTAAAAGATATAGGAAGTTACAAATGCGTTGTTTTTTATCTATTCACAATGAATGAAAGTTAGATCCAAATAAATGCATAACGTCCTTGCACACAAAAGACATGTGTCAACTACCATCAACAATTATAATCTATGACACATGAACAATGACTCATCTCAGATACATGTAACAAGATGTCATTGTTTGAGAGACTTGGTTTCATGATTTCTAAGCTATGCTACTATTCTGCAATGAAGTTGATAAATTAATATACTAATCACCTACTGTCTATTGTTCATCCATTTTCAAAGATAAAAACTAAGTTCTTGAAAATAGCATTACAAACAAGGCTATAATCATTTTCTCGCTATGCAATTTTTGGAAGAATACAACATTGTATGTAAAAGCATTAGGCATCTTAGCACACATATCCTATATTTCACACTCAAGTAACATTGGCTCGCTACACCTTTCGTTTCATCATAAACATGTATTACCATGATACATGAATATAATAAAAAATGTTACCCACGAAAAACTACTAATAACTATTTCTGAAATACCAAGAAAAGTCGTTTATATCCATAGCATGTATGTTTGAAACAGATCAATATCCAATTGTGAAATTACATGGTGCACATAAGAAGTTAAAATAAATCATCAGATTAGTCTTGATTAAAGCATAAAAATTATTGTCTTGTCATTGATATCATCAACAACAACCATGCTATGCAGGTTCTTTGAAATCTTGCTTCTTGACATTGTTCTATGCTGCTATGTTGTGCTACTTGGATCCTGCATCACGAACAATTAGCATTATGCTTCTCACAATGTAGTTGTTACAATATTCTATGAAGGAATGAGAATCAAAATTGTAATACTATAGAGTAAGCACCTCTACTAAGCTGCAAATTTTTTTTCAACTTGGTGGAGATGTCATGATGTTTCCTTCTATGACAATTCGTACAATGCAATTATCCATTGAAAGTGTGAATGTTCCTTGTAATTGAAATTTTTCGTAACAAGAACATTACTACAGACATGTATTTCTTGTAATTTTCAAATGGTATTGCAACTAGCTGGGGGAAGTTGTTTCATAGCTATTGTTTGTGCATATAACAATCAACAACTCCATCTGTTGTTTGAATAGTGCATTGGAGAAAATGCATGTATTCAAATTTTGTGTCAGTTCCACATGTTGTGCATTGTGCAACATCATTGTTTGATGTTTGTGTAAAAAAAACCTTTGTTTACATGATGTGCAAACTGGTTCGTACGAGGGAAAGTGGACATTTTTAGGCCTTAGTGTTCTAGTCACCTAGAATGGTAATGCAGATGTAATTAGTGACAAATTAGAACAATGCAATTTCGGAAATTTTTACAGAAGTTATAAACAACATCACAATAGTAGGGCACACATGACAAGTGATTTGAATCAAAAGCCTATACTATTATGTAATACATAAATTTTTTAGGTGTTTACTTCCATGCTTGAGGACTTAAGTGGTTCTAGGGAGGATTTTGTAGATGTGTCATTGAGCTCGTCAATGAAGTTGGACTGTGTTGTTTTCATTAGACTTGTGCCTTTTTCCCCATTATGATGTTAGCACCAGTTGAAGTGTGGCATAGAGCTTCGCATGGTTGCTGGGGACTATAACCTGTAAAATACATAATTGTTCAAATGGAAAATTCCAAGGAAAATCAATTTTAGAATTCCATAGCACTAAATTAGATTTAAAATTGTATTTTCTAAAATACATACATTAATTTAATCAAAAGAAGACTATTAAAATGTAAATGTTGTTAATGCAGAAAGGCATTCTATAAGCAAGTTAGCTCTATCAAAAATGAGTTTTAAAAAGTCTTTAGAAAATTCAAAAAGGAAAGTGCTCAAATTATACGATGCCAAAATTAATTGTGCAAAACATCTTATAGTAGCTAAATCATCTTGGGACTCTCCATCCTTAACTTGCAACTCATATTGCATTGGCACTTGATGGTGACCAGTAACAACAACGCCAAATGTTCCAATAGAATAGTTGTTGTCTAATTGGATGAGTTGTGAGATGGTTGTGTTAGGAATCAGTTTGCATTGCTTACAGACTTTTTCAATGGGTTTAATGGTAATTTGAGGGGTTAATACAAGGGAATAATCAACATCTCCTCTTTCATATTGTGTTTTCTTTCTAATGACAAAATTTGTGATATGCACACTTGTATGAGGCAATAACTGTGGTAGAAATGTTTCAATTAGCTTGTTGTTAATGTTTATAGTGATTGTCATTTGTCCATGGTTGTCAACTAAATCAACATGGACAATTGTTTCTTTTGGTTGAGTTCCAAGATTTTTCATAATAGTAGGGCCATAAATGGCTAAAATATTACCTTCAAATGCTAAAGTTGATTGTTTTGTGCAAATGTCAAGGATGCTTGATGGCTGTACAATTTCTACCTTCAATCTATACATTGCAATTTGAGCAATGATAGAAAATAAATGGACAATTAAGCATACACAAAGTCAAGTTATATATGACACAAATGGGATACGACACTTGCCTCTTTTCTTCTTGTTTGTCATCTAACTGATCTATTTTGTGTTGTGTAGGAAATGTGGTTGGTGTCTTGCAAGTGTTTTTGGCAACATGTGCAATGAGATATTTATGTCAAGAATGGAATAAAAAAAAGTGAAAAGAAAACATTAATGAGATCTAATATGGTTTTGAAGTTTGTTAGTGTCAATTGTTAAACATTTACCTTTTTGTAGATGGTCTGAATGCTATGCCGCAGGTTGGAAAATGTTAAGATATATGTTCTATGAACTAGTAAGACATTTGTACCCTGCAACAATCAATTTAGAAAGTTCATACCCATAGAATAAATATTATATGAATCTACTTCAAGCTAGTACTACGATGCATAACAATTTTGACTTTTTAATTTGTTTGTAATGAAGAAATATATGGTGTGCAAAGCTTTAGTAATATTTTGCATAATAACATACCTATTTCAAAACAAGTGCCTAGTCATTTGCAACAGCATAATCATGTGAGAAATTTCCAAGAGTATGATTGGTAGTTCTCTCTCGCAACAATAGCCAAAGCTGAAATTTGCATAGGTAGAAAACACAAGCAGTGATATAGGAAGCTTATAGAAACTATAGTTGACAATATAAACAACAAATCGGATAGTTCTTAGCAGAAGTTATAGAATCAATTCAAAAAGTTCATATCCATAAATTAAATATTATCTGGATTTGCTTGATGTTAGTTCTGTAATTCATAACAATCTTGACTTTGTAATTTGTTTGTAATGAAGAAATATATAATGTTCAAAGGTTTAGTAATACTATGCATGATAACATACCTGCTTCAAAATAGGTATATAGTCATTTGCAACAGCATAATCATGTGATAATTTTACAAGAGCATGATTGGTAGTCCTCACCAGGAACAATAGCAAAGTTGAGATATGTATAGGTAGAATAGTGGAAAAATAAGTATTCTAGTTAGAGGCACGATCAGCATGAAGAATAATTAATCCAACAATTCTTTTATACTTACACAAATTGTACGTTGGTTTCTTGTAGCAGCGAGAAGAAATGATAATAGCATGTTGTAGAGAGAATGTTGATAGTAAACCATTGCACTTGGAAAACTGTATACTATGTGTTAAATAGGCACTGGACAACTAAGAGGGGGGTGAATCAGTTATCACACAAATTCAATCTTAAAAAATTATCACTTATCAAATCTTCAACCACACTGTTCTGTTATAATATAAGCATGAAACATAAATAACAGAAAGTAAATCAACACAATGAACACCATATTTTTATGTGGAAAACCCAATAAGGGAAAAACCACAATGAGGGTTAACTCACACTATATAGTATTTTCAAAAGAGGCTCACTGCCTACAAAAGGACTCATTATCCAATAAGGAGGCTCGCTGCCTACACAGGATTATACAAAATAGAATAAGGCTTTACAACCCAAAAATGAACTGGAAAGATGCACCTATCATGTGTTGATACAGTTTCAGTGATGTTCAGTATTCAGACTTTACACCCTTCATTCTTTGCTCATCAATTTGTTGCCTTTCTGATTACACCTTCACATACATTACTCGCTCACTATTTCTTCTATCTCTTCTCTACTGTCTACACACACACCTTCTCACTCTCAAAAACTATTTGCCATATATGCATATTGTGGATGTCAAAATCTGCAAATGGTTAGCATTTTAAAACCAAGCTAATAATCAACATCCCTATGAAATAATGAAACATGTTAGATATGCTAAATAAGATATTAAAATAGCAAGAAAAACTAAATGAGCATACAAACAACATGAATCAACTTTATGTCATAGTGGATTGGTGCTGTTGTAGAAAATAGCCCTTTCCCAACCCTTGCTTAAGCTTGATGATGAAATTGATATGAATATGATATGAAGATGGTGTGGACAAAATCAATTCTCAAATGAAGAGAGTGACCTTGCATGATGATTGTAGATGAAATGCTAAGATTGTGGAGTTGTGGAGGATTTGATAAAAGATAAAGCTTTCATTTATAGATTATTTTGATGAGAGATTGGCCAAATGGATGAATGTGGGATAAAGATTCAACCAATGAGATGAGGCCACTTGTCAAATTGTGAGTGGTTGAGGAGTGTGCAAGATTTGGGAAATGTGCCCAAGAGGGGGAAATTTCAAATTTGAATTTGAGAGTTAATGCTTAGTTTGACCTTTGCAAGGGACATGTAAGAGTCATGTAAGAGCTCATAAGTGACTTGTTGGATGTACATGTCCACTTGTTTTTGAATTCAAACTTGAGGGAATATTCTTCAAAGATTCCATGTTGATGGAAAATGTTGATTTAATAAATCAATAAATTGATTTATTTGTGCAAGTGGAAAAATCTAGAGAATGTGATGGGTAGTTAGGTTAGGTTAAGTAGGATTAGATTAGCTTAATGATGATTAGGATGATTTTGACCAATTTGACTCAAATATTTTGATTTATTTAAATCAAAGAGGGATGGAATATGCATTTGGATTTTAATTAAATAAAGTTTGGTTTATTTAATTAAAAGGTTGATGTGAGACTTTGATTTATTTAATTTAAATGACTAACCTTAGGAATGAATTAAATAGTCCTGATTTACTTGGTGAATGGATGAGCTTGATTAATTTAATGAGCGGATGCATAATGCTAATTTTGGATGTCTACATTTTTCCCCTCTTTGAAGCAATGTACTTGTTGCATTGGTTCAAAGAATAAACTTGCCGCGATCGAAATTCAAAAATTTTTTTGATTTTTTCGGTTGCCCCAACAGAAAGTACACTGGTACATTGCCCCCTCAAGAGATCGAGTGAAAAGATTTGATTTGAGGGTCGATCTCGCGATAAAGAGGTTCAAAATGGATGGTTATGATGAGATGATTTTAAGATGCAAATGAGATAGATTTAAGATGCTTAGAATAACAAATCTATATTATTCTAAACAACTTAAATGATGATATGATGTGAGATGGATGAGATTGATGATGTGATATGTTGTGATTATGCAATGGATGATTTATGCAGATGCTTGGACTAACAGATCTATATTATGATGATGATTATGCATGTGAGATGATATGCAGAATACTGATGGTTTGTGGATGTAGGATGAATGCATGATGGATGCATGATAGATGCATTGGTGATGATGATTAATTATTCATGACGTGATGTTAGTGCGGAAAAGAAGACATTAGATGATGACAAGAGGATCCAAAAATCCAACTTTATGAGAGATGATGATGATGATAATAGATGATGATAGATGGATGATGATTTGCTTATCAAGGATTGGGATTTTAAAAGGGCTACTTACCTTATGTTTGATAACACACATAGGCACGATGCATCAAGGTAAAAAGAACCAGGATGGCATTGTACCTAGTGCGATGGACTTTGACTCAACAAACAGATAGGAGTATTCTTGTTCACACTTGATATACAAAAACCTTGCTAGGACATACCTAACAAAGCAAGTATTCGCCAAGTTATTTTACAAGAACGTCCAATAAGCACAACAGACAAAAGATAATGATCGTTGCCCCATTCCTATCTCTCTAAATCCTTCATTCGGATATCATCAAGAGGTCCTTGGAATGAGTGCAATAAGATAAATCAAAAGAAAAGATCAAGTACGCAAACAAGCCAGTGTTCTTCAGCCAAAGGGATGTGTTTTGATAGGATAAGAATCCAAGGTGATATCCAAAATGATGCCCATTGTCGGAACGATATATCCTAGGACATGCATTGTATAGGATGATGATGGTTTGATAAGTTGATTGATAGGCTATTGATATAAGGTCGATTGACATGTTTGAAAGTGATCAAGAGTTTGATTTTGTTTTAAAGATTTGTTGTTTTGATTTTGATTTTGCAATTGAAGCTTGCTTTTACTGATTTGTTGTGATTGTTTTTGTTTATGTTGCCAAAGGATAAAGGTGATGATTAGTTTATTATGGATGATTGATTATCGTGGGTGAAAGCAAAATGATATGGATGGATTTTTTCAATTATTTGGATGTTTTTGACGTTTTGAAATGTTTTGAGGCTGTTTTTGGGGTTTTTGAGAATTTTACAAATGATTTGATTTTTGATTTTTTAAATGTTTTGGGGTTTTTTGAGATTTTATGAATATTTTTGATTTTGATGTTTTTGAATGTTTTTTGGATTTTTGATGTTTTTCAAATGTTTTTGTGATTTTGATGTCTCGGGGGCTGATCAAAGATTAGCCTTGCCTACGTTTAAGCTCAGAGATGACGTAGTTCAGATACCAATGTTTTTTATGTTTTCTGACTTTTTGAGTGTTTTTGGATTTTGATATGTTTTGGATGTTTTTGGATTTTCTGATTTTTTTATGTTTTTGGATTTTCACATGATTTTGACGATTTTGATATGGACATGTGTGACGATATCAGTGCTCTGTTTGGGATTTTGCTGAAAACCAAGCTAAGGTTGATCGATCAAGTCGATGGATTGATGATGATGATAACATTGTTGAGGATACACCACAATGCAAGGATTGATTGATCAGGATTGATGATGATAACATTGTTGAGGATGCACAACAATGAAAGGATAGTGTTAAGCAACACAATGATCGGGAAGGATATCCCAATATTATGGATTGATTGGATTCAATTGATCAGGATTGATGATGATAACATTGTTGAGGATGCACAACAATGCAAGGATAGTGTTAAGCAACACAATGATATCCTGAGATGATGATTTTTTGATTGGATTTGATTGATCATGATTGATGAAGCTTGATTTGGAAAAAAAGTTGTTCGAATGATTTGATGTGGCGTTTGATGTGCAAATTGATGCGACTGATAGTGATTGTTTGGATTGGTGTTCGATGAAAGATGAAGCTTGATAAAGGATGTTTGTTTGTCAAAATATGCCATGGGCTAGTGATTTGGATTTTGGATTACAGATGTTTTGACCAATTTTATTTTATGTTTTCCAATGTTCAAATCGCCACATAAGTTGGAGGATATAGATCAAGATTTATTCTCAAAGCAAGATGTAAATACCTACCCCCAGTGTCTAGCAAAGTATGGGATGCTATGGATGGATGCTTGGATAGGTGTATGGATGGAGGGATATGGTAAGCACACAAAGGATGCCAAGGATTATCTTTTGATAAGATAAGGTGTTCAGATAATGAATGCTCATTTGGATAATGCTTCATGGCTCAGATAACACTAGGTTTGATAGGATCAATGAAAATGACCCATGTCAAGATGTTTACCATAAGCAGGTGTAAAGTGTGCCCCAAAATTTAATCAAGATCAAGATAACTTGGATGATGGATGTAAATGGATTGGATAACTAGTTCATGGATGACTGAATTTATTATGGCTAAGATGGATGGAATGCTAGATTTATAACGGATGGGATGAGATGCTTTCACCTGAAGTGGCGTACATAGATGCTTGATTCTACACATGACGCTTGTTTTCCAGGTTTTCATCATGGTCTATGTCCAAAGCGCCGCCCTTGCGATTTTCACTAGAGGACGATTTTTTTCTTTACTGCTTTCAATCCTTTTTCTAATTTTTTTTGGAATTTTTGCTTTTTTGATTTTTTTGATTTTTTTGAAAGATTTTAAGCTCATGTTGAATCACAAGGTGTTTTTGATGTAGATGCCCCTATCATAATGTGCCATTGATATCCTGCTTGAAGGAGTTGTTTTGCTAAGATACATGCACTCGAATGCAACTTTTGGGATTTTTGATCTACTTTGTTGATACCGAAGTTAACTTTGTCTTTGTGTGCACATCACGATAGAGTGCCTTTAGAATCCTTATGATGAAGGTTCGTTGCCAATACATGGTCAATGTGAGAATTGGATATCATGCGTGGAGGCGTGGATGGAGTGTGTTTAGGGATAAGAGATGGATTGGTTGATAGTTTGGAACCTTTGACTCTCCAAACTTGGGAAGATGAGCAATGATTGGTGGATACAGAAGTGTGCATGGAATTAGGACCAACTACTTGATACACTTTGTATGTTGCTTGAAAATTATGCTTTTTCTTTTGTGGACATCTTTGATGGATATTTTTCCCTTTTTTATTTTGCCCCATAGTTTCTTTAACTGGTGGAGTTTGATAGGGATGATCTTTCTTTGTGTTCTTTGGTATCCATTTGTATTTGATTTGTTCTTCATGCTTCTCAACTTCTTTTGCTTTGATAACATTATTCGTACTTTGATTTAATTCTTTCTTTCGATGTTGGTCCCAATTCATGGATGGGATGATAGGTGGATGAAGATTCATGGCGTGGCTGGTTGTAGTATTGGAAATGGTTTCACCATAAGGATTCTTCATGCTCCCTATGTTGGCATTTGCTTGAGACGAAGTTGCCCCCAGTATTGTGGAAGTAGTACCTTCATGCTTTGATACCGCCTGTTCTGAGATGTCTTGTTCAATAAGCATTCTCTGATAAATGACCACCATAGGTGACGTTGTTTCAATTTGTTGCTCCACTAACTCTGAATTATACTGTTCTGTCTGACTTGCTTCCTTGAGTAGATAATGTTGGATATCTTTATTCATGATGTCCTCAATCTAGATTTTGGATATATCTGATCTTGATGTTGATAACTCAGTTTGACTGTAGGAGTTAATAATCTGCTCTTTTTGTGTAACAAAATTTTGTTCTAGATGAAGATCATCTACGTGTCCATCCATAGAAATCATCTCACGGGTAGATGGAGGAGTATGTGCTATGTGGATATGATCATCTTGCATAGATAGGAGAGTTTCCATTAGATTATTGTATTATCTTGAAGATACAAATTCTTGATCTTGCATGATTTCAGAGTTCCTTTTGACCTGCTTTGGATCAAGTTCTTGACATGGGTCAATTTCAAAGGATGGATTGCTTACAAAGGGTTCTTGGATGTCATCGTTAGACATGGTAAGTGGTTCATTATCCTCAAGTGGTTTTGAGTTCAAGGTTCCCTTAGTATCTGTAACCATGAGGTCAAAGGGCATCAACATGTCTTGGAAAGTACCATTGCTAGACCTTGGTGAAATATTTTGATCATGCTTTGGAATAAATTCTTGAGATATGTCCTCTAACTCATAAGGAAATGTAGAGACATTTTCAATATGATCATTGGTCGATGGATTGTGCATTATGTCGATAGGATCAAATAATCCTAACACTCCTTGAAATAGATCACAAAAAAGTGGCTCTTGATAAATGGTGAGTTCATCATTGGATGGGGTGGAAACATCTTCAAGGTGCTCATTGATGGGGAGATCTTGATCATTGTTTTCAACAATTGTGGTTGAGAGATTGTGAATGTCTTCAACCATAGAGTCAAGTGATGTTGACATTTCTTGAATTGGATCATTGTCGAGTATTGTTGGTCGATTTTGATCATGATTGAAAAGTGACTCTTGACATATGTTGATTTGATCATTGGATGAAGTAGACATAGCTTCAAGGTGTTCAGTGATGGATTGATCTTGATCCTTTCTTTCAACAATTGTGATGGAGGGATTGTGAATGTCTTCAACCATAGAGTCAAATAATGTTGACATTTCTTGAATTGGATCATTGTCGGTTGGTGGATTTTGATCATGATTGAAAAGTGACTCTTGACATATGTTGATTTGATCATTGGATGAAGTAGACATAGTTTCAAGGTGTTCAGTGGTGGATTGATCTTGATCCATGTTCTCAACAGTTGTCATTTTTTGTGTTCATGCTTGTGCTCGTTGGGTAGCTTGAGAGGCTTGGGCAGCTTGAGAGGCTTGTTGCATTTTTTGAGCTTGTTTTGCTTTTTGTGTGGCTAGATATTGTTGGATGGCCTTTTGGTAGGCCTGGTGAGCTTTTAGCACAATGTTATATTGTCTTGCTGGGTTTGGTTTCGGTGGTAGTGGTGGTGGATTCAGAATCATGTTGGATGTGGTGACAAGTGGTTGAGATACGCTTGGAGCGATCATGGTAGTGATGGGTTGAGATGTGATGGGTGTGAGAGTGGTGGTTGGAATGATTGAAGGGATAGTGATGGTTGGAATGACCGAGGTGATAGATCCTTGAGAGACCAAATTTTGATTTATCAGGATTGATGTTGTCATTTGATTAGATACCATTTGTTGGTGTGATGTCGATGGTATATTCAAAGGATTTGATATGATGGCTCAATTTGTGTTAGGTGGATTAATTTGGATGGAGTGATTGGTGCTAGGTAAAGGGGGAAGCCCTAAACCAAGGAACGATGTTGATATGGGTAATGGTGGTGGAGATGTCTCTTGGCGCAATGACTCAACTATTTTGGTAAGTGTAGCAATTTTATCTCGCCAAATTTGTTCTTGATTTCGATCTTGACTCCCTTGATATAGTTGATTTGGTTTTTGTTCAAGCAGATTTGGGATGCATACTTGTGGTTTTTGAATGGGATCATGGACAAATTGATTTTGGACATTGTTCTGACTTGGGATGATAGGTTGAAATTGAACCTTGTTGATGTTGGGAATATTCGTATGATTTGCAAATGTATCCATCCCAAATTTTTTTGGATTCATGTTTGGAAAACTTGTATTTGGTACATTCTCTTTTGGCATGTATGGATTTGGTGGGATGACGTTGTTCGTTTAAAGGCTCATGCATTGATTGTTCGGTTGGTGGATTTGTAGGTTTGGACTTAGATCTACCATCGGGAAATGTGTTCCAATTTTTGATTTGGGCATACTCACACTTGTTGTGCCATTGACATTTGTACAAGGTAATGATCCCATGTATGGATTGTATAAATGCGAGTTTCGATAATCAATCGGCATTGTAAGGCTTTGAAAATTCAATTGATTTGGATTACTCATGATGTATGGATCAAGTTTGTATTCCATGTTCTCCTTGTGTTTTTACCTTGTTGCAAAAGTGACCTCTAAGATTCTTAGGACTAATGATGAGATGAAGTACGAAAGGTGTAAATGATATGAGTGATGAATGTTAGGGATTTTGGATCAATGCTAGACTTAGGGTTTGATTTTGGTTGGTTTGATTTGGATGATGAACTTGTAAACCCTAAGATGTTGGATGTGATCTTAGGATGAACTTGTTCAAAGGATTGCTGATTCAATTAAATGTATGAAAAAGGATGCATTCCCATACACCTAACTAAACAAGGTGATTTCAATTTTTATGATTTACCCAAGTCTAGAATGATGTTTCCAAACATCTCTAAAGTTTTTTGGTGGGATGGATATGATGAATGTTTGGGGTGGATGAAGTGTTTGATTTTGTCCTAAATGAACCTAAGGACTTGTTTACTAGGCCAAGATAGTGAAGAACATGCCTTTCTCTAAGAGTAATTTGAAATCAAAAGACCAACGTTTGCATGAAAACCATATGACCAAAAGATGCCAAGCACATATGTGGGGTCCAATTTGTTATCTTTGCTTAGTGACCTTGTTTTAGTACAAACACACTCTTGATTAGATTTTGAATCTAGATTTCTAATGCCTCAACTTTCCCCTTATCCCGCAAAGTGTATTATGCGGAAACCAAGGAATTTTGAGGTAAGAGTTACCTATTGTTGACCTTAGTAGGAGAAAATTGAGATGAAATCCAAATGCTTAGAAGACTCTAAGGATACAAATCCCAAGGGCAAGCAATAACATGTGAATTTGTTCAAGGATATTTGCTTCTCCTAAAGGGTTTGAGATTTTATGCTCATGTTGAATGTTGGTTTTCTAATGTTTTCAATAAAAGCACTATGTTTTCAAACCATAAGCAATATGACGTCCTAGCTCAATTGGTACATTTTTCTTAGTGGGCTTGCCTCATGCCCTTCGTAGAAGAGATTATTTTACATGCAACCAAGGAAAGAGTATAAAGGTATGTTAAGAATGAAGTCTTAACCTCTATACTTTAACCAAGATCAGACATGGCAAGTAACTTCTTGGAATCTAAGTTCCAATGCACCACTTCGATAAACTCGCTCAATGGATTAATAGGCCACTACAAACAAGGGTTTTATTTCAGACTTTCCGTTCATGGAGATTGACCCATACGGTGAGAGTCCCCTTTCAGATCCATCTCGTCAGAGCCAACTGCGTGATACTGGCGTTTACTCCAATACCCACATTTATATCCCGGTTGGAAATACTCTTGGCTTTAGAGTGTTACCGGTTGAGTCATTCCCTTGGGTGAGTACTTTTTCCCCAAGGCAGGTCCTCTAGGATAAAAAATAGCGAATAAACTTATTCATAGTTCGATCAACCCTTGTTTAGAAACAAAGGGAGAACACATGCAATAAGTTTATTCACACTCGCACCATGTTTTGTTCAATTTTAAACCCAAATTGAAGTGTGTATGGACAATTATTTACACAAATTAATGTCGCCAAAATCCTTTTGATTCTCAAGATCATCATGAGGCGCGAGAGAAGTGCATGTCTTTTGATGATATTATTTTTTGTACGTAATTGCAAAACAAAGCAAACACTTGTTTATTTTAAATCCCATAAAGCAATAATGACTTCGTTTTAAGCACCAAAGGAAATGTGATAGTTTGCTTTGTTCAATTTTAGAACCCAAATTGGAGCTAGTAAGTGTCTAGCATTCTCTTTAACCCTTTGCAACAAAAAATTGAACTTTTCTTTTTAGAGCCCCAAAGAAAAAGTGTGAGTTGATTCAAAATAGAAAATTAAAGCACAAAATGGAATCCATAAGCATTAAAAAATGCTTTTGATGTTTCAAATTTGATGCTCAATTCTTTGACTCCAATCTTTCTTTTGTTCTCACTTAATCCCAATGCTTGATTTCAATTTTATCCTTCACCTGCTTGTATACCACGCTCCCTCAAGTCGTAAAAGACAACTTAGTCAATAGATATAAATTAGACATGTGTCAAAGCCCGTGAATTGAAAAGACTATACGATTGATTCTGCAACAAAGAAATAAATACTTTAGAGCAATTGCAGTTGTCTATTGAAGATCAAGATGCACAAATTTTTCAAAATTCAAAGACTTGCAAAAGAACTATAACACCATTAAAATCCTATATCAACAAGATTAGGACAAATTTTGTTAGCAAATAGGCTTTTAGTGTGAACATTAAATCAAAAACCAGCCATAACATTTTCCAATCAATGGTTGAATTGAGATATGTCGAAATCTCATGCAAATTGTATAATAGCTTTGAGTAGTTGTGTTGTACTAAAATCACATCAATAGATGTTAATTCATATCCAAGCATGAATTAATGTAGGGCAGGTATGTTGTGAATTTAATGCATTATTGTTTGAAATCTGCCATTTTAATGGTGGATATTAATCACAAATTCCTCACGCAACAATAACTTTAAAGATTGAAAGACTCCCTATGGAATATCAAATCATTTTTAGTGCCTTATGCCACCTGATATGTGTCAAGTTTGCTGGCAGAAGGGGCCGCACCGCCTAAAGAAAGCATCAATATATGTGCAAATTTGTGTTGACCCAAGTTTTCTTTCATTTAAGACAAGAATGTGACAACCAGTATTTGTAAGGAAATATAATTATCTATGTTGATGGCTCAACAAAATAGGGCGTATGAATAGTGAATTTAATTGATACTCATCATCACATTCAACCTTTTTAGGCGAAGGACACTCTAAATCTTTATGGAGATGGCCGAGAATGTATTTCTAAGAAAAAATGAAATCAAAAAGATTATTAACAACGCAAGATGATAAGACAGCGGTGTAATCAGATTAAATGCCAAATATCAGTATGAAGTCATGCCATAAATGAGCAAATTGCAGGAAAGATATGACAACCTACCATGCACAGAACCTGCCAACAACAAACAAAATCCAGATATTTGATGAGCGTATTTTTTGAGTCATTACCTTGATCAAGAATTGGAAACATTCAGTAATTGAAATTATGCCCAACTGATCTGCTTGACAAATATCAAAAAAAAAAAACCCCGTGGAGGCTCCTACGCCACTTTTTGTAGTCTGCGGCATGTAGCCAAAATCCTCCAAAGTGTTTTCATTTCTGGTGTCTTTGAATGGAAATTCCACATAGAAATCTCAAAGGCCCCAGCAGTTTGATAAATGGCTAATGTAATTTTGACAAAGACTTTTAACAACGTTCAATACTTTATTTGGGTTGGACAATTATAAAAACAGTCAGCGTAATTTACTCCCTTTCCACCTCCTGGTCAAAAGATCTTGTCAGAGACATGTATTTCGATATCAAACAAAATCATCAAAAATACGCATTGAAGGTATTTGGCGTAATATCATAGAAAAGAATGTACGCCCAACAAAGACTGCATCTACTATCTGCCATAATGTGAAGAAATAACTTTGACATGTAAGTTGAAGATTGGTGCCCATACTTTTCTGCATTCAAACAACGATTTATAACAATGCATTACCTAACATGTTTAGTTATCAAATCCACAATGATTTTCTTTGGGAGACAAGATTTTGTCCTTGAAATTTCTTCATAAGCTGCGGCTAGCAAGAGTAACACAAATTTTGAAATTTACGTGCCCAACAGCATTAACTCCTCTACATGTATTTATTTCCTGTCACTTTTAACTAGCTTTCGTTTGGTCTCCTCCTTTGTCAGAATGAAGTGATTGAAAGGCCGACTCAATCTGTGACTATTGAAAGGTGCACAAAAATCCCTCTGAACCCTGCTTAATAGTATCCAATAATCATGACTCCAAATCTATCAAAATTCATAATATAAGCCTGCTATGCTTCTGTATTATGTCACATTCCATGAGCAAATATGAAAATGTTGTTGTAGCAAATGCCTAGGTAAATATACGTGTAAACTGTGGAAGCAAAGTAAAGGCAACGCATTGTTGATAGAATGCGCAAATGTACTTAGTGATAGTATGGACAAAGCATGTGAACTGTTTGACGGTATGCCTATATTTCAATCATTCTTACAAGAGCAACATGGATTTAAAAAGGACATTATGCATTTTTTCAGACCTTGCCTACACCAAAACAAAAGTAGAAAGAGGATGTGCGAGTTGTTTGATCGATTTCCTCCAAGCGATATGGTCTCATGGATTGCAACGATGTAGGATATGCACACAAAATGCAGTGCAGCAAGGGAAACAAAGAGGACTGCGACTTTTCATATAGTAGAAAATATGGAAGGTGTCCTCTATAATAATTTAAAACTAGAAGAAAATGAATGGAATACAACCTAATGCTACGTTAAAGTCCTTTACCTCAATCACCAATGCGTGCCAATCACACATTAACTATGGTAGATGTGTATGCAATTTATGGCAGCATAGACAAGTCACATTAACTGTTTGACAGAATGCCTCAAAGAAATATTGCACGCAAGAAGCTTTCAAGCAAAGGTTGGGCATTAAAAAGGTAGCGAACAAGGTAGTTTCAAGCTACTGTGTTTGGAAGGTGTAAAGAAAAATTCCATAATTATTGTGCAGCTTCCTCTAGCACAGGTGGATACTTCCTATTATGTTCATGCATTGCAACACTTGGGTTTCAGAATTTGTAGATGTAGAATGGTAACTCTAAAACACAGAATTGTTCATTGTTTCCTGCTGGCACTATGATTGATAAGGATAAAGGGCCTGAAAAATGCAACTCGGGTAAGCTCCAAAGTATACTTTGATGTTGCATACTCATTCAACGACAATGATGAAGAAGGTGTAGTGAAACAAAAACCCAAGGCCGAGGTAAATGGAGAAGAATCAAGCGTCTCATGGAAATGGGATGCAAAATTAAATAAATTGCATACTGTAGCCAAAGTGGATTTGAAAGATATTTAAAGAGCTTTCAAGCTTTTATGTTAATGGAGCTAGCTGGTGCAAAAAACTGAGCTTCACAACCCTTCAAAAGATATAAAAATTTAAGTCAATGCAACTGGCCCGTGTAAAGTTGTGCCCCAATGCTGTTTAAAATAACTTTCAAACTAAATGCCATTGGCATGTGTAAATCTGAGCTCTACAATGATATTCAAAAGACTTTAAAGCTAAATGCAGGTTGTGCGAAACAGCAAGTAAAGGCTTTTAATTCTGATCCATGTTCCACAGCAAACACATACAATAATATTAAATGCTCAACTTGCAAGAGTAGATGGCGAATCCAAAGGGATACGGTGCACAATCTCTATTAACTAGAGAAGGCAGACAAAAGCATGGCAAACAAAGATAGTGATATTTAATGAAAGGAACAACATCTTTCTTTTCCTGTAACAAAATGGAAGCATACAGATTCAAAAAATACAAATGCAGATTAGTCAAACATAGATCCAATAAAGAGTGTTCTTGTTCCCTGAATTTTTCAATATATATATATATATGTGTGTGTGTGTGTGTGTGTGTGTGTGTGTGTGTGTGTGTGCATGTTAAATATATATGAAGTGCCCTCCTTCTAGCGCCAATATGTGGATGTCAAAATCTGCAAATGGTTAGCATTTTAAAACCAAGCTAATAATCAACATCCCTATGAAATAATGAAACATGTTAGATATGCTAAATAAGATATTAAAATAGCAAGAAAAACTAAATGAGCATACAAACAACATGAATCAACTTTATGTCATAGTGGATTGGTGCTATTGTAGAAAATAGCCCTTCCCAACCCTTGCTTAAGCTTGATGATGAAATTGATATGAATATGATATGAAGATGGTGTGGACAAAATCAATTCTCAAATGAAGAGAGTGACCTTGCATGATGATTGTAGATGAAATGCTAAGATTGTGGAGTTGTGGAGGATTTGATAAAAGATGAAGCTTTCATTTATAGATTATTTTGATGAGAGATTGGCCAAATGGATGAATGTGGGATAAAGATTCAACCAATGAGATGAGGCCACTTGTCAACTTGTGAGTGGTTGAGGAGTGTGCAAGTTTTGGGAAATGTGCCCAAGAGGGGGAAATTTCAAATTTGAATTTGAGAGTTAATGCTTAGTTTGACCTTTGCAAGGGACATGTAAGAGCTCATAAATGACTTGTTGGATGTACATGTCCACTTGTTTTTGAATTCAAACTTGAGGGAATATTCTTCAAAGATGCCATGTTGATGGAAAATGTTGATTTAATAAATCAATAAATTGATTTATTTGTGCAAGTGGCAAAATCTAGAGAATGTGATGGGTAGTTAGGTTAGGCTAAGTAGGATTAGATTAGCTTAATGATGATTAGGATGATTTTGACCAATTTGACTCAAATATTTTGATTTATTTAAATCAAAGAGGGATGGAATATGCATTTGGATTTTAATTAAATAAAGTTTGGTTTATTTAATTAAAAGGTTGATGTGAGACTTTGATTTATTTAATTTAAATGACTAACCTTAGGAATGAATTAAATAGTCCTAATTTACTTGGTGAATGGATGAGCTTGATTAATTTAATGAGCGGATGCATAATGCTAATTTTGGATGTCTACACACACACACACACACACATATGATCTTCATCGCAAGCATCAATTAGGTCGTCCTAATTAGATGCAAATTCATAATGAAAGATATCAATTGTCGGCTCCACAAAATATTTTCAAAATGCAATTTGATCGTTAGCACGATACATTGTGTCGGCTCGGACTAAGAAATAGATCACACTTAAGTTTTTCATATCATATCAAAATTGTCTTAACAAATTAGCCAGGAATAGTATTCAACGCAATCAACAGAATAATGTCACTTCATTGTATGAGCACAAAAACACAAAATAACCTGATCATGCATGCCTTTAACATCCATAAGTAGTTTCCCAAAACTGCAATCAACAATTGTCAACAGTGGAGAAATGCGGACTAGAATACCGGAGGGGCAACCAAAAATACCGAATCAGCCACCGAAGAAGATAAGATAGTTATACGCACCGGTTTAGAGTATCGGACCAAACTACCAACATGGTGACATCAATGAAAAAATATAGATAACCTAGTCATTCTTCCAACAATCTCCCCCTTTGTCATTGATGGAAACATGTAAACAAAAATTCTCCTTCTTTCCTCAGAAACTTTTAACTTTCTCCACTATCTCCAACACTCTCCCCCTTTGACATCAATGGAAAAGGGCACCAAAAACGAGTGTAAACATGGTGACATCAAAATTTCAAAAGACTTCAAAAACTTCCAACAATCCTGAGCATTTAAGCAAATAGAAATTAAGTGAAGATGACATTCTTCAACAGGAATACCTTCTTATCCTTTCCTTGAGAACTGGATAAAACTTCTTCCAGTTAAAAACAACAAAGTCCATCTTTGTGCATGTACTTTCCAATAATCCCAACAGATTAAAAGAGGGTGACCAAGCTACAACAGAACATTTTTTCTCAACATCTTCAAGATCAATAAGAATTCTGGAAAGATGCTCTAACCAGACTTCAACAATTTCTTTAAGAAGCCATAAGGTCTTTGTCACGTCATCTCTTTATATTTGTGTAATGATTAGTTCAGCCTGTATTTCACCAACTCTTATCCTTTGCTTCCCTTCTTTATCTTCAAATATATCAAAATTCTTTCCAATGTTGTTCACCTTGGCTTCAATTGCTTCAATTATGCTTATGAAGTTATCTACAGATGTAGGCCACCGAAGACAATATTTGTAAACATCTAAAATTTCTTTAACACACTTCTTTGTTTCCTCAATCAATCCAGACAATCTCTGCATAGCCTTTTTACATCTCCTTTCAACCAAGATTCCCATTTTTTGTCCTTCCAGACCTTCAAGCAACATCCTCTCTTCAACAATCTCAATTAGACTTTCTAGCAAGAAATCAGAAACAACAGATACTTCAATTCCTTTCTGAAGTAGATAATCTACCAGAGCATCATCAATTTTTAGTTTTTCAATAGGTGAGGCAGCATTCCACAGTTCACCAATCTTCTTCATTTTTCCTTCAACTATCATAGACTGGATGTCATTAGGATCAAGGGATTTAGTACCAGTCGGAGACTCTTTCTCCTTCTCATCTGAAATGTCAATGATGTCTTCAGTTATCTCTTTTCTCCTTTTCTATTTCAGAGGGGAATCACTAATAACAATCTCCATTTCTATTTTTTCGGAGGAAGAACCCACTTCAAAGCGACTTGATGCAGATGTACCAAAGCAAGGGTTTTCCAAAGATGAGAAATACGATTTGTACATGTTTTCATTATCTTCCAAAGACTCTAGATACCTGTAAAAAAAAATTCCAATAGGGATACCAAATTCCAACATCACATTATCTTTTCCCGGTAGAGAATTCAGAAAGTAAAACACCAGACATACCAAAAAGGATCCGAAATGAAAGGGATAATTCTCAACCAATGACATTCGAACATTTTCAAGAAAATTCTCAAGTAGCAAGTTACATGAATCGAACTGTCTATATAGCCGAAGTTGAGCTTTCATGATTTCTGAAATAAATTTTGTATGAGATACCATACAAAACATACCTAACGATCGAGTCAGCAAGTGTATCAATCAATAGTGCTCTAATATCTCTACCGATTCCAGTCAACTCCACATCTTTGTACTTCACAATTTTCTTTCCAAGGAGTTCTCCAACACTGCATAAACCAGTGATCGCTTTGATAGCTTCCTTCGAGATCAAATAGGGTTTGTCCAAAACAATGCTTCTATCCTTAACACAGTTCAACAAAAACAAGATAACCTCTTTATCTGTAATCCATGAAAATTCACTCCACAAATCCATCCCTAGGGTTTTTATATTCTGTAATTCAACTTCTCTCAACCCTAGTTCGATTCCTTTCATTTTCCAATGATCATATTCTTCTACTTTGACCCTTTTCAATTTCAGAGAGGTGACACCACACAATCCACTATCCATTGTTATGCTTCTCTTGAAATTCAGCAAAACTTTTTTGATTTTCTTCTTTCCTTTTGCAATAAGAGAAAAAGGTTTCCAGATTACCTGAATCAATCTTTGAATTCCCTTTGAAAATAATTTGAGCACGCCTCAAGATTTCTTCAGAGCACCTTCCAAAGACTTTAGATGCATAATTAACCAAAAATCATCACAAATTTTTACTTATCCATCGTCGAGTTTTCCCTAAACACACTAAATGTGGTAAACACAAAAAGTTGCTAAATACACACTTCACTTAGCACAAAAAGACCTAATTAGGTCTGAAAATCCTTATACCAACATATTTTTCTCCGATTTTTTTTCCAACACCTCTGACAAGACATCCTTCACATTCTAACCACGTGCCAACCTCTGACACACCATTCTTCTAGGGGGTTTTTATGATCTTCGGATAATGCTCCCCCTAAGACCATGCTAGGTCTAAATTCTAAATAAGTCATATGTACTAGATGAAGGTACAGACACATCAAGAGTATCATATTTTTCTTCTTCTTTCTTCTTCCATACCTTATCCATTTCTTGCTTCATCTCTTCTTTGTCAATCTTCTTTACCGATTCACTCTTTTCTACCGAAGCAGACTTCTTTTCTTCTTTGTTCTTGCAAACTTTAGATACATGTCCAGGTTTATTGCAATTATAACAAATCTTCCCTCCATTATTCCTTGATTTGCATTGATTTGCTTAGTGTCCAAATTTATTGTAGTTATAGCAGTAGCCATTAAATAATTGATTCATTATTCCTTCATTAAACCTGTTCCTCATTACCCAAATGAACATACTCACTTAAGATCTACATTTTGTAGCTTTATGTCCAAACTTTCCACATTCAAAGCATTTTCTAGAAAGGGAGCCAAAAAACTAGTTCATCCTGATTCTACATTCAATTGCTCTATGACCATATTTGTTACAAGAAAAGAAAACACCATCAAAAGAGGGGTACCTTTGTGCATTAGGTTGTCTCACAGGGGGTCTTCTTGCAAAATTCCTTCTCTAATTCCTCTTGCCTTGATTCTTCTTCACATCTTTAGAACTTTCACTAGTATCAACTCCTAAGCCACCTTTATCTTTACATGGTTTTTGTCCTACAAGCAATTCTTCAAGTTTACTGAAGCTAGATCTGAAATTACTTTCACATAGTTTAGCCTTCTCTAGATCCACTCTTAATTTTAATATCTCTTGCTCGAGTTTGGAACATTCATCAGACTTGTTCTGCACCATTGCATTCAGACATTCTTCAATCCTCTTCTTTTCTTCTAATGTCACTTTCAGTCCAATTATCTCTTGTTTCAGCTATTCACTTCTCTGTTTCTTTCCTTCAATTTCTTCAACTGTTCCTTCAATTTTTGAACACATTCATTTGCTTCATCAAGAGTCTCTTTTAAATCTCTATTTTCTCTTTCCACTTTGTCAAGATCTTCAAGAGCAGTCCAGAGCTCCCCTTTATCATCCATTCAACCAGCCTTCAGGATCCTCCTCAAGCGGTTAAGCTCTACACAAGGAACCACAAGCTCTAATACCAATTGTTAAATAGGCATAGGACAACTGAGAGGGGGGTGAATCAGTTGTCACACAAATTCAATCTTAAAACTTTATCACTTATCAAATCTTCAACCACACTGTTCTTTTATTAAATATAAGCATGAAACATAAATAACAGAAAGTAAATCAACACAATGAACACCATATTTTTACGTGGAAAATCCAATAAGAGAAAAACCATGGCGAGGGTTAACTCACACTATATAGTATTTTCAAAAGAGGCTCACTGCCAAAAGGACTCATTGTCCAATAAGGAGGCTCACTGCCTACATAGGGTTATACAAAATAGAATAAGGCTTTACAACCCAAAAATGAACTTGAAAGATGCACCTATCATGTGTTGATATAGTTTTGGTGATGTTCAGTATTCAGACTTTACACCCTTCATTCTTCGCTCATCAATTTGCTGCCTTTCTGATTACACCTTCACATACATTACTCGCTCACTATTTCTTCTATCTCTTCTCTGCTATCTACACACACACCTTCTCACTCTCAAAAAATATTTTCCATATATGCATATATATATTCGATCTTCATCACAAGCATCAATTAGATCGTCCTAATTAGATGCAAATTTGAATAATGAAAGATATCAACTATCAGCTCCACAGAATATTTTCAAAATGAAATTTGTCCATTAGCACGATACATTGTGTCGGCCCAAACCAAGAAATAGATCACACTTAATTTTTCATATCATATCAAAATTGTCTTAACAAGTCAGCTAGGAATAGTCTTCAACGCAATCAAAAAAATAATGTCACTTCATTGTACGAGCACGAAAACATGAAATAACCTGATCATGCATGCCTTTAACATCCATAAGTGGTTTCCCAAAACCAAAATCAGCAATTTTCAATAGTGGAGAAATGCGGACAAAAATACCGGAGGGGAAACCAAAAATATCGGATCAGCCACCAAAGAAGATAAGATAGTTATACGCACCATTTTAGAGTACCAGACCAAACTACCAACATGGTGACATCAATGACAACATATAGATAACCTATTCATTCTTCCAAAACTATGTTGTCCAAATGACTGTAGAAGAGAACTTAAGCTAGTGTGAATACATGGCAACATGTGCCAAGAGATTAGAATTATATTCCTTAGGACTAGAACTAAAGGGATATTGTAAAGTGGTTTGACCAATATGTATCTAGATGTATTGGGAACTTGACAGTAGCAATTTTGATGTTATGTATCCAAAAGATTGCTTGCATGTGTTTTTGTCCTATCAACAATCAGTGACAGTTTGTTTTGTTGCATAAATTTAGGAAGAAGTTATTTTTTTCTTGTAGATTGTAACATGTCAATGTTGAAGTCTCCAACAATAATCAATTTTGAACTAGGCGGAAATGAGATAACATCGGTTTGTATTAAATTAAAAAGATCATGAATGGGTGTGTTTGGTGTCAAGTACAAATTTATGATTCATAAAATAATGTGCACATGCAATAGGTCAATGGTTATTGATTCTAGATAATTTGTCGAAAAACTATGAAAATTTTGCACTAGAACTATTTTCCTGCAACATGTTAATAGGCCATGAATACCTGCTGCAGTAGAAATTGGATGTTTTGTCAAGGAAGCCAATATGGTCGAGCACATTGTGTTTGGTTTCTTTGAAGCAAAGGACAATTTCTTGGAGCATATCATGGTCATGGGCTATTTATTGTGCATGCAATGCAAAGCTACATGTATTCAGAGAGCATATGGTAAAATGACTTGGAGAGATATAAAAAAGGCTATGATGTACTTTCCACTGCACCGAGGTCATAAGGCGTTGCATTTTTCCATTTAATTTTTCTAAGACTTTTATTTTTTGTTCTTGTAGTTTATGCATGAGATACAGTGACTCGATGTTTCTTACACGTGATAAGGCAGTGTACACAAGACCATGTTGATAGACCTTACATGGGTCAAAAGCAACTGCGTCCATTGTGAGACCTTGTTCTCTATGAATAGTTTGTGTGCATGCAAGTTACAAAGGAAATTGTGCTCGAGTGACTATTTTTGTAGCTATCTTGACTTTTCTAATGATTCTCATTATAGGTGTCCAAGAAGGAATAATACAATTTGTGTATAGAATTTGCATTCTTTGTTGACGCAATTTTCCAATAGTGGAATCATTGAATTCTATCCAAACAATTTCTTCTTGCTCTGTTGTATGCAATTTGAAGATGCCATCTGTACCATTCACTAGCCCATCTTGTGTATCAATGTTTCTAGCAATCAATTCAACCAAAATGTCTTGTTTAAGCATAATTGTGCTAGGCAATGATGATTTCTCATGTTGAAATCGAATGCTATCAATTGTTGTGTCTTGTTTATGAATCACCTATAAAAAATAAAGCTTTGTTGGTAAGTAGTCTAGCATTTTTTTTGTGCATGTTGACTATTGTATTTCTATGAAAAAAATATGGAAATCATGGATCATTTGGAGGTGTCTTATAGCACATTGCATTCAAGTAGCAAATGTCTTGATTGGTTTGTTGAACAATCCTAGAACAATTAAGTATGGATATGAAATGTTGATTTGTTTGTCTAATTACACTATGCAATTCGAAGCACTTGACATTTCCAATCCAAAAGCTATATGGAATTTTCTCCTTATCTATTATTGGTTCTTCGAATATCCAAGTATTGCACACAAGTTGTGTTTGGTAGAAGTCACCACAAAATATGATATCTATGTTTCCAAAAGGTGTTGTTGTGTGCTTGATTTGATGAAGTCTTCTGTCAATATTGTAAAGCATTTTTGAACCAATCAATGACACTTCATCAATAAGAAGAATTTGCAATTGGTCTAATTTTTTTCTTAAGGCATCAGCTGTGTTTGAATCTAGAGGTAACATTTTTGAAGAATTGCATGGAAATTGGAAGATTGAACATGTAGTAATGCCACCTGCATTGAATGCAGATTTTCTCATAGAAGCAACAATAATGCCTTTAGGCTTGAGTGGATCATTCTCTAGTTGTTTATCATAAAATCAAATCATTGCTTCAAAAACTATTTTTGTTGTGAAGGTTTTTCTTGTGCCAGCTCAACCTATCAAGAAAAAGTACAATGGTTTTTTAGAGTAATTTTTGTTGACATTAGTATGTCCTTTACTATTAATTGTTGTTCTTTATTCAATTTTCTTCATAGATTGTAGTATTCTCCATTGCTTAGTAGAAATGGATGTGCAATCTATGAGAATAGTTTTTTACAGATAGAATCCTTGAGCTTTATATTCCTCATATGGTTCAAGTCACTTATGATGTCATACTTTTCCATGGCATTCTCCTATTTGCCTCTATCAATTTCATCTTTAATGTCTATTGCTGGGAAATTATCGTTTTCAGCTTTTGTGGAGGCTTCATCAATGTCACCCCATTTAGAAACAATTTGTGCGGTGAACATCTTTTCGATATTTGTAATTTTTGCTTTGTTTGCATTGAATGTTGCACTCCATGTTTCATATCTAGTTAAAAAGGTTTTCTCACTAGATTTGGAAGGCACATACAACATAAGTTTTTCTCTGCAATAATTCTTAGGGTCAATGTGTGTAATATATCTTACAGAGTGTATGATCTATGGAGTTTCTCTTTTTTGTAGCTTTCTGGAGTTGTTGAAGTAAAAAGTGATGTATTCAGCTAGTGAAAAGTTGTCAAGAGCTTTTGGCTGCTGTGTGTATTTTTCTATTATAGATGCACACATGATGTTTTTGGAATCGTCTTGTTCTTTTTCCAATAGCTTAGGGCTTTTTAACATGTAAACTCTGCTTTCTAATGGTGTAGTATTGATGAAAATAGTTTTCCTTGAGAATTTACGCAACGACAATGAGAGAATGATATGAACAGATTAACGACTGGACATTTGTTGATAGTTAAGCAATGTGTTGCCAAGCTTCCGTATAAATTGCACCTTTCTATCATAAGTAACAATGCATTGTTGCCACAATTTTTGAAATGCAAGAGACAATGTTCTATCTTGTTTCATCATATATGAGCTACAGTAAGATGCAACAACATATGCATCGAAAATAAATTGTGTATCTATATTTGAATACCACAATTTGGGCACTTTCTTTGCAAAGGAATTTATCCAAATTTCAGATGGGTCTCTTTTCAACAGGACAATTTTACATGATAATGTTGATCGAAGCATTGTAATGTACTTGATCTCATCCATTTCCAATTCATGCAAGAAACTTTGAAATGAAAGTTCCTGTGTAATGTTTTTTTCCAATTGCTTAAAAAATGTTTTTGTTCTCTCCTTGGTTGTAGCATTAAGCATTGGAAGCGGTTCTAAAATTGTTGTTTTGCTCATTGGAAGCAAGAGGAAACTAAATCTACAACTTGAGTTTTTGTATTTCTTGCAACTCTTTGTATGATGATGTGTTTGCATTTTGGCAAGGTTTGTATCAAGCAGCAATGAGTCACATGAAATATACTTTTCCACAAAGCTTTCTATTTTAGTATTTGAGCAATTTCCATATATAGGTGCATCTTTTAACCATAGAAAAAGGTGAGCATGCTCATTGCCTCAGTTTTGGAATTCTGTAACAAAAGAATAGTTTGTGACTTGGCCAAAGAGCTCATGGTTTTTTAGCATCATGTTCTAGAATGCGTTGACCATATGGTTGAAATAATGACTACAAAGTATTGTTTTCTTTCTGATTTCAAATTCCAAGTCCCTATCTTCTATAGTTTCATTAGTCTTGGATTGTTGTGAAATAGATATTTGGTGCAAATATTTGCACAATGGCTCCCAAAAATGTTCAACATGACTTGTTAATGTTACAAAAAAATTTGGAGGTCCCAATTGTCTTATTATTGTAAATATGTTTTTTCTTAGTGTTTTCTAGATAATCTGGTGAGGTCCGAATGCTTTTTAATTTTCTATAGCCCAATGGATATCTTAATATTTTTTCAAGCTTTGTTGGATTGCGCACATCTTTTGCAAGCAATTTTTCACCTTTCAATTCAGTTTTTCATATGCAAATCCATGCTAGTGAGGATACTTGGTGAATAATAATTTTAATAGCTTTAAAAAATATATTTGTTATGTGTTGTAAAGTCATTGTCTTTATGCACAAGGTCCCATCTTGGTATTTTTCAATACATCAAATTTTTAGTAACATCACTTGGTCGAGCTAAACCATAAAACAAAGTCAAGAAGTTCATCTCCTCTGCATACATGCCCTAGAAAATACCATGAGTTTTAAACCCTTCTAATGGTGCAATTTCAATGATTGTTTTGTCAAGGTCTTTGATTGACTGTGTTTCATTAAACCAATTTATAACTAATTCAATTATCAGTTCTTCGTCATCTTCAAATGTGTCATCTTGCATACTTAGTTTTGTTTCAAAATCTATTTGCATTTGTGTTGTATTATTTGCCAACAACTCATGCCACTCTCTATTTATAGAGATGTTCTCTTTTGTGTACAATGGTGTTTTGGATAGTGCAATTAAAGCATTCATGAGTATAGTAGGTCTAGCATTTCCTTGTGCATATGCATTATCGTATTCTAGCTTTCGCTTCAATCTAATTGCTACTATTGTGGTTTCATATGGTTGCCTAGGCAATGCTTGTTGCACTTTATCGAAATCTATAGGAACATTGATGATTGTCCCAAGAAAGCCATATTGTGCTCATTTATATCCTAATTGTCTAATATGTGCAAAAGCTATGTGCAAAGACACAAGCCTTTCCTCTAGAGTAGTCATAGAGTGAACAACATCTATTCAGGAATTTTGTCTTATTCTTGAAGGCATGGAAAAATATGGAATCTTACCATCTAATGTGGCTTTTATACATTGTTTGTAAATGGGCTCTATTGCTATATTTTTTTCATCCATCTGAATGCAAAGGAAAGACAAATCTTTTACAAGTGCAACACCAAATTTATGAATGTTGTGATGGAAATGAAGCATGTCACAAAGAGAGCATGGTTGAGTGGGTGTGTCATTTATCGTTTGCAAGTATGAGTTAATATATTTTTGGATTGTATAGTTTTTTGTGCATATGTGTATTGATTTTGTTGGTTGATAAGTAGCATTTTTCTTTTGGACCATAGAATGTGTATATGGCCTATGTTTCAATTTTGGAAAACGTAAAGCATAACCCTTTTGTGCACTCTATATTTTTTTTTCAAAGAACGTAATGATTGTTGTTGCGTTGGATTTTGGCTAGGATCACATAATTGAATTTTACTTTGCATATGCAAATCATAATGTGTTTGTGCATTGCACCTTTTTTTTAAAGAATGTAATGATTGCTGACATATTAGCTTTGGGATAGCCTTGTAGGACTAAATTATTCTTGTGAGATTGGTAGTAGGTACGAAAAAACTGGATGTTGTAATCTGTGGGACATTTGCATGGGACACTTGCGCATTGCGGTTTTCTCTTTTAGAGAGCATAATATCTCATGTGATTTTAACTTTGTTCAAATTGGTGTATGTATTGTTGTAGTTGTTTGTTTTTTATGAAAACTAATTATATTACTTGTTGTTTCCGATTCAAAATTTCTTGTCATATGTTGAATACAAAGTGGATCCTTGATATGCATGTTGTGAGTCAATTGTTCTTTTTGTTGAAGTGGTTCATAATGACAATGGTCTGAGCTACTCACAAAAAAAATTAAGTTCAGAATTTTTTTGGGCTTTATGCATGATGAGTCCAATTTATGGCTCAATTTTGATAGAGTTTATTATCCATTTGTTGTAGTTTTCATAGACCTTGATACTTGGATGTTGACATTTTCATGATATTTCCTCAAAACCATAGACATTGTTCATAAGCTTATTTTTTGTAATCTTTAAATGACATTGACATGCTATATGAACTATCTATGTTAATTTTACATGTGGATTAATAAATGTTACTTTAAGATAGTTATAGATATGCAATTGTTGTGCGTACTAATGTTGTAATGCAGATATAATTAGAACCTACAAAATTGAGGAAGATTCTGCCAGTTGGTCATTTTCCATAAAGGTCAACAAGGTGATAATTCAAAAGGTCAATGGAGGGAAGACTCTCAATGGAGGAAAATTCCTAGTTCAAATTGAAGATTGTAACTGCTTTGCAAATGGTCATAATATTTTGTTGAGCGAATATAGGAGCTATTGTTATACTAGATCTGCGTTAAGGAAAACCAGCTTGACCAGATTCCATGCATGCATAACCTCCTTTCCGCTTTCTATGCTTTCCATAAGTGGTGTCCTCCTAATCTGTTGGAGTTGACCACCTTGCTAGGTAGTTAGTAGTTTTCCCTCCTATAAATAAGACTCAAATGCTCCTTCTCAAAAGGTTGATTAATCTAATGATGTACTTGCATTCTTAGTTTTTTAGTAATACAATTATGATGCTCTATTGTAATCATGCTTTCCAATGAATAAAATGAAGTTATAAGCTCGTTGCATCTAAGTTTATATTTTTCTTAAGGGATACTCATCCAAGGGGGCCCACTTGGTGAGCGTTCCATCCTTTAGTTTAGTTGTTACTTTTATGTGCAAATAGTTAAGAATCTGGCAACTATCTGTTCCTGCAGCCAAAAGTAGACAGAGTAGTTTCTTGTCTGTTTGCTCATATTTTCATTTATGTCATGCATTTAAGCTTAGTATATTTTTTGGTTGATGTTCAATGCTTGTGTTACTTATTTCTAAGCAATTTATTTTCAACATTATATCTTTCTTAGTTGTAGAATGAATATGGCTACTATGGATTCCTAATGCACATATTGTGTTGACCCATTTCAAGTCTATGTCCCTGGGTTGACAAGTTAAATGCACCTTCATGATGATCAAGATAGCTATTCAGATCAGATGTCCAATCTATGAATCTCATCCTTAAGGGCTTATTTTTTGAGTCATTGTAGGAGGAAAACATTTTTGGCATCGTTGCAAGGGATGGTGTCAAACTAGGGAGTTCTTTGTAGTCATTGATAGTTTTTTCCTGTTGTAGTATTTCTACAAGTTTGTTCTTAGTATACCCCTCATTTAGGAAAGTAATGATCCACTATTATTTTTCCAATTCTTTGTGTGAGCTGGCTGATATTGAGTTGATATTGTATGCATAGAGGAAGGAGGAGAGATGCTCATCAGAGATTCCTTCCTAATAATCCCGATCCATTCTAGCTAGTTGAGCATCAGAATCTACCAAGAGACGAAGAAGAAGAAGAAGTACACCCTTTTTCTGATTCATTTCCCAACCTAACCAGTTCTAACACTTCCTCTAAAGATCAAAATCAGATTGACAACCCCTTTGCTTTGGAACTCCATCAGACAGGCATGGGTGATGCAAATAGAAACAGACCTAACCAACCAGCTTTTCCTTTCCCCATTTCTCATCAGAATGAAGTTGACAACCTCAAAAATATCCCTTCTTCAGTCCTTCCTAAGTTCTATGGACTTGTCACAGAAGACCCTGATACCTTCTTGTTTGAGTTTGATATTCTCTGCAAAAGCTATGACTATACCACTGATGCTCATAGGCTTAAGCTATTCACTACCACCTTGAAAGAGGTTGCATTAAGATGGTTTATGAGCCTAGGAATAAATATTGTGGATACTTGGGATGAGATGAAGACAAATTTTCTTGAGAAGTAAAAGGAATATGTTAGGGGCAGTGACATGAGAGGAGATGACATCTTTAGGATGCAGCAAAAGGAAGATGTGAGTCTGGAGGATTATATTTCAAGGTTTTTGTTTTGCTACCACCTTGAAAGAGGTTGCATTAAGATGGTTTATGAGCCTAGGAATAAATATTGTGGAGACTTGGGATGAGATGAAGACAAATTTTCTTGAGAAGTAAAAGGAATATTTTAGGGGCAGTGACATGAGAGGAGATGACATCTTTAGGATGCAGCAAAAGGAAGATGTGAGTCTGGAGGATTATATTTCAAGGTTTTTGTTTTGCTTACAAAAATCTCCACACCATACACTCAATGAAGAATCACAAAAGCTACTCTTCCTAAGAGGAATTAATGATAGTTTCACTGATTCCTTAGACCTTATGGGAGGAGGAGATATCACTCAAGTCCCTTGGGAGGATATCAAGAAGATATGTTAGAACTATTCTAGGGTAGCCTCAAAGAAAGGGAGAGATTACCAATCCTCTATGGGTAAGTCATTTACCAATGGAGTTTCAAGGATGGAGATTACTCACTTGCTAGTAGACTTCAAGCAAGACATCATAAACAATCTGGCTACTTAGTTGGATACACTTCAAGAAAAGAAGAAACAAGAGGAGGCAGAGGCAATGTTGGCAGAATATTGCCCTCATTATAGACAAAAGAAGAAGGACTACATATACAAAATGGTAGCTAATGTTGATAGTAATCAAATACCACCTGAGTTCAAGCCAATCTAGGGTGATGATTATCAAGTCTACTACATTGCACAAAGGAGACCATGGGCTCCAAGACAAGGTATGCCACAAGATCCATTATCATTTTTTAAGCCTTATTTTAATTATTATGCAATAGGTAACCAATGGAAGCCCCCATATCCATCCAACTATGGAGGATATCCACTATAGCATTGGAATAATCCTCCAAATACCTGACCCAATCACCAAAACTCTCCACCCCAGTGGCAACAACCTCGGGGGAATTGACAGCAGTTTCAAGGAAATTGGCAGCAAACATCTCAATGGAGGGGAGGACAACAATGGCCAAACCAAACAACTAGTTACATGCAGCCACCTTCTCAACCCCAGCAACTTGTTATAATTCCTCCTCCTGCTAGTTCAAGTTCAACCACACCTAGACCTACTCAACTACCAGCTCATCCCACACCTAACCCAAATAACAAACCATAGCAATAGTAGCCAGTATACTCTACTGATCCAAATCAATTTCTTGCATATGTTGTGAGTGTAAGTGACATCCACTTGCGTTTAGGAACTACTCTGCCAACACCTTCCACACCCATTATTACTGAGCTTCTTGTGGAAGAGGAGGAGCATCTAAATGTCCCTATTCAGCCAAGTGCACCTAAAAACCCTAAACCAATCCCAGTCCAGTAGATTGAACAAGAACCACCATTTCCTCAAAGATTGGAAGTTGCTAAACAAAAGGAAGAGGAGGAAACAACCTTTGACATCCTAGATTAGTTGAAGCATATATGTGTCAAGATACCTCTATTTCAGGCCATAAAATATGTTCCCATATATGGAAAATCAATTAAGGTGCACGTCTCAAGAAGCCAAGCAAGAAAAATAAAGACCCCACTACAGTTCATGTGGTGGGATAGCTAGTTGACATCATGCTTGGGAAATTGATTGTTCCCAAATACAATGACCCAGGTAGTCATGTGGTAGGAGTTGTTATAAATGGGATCCAAATAAAGAATGCTCCAATTGATCTGGGAGCAACAATAAATGTGATGACTAAGGACATCCTACAACAACTAAATATTGCACGCATGAGACCTACTCCTACTGTCCTATAGCTTATTGATAGTTCCACTATTAAGCCTGATGGTATAGTAGAAGATCTTGTGGTAACTCTAGACTCTAGGGAGTACCCAACATATTTCATGATTCTTTCTCCAAAATCTACACTAGTAGGGTATCCCATCATCTTAGGGAGCCCATGGTTAGCAACAAAAGATGCCTATATTAGATGCCAGACATGAGACATGACCATTTTTTATGGAAAGAGTACTAAAAAGCTTGTTCTCTACCCTCCTCCTCAGCCATCCCATGATATGGATAACCCCATATGCCCACATGTTGGTGAAGAAAATGAGGAAGTCAATTTTGTGGCATAGCTTATGATGTTAGGAAAAATTTCTTTCATGCAGCTTCAGGAAGAAGATGAAGTATTGTCTAACATAATTCAGAAGCATTGTGAGGTGCAAGAAGCATCATCCTCTCATTCATCTAATTTTGTTGGTCCAGTGAAGACACTTCTGCCCACTCTTCCTACAGCTAAACTTCCTACAGCAATAGATATGTCTCATACATTGCTGCCACATGAACTCAAGGTATGAAGCATTAGTGAAGCAGCTATGATAGAGTTAACTACACAAGTGCAAGTGTCAGAAGGGAAATATCTAAATATTAACAACAAGATGAGTAAAGAGCAACAACTGTCATTGACAAACTTACTGAAGACCCACTAGCATGCATTTACATGGGACTATCATGATATGAAGGGATTGGATCCTAAGCTCGACACTCATAGGATATACATCAAATATGATTGCACACCATTGAGGTAGCCACAAAGAAGAATTAACCCTGCATTGAGAGAAATTGTAAAAGGGGAACTACATAAATTGCTAGATGCAGGATTTATCTGCCCCATTTCAGATAGTCAGTGGGTGTCCCCATTGGTGATTGTGCCCAAAAAGGGAGGGAAGTGGCAAGTTTTTGTTGATTACAGGGAACTCAATGCTACCACCAAAAAGGACCATTTTCCCCTTCCTTTCATAGATAAAATGCTGGATTCACTTGCAAGAAAGTAGTACTTTCTTTTCTAGATGGATTCAGTGGGTATAACCAGAAATAAATTGCACTTGAGGACCAAGATAAGACCACCTTTACCTATCCATGGGGGACCTATTCCTACTCAGTACTTCCATTTGGCTTATGCAATGCACCTGCAACTTTTCAGAGGGCAGTCATTAGCATATTTTCAGATATCTCACATGATTACATGGAGATTTATATGGGTGATTTTACTACCTATGGTGCTGATTTTAATGAAGCATTGGAAAATATCAGGGGAGTCTTACAAATATGTGAAGACCATAATCTGTCTTTAAACAGTAAAAAGTGCTTCATGATGATGTAGGAAGGTGTATTCCTTGGCCACTACATCTCTCACCAAGGAATTCAAGTAGATCCTGCCAAGATTGAGGTGATCACCAATATTCCTATACTTGCAAAACAAAAAGATGTTAGGAGTTTCTTAGGACATGCAGGTTACTATAGGAATTTCTAAAAAATGGCAACACCATTGTACAATCTCCTAACTAAAGATGTTGAGTTCCAATGGACAGAAGACTGTGACAATGCATTCTCTGATCTGAAAGCAGCTTTAACTCATGCTCCTGTACTCAAAGGTTCTAATTGGGAGCTTCCTTTTCACATTCATACAGATGTATCAGACTATGCTATAGGAGCTGTCTTCGGACAAAAACAAGGAGCAATTGAGAATGCTATTTATTTTGTCAACAAAAACATGCAAGGAGTTGAATTCAATTATACAGTGACAGAAAAGGAAATGTTGGCAATAGTCTATGCCCTTAAAAAATTCAGGCACTACATAACAAGTTATCATATCTTTATGCACATAGACCATGCAGCCATTAGGTACCTCTTGAATAAGCCCCTGATCTCAGGTAGGCTAGCAAGATGGTTGTTGTTGATGCAGGATTTTGAGATAGCCATTGTTGATAAACTAGGGAAGGCCAATGTTGTTGCAGACTTTCTTTCAAGGCTGACTACATCAGAGGACAATCAAGTCATTGATGACTCTTTCCTTGATGAAAATTTATTTTCCATCAATTTGCATACACCCTGGTATGCTGACATAGCTAATTATCTGGTCACAAGGAGAGTTCCTCCTCATTTCTCTCTAAAAGAGAGAAGGGTGCTCATTGAGAAAACTTTTCCTTTCTCATGGATTGCAGGATGCTTGTTCTACACTGGACCAGACCATGTCATGAGGAGATGTGTGAGGGAGGATGAGACATATGATATATTGCATGCGTGTTACAATGAACCCTATGGAGGGAATTTTGAAGCCAAGAGGACAACAATGAAGATTCTAAACACAAGATATTACTAGCCCACACTCCACAAGGATGCAAGGAAATATACAAGGAAGTGTGATAGATGCCAGAGGATGGGCCAGCCAACCAAATCTGATGAGATGGCCCTTTACCCCCAGGTAGTAATCACTCCATTTGATAAATGAGGATTGGATTTTGTAGGACCCATTGATCCTCCATCAAATGGTAAATCCTATATCCTGGTTTGCACTAATTATGTAACCAAGTGGGTAGAAGTTAAAGCCATGAAGCATGCAAGAGATAATGAGGTTGTAGAATTTCTTTATGCGGAAATTTTCACACGATATGGGGTTCCAAGGCAGATAGTGATTGATTAGGGGACACAATTTATATCAACCCATGTCACAACACTATTATATGAAAATAATGTGAGGCACATGAAGTCTACTCCTTACCACCCTCAGGCCAATGGCCAAGTTGAGGTGACCAACAGGGAAATTGAAGCCATTCTGACCAAAACAATGGCTATCCATAGGAAGGATTGGGAAAATAGGCTACCAGAAGTTGTTTGGCCCTATCAGACCACCTAGAAAACAAACACAGGCTTCACTCCTTTTGAGTTGTTGTATGGAAAGATAGCTATGATGCCCATTGAATTTGAGCATAAGACTCTTAGGACTACACTAGACTTAGGGATGGATATCTCTGAGACACAAAAGGACAGAATTATGCAACTGAATAATTTGGATGAGATGAGAAAGACAACCTTGCATCACATAGAGGTAGTGCAAAATCAAAGAATAAAGTGGCATGAAAAATTCATAAAGGACAAGAAATTATAGCCAGGTGACTAGGTGCTCCTTTATGACTCTAGATATCAAGATAATGTTGGTAAGCTGCAAACAAGGTGGCTAGGACCATAAGAGGTTGCTAAAGTCTTTCCCAATGGAGTTGTTCAACTCACTACCATTGACCCTGTGAGATTTAAGCTCCTTGTTAATGATCATTGCCTCAGGTTGTATCACAAGCCAACTTCCAAAGGGGAATTCATGCAGCAATTCATTCAGCATGCAACACCTGAACTTCCTACAACCGAAGGAAGCGAACCTAGTGTCCCTCCTTCTGGCTAACCAAGGTACATAAATTTTCATAATAAAGACTTCCACTTGTGCGAGATTCCACTTCTTCATTCATCCACCCATCTGCCCATCCATCTCCACATTTCTCTCCCTTCCATCACTCTGCCATAACTTCACTTCATTCCACTTCACTTTCATTGATCACTCAACTGACTTCTTAAAAGGTGACCGGTACTTCCTCAATATTCTTTGCAAAAAATATTCCATGAATTTAGGTGCATACACATCAATTTGTTACATCTTAATTATCTTTTAGTACATTTAATTAATTACTGTACATTAATGTAGATGTTCTCCATAGCATGTAATTATCCCCTGCCCTATCAAATCATCATTACCACCTTGTATGCAAGGAAACATGCTTAAATTTAGGTTGGGGGAAGTGTGTATAACATGTCCACGTGTCAGTCCATGTTGGTCCATGTCAAAAAAAATTAAACTGAGCCAATTTGAATCCTGAGTGAGGTGACAGCTCACATGTGTGGGAATGACACCACACCGCCGCCATTTTACTTGATTGTATCCTTCAATTATTACTCCTTACTACCTTTATTACCTTTGTCATAATCCTAAGTCACCAAAAAGGTCAATTTTATACGACATTGGCATTGGGAATTCAGGAGTGTTGCAGGAAGGTGAAATTTGGGCTTTTAGACTAAGATTGCAGGAAGGGAAACCTTGTAGAGTGCTTGTTTAATTACAAACAATTGAACGATGGGAGGTTAGTTAATTCAAAGTGAACCAACAGTTCATGATGTAGTATTGCAGGATGCGCCTTCCCAAGCCGAGTTTAGAAACTGCAGATGGTTAGATTATTTCCTGAAGCTTAATGGTTATAATGAAGACATTGCGCTAAAATTTGCGCAGACATTTTCTAAAGGAAAGGCCATGGTAAAATGGTTGGAGGTAATAGCTACTGAAGAGAGGATTGCAGAAGTTACAGGGTTGTCTTCCAATGGTGAACATTACCCTACTACCAAAGATGCAAGGTCAACTAGGGCTGAATTTACTGAACCTGGGGACCCTCCATTGGATGTGGACAAGCAAGGTACGAAGAGAACCTCTATGTCTGAGTCATGGAAGCAAGTAGTTGTCCACATTGTGAAGTACATCACTTGTGAAGGTTTCCAGTTGAACCTACATTCTATGCACCTCAAACTCCTGAATCATATGAGGCATTGGAGAAGAATGAGCATGCCAAACATGTTATATCACCTCCTTTCAATCATGGCAGCTGAAACTCAAAAAGGTAGGGATAATTTTGTCTCCCACCATTGTCTAATCAAATTATTAGTAGAAAAATATATGCATGATGTGTCTAATATGACTTGGGATGAATTTTTAAATATTGATCAATTTAGACTAGAGCATTTGCGACCTATGGTTTTTCCTCAACCTCATAGGGTTAGTAGGAGATTGAACATTGTTGAAGCCACTCCTGGAGCCTCAACTCCTAGTACAAGCCCTAGTGTAAACCCTCCTCCAGCCAAGAAAACTATAGAGATTAGTTCTTCTGAGGTAGAACATTCAAACAAAGATAGTTCCTCTTTAGACTATAATGATGATGTCCCTCTTGGAACCCTAACTTGAATTAGGGCACAAAAGAAAGAAGCAAAAATGAGGAAGGGAAAAGCTAAAAAGAAAATGACAAAACATGAAACATGAAACCCATATTCTTCCTGCAATCGAAGAAAACATGAAACCTCTCCTAGAAAATCAAGACCAACTTGGCCAGCCACTGGTGTGTCTCCAAAGAGAAGCCCTATCCCTTGAGGAACATCACAAGAGGACATAGAAGTCCCAATGGGGTAGGTGAACATTGAGGAAAAGAAAATTTTTGAGGAGTAGGTAGACATAAGGTTGGCAGAGCTTGTTGCCATTGCAGAACAGGTTGAGAGTCAAGAGTATGAGAAGAATTAGGAGCTCTTGCAACAAGAGCAAGAGCAAGAGTTCCTATAGCAAGAGCGAGAGAAAGAGTTCTTGTAGCAAGATCAAGAACCCCTACAACTAGAATTGGGTGAATAGTCAAAACCCCTACAGCCAAAATTGGCTGAGCAATCAAAATCCTTGCAGCATGTGCCATGTGAAGTGCAAGAATTGGTGCCAGGAAATTTTTTGGTAGGAATACATAAGCCCTCTGATTTTTCAATGCACAAGTAGCCATGAACTTATGGAATGAGATGCAAAGGAGGGAAGAGGAATGGAAAAAGGAGAAACACAGGCTAAAAGAGGAAATTAAAAAGAGAGATGAAGAGATTGAAGAGAAGAATACATAAATTGTTGCTTTAAAGGAAAAGGTGGACAATGTAGCAGCCTTAGTACCTTAGTTGTTAGAATGCAGGACTCCTCCAAGTTTCTATGATCTATATTTGAAGGAGAGGAATCTTTTTTTGAAATTAGCAAGGATCATTTCAAGTTTGAATCCTTCCATTAAGACCCCTCTTGAATTTTTCCAGGCTTATCAGATTGGTCCTCCTGAAATAAAAAATTTGTTGTGTGAATTCTATTTGCATAATTATGTTGTGTCCCAAGATCATGATTGGAATCCATTGTTGTATGTTGGGGATCTACAATTAAGGGAATTTATGTCCTGGATACAAAATGAAATTAGTTGGGGACAACAGTTCAAGACTTATAGGCAAATAGAATCCAACACTCCCCTACCCATAAGGGTTGAATCTAGGAATCCATGAGACATTTTCATGGAATGACACATATTTCTTTACCGACCAAGCTATAGCAGTAGGATCCTTCTTGTGAGAGAAGAAATTTACAAAGAGTATGAGAAGGTAGAAAAAACCATAGGGAAATCTGTATTGGGATATATGGCATAGAGGTGGAATAGTCTAGCTGATGAGTTAAAACAAGTTGAGCCTCACTCTCTACAGAACTATGTTGCAGCATGCAAAAGAGTTGATAGATATATACATATTGGAAGGATGAAGGGACAATTTTGGCTTCCATTAACTTTTCAACCACCTATCCTATTATGGCCTATGCCAAATTTTAGGAATTATCAATATGATATAGCTACAGAAAGGAAAAGATGGAATAGGTTGGACAACAAGCAAGGTTTCTATTGGGACCCTAATTCATACACTACAAGAACTGATGTAGGATAGCTAGCAGTTGCAGATTTCATAGTGTTGACCAAGCAAAAGAACAACCCTTCCTCTGTTGGAGGACCAAAAAAACCTTAGGTTGGGGGAGTGATGAGTCCAATTTATGGCTCAAATTTGATAAAGTGTATTATCCATTTTTTGTAGTTGTCATAGACCTTGATACTTGGATGTTTACATTTTCATGATATTTCCTCAAAACCATAGACATCGGGCATAATCTTATTTTTTGTAACCTTTAAGTGACATTGACATGCTATATGAACTATCTATGTCAATTTTACATGTGGATTAATTGAATGTTACTTTAAGATAGTTATGGATATGCAATTGTTGTGTGTACTAATATTGTCATGCAGATATAATTAGAACCTACAAAATTGAGGAAGATTCTACCAGTTGGTCATTTGCCATAAAGGTCAACAAGGTGATCATTCAAAAGGTCAATGGAGGGAAGACGCTCAATGGAGGGAGATTCCTAGTTCAAATCAAAGATTGTAACTGCTTTGCAAATGGTCATAATAGTTTATTGAGCGAATATAGGAGCTATTGATATGCTAGATATGTGTTAAGGCAAACTGGCTTGACCAGATTCCACACATGCATAACCTCCTTTCCACTTTCTATGCTTTCCATAAATGGCGTCCTCCTAATTTGTTGGAGTTGACTGCCTTGATAGGTAGTTAGTTAGTAGTTTTTCCTCCTATAAATAAGACTTGAATACTCCTTCTCAGAAGGTTGATTAATCTGATGATGTACTTGCATTCTTAGTTTTTCAGTAATAAAGTTATGTTGCTCTATTGTATCATGCTTTCCAATGAATAAAATGAAGTTATAAGCTCATTGCATCTGAGTTTACATTTGTCTTAAGGGATACTCATCCATGGGGACCCACTTGGTGAGTGTTCCATCCTTTAGTTTAGTTGTTACTTTTCTGTGCAAATAGTTAAGAATCTGGCAACTGTCTGTTCCTACAGCCACTAGAATTCCATTCTGTGACTATTCCTATAGCCAAAGCAGACAAAGTAGTTTCTTGTCTATTTGTTTAGATTTTCATTTTTTTCATGCATTTCAGCTTAGTATAGTTGTTGGTTGATGTTCAGTACTTATGTTACTTCTTTCTAAGCAATTTACTTTCAGCATTATATCTTTCTTAGTTGTAGAATGAATATGACTACTATGGATTCCTAGTGCACATACTATGCTAACCCATTTCAATTCTACATCCCTGGGTTGAAAATTTAAATGCACCTTCATTATGATCAAGATAAGATTAGATGTCCAATCTCTAAATCACAGCCTTAAGGGCTTAGTTGTTGAGTCATTGTAGGAGGCCAACAATGCAATTAGAGTATGCTTTGTCTCTTGGGTATGGAGATGCTTTCCATATGTGTATTGTTGCAGCAAACATATGGGACAACCATAGTGCACAAAATTCAGACCCTTCAAGGCCACTTTGCACATATGGCATTCCAATCCTGGAAACCAATGATTATAACTACAATAGATGATTTTTGCTTCCTATGCTAGATTGATCAAAAGTACCAAAACAAGCTAATGCATATTTGTTTTCAATTGTCAATGCATTGGCCAATGATTGCACCATAAATAATCGCAAAGCAACTAGATCAAATTGTTTAACAAGCAAAAAAGCTATAGCAACAAACATGCTTTTGCCACATGTAGTAGCAAATGTAGCTACTCTACAAAGTCCAAGTGTATCAAATGTATTTTCTATTGTGTTTCAAGTGTTTTCCAAATTGAAATATGTGATTTTCAAATGTGGTTGGATGTTTTGGATGCAATTGTATGTATTTAGCCGTGAAAACATAGGTTCATAGTGCCCAAGAGTAGAAATTGTATCATGGAAAAGAATTGATATTACATGATTACTTGCATCCTTATTGAAATGTAAGTACATTCTTTTGTATGTTAAAGACAAAATGAATATTGGTATGTTTAGCCAATATGCTAGCCATTTTAGATAGAATGTGTCACCCCAAAGCCCAGTTTCACCACTATCGTTGATCTTTTTGGCTGAAAGCCTCATTCTTCGTAGATATGTGTTTCTATCATGTATATTATGCAAATCCGTTAGGATTGTTGGGTGCAAATAATTTTTATAGGAGCCTAAAGCTATAGTACAATGATTGTGAAGACAATCTAAGAAATGATCCACAAGACCATTGTGTAGTTGTTTTGATGTATAACGACAATAAAGCAAAACATGTACTATGTCAAATAGGAAATTGCCAACTTTGTAATTGAATGAGTCAATTTGAAAACAATGTGCATAGTGCAGAGCTTCATCAATTGACGTGAAAGGTTCCTTGGCACTTGGTTTGTAGGTTTCTACTACAATTGGTTGTTGTGATAGTTTTTGTCTTTTAAGATGATTGTTTGTAAGCATATTGCCAGATTTCGTGTCAATGGGCAAAAGATATCAATTGTATTGATGCTACTTAGTACAGTAATGACTGTAAAACAATGTGCCAAGCTTGAAATGTTGAATACATAGAAAGAATAATTGAACAAGCAATTACTCATCGTGATCAACAACAATGCAGAATTTGTAACTATATCCTTTGGTTCACTATTATGCACTAAAAAGACTACAAAGAAAGAGCAAATTTTGAATACCAATTCATGTGACTAAAATGCAACTTGTTCTAGGATTATTGAGCACGATAGTGTATATTTGAAAACAGGAAAAAGAGAAACAAGCATGATAATATATTACTCACATTGATTAACAAAAAATGCATAATGTGTCACAATATCACACAATTGGAAATCCTATGTTGTCCAAACCCTACAAAAAAAAGCAAATAAATTGAGCAATAGCAAATGAATTGAGCAAAAACAAGTAAATTGATCAATTTTTTTATTAATCTCATTATACTCTTGAAGTCCATGTATAGTTGAGGTTAGATACATATATGTGTACACATATACATATACATACATACATATATATATATATATATATATATATATATATATATATATATATGCGTAGACATGTGCATACATATATATATGTATAAATGCAATAGTAACCTTGGAACTTCTAAGCAAATTTTGCTTTATCAATCTGTAAATGACAGAAACTTTGTCAAGTAAAAGGGTATTATGCTTTATCCATTTTCCCCAAGAAACTAAAGGACAATGTCCAACATCCAAGAACAAAAGGATATTATGCTATATTTATGTGCTACGACAAGTAAAACTATGAAGTGCAATATGCAAGTATATTATGTTTTCTTAATTCCTAAGAGCAACAATTTTGCAATGTCCAAGGCAATTCCACTCTCTCAACATGTAACTAGAAACAATGTTCCAAGGTCCATGGTAACTATACTTTACCAAATTCTTGCAGCATAATTGTATTTGCAAAATTACAATTTTTCTTGTTACAACTAAAAACATAAGCGAAGCTTTGTAATACAGATTGTGGTGATTGATTACTAGTAACTAGAACAGAGTAGTTGTGACCAACATCGATGCCTAGATAATCATAGAGGTTTCCAATTTTGTGAGGCTGGCTAGTTTATATAGGCTCCACTTTGTGACCGTGAACACCATCTTGCCAAACGTTTCTTCTCTATCGCACTTGATTCCTATAGCAAAATAGGGTCCATTACAAGTAATTGGAAGCAAATGATCAAGTCCTTTTATGTATAACTACAAATATAAGTGAAATATCAATTGAAATATGTAATTACCAACTATACAGAATGTCTTTGATGAATGACATTGTAGTAATATACAAGCAGAAGATAACAATAATGGATTAAGAATAAAGCAATACACTAGTTAGGATTCTAAAATTGTAATGCTTATTACACTGTGATTTAGATCTATGAAAAAATTGGTTTTAGACTCAAATTTACTAATAGTAACTAGAGCTTACCTTGCTCCAGTGCAACTGAATAAGCATTTGGTCTTTTGCCATCAATGACAACACCATCACAATTACATAGAGATCCATTGTTGTCAAGTGTTTTCCTAAGGACCTGCACACAAGCAGGAGAAGGAAAAAGTACAAAAAAGGCTATAGTTGCAAGGAATAGCATAGGAAAATAGACTTGATGCATGACTATAATTGTAATCTAGTAGATTTTTTATATTTAACCACAATAATTTTCTTGCATAAAATATAGGCCAGGATTGTATAAAATAGGAATAAAAAATAGTCAACTTGCAAATTTAGACTAGAACACCTCATAAACTTCATCTCCTATGAATTCACATATGCAATAGATGATCCGAGTAATAATTGCCACCTGACAAGAACAAGGCACCTATCAATCTTAATAATATATAGAAAATTTGCATAACAATGCATTCCAATTTCCAACATTGAGCATTAGTACCAGTTTTAGACAAGGCATGTGAAGCACTATGTACAACACCACCTATCCACAGAAACATTTGCAGTCAAGACACGTGTATAGCAACAAAACATTAGCAATAAATAAGCTAGAATTTGGGCCATTTTTTGGCAATTTACTCCTCTTGGTATCTTGCTCATGCTTTTGTATTCCCCTAGTTGCAAATCACTCTTCCGAGCAAGAAAGAGAAAAATTTCATCAATTCCTAATGTTTTGTTGCTATTGGAAATATTTCATGACTTTGTAATGTTCTTTGATATAGTCGTGTCTTCGCACCTAGTGTTTATGTCGACGTGTAGCATATCAATGAGGACATTTTGTATTTATTAGTCCCTAATTTTTATTTATTGTGAATAGACTGAAGTGGAGACATCATTAATGGCTTATGGTGTGAAGCTTTAAGTCTGTCAAGCAAAAGATTATTTGCATTATTTATTCATTTGCTCAGATTGTTTGATGAGGGTGAAATTTGTGTCTCTTGAGAGGGTTTATATCTATTGTATTTGGCTTTTGTTTTTTGCAATTTTCTCATTGGTTGTTGGTACTTTCCTTGTGGTTTTTTATTTTTCTAATTGCAAATTGATATAGTCATGTCTTCGCACCCAGTGCTTTTGTCAACACATGGCATTTTAACAAGGAAATTATGCATTTATTAGTCCCTAATTTTCATTTATTGTGAATAGACTAAAGTGTAGGCCTCATTAATGGCTTATGGTGTGAAGTTTTAAGTCTATCAAGCAAAGGATTATTTGTGTTGTTTATTCATTTTCTCAGATTGTTTGATGAGAGTGAAATTTATGTCTGTTGAGAGGGTTTATATCTATCATATTGAAAGCGAAAAAGGAGGTGTTTGTAAGTTCCTATATCTTTTACACTGTCATTTGTGTGTTATTTATTCATTTGCTCAGATTGTTTGATGAGGGTGAAATCTGTCTGTTGAGAGGGTTTATGTCTATCATATTGGAAGCGAACAATGAAGCATTTGTAAGTTCCTATATCTTTTACAGTGTCATTTTATAGCTTTTTACATCTCTGCATTTTATGGGTTAATGTCTATTGTTTGTTGTTCTCTACATTTTATGGGTTAATTTCTACTCTTCCCTATCTTTAAGTGCTTTTATGGGTTAGTCTTTGTTGTTGAGTTAAAGACTTAACACCATAATTAATTAATGTCGACCTCTCTATTGGCCATGATTAAGAATGGAACCAATCTTTTCTTTGAACGCATGCATGCCAACTGCACTTCAATCTATTGAATGAAAATGAAAATTAGGTCTAAATAAGTACAAAATGTCTCGGTATAAAATCATTTCATAAATTGGTAATGTTTTGTTGCTATTGGGAATATTTCATGGCTTTGTAATATTCTTTGATATAGTCGTGTTCTATTGTTTCCCATCGTTGAGTGTTTGTATGAGTCTAGAGATTTTTTTACAGACATTAAGCCATAAAAACATTCAATGACAGGGAACAATATAAATATTAAAAATAGTAGAGTTTTATTTATTGGAAGCAAAAAATGGGGCGTTTGAAAGTTCCTATATCTTTTACATTGTCATTCTATATTTTTCTATGTCCTTGTAATGGTTTAATCTTTGTCGTTCCCTATCATTGGCTACTTTTATGGGTTAATCTTTGTTGGTTAGTTAAAGACTTAACACCATAATTCATTAATGTCAACTTCTCTATTAGCCACCACTAACAATGTAACTAATCTTTTCTCTATCACACATGCATTCCAACTGCACTTCAATCTATCAAATGAAAATTAGATTTAAATAACTACAAAATATCTCGATGTAAAATTTGTCTATTGAGAGAATTTATAACTATCCTATTGGTATGCATACTGTAACAAATATCTCTGCATCATTTTAAAGCACTTGTGTTGTTTTAACCATTTTTTGGGTCTCGAAAAGGTTTTTCATAATTTTCTCATGGTGTTTATAACAATTACTGATGTGAAGGCTAATGTTTTATGTGTGCTATTGCCTATTGATGCATTCGTCAGAAATCATGCTACTAATTTTTATCCTATGGTTTGTGGCATTATTTTATTAAAAGGGAGTTTGGGATTTTTTTTACAATTTTCTCATTCTATCCAAATTAATCATGTGTCCATGAAATAGTGATAATCATTGAAACATGTCTATTTGTTCAAGATATACCTGATGGTCTGTGTATTTTTTGATCCATGGACATCATGCATATCTTCAACAAATAAGACTTATGTTCAAGATGTCTATTTGAAACTATTAAAATGAAATTTGGCCTATTTTTTGCATTTTTCTCCTAGTTTTGTATTTCCCCAATTGCAAATTATTCTTGGGAACAATGAAGGAAAAAAATTAATCAATTCCTAATGTTTTTTTGCTATACACATGTCTTCACTGCAAGTGTTTATGTGGACACCTGACATTGTTGATAGTAGTTCACGTGCCTTGTGTCTATGAGAACATTTTGCATATATTTAGATCTAATTTTCATTTATTATCATCAGATTCAAGTGCAGTCGCCATCAATGGATTATGGTGCTAAGTGTTATGGCTGTCAAGCAAAGGATTCTTGTTTGTGACATTGAAAGATGTCTATGTATTCAAGATATACCTCATGTATCATGTATGTTTTGATCCATGGACATCATGAATGTATATCTTGAATAGGTAACACTTATGTTGAAGATGTCTATCTGAAATTATTGAAATGGAATTTGTGCTATCATTTCAATTGCCCAATTAAATGTAAAAATATTGAACCTATTGCCTATTAATGCATTCATCGAAAATCACACTACAAAGGGAGGAAAATTCCTATCGCATGCTTTGCAACATTTTCATTGTTAAAATGGAATCTTAGCTCTTTTTTGCAATTTTCTCATTGGCACCAGATATTTTGGCCATTGTTTTCTATTTTCCAAATTACAAATTATTGTTGGGACAAAGAAATAGAAAAATTTCATGCATTTCTAATGGCTTCCTGCTTTAGACATATTTTCACTGTGAACATCTGTGGTGGGTAGGTCACATTATTGATAGTAGTTAACATGTCTGATTGGAAATTGGAATGCATCTTTATATATATATTATTTACTATTAATAATGATAGGTGACTTGATAATAGAAGCACAAGCTTACTACTACAAAGCAATCAATAGATGTAGCTAGTAAACTCAAAGATCACTTTAATCAAATAGGATTTTGGTGCTTGTGATTTTGGTTACCTATTTGAGACAAAGTTTTCCAACGTTTGAGGAAGAAACACTAACGGCTAGATTCATGTGAGTAGGAGAAATATGTCCCATAGTATATAGCACTATCATAATTATGAGTCCAAAAGTAGCAAGAACTGCCAAATGAGGTAACATGTTGTCTCTTGCATCCATCATTACTCGCCAACACTTAGCCAACATTAGAATAAAATTTGAAAGAATATCTATTGCACTTCACACATATAACACATAATAAGTATGAATTGTATTCTAATCACAAAATATGATCCCAAATAAATATTAATTGTAATCTAATATTGAATACATGCATTGGAAAAACCTAGAAAGCACCATTAGATATATTGTAGGTTTGTAATACTACATTCATAATCTTGTAAAATCATAAGAAGAGTGAATGAGAAAAAATGGGAAAAAGATACTACATTGTTCATTTTATCTTTAATCTTAATCTCCATACTTCATATGATTCAGGAAACATTTAAAAATTAATATATAAGATGAAATAATAAAAATGTTACTCACATATTAGTTGAAATTTTCAATGCTTATCTCTACTTCCTCACTAGTGGACATTGTCATAGATGCAAATCCTTGTGCAATTCTAGTTTCCCTATTTGTGATCAGCTACAAAACTGGTTCAAAGATGAGGTTACAAACATATGCTATAATGAATTAAATAGAAGTGTTAAGCCTGGAAAAGGAAGTGACATTGCAATTTACCTGGAGGACAATTTATCAAGCTAGTCAACCACACAGAGAAAATAAAACTTAGGTTTTTTATCAATATTTAACTGTCAATACTTATTTTTTATCCTAAAATTAAGAAATTCTAAAGCCATATCAAGTTGTAATTTATTATTGAAATGAAAGTGAAAATCTATGCTACCATTCAAATTTATTTCTAGTCATGATAGTTGTATAGTTGTTTGCATCTATTTGTATACATCCATTGCCACTTAAATAGACAAAGTTGACATATGCTTATGTGTATACATGCTTTTGAATTAGTCTACATTAATCTTTATCGGTTTCCAATTCTCCTTTTCAATCTTGAAATATTTTAACTTATATCCATTTGATGGCTTTATTCATGATTTAATTTACATGTATACAGTAAAACAAAGGCAGATAATTTTTATTTTTTTTTCCATATACATCTCACTACGTCATAGTTGAACTATTACATAATTGATTCTTTGTATAGATCAAATGGAGACCAATCAATTATGTATCAATGAATATGCCCTATAACTATACATGTAAAACGGAAAAGGCTAGTTAATTAAACATTTAATTAAGTTATGTAATTTAGGTGAAAGGGATATGTCCTAGATTAATTAGGACTAGTTGATGCATTTAGCTATAGATGATGAAGTTGATCGATTAGGGATTAAGTGGTGAATAGTCCCAGGAAATATTTTAGTTCTCTATATTTTGTCCCTATGTGAACATAGGCTAACACACAAATAGAATAGTGACCCAATAGACACATTGTCTTTAGCACACAAACATATGAATGATGATGGAAATTGTGGCAGTGTCATTGGTGCAGCACTAAGATTAGAAGAAAAATAAAACATAAACCAAAGATAAAATAAATTAGAATGTGTAAAGGTGATGCATCATATATTGGAAAAAGAAATGTGTGGCACAATTCCAAAAACCTATGAAGGGAATGACACTATAGCAAAAGCTAAGCTTCAAGCACATATAATTGATTTGAAATTTTTGAAATGAAGTATCCTACATACTTAGTGTGGATGTAATTGTTAAAGCTATTAGAACAATCATTGTGCAGAAAATATTATGCTCTCTTCCTTTCATATTTCATGTCATAGTATCCACAAATGCATAAACTGGTTCAAAACATACCTTTTTCACATTGTTGTAGTAGTAGATCCATGTCTTCAATGGAGGTAAGATTCCAAACAATAAACAGTTGGAATAGACCCCTACAAAATCAAGGACCACTACAAAACACACTCTTCCATGCTTCTAATAAAACGGGTCTTGAACATCACGCGTGTATGTGACATGTGGTTATAGACAATATACATTGTGCACCAATTTTATCTAACAACTTCTAAAACTTCCTTCCATATAGTTTCTTTGTTTCAAGGGTTGATACTATTCAGTATTTGCTTCACATAGCTATGCATAAATAATAGGTACATGCCTTCGCCCATCTATACATACTATATACATACGTATATATATATAGATATACATACATACATACATATACATACATATAGATATATATACATACATAGATATACACACACACACATATATATGTATGTATATATACTTATATATATATACATACATATATATACATATATACATAGTATATTAGCCAATGTAGACATGAACTTGTGGTTTTGTTTTAATAGATTGAAGTGTAGTTGGCATCCATGCATGGCAGAGAAAACATTAATTGCATTGTTAATGGTGGCTAGCAGAGAAGTCGACATTAATGAATTATAGTGTTAAGTTTTTAACTAAACAACATAGATTAACCCATAAAAGCACTCATTGATAGGGAACAACAAATATAGGAACTTACAAAAGTCTCCTTTTTTGGTTCCAACACAATAGTTATAAACCCTCTCAAGAGACACAGATTTTACCCTAATTCAATGTTTTGAGCAAATGAATAAACAACACAAATAATCATTTGCTTGACAGACTCAAAACTCAACACCATAATCCATTAATGGCAACTGCACTTGAATCTATTCACAATAAATGAAAATCGGATCTAAATAAAAGTAAAATGTGGTTGTACACACAAGAACCTTTTGCTTGACAACCATAAAACTTAACACCATAATCCATTAATGGTGACTACACTTGAATCTATTTACAATAAGTGAAAATTAGATACAAATAAACACAAATGTGGTCATATCACTTAAATAGAAGTGTAGTATGCACTGAGTTTGGTTTGTCTCAAGGTTCATATCAATTTCCCATAGTTGCATATAAATTAGCATCTTAGGGAAGACACCCTTGGTCTAATAGAGTCTAAATTCAAATAAAGTCTTACCCACCTTATTAAATTGGTCCATAGTTACTCTTCCTAGTCATGCATTTGAGATCTTTTTCCCTAAGTTTGACACCCCTAGTGCTCAATAAAGGAATTGTCTTTATGGATTTGATAACACACAACTTTGAGTGCCTACAAATGGGATACATAGCTTTTTTTCTTAACTATTTATCCAAAATAGAAAACATTATACCTTCTAGACATGTCCAATCTCTTCTCTAGTGCATCATTTTTTTTTAATAAACTTTGGTATTTTTTCTTGATGAGACAATCAACCTTATACTTTGATGCTAAAGACGCACTTTTAGAAAAAAAAAATATAAACAATAATTAAAATATTTAAAATATATATTTTAGATAACTAAAATTATAGATCTGCAAAATGGTGTCATTTTTTTCTTTTTTTGGAATACATTTTACATTTTACATGAGTAGGAGTTGTGAGAACAAGTTTCTTGAATAATTTTATTTTTTAAGTAAATTGGCCCCAAAGTGATGCTACATATATGTATTTAGTAGATACTTTCAATTGAAAAAGTTGTGGCCCAAATATAATTTTACTAAAATGAATCAAACTAGATGATATACTTAACCAAATTTGACTTTCAATTAAAAATATTTAAATTTATGTGTTGATAAATTGACCTAAAATATGACACAACTTTTAAGTTTCATAATTCATTTATTATTATTTTTATTTGACATTTATTTTTGGTAACTAATAAAACTAATTTTTCACCAACAAGAAATTCCCTTTTTGTTATCTTGATCTTCACATATCTTGTAACTCACAAAGAACTCTTAATTTTAGCATTCTACTAGTGAAACTATTGTTGTTGTTGAATCCTTATAGTCAATTGTATTCATTATTTTATGGTAAAGGGATGCATAGTTGGCTAAAAATTCATTTTTTTGAACCAACTCTTTTTACCCTAAAACTTGAAACACATCTCGTAGCAATTTTGATAAAGAATTCATGTTTGACCTATTATAATCAATCCATTGATTCTTATATTAAATATGGTATATGTAGGATACTTTGTATCAAGTTTTTGTTCAATGTAGTATCTATACTAATCTTGTTTGTCACTTCTTTTATATTTTAAATGTTCAAGTTTTGGTACTTAAAACTAGTTGGAGCTATTTGTTTGCAAGTTCATCTTAAAATTGAACCAATTTTTTGAGAATCTTGTCATTGGCTCTTTGACCAATACACAATATGTCCTTCCATTATTTTGTTATCAAATAACTCCCTTCTATAGGTGTTAACCCTATTAACAATGGTCAAGTGTTGCTTTCCCTTAAGTATTTCTAAGGTATTTAATATTTTGTGGATAATTATATGTGGGAAAATATTGATCTCTAGCTATGGAGCATATGATTAATTTCAAATTGGGTGTAATCTTTATCATGTTAGAAATTTTCGTAAGCTCTAGTTTTGTAGCATGTCTTAAAGAATTTTCATTTGTAGAATACCTAATCAAGTAGCAAATTTTAGATAGCAAGGCTAGAGGTGGAACCTTATAACTAAATTCTCATTAAATTCTAAGTCATAGGATCAATCTCTATGGACTTTCCTTGCTAGAAATTAGAAATATGAAGAATTAATCCTACCATTTCCTATGCTTCATTCCTTGCTTAGACCATGAAGTTTTTTTAGTGATTAAACATATTCATGTTTTTGTGTCTAATTTACAAATCAGTCCTTTCAACAAGATGTTATCTTCATGTATGAAACATGATTTGCATTGCATGTTTCACAAATACGAAAATTTAATGATAGGCAATTATTTGAGATGAAAGAGATATAAAATTCTATGAAAATTGGTATATGCTAATTTTATCTTGTCTATAGCAATTTTCATAATCTTGTATACTAAAGAATATAGAATAAAAGGTAAAATAATTCTTTAAATTGACTACTACATTACAATTTATAAATTAAAATCATTATTTCAAACATTACATTTTTTTTACTAAAATAGTATAAGTTTACAATCAACCACCTCTTCTAATATATTACAAAAAATAATATTTTACCAATATCAAATTTTATAAATATATAACATTAATAAAAAATATAATAATTATTTTACAAATAATTTAAATTCATAAAATATTTATACTTATAAACTATTAAAACACATTTAATTGTTCTACTAATTTATTATTGAAATAATTATTTTATTATTTAGTGAGTGTACTTATCTGCCACCCTCTTGTGTCAATATTGTACTATCCTTTAATCAACTAGCACTTGCACCAAAGGGGTGCAAGGGTTACACCGATAGAAAACTATATAAAAACGTAATAAAGAGGTGTAGTTGAGATATATACAATCTTGTTTGTAAAATTTACAAAATATTTGTAAAACATATATTGGGTCCAAATCTCTTTACCCTCTTCCCTAGTAAGCACCTCACTTTGAGGGAAAAGTGTATAGATGTCCATAAAAAACAAGCAATAAATACCTTCAACCTTAGTAATGATTTTATCTAAGAGATTCTCTCAAAACCAAATAGCTAAAACGTATTTAAAGTACTCAAGCGCTACTTTGCACATCTTTAAGCCTAAAATACAGGTTTAAGAATTTGCACATGCACTTTAGATTTAGGCCTTGTTTAACAAGCTTGTACATGCATAATCATGTCATTAACTCTATCATCCTTGTTTGTATTTTTCTAGGATGAAGTGTAGGGCAAGAAGAAAAACTCATGTACTCAGATTGCAAATTCAATAAATAATCATGTATCTTGCATCCAAATCTTAAGGCAACTATCTCCATCTTGATCCTAAATTTTGCCTCAGAAATTTTCTCAAGAGCATTGCAATAGCTATTATGAATACTCTGGTGTTACAGTGAAAACAAACCTGTGCTTGAATAAGGAAGAAATTATCTCTTGATTTTTCTATTTTCCCTCTCCTAGGTGAAAAAAAAACTTGTAACTTTCTGCCTCAGAGATCCACACAAAAACAAAACAATAGAATGCATTTTAAATGCTTAGAACACAACAATATAGCACATCTTCAAGACTAAACTACATACATAATAATTTGCACCTAGGCTTAGTTCAAAGCTTACAAACAGGCCTATGCATGCAAATTCATGTCATTGTCTCTTTCCTCGTTAATGTGAAAGTGCAGTGGAAGAAGCAAAAATTTGCACTCTTCTCGCAAATTTAATAGTGGTTCATTTAATTATCATCGAGTTCCTCTGCTAGTAAATAACTTCAAGCATACTTGTGACTTTCTATTTGGAAAATTCTCTTATATCCTAGGCCATAAAATGCAGTTTAAATACTCAAACATATTGTGTTATAGGTCTCTAAGCCTTAATTACAAACTTACGAATTCCAAATTACAATCAGTTTTAGGGTTTGTATAACAAGCATGTAGATGCATGGCATTATCTCTTTCTTCCTTGTTTAGTTTGAAGGGTGGCGTAACATGCAAAATTTTCCACTTAGCTGATAGATGCAATGCTTTGAAAACCCAATTAATATTGAAATCAAGCCGTAAATACCTTCAAACTTCATAGTTAGTTGTCTTAGAAATTTTCTCCAATTAAAATATCTCTTAAGGCTTCATATCTTCGTTATCATAAACTGCCATACAATACATTATTCGTCTTTCCAATTTTTTATTTTTTATTTTTTGTAGTCTTTTAAACAAAAATATTGGGGCAAGGAATACTTGAACTAGGCCTACATAGAATGAAATAAAATGAAACAAATAAACAATATGTGTAGCATGCAAACTCCCAAAAAAAACTCACTGAGACCATGGCAAGTGACTTACCTCAAAATTATGCACAAATTGTGTTGTCTGTCAACGATATCGATGAGAAAAATGGGTAGTTTGTAGGAAAAATATAAGAAGCCCTACCATAGCAAACCAAAACCAATCTCCCTACAGCTGCTTCAATCTATAAATGAAAAGTGGATCTGAAAAAATATGGGTTTTAGGGCTCGTGAACATCGGATTCGATTTGGAGATCTCCATTTTAAATGTGAGTCACAATAAATATGATTTAATTCAATCCAAAAATTAAAGGCATTCAATTCAAAAATTGAAGGCAAAGGCATGAAGTGGGCAAGTTGTTTTCTAAGAAGTTTTCCAAACACTAGTAGTTTTGCGGAAAACAACATACAAGATGAAAACAGTTAAAGAAAAATTGTTTGAAGGGAGCAGTAACCCGCATGAGACAGATATATATATATTGGTTGAGCCCACAATACTAGTTTACAATTTTTGGCCAAACTAGACACTAAACTGATTTTTTCTAACTAAATCTTCACTCTCGGGCACCTATAGCGGCTAAACTGTGAGGAATTTGAAGATGATGCAAACTAGTGATTTGTGAATATTTTTTCTGTAGATTCTAAATATATTTTTTTAAAAAAAATTGGAATCTAAAAATTGCACTTCTTTTTCCATCTACTTCGAAAACTAGTTTTTTCAGTAAACACCATTTTTAAGGAGTGACGCTCACTGTATACAACATAACTTTTTTTCCATAAAGGATAAAATTCTAATTTTTTTGATTTTAGATTTGTAACTACGATATCTAGTGCTTCCAATTGGTTCCATATTTTTTCCTTAATCAAGTTTTGAAGTCAAACCAATTACAATTCAGACATAGGAAGACCGTATACAACATAACTTTTTTTGTATGTATCAAAATTCAATTTATTTTTTTTGTTGGATCAAGGACTTCAATATCTAGTGCACTCATATTTTTATTTTATTTTTTGATAATCTGCTATTTTTCCACGTAGAACAAAGAGCTTGATTTTCGTGAAAAACCTATGTTTAATCAAACTAAAAACAAATACATAATAAAACCAAAACATATTAAAATTATATTCGTTGGATAGCTCTTCGAGTACTACCATCATCCAATTGGGTCTGTGAAGTCTCCTCCATTTTCATCCTCAACTCAAGCTTCAACGGAAAAATTCTAGAGTTTTTTGGTGCAGAGGGGGAGAAGGGGTGAAATGGGGGGGTTCGAGCGAACCCCCTTTCCACAACCCTTTTCCTTTCTTTTTTTCTCGGGAAATGTGGGACCCAACATTTAATGGGTTTGCTTGAAGGGGGGTTCACTTCACTCGAACTAGATGTTCATTTGAAACCCCAAAAACCAATTTTTTTTGCATGGGGGCATTTTTTGCAACTTTCCCTTCCTCACTAGAATTGTAAACCAGTTTTCTGGGTTTACCCCATTATATGTTATATATGTTATTTACAAAGAGTTTCAACATTTTAATTTAATTTAATTTAACGATCAAGGAGGAACAAAGATGACAAAAGCATCATTTTCCTTAACGACTCACAATCCCATCAACTTAGGTTCAAGACTTACCAATATGAAGCTTAGACTAACTCGACAAGGTTCCACTAACCTATGCAAGTGAGTGTGTGTGCCTATTCAAATAGAAATACCAAATGTTCCAATACCAATCTCTTCTCCTGGGTGATACTCTCCCTCCCCCACTGGAGGGTTCAAACTTTCCTGCATCCAACTTAGAGAAACATGTTTGTAGTTAGCTAATAACATATATCATATCCACAAGATAACGTAAGCATCATTAAAGCATTTAAAAAGTAATTTCATCATATTACACATTCATACATTTCATTCAACCATCAAATATCATCAAGACATAATCTTGCATTAAAATCAAATTTGCTCATAAAGTTAAAAAGTATTGGGTAAATTGAGAACGAGGTGTAACATTTCGCTAGAAGTTGAGTAATAGATTAAAAGTCAATATGAGCTTCTAATTATTGTATCACTTCTCTATACTTGTTTGTATTAAGAAAATGCAACCAAGGAGATGAGTAATTGTTATTGCTGACTAATTTTCCCATTCCAAAATTTCATGGGATAAAATTCTCGTATTGTGTTCCATTTTTTAGTTATTGTCGATAGGTAGGTTTACTATTGCAATCATTGTATTTGCTTTTTAATTAGATGCTTGGCCAATGACATCGCATTGTTTAAAAAAAAATTGTAATTTTCCTATAGTTGGCATTTTCACTCAAATTATTTGAGCTGAAAAAAAATGGTTTATCCCTTTTTCTATTGGTTTGAGTAGGGAGATTTTCATTTTCGATTTAGTAAATTAGGGAAATATTGGGACTTTTGAAACATTATATATTGAGGCAAATATTTTTTCGGGGGATGCATATAGCACGAGTTTTGGCGGTGGGTTGGTGCGTACTGAAGTAGTGAATGCATGTTTAATGCATTAAATGCAAAATTTACGATATGTGTTGGACAACTGGTGCATACACAAGCAGACGATGCATAGTTAATCCATGAAATATGAGGCAAGTGCTTGTTTTTTTCTTATTGTTTGTTGAGAAGCTTGTGTTTCCGTTTCTGACGCTAGTGATTCTTTGTAGTGCTTGAACGAGGGAGGAGCTGAAGGAACGGTGTGCAACTGGTGAGTGGGTCGTCTGTTTGTTGTTCATACTTGAAATCTTAGATGAGTGTTGGGTTTTGTTTTTGTTTATTATCGTTTGCTTATTGTTTGTTGAAAAGCTTGTGGGTTTTTTAGTTGTTGGTTGCGGTTTTGCATGTTTGTTATTCTATAATAGTGCAGTGGTTGTGAATGGCTTTGTTGTGTGTTTATGATGTACATTAAATTACATGTGCTTTGAGCAAGGTCTAGTGGACTGTGGAGGCAGAGAATGTGTTAATTATGTGTTTTTTGCTTGAGTTGCTAGCAGGCATTCAGGAAAGCTTGGAAAGTAGAATGTGTGAGATGTGTTTGAGGGCTGATGGGTAGAGAAGCAATAAATTCATAGCTAATTCATGAAATGTGAGGCGAGAGCTAGGTTTTAGTTTTGCTTAGTTTTGTTCTTGGATGTTTTTTATTCTGTGGTAGTGTACTATTCATGGGTGGCTTTTTTTTGTGTTTATGATGGTTGGTTGGTGTTGCAAGTGTTAACGAGAAATGCTTGGTAAAATTTATGATGTTGGTGTATTTTTTTACAATATTTATTGTCAGTTGTTTATCATTCATTGAAAATCATGTGGGCTTTTTAGCTATTGGTTGCGGTTTTCTGAATGCCTATGGGTTTTTTAGCTATTGGTTGTGGTTTTGCATGCTTTTTATTCTATAAAAGTGCAATGGTCGTCAATGGATTCGTTGTGTGTTTATGATACTTGACAAGTAGAAGTGTTGCTCGTTGTTAGAAGGGCTAGTAGGGGAAGTGGGTACATTAAATTACATGTGCTTTGAGCAAGGTCCTCTGGACTGTGGGGATAGTGAATGCATTAATTATGCCTTTATTGCTCAAATGGTTAGTACGGTATGTGGGAGCCTCGAAAAGAAAGGTGTGTGAGATGCCTTGGAGGGCTAGTGGGTACAAAGATAGCGAGCACATAGTTAATTCATGAAATGTGAGGCAAGAGATGGGTTTTATTTGTGCTTTTTCTTGTTTGTTTGTTGTTTGTTAAAAAGCTTGTGTGTTTTTATCTTGGTCTATTTTTTTCCAAATTTATTATTGTTTTTTTATCGTTCGTTGAGAAGCTTGTGGGTTTTTTGGCTGTTGGTTGTAGTTTTCCATGTTTGTTATTTTGTACACCTGTAGTGTCTGTCAATGGATTTTGTGTGTGTTTAAGATACTTGTTAACTAGAAGCATTGGTTGTTGTTACAAGGACTAACAATCCATGTGAGTACATTATCTTGTGAATTGTGGTGATAGTGAATGTGTTGATTATGTGTTTATGATGCTTGGTTGCTATTACAAGGGCTAATGTGAGATGCTTAGAAATATTTATCATGTTGGTCTATTTTTTTACAATAAAATCATTGTTTGTGTGGTTGAGGTTTATGAATAGTGTATTATTTATCATGGTTTTTGGTCATTTGTTTAATTTTTCCATGTAACAGGAATTATTAGTTGCAGTTGGAGTTGCAGGAAGAGTTGTATATGAGCACAAATATACTTGGTTGTTGAGCGAGGGACTAGAAGATCATATTATTGTATCATTCTTCCCCTTTGTTTCCAATGAATTTTAAGTCTTCCAATGTGCATAAAATTTATGCTTTGGAAGAGTTGTGAACGATAAAGGAGAAGCTTGGTTTAGGAATTTGACTTACTAAATAGATAAATGAGCATAGTGGATGGCATGTCATGCGATTCATAAACATGAAACTTTTGTCGTTGGAAAGCAGGTTACTATTACTATTGGTAGTTTGTGTCGATAGGAAGTTTTACAGTTGCATTTGTTTAATTTTCTTTTCAAATAGTTGCTTGTTGTTCTTAAATTTCTTTTTTGTTTGTTTATTGCTTGTTGAAGAGCTTGTCTATTTTTAGCTTTCTATGTTCTTATTGTTACAGGGGCTACAATTGTTGAATTTTCTTTTGAATTGGTTTCTATGTCAAACAAATTGCATTGTTTAAAGTAATGCTGTCTTTTCCCTATAATTGGCATTTAAGGACATATTTTGGTTAATGGGTTCTGAAGCAATGAATGCATGTTTAGTACATTGGATGTAAATTGTGTGAGGTGTGCTGGAGAGCTGGTGGGTATGGAAGCAATGAATGCATAGTTGATTCATGGAAACTTAGGCACCTGTTGGGTTTTGTTTGTGCTCATTATTGCTTGTTTATCATTTGTAGGCTATGGGGGCAGTGAATGCGTTAATTGTGTGTTTATTGCTTGAGTGGCTATTACCCTATTAGTAAGCATGATGGTTGGTTGCTCTTAGAAGGGCTCAGTAGATGACAAATTTTGTAAATATTGTAGAGAAGAGTTTTGCAACTACCAAATATTTGCAAAAATACATAGGGTTCTATTTTTCTAATTCACTTAAACAAAGATAAGTAGAAGATTTGTTAGCATTCAATGCATTAGCTGTAGATCGAATGACAAGGCTGCCATTTCCAATGTGCATTATACAACTACAATAGTGACCTGGTTTCATTGCAACAGTGACTTGCCTTTGAGAAAAATGCCATTGGCATTAAATGCATGATGGTAGAATACATGGTTGGCCAGTGAAATTTGATTGTCTCGCAGTAGGCCTACTTTTGATTTTAGTTTGAGTATATTAGGAAAACATGGGAACATTGTATACTCAACATTTATGAACATATTTTGGGTGTTTCAAAAGTATTATTTATCTATTTTGCAAGTGATATGGGGCAATCGGAATACCTTGTAGTATGTGAATTGTGAACAAGTGTAAATGGTAATGCTCATGTATGATTTGTTGTTGTGCACATGTTGTGAATGTCAAATGAGTGCATGGATGGTGAGAATGGCAAAAGTGTTACATGTGACCATGTGAGAATATAGACTTGGAACACATTTGTCTATTGATTAATGCATTAGAATAGTAATATGTTGTTGCTATATAGAGCAATATTGTTTAATATCTTTCTTAGTGTATAGACTTAGAATGCATTAACTGTGGCTTGATTGCTCTAATGGAAACTAGCTTAATAGCAAAGCCTGTAAAAATTGGATTTAATGACTAAATGTTTGCAAAAATCCATGGTATTTTTCTCTTTCGCTTTAGTATGTATCATTTTGTTGGTAATGCTGGTACAATTTGCATGTAGACATTAAATATTTGCGGCAATATGGTCTTCTCTTTTTTTATGCTTTTGTTGTTGGCTCTTCTGTCTATATTACTATATCTCATGTTCTGTCACTTAAAACTTTCTGTTGTTTTGGTTTTCCAAATGACATGTTTTCCCTTTGTATGCCAGGCAATATTTGATTTCCTTATGTTTCAGTTTAAATGGATTAAATTATGGTGTTGGAGTTTTCCAATATGCAATGTATTAGTAATACAAAATGTACATATTTTTTAAATTACAACTTGCTATTGCATATATTGCATTTTATTTCGCCATACTTAGTTGGCTTATACTTAGTTTCTATTTCGCTTATTTTCCTATACAAAGAGGAATGATAGAGCTATTGTATGCAATAGAGAGAGATATAGATAATATATCTAAAGAACGAAACATTAGATTAATACTTGATTGAGTTATGTTTGAGTTGTTTTACTAGTTGCCTAGTTTGTCTGGATAAGTCAACAAGCAATAGCATCCACTTTATAAAAGAACATAGTGAATGCAGACAACTTGTTTACTATTGCATTTGCTAAATTTTCTTTTGAAATAGTTGCTTGATCAATGAAATTCAAGTGTTCAAAATATTCTAGACTTTTCCCTAGGGTTGGGATTTAAGGATATATTTTTTTGTGTTTGAAAATTGCAATTTACCTCTTTTTCCATTGGTTGCACTAGGCCTATTATTCATTTTTGTAGCACAACAACCAACCTATCTAAGCAATGAATTTAGAGTAAATGCACTGTATGCTTCTAGAAGGAAGAATACCTAGGTCAAAGATCTAAAATATTTTTTCTTTATCTGGTAACAATAGACTATGAGACATTGGAATTGGTCCCTATCGCTAGTGTTACAGTGACGTGTTCCATGTAATGTTCAGATTATAGAATTTGATTATAAAATTTCATTATATAATTATTTAGTTTATTGCTTATTGTTACAAGGGCTAATGGGCCAAGTGGGTATAGTAAATTACATATATTGTAAGCAATTTCTTGTCGACAGTTGGGGCAATGAACACACTAATTTTCTTTATTCTTCACTGAATTCATTGTAAACAAAGGGAAAGAATGATACAAGAATATGATCTTCCATTTCCTTGATCAACAATTAACTATATTTGCAGTTACATAGATCTTTTCCTTTATGTTCAATTGCACAAAAACATGTTACTTTTGCAATCAAGAGTATGCATAATTACAATCACTAGATATGCAATTCATTGCTTAGGTATTTGTGAAAAGCCCTGGGGAAAAAGTTTCCCAATTTGTATTTAGCAATTAAATATTTGCAAAAATATACAGTGTTGTATTTTCCTAATTTACTTAAACAAAATTGAATGGTAGAAAAAGTAGCATTCATTGCAATAGTTGTAGATTGATAAACAAGCATCCCATATCTAATGCATATTATACAATTTTAAAGTTGACCTACTGCAACATGTTAGGTGAGTGTTGGCTTTTGTTTTTGTTTATTATTGTTTATTTATTGTTCATTAGAAAGCTTGTGGATACTTTTTCCTTTTGCATGTTTGTTACTCTGTTAAAGTCTAGTACATATGAATCGGTTCACTGTGTCTTTATGATACTTGATAGCTATAGGTGTTCCTTGTTGTCCTTAAATCCCGACTATAGCAAAAAAGGAAAAAATATTTTAAACAATACAATTTGAGTGTCGAACCGACTATTTGAAAAGCAAGTGCAACTGATGCAATAGTAAACTTTCCATTCAGTAGGAGCTAGTAAAAGCAAAAATGTTTATATTATACAATTTGATACATTGCCAGAACTTGTAATGGGCAATGCTTGTTCAAAAAACATGAAACAGTTGAAGCTAACAAGCATGCTACAATTGCAAGTCTTGTTTGCAATTGAGCAATAATAAATATTTATTTTGTCTCTTTATTGTTTCATGTAGGCATATTATTTTTACTTGTTAAAGAAAGTCGCAAAAATAAGAGCATATCATATATTTTACAAATATTCAATTCCAGAATGCAAATTATGCCACCTTTGGCAGCAAGATAGCAGATGCTAAAATAGTATGGCTCATAGATAAGAAACAAAAGTCTACTAAATGCAAATTGTGAAGGATAATATGTCATCGATAGACATGGAACACACAAGCATATGTATAGGAACAATATCCTATTGATGACTGGTAAGTCTGTCATTTTATCATACTTGATAACTAGATGTATTGCTCACTATTACAAAGAAAACTTAGCAGAAATAGAATCCAGCACTCACATAAGATTTCATGGATTAGTACCCATCAACTCTCCAATACATGTGCAATTTGCATGTAATGGATTAAACATGTATTCACTGCTTCATGATCAAATATTTCCCAAAATATATAATGTCCCCTTATTTTGCTAATTTAGTTAAACAAAAATGAATAAACCACAATTTTCAAGCACAAAAAATATGAGCATAAATCCCGACTATAGGAATAGGAAAAAAATATTTTAAATAACACGATGTCATTGGAGAGGAGACTAATTGAAAAGCAAATGCAATTTACGCAATAGTAAATTCATGGACTGTATGCAGTTGTTTCCTTGGATCTTGTAACAACAAGCAATAGCTTCGGTTAAAAAGTTTCACATACAAATGGATAACATGGAGATCTGAAAACACACACTCTTTTGAACAAGCAATAAACAAACAAGAATTAAGTATGCATTTATTGCTTGCATACTTTTCAGCTTTCAAATACACTTTGGAAATTTTGCATTTAATGGATATAAAATGAGAAATGTCTAGATTATAGAATTTGATTTTTCTACAAGTGTTATGTATCAATTGCATCAATTGCATTTTGTGTGATAAAGCTTTCACATATTGCATTTAATTTTAATATTTTCGCCAAAATTTATTGTGTTCTTTTATGTTTTATGTTTATGGATAGCATGTTCTATGTCATGGACTATGCTCATCTGTGTATTTTGTAATTGTAACAGGGACCATTGGTTCTAAGCAAAGTGGGTGACAAAGATTTATATTGCTACAAATAGACTTTTTTCTTGAACTACAAGTTGCAAGGTTAGAGTCTTATACCTTTCTCTTGCTTTGTTTGCAATGAAACTAATTCTCTCAAGAAATTGGCTTTACAGGTAGACACATGTACATAGTAAATGACTTGCCATGTAATTCATAAACATAAAGCTATTTTTCCCTGATGAACATGTTGCTTTTGCAGAGAGAAATTTGTGTAATTGTAATCATGGGATGTGTATTTCATTGGTTAAATATTCGTGAAACATGTATTGCTTCTAAGATTACGAGGAAGACGAAAAAGAGGAGCTATTTTGGTCTACAATGAATGCAGGGAAATGCTATAAAATTTGTAGCATTTTTCATGACTTGAATATTACTGACATTTGTCAAGAAGTTACAATTCATGGTGTTTTCCATGATTTTTATAGCATTTTTTATTGTTTGCACTGGAGAGCAAGAGTGTTTTGATGCATGTGCCTCATATTTTTTACATGATGATTATGTGCATAACATGTTGTGTATACACTTGCTTTAGCACGGGTGATCCAAAAAATGTGTTTTTCACTCCCAACTATATAGTGTTCACATGTTTTGTTGATTTATGTACGCTCATATGAAAAGTAACCGTCTTGCAAAAAAAAAAAATAGATTGGCCAAGTAAATATTAGAAATGCAAGTGGAAAAACTAAGAACTAGAGAACTGTCTATAGAAAAAAAATCATGTGTATCTAGATCATATGATTTGATTCGTTTGCAATTATTATGTGTCAATTGCATTGTCTACATTTTGCGCATGAAATTTCATACAGATTCGATTTGATTCTTAAAGGAAAATTTTATTATGTGCTTTTTTGTTTGATGTTTATGGATAGCATGTTATATGTGATGGACTATGCTCATTGGCCTAAATTGTAGCTATAACAGGGACCATTGGTTGCAATCAAATTGGGGAAAAAAGATTCATATTGTTGCGAGTGGACCTGGTCTTCAAACAACATGCTCCAAGGTCATATTCTTGTATCATTCTCCTGCTTTGTTTGCAATGAAATTTAAGCCTTGCAATGCATGCAAGTATTATCTATCAGGAGAGTTCTGAATAGTAATGGGCAATGCTTGTTCAAGAAACTGATTTACAGAATATACACACGGGTAGAGTTAGTGATATCTTATGTAATTGATAAACATGAAACTATTTTCCCTTGATGACCATGTTGCTTTTGGAAACAAGGATATGCATAATTGTAGTCATGGAATGTGGAGTCCATTGGTTAAATATTTACAAAGAACTATGATTTTCTTCTGATGTTGTAATTTTTTTAAACAAAAACCAATAATAGATGTAGTGTGCTAATGATGCATTGATTGCTAGAGTGTCAAAGAGTCCATTGGAAAAGTTAACATAATTTGCATCAGTGATTAAACATTTGTTATCATATACAATGTTCTACTTTCCTAATTTACTTAATCAAACATGGATGGTATGTGTGCCACAACCATAAGAAAAATAGATAAACCATGGTTCTTAAATGCAAGACACACAAAAAAATTTAAGCAAGTGAACATAACAAATGCAAATGAGTAATTGAGTGAAAAATCTCATACAACTTAGATTTAATTCTTCAATATTTGGTGAAATTTATGGTGTGCTTCCCTATTGCATGTTTATCAATGGAATGTTCTATGTCATGCACTGTGCTTATCTTTTTGAATTGTACCTGTGACAAGAACCATCGGTTGCAATTGAAGTGTAGGACAAAGATCTATATTGCTGCTATTAGACTTGGTTCTTCAATAACAATCTGCAAGGCCAATTTTTTGTATCATGCTCTTGCTTTGTTTGCAATGAAATTTAATTCTTCCAATGTGTGTGAAAATTATGAATTAGAAGAGCTCTGAACAATAAAGGAGAATGTTGGTTAAAGAATCTGACTTTCCAAAGAAACAAATGGGCATATTATATGACATGCTATTCAATTCATAAACATGGAACTATTTTTTTCTCTAAAGCACATTACTTTTGCAATCAAAAATATGCATAATTGCAATCATGGGATATGCAAATTATTTATTAAATATTTTGCACAATATATATTGTTTCTCTAGTTTTCTATCTTTCCTAAACAAATACTAATAATAGACATAGTGCATTAATGACGCACTTGTTGTTGTAGTTCCAAGCAATGCATTGGAAAATGTTATGCAATTTGTATTCAATGATTAAATGTTTACCAAAATATATAGTATCCTATTGTCATGAACTAGTTAAACAAAAATGTGTAATAGGGCTAGAGCAAGTCAATTAAATTTGATTGGGCAAGAAAATATTAGAAATACAAATAACAAAATTGACAATTAAATGCATACTGCATGTGAACCCATGGAATTTGCAAAAATATATAATGTCGTATTGTTTGAATTTACTTAAACAAGATTGAGTAGTAGACATAATAGCATTTAATGCAATAGCTATACATTGATAGACAAGCGTGCCATATCCAACGCATGGCATACAATTGCAAATTTGACCTACTTGAACATGCAGTGAACATATAGTTAATTCATGAGATATTAGGCATACTTGGAAATCATAGTTTCTCTCATTTTCTATTAGTTTCAGTAGGCCTATTTTCGATTTTCCTTTAACCAAATTACGAACATAGGGCGACATTATATATTGTGGAAAATATTTAATCAGGGGATGCATATTGTGCGAGTTTTTTTGGCGTGCTGCTGAGTACTAAAACAAAGAATGCATTTCTAATGCACTAAATGCAAATTCATGATATGTGTTAAATAGCTAGCATGAACAGAAGCAGACTATGCATAATTAATTCATGGAATATGAGACAAGTGTTGGATTTTTCTTATTGTTTGTTGAAGAGCTTTTGTGTTTTGAGCTGTGAATTGTTGTCTCTAACATTTTTTGCTCTGTACAATGCTTGAACAAGGCAAGAGCTCTACGGACGATGTGCAACTGTTGAATGGCTTGTCCTTTTAGCATAAATTAAAAGCAACAGTTACTTGAGATTTCATGAATAAACTTTGTAGTTAATGCTTATGTACTCATCACTTCTTAAACATTTCTCTCATAAATTGCATTTACTAGATTAAACATGTATTCACTGGTTCATGATTAAATATTTCTGGCACCATATACCGTTTGCTTAGTTTGCTAATTTATCTAAACAAAAATGAATAATAGACCTATTCCAACTAACAAAATAAGCAACTATTTCGAAAGAAAATTCAACATATGCAAATGTAAGCCTACTTCTCGACAAAGAGTAACAATTGCAATTGTGAACCATGAACCACAAAGACAATGATAAAATTTGCAAGAAAAATGGACCACTGTCATAAATTTTTGCAAAGATTCAGATATCAAATAAAAAATTTGCATGCTTTGTTGATAGGCTACTCGCCATCCAGGTAGTAAACACATAATTAATGCATTGAATGTGCCCACGCTCAACAAGACTCTGCTCACAGCATATGTCATATACTGTTCCCACTTGCCTTGTTGGATTTTGTAACAATAAGCAATACTACTGGTTATCAAGTATCACAAGCACATAGACAAACCATTCGCTAGGAAAGCTTAAAACTAAGTTGCCCAGTTAAATATTTGTCACAATATATAATATTCCCCACCATATATAAAGTTCCCCTGTTTTCCTATTTTACATGAAGCAAAATGAAAAATTGACCTACTCAAACTAATAGAAAAAGAGATAAACCATAATTTTGCAATGCAACAAACATGTGCTTTAATCTCGAGTATAGGAAAAAGACAAAAATGTTTTACACAAAACAATCTCATTGGCCAAGCGGCTAATACAAAAGCAAATGCCTTGGTTGCAATAGTTTTTTTTCCTATTCGTTGGAGCACATCCACGATTCATTTTTGTTAAAGTAAATTACGAAAATAGGATAACATTATATATTTTGCAATTATTCAATCGTTGAATGCAAACATGTTTAATGCATTAAACAGTATCAGTGGTGATTCAGAACAAGTGCAAAAACTTGTCTGTTTTTAGGTCTACATTCTCCTCTTGCATGTTTCATAAGTCTGTCAGGCTCTACAATTTTGCAAAGGCTGTACAGTTTTCTTTCAACGCCTTTCACAAATTGCATAGTTTTTTGTGGCTAAATCAATAAGCATTAAAAATAGAAACATTGGTCAGATTGATTTAAACTATGTAAGCATTTGATCCATTGACTATGTATTCAGTGCTCCAATGGCTATCAGCCTATTAGCAAAGTTTACAAGGATTGTATTTAATGCCTCGATGTTCACGAAAAAATTGTGCTAGTCTATTTTTTGCAAATTTTATCATTTGTTTCTATGTTTAATTCTTATGGACAACACATAATGCATTTAACATGTATTGTCTGCATCAATAATAGTGCCTTCCTATTCTATCAATTTACTTTGACAAAAATGAATAAAACGTGTACGCCAAGCAATAGAAAAAGACATAAATTCCTTATTGTCTTTTAGTCGCAAATGAAACCATTGCAATCTGACATTCGATTTTTCCATTTTGTGGTTAGTTGTTGCATTATTAAACTATTCACATTTGTCCTAAAGCATTTTTCCTTTTGCAAATGTTCTTTTTCTTGTAAACAATAGAACATTTCTATCTGCTTCAACATTCTTTACAGAATTTGTAGATCATATTCTTGGGCATTAATCAAACGACAAATTTTCCTCCACTCTATAATGTCACATGTACGCATGTAATACTTTTTCCATTCTCAATATTTATGCACTTAGTCGAGCAAGACATGGGGAATTATTTTTGTATACAAGTGTTCACGATTAACAGATTACATGGTATTGAGATTGATACATACCAATAGGCTGAGTTTATTATTATTTTCGTACTTTTGAATACTGTAAACAAATTAGAATTTCAATCATTTGCTTGCAGAAAGAAGAATAGAACATGTACTTTAAGCAATAGAAAAAGAAATCAATGATACAATTCAGACATGAAAGATTCAGTTCATAGTTGATTAAGTTTTCTTTGATTTTCCAAATCCAATGAACAAGATTTTTCCAATTAATTGTTAAACCTGGAAAGGATTTGTTATCTGTTATTAAATATATTGTTCACTCTTACAATACAATTCTTATTAATTACAGTATTGATTGAGCATTAATTGCTTTATGTTTATTGGTTGCATATAACATGTCATTGAGTATGCTCATTTGTCTCATTTTTTCCTCTAATAGAAGCCGCTGGTTACAATTTCAGCATGAGACAAAAATCTACATTGTTGCAATTACAGTTGATTGTTAAACAAGGGAATATAAGGTCAACATCTTAGAACACTATTGCTTCTTTGTTTGTAGTGCAAAAATTAACGTCTATACAAAAGAACAAATTTCTTGCCCTTCGTTTACATTCATACTACATAAGGCTCAACATATATGCATATTAAGGCTTACTAGCATTTCCAACAATCCAGTACTATATCTGTTCTGAATAGAAACAAGATATCAAAGTATGGAAACAAGAGACGTTGATAGATATGAATATGCAAAGTGCTCACAAGTCTGTAATATAGACAATGTACTAAAAGAAAATGGACTATGTAGAGTAGGTACATTTAAGTACAATGTAGAAGACTGCTTGTTTGATTCGTTACAAACACTATTAAACAATCAATATACATCGATTGAGCTATGGAGAGGAGCAATATAGACTAATTTTTGACTTCTTCGGAAAGAAAAGATAAAGATACAATTAGATCATATGACCTCACACTAGACCCTGAAAGTCTCTTTAGATTGCATGGAGTGCATGATCGAAACACATATCTTCACAAGATGCGACTCCCCGCAAGGCCACAAGTCGTGCACGATGAAAGCAGCTTGTGGGGAGACGTATTTTGTATTCAATGGCTATCGAAGTGGCTGAATATACAGATATCTATTTGGTCAACAACATCAGGGATAAAGTACTTGCACTTTAACAATGTGCCTAGATTACCAAAATATTCCATTTTGTTCCATGATACAACCCCCTAAATCAGGAATTTTGAACCGCTGTTAAGAATCCAGCCACAAAATTCAAATGCACAACAACTAGTTAGGTTAAATCAACTTAAAAAATTTATTAGAAATAATACACAATATGAAACTACAAATGATAACAAAAAGAAAAAGTTAGAGAGTGGCAAGAGAAAATCTATTTATACACTCAAACATGAGAATCTCAATGACAACTCTATTGTAAAACTGCAACACCTTAAGCGCTTTATTAGAAATAAAAATATAGAAAACCAACCTATGCCTATTAGATCAAATAAGGGTAAAATAATTTTAGCGGTAAAGCTTTACAAGACAACAATTCAAGATAAACCAAAAGACACATGCACAATCTGCCAAATGCTATGTTTTAGCAAAGATGCTATAAAATTCAAAGACAAGCAAAAGGAAGTATATTATGAACTAGTACAGTCAAGATCCATGGCATTGACAGATTGCATATGCCACATATGTTATTCTGCATTGAAACAACTCATTATACCAAAGTACATTAGACCACAGAAAATTTGAACCAATAAACCATTGCCATATGTCCAACTTTTTTCCCAACTAGAGGAACAACTTGTATCACTTAGAATTGCATTTGCACATATCTAGGAACTAGGCTACAAAAGATCTCAAATTGGTCTAACAAGATCTATCATTAATGTCCCTGTTGACATTAGCATTATACAAATGGCATTACCTCAATCAATCAATAACACGCAAACAATTGTTGTATCACTCAAGAGATGATTGGAATACAAAAATGCATTTCAAAAGGGCATGGTACGATCGAACCTTGTCATGGAAGCTTTGGCTCAATTGTCAAAAACAACACTATACAAAATGCAAAATGTCCAAATAAACAAAGACTAGGAACATTTTTTGCATACCAATGATGAACCTGAAGAAAGTATTGGGCTTGTCACAATTGAAACTGAGTCAAACAGTGACATGGAACATGAGAATCCATCTAAAACTTTGGTCCATGGATTCATAGAATCTAGAAGTATACATAGCATGCAAGACAAAATCATTGAAGTTGCACCTACGGAAAAAAACTATCCTGTTGGAATCTTTAAAGAAAAATATGCTGAGGAAATGAATTTCCCAACATTATTGTTTGGAAATCCACATGATGATGACATACTAAAAAACTTTACATATCACAAAATCACACAATGGGAAGTTTTACAATCAAACAGAAAATTTGCATATCACACAACAAATATTTTTTTCAAAACTATCAAGATACTAATACTACAAGTCTTGTCTACAATTTCCATAAGAATATGAAAGGGCCAACTAAAAGGACGCAAGTTAGTTCAAAGGATGTGAAACACAAACCAAACCTTGAAAGAATTCTAAAATTAGATATTGGATATGTTGACTTCAAAAGCATAAGAATATCTCCAAATTACACATAACAACTTAAGAAAAATGTCTTTGCAATGATACACCAGCTAGGACCACCAACATTTTCCTGACTTTTAGTAGCGCTGAACAAAATTGGGATCCTTTGGTAAACGCACTACAAGAATTACACAAACAGCATCAAGTAGATCAAAAACAACAACAACCGATTGTTCAAATGAACATTGACAAATTTGAACTAATCAAGAAGGATCCTATTACTTGTGTACGATACTATAGTCATAGAATAAATGCAATGAAAAATTTGATGCTCACAGATGACTCCTTGTTTGGAAATGTTACTGATTACTTTTCAGTGACTAAGTTTCAAAATCAAGGATTAAATGAACATGATCATATGCTAATATGGGTAAAAAATACACCAATCTATATAGAAAACAATAACACAGACATTATAGCTTTTGTTGACAAGTACATTACTTGTAGCACTAATCATTTGCAAGCTGACTTGGCTAGTTTGCAAAGGAATCACCACACAAAGAGATGTAGAAGACCAAGGAAAATAGTTTGCAAATATAATTTCCCTTTACCACCAATGTGAAAGACACAAATACTTTCACCAATACTAGAGAAGACTAAAACAATAACTTCAAATGATGTCAACGTGTACTCCACATTGCAAAAAGAAAACAATGACAATAAATAAACCTTATACATGTTTTTAAATTACATAACAAATATAGTTATAACATAACAAATATAGTTATAACATTTTTGAAACTAATTATATAACAACTTTGAGCTCTACAATTAACATGCCAACACTCTTTTTATAAAGAAAACCATCAGAAATATGGAACAATAGTTTCTCAAGGACAATGCCACACCTTTGGAAGGCCAATATAGACACCCAGTTTGTGCTCAATGCATATGTTGCAACAATGTACTGCAGCTCTTACATTGTAAAAGTAGACAAATCAATTACATATGCATTCAAAAGAATAGGAAAGGACCACTAGTAAACAAATATTGATGTAATAAAAATGATTGGTAAACTTGGAAATGCATTGTTGAACTTGCAAAAAATGTTAGCACAACAAGCTACACACATTGTTTTATCACTTCCACTAAACTTTAGCTCAAGAAATTGCATTTTCATTAACACACGGTCGTATAGCGATCGTACATTCATTCTAAAATTTGTCAAGCAGTTAAATAATGAACTAGATGATTTAGAAAACATTCTCTCAAAATATATAGTGGACTATTATTTAATATGTCCTAAAACATTGATACACATTTGTCTTGCAGAATTTGTTTCAAGCTACAATAAAAATGGAACTACAGTTAGTCCAAGAACTAAACTGAGAGTAATACGCTTTATTAACTTTAACAAGTACTTGGACTTGTACAATCATTGTAGAGAGCAATTGATGCTCTATGTATCGTTTACAATAAACGAGACTACATTGAAACACAACTTTGACACATGGGAACATGCATACATGCATCATGAAAAAACCATTATTAAAAACCATGCAAAGTTCACCTAAAACACAAGTGTTGCATGGGGTGACATAGAAAAGGAACTTAAAGATGTTGAGTCTCTTTACGTTAACAACAATAGTAAGTCATTCACACCAATGAAAACTAGCCAAACAAAACAATATGACATCCAAGCAAATCTTCCAAACATACAACGCATAAAATGAAATATAATGTCACACAATGCATTTGAAATTACTAGACACCTACAGATAATTGACAACAATGAATACTACAAACTTAGAAAAATGTTGAACAAAGAACAACAAGCATTTCTTAAAGATGTTATAATGAAAAAGTTGAATGACATTGAAAAACCTTTGCATTTGTTCTTGACTGGAAAAGCTGGAACTGGAAATACTTTCACAGCAAAAGCAATATACTAGGCTCTAATTTTCATTTACAGCAAATCAATTGACAACAATCTAGACAAACCAAAAGGCTTATTAACTGCATATACAGGTAAAGCAGCTTACAACTTAGGTGGAGTCACATTACATTCAGCATTTCACATACCATTTCATACATCATATTTTCTACCCTTAGCATCTGAGGCATTGGAAAATATGTCCAAGCACTATGATCAATTGTGTGTTCTCCTTATAGACAAGATCTCCCTAGTAGGCTCAATATTTCTATGTTACATTGATAGACGAATACGAGACATAATGTAAATGCCTACAGTGTACTTTGGAAACCTTGACACAATTTTATGTGGTGATCTTTACCAAGCACAACCCGTACTTGACTCCATTGTTTTCGAAAATAGACCCATTGTCACTGAATTGATGTCGTACAATATTTGGAGAGACAATGTAAAATGCTACTCACTACTCACAACTATGAGACAAAAGGATGAAAAGTTTATTGCAATTCTTAACAGAATATGAAATTTCTTACAAACTAATGATGACATAGACTACCTTAACCAACTTTGCTTTCGTCATGCACCTTTAGACCCAACACTTCCATACTTGTTCTATAGGAAAGCTGATGTAGAGGCACATAACCATAAAATGCTATTGTCTATTTCTAGTGAAATGATAGTGCTAAATGCAATAGATGAGTATGAGGAAAACCATAATGCAATATGGCTCTATAGCCATACAACCACTCTTCCACCTCAAATATACTTGAAACAAGATATTCTTGTTGAAATCTATGCAGGGAACTATAATACACAAGATGGCCTAGCCAACGACACCGATGGAATATTTAAAGCATACACAATAGATAATGACATTGATATTGTTTGGCTTAAATTTTTTGATCCAATAATTGGGTAGCAACAACGTACAAAACTAGCACAATATTACACTAATCTCATTGATAAGGAATGGGTTCCTATATTGTGCATTACTAGAGCTATTCAAAAGATTTCAACGAACAAGAAAATTACAATTAGAAAACAATTCCCAATATAGCTAACATGCGCAAGAACCATTCACCGATCACAAGGACTAGCAATGCAAGCTATGGATTTTGACCCAACAGGCATAAGACAACATGGCTTAACTTACACAACATTATCATGGACAAGGACAATAGACTCATTATTTTTTCTAAAACCTTTAATCATCAAAAACTTCAAAGTTAAACACAATGTACATGAAGAGATGCATCGTTTGCAGACAAGTGCAAAGTGGCAGATCGATATTCAAGCTATATGTACACACGATGCATCGCAATTGTTACTATGCACATTGAACACTCGCTCATTACATCCACATGTACATAACATTATCAATGACTGTGACATAATGCAATCAGACATTTTGTGTTTACAAGAAGTCCATGTGCAAGCTTTCCAACCTATTATACTATCACAATATTTTAATATCTTTGGTATGAACGTAATACATGGCATAGCAACATTTACCAAAAAACATCTGTTCGTATCAAAAACAAAACAACACATCTCTACAAATATTGAAGCTATTACAATCACAATTCTACAGAACATTACTGAACTTAATATCTCTAACATTTATGCAAGGCCCAATACTTCTATTCAAGAAATAATCACAATTCTACAATCTATAATTGCATACACAAGTACAAAAAACATACTATACATTGTGGGCGACTTTAATGTTGACATGTGTTCCCAAAACATAAGCAAAAGAACACTTGAAAATTTCATGCAAACTAACACAATTTATTTTGATTGACCACATCTGGTCAAATTCAATGACAACTGTATGCAATATTTACAGATCAAAGGAATATTGGACCGATTACTTTCCTATTTTCTTAAAATTCCACTACGCCGGTTAAATAAATTTAGCATGATAGCATACACAAGCATTTATCGCTAAATTTTTTTCCAAAAAATTCTGCAATACTGAATCACTGGATTACAAGCAAATCATGGAAGAAACAAAAAAACCACAAGAGCAAGAACAAGAAATGGAGGAAGACACAAACAAACGGTGAGCAGTCTATCCTATTGGCCTGTAACATGCATTTTTGCATATTACAGATCAAGGCATATTCGACGAATCACTTTCCTATTTTCCTAAAATTCCACTATGTTGGTTAAATTAGTTCAAGCATTTATCACTAAAAAAATTTGCAAAAAAAATTGCAATACTGAATCACTAGATTGCAAGAAAATCATGGAACAAACAAAAAGACCACAAGAGCGAGAACAAGAAATTGAGGAAGACACAAGCAAACGGTAAAGAGTCTATCCTATTGACCTGTAACATGCATTTTTGCATTGTCTGAATATAACTTTTATATCTCTCTTGCTATTTGTAGAACAAAAATTCTGCAATACTGAATCATTGGATTGCAGGAAAATCATGGAACAAATAAAAAGACCACAAGAGCAAGAAAAAGAAATGGAGGAAGACACAAGAAAATAGTAAAAAATCTATCATATTGGCCTATAACATGCATTTTTTCATATTACAGATCAGAGGCATATTGGACTGTTAAATCAATTCAACATGATAGCATACACAAGCATTTATCGCTAAATTTTTTTCCAAAAAATTATGCAATACTGAATCACTAGATTATAGGAAAATTGTGGAACAAACAAAAAGGTGCAAGAGCAAGAAAAATAAATGGAGGAAGACACAAGCAAACGGTAAACAGTCTATCCTATTGGCATGTAACATGCATTCTTGCATTGTCCAAATGTAACTTTTACATCTCTCTTGTTGTTTGTAGAACAAAAATCAAGAAGACTATATCCATTGAAGAGCTGAATGCAAAAAAATTCGATGACACATTCCAAGGGGACGTCCTTGTTGTGTACAAAGCAATATTGGACAAAATCAATAGAACACATGAAGTTCTACGTGTAGATCTCACAGACCTCAAAGCGGAAATGACGATTACACTAAATATCAGTGGATACCTTGTACAAGAACATGAACATAAAATAGTTCCAAGAATGGGAGTTTCAATATCAGGCTTTCAAATTGCTCCTAGGATAGACTATGATAGAGGGGATTGTGATTGCATACTAATATTGACAAACACAAGCACAGTTGAAAGCCTACCTCGTGTTTCAACAGACTACCACTTCATTCCAGATATTACTATTAGCCAGCTACTAGCAGCAACAAATCAGTATCCAATTGGAACGATAGGTGCTCTAGTTGTTGGTGCTAAAAAATTTGGAAGCCAGTATGCAATAGATATCAAAGATGGCATAACAGAATCAAATAGAGCACAGGTAAAAAATTCCAACCAACATATGCCGCTAATCTATGGTAACATTTTTTATTGCCATTGTTTGCTTTAAGAATAAAAATTCCAAGAGACATTAACTTTGTCATTATCATGTAGTTACATCTACGTTCAACTCATGAAAAGCAATATTTTCAAATAGAGGAACTCCTACATAAGAACAAAACCCCAACCTTCTTTTCAAAAATATCGTAAAAAGCGTCGATAAAAAAAACATGTTTCACATGGGTCAATCAACATTTATAGATGCAAATTGAATAACAAAAGAACATTGGACAAGTTAGCTACTTTGCTGCAATCAAAATTTAAGGTCACTCTTTAAAAATCTTTATGCAATTTCATTTATAATTTATCAAATTGTTGTTGCTAATGATCTATGTTCAAATGTTTCAGGTTTCATGGACATTAAAAGCAACAAACACACTGTTGAATCCATTTGATGCTTTCTACCCAAGTTGCAAATATAAATTCAAAACTTATGGTGCAGTCCAACAAGAGACTACTTATTGCAACCACTGTGACAAAGAGGTGAGCTATGTGTACGTACTTCATCCCAAGGAAATCATCACGATAGACGACAAGAAAACAGTCCATTGCTCAATCTGAAGCAATGTGTTGCGACAACTCTTTCCTGTCCTTCACAACATTAAATATGAAAACTACATCAAGAACAAGTCAATAGTGATATTTGCACTACGAGAATTTTTCACCAAAGGGCATTTCACTCTTAATCAAAACAATGTTATCATAGAGGCCATATGCCTAATTAAAGAGTATATGCCACAACAAGGCATAAAGCAATACTGATTCAAATAGTCTTGTTGCTTTTCAAACTTCTCATATTGTTTACAATTATATAAAAAAATCACCTTTCATACTAACTATAATAATGATATTACAGGTGACAGAGAAGCAAAAACAAGTAAAAGACCATCTCTCCTTGGACAAACCTGTATTCCTGCTTTTGTTTATGTTTCTCTTGTTGGAAATTCTGCCTATATTACTATCGTAGACAATACTCTACTTTCTTATGTTATCGTTTAAATAGACCAAAATCTATTGTTACATGTTCACATTATGCAATACATCATATGCTACACAATACTTTAGCTTCTTATATCATTTTTTAAATAGATTAAACACTACTATTACATGTTTATAATATGAAACATGTTCACAATTGCATTTGCTAGATTTTCTTTTCAAGAGTTTACCCAACCTTTCTTACCTGCTATTAATTATGCTATTACTTTTGTTACCTGTTACCTATTAAAAAAAAATCCAAAATACATAGACCTCTATCCTCCTAATTTACTTTAAAAAAAAATAGTAGTACACTTGCTCGCACGTAATGCATTGCCTGTAGACTAATTAAGAAGCATGCACACATGGTGACAATAACAAGAGTGTTACGTGTGAAGATGTCAAAATATAGACTTGGAACAAATTGTTCTATTGATTGATGTATTAGAATACTAGTATGTGGTTCCTATATAGTGCAATATTGTTTTAGATCCACTCCACTGTAGAGACTTACAATGCATTAATAGTGGCTTGATTGCTTTGATAGGCACTAGCCTACTAGCAAAGCCTGCAAATTTTGGATTTAATGACCAAATGTTTGCAAAAATCCATTGCCTACTTTTTTGCTTCAAAATGTCTTGTTTTGTTGGAAAAGTTGCAACAATTTGGGACAATTATTTATATTTTTTCCTTGTTACTACCCCTTTCATCTATGTAACTATATATTGTGCTATGGGAAAATTATATACTTGGTATTTATGCACATATTTTTGATGTCTATAAACCATTGTTTATCTGTTTGGCTACTCCTATGAAGCAATCTTAGTGCCTTGTACTAAATGAATTGTGAACAACTACAAATCATAATACTTGTGTACGCTTTGCTATGTTATGCATGTTGTGAACATAGTAACGAGACTCAGACTCAGCGAGGGCGACTCGGCGACTCGGGACTCGGATGTGGCGTAGACACGGCAATATGAAAAAAAGTTGAAAAAACCCTAGAAATTTAGAGATTTTTAAAGATTTAAAACTTGTTTCAAGCACCCTTTATTGAATACAACACAAATAAAATAAAATTTGATCACATGCACTAGTATACAACAATTACATAAATATAAAGTACACAAATTGTAGTTGCCCTGCTGAAGGAAATAACATACTTAGATATATAAAATTAGTCAAATGTATACAAAACTCATGGAATATGAAATCCATGACATCAAATGTTCCATACAAATATGAAATATCAAAAGTAAAACAATAGCTATAAGTCAATGACTCTATGCCCTATGGCATAGTGGAGCCAGCATCCTTCCTACAAAGGCGTCTAAGGGTCCTGGATGATGTTGCAGCTGCAGCCATAGTCTATGCCTGTGTCTGACTCTCCATGCCACTCTCACCGACAACAGCTATGTCTCCTCGTGCTCTAGCCTCCTCCTCATCCATGGCTACAACCTCAGCCTCTCTCTCTGCCTGGTCCACCCAATCAAGGTCCTCGTCACTAAAGACTACATCTGTAGCCTCAATGATCCACTCAGACTGTGGATCAACCTCCTCTAGACTGATCGAGGTTTTGTCGTGGTCAAAAAGCTTCCTGTATTTGTGCCAAAGGTTGTAATGAGCATATACCAAGTCATTCATCCTCTTCACTGTCAATCTATTGCGCTTCTTGGAGTGTATGTGCTCAAACATACTCCAATTGCGCTCACAACCAGATGAACTGCATGGTTGGCTCAATATATGAATGGAAATATTTTGCAAGATCGGTGTATCAGAACCAAACATATGCCACCACCTATCTGAGATGAGAGAAAGAAACAAAATCAATCTCATTTCAAGTTTCAAGTTCAAGTTCAACATTTAACAATAAATTATAACATAAAAAGATGAAAATTATGCCCTTAAATATATTTTTACCTGGCAGTAATGTTGTCCTATTATCTTTGCACATTTGACGTGCAAAGAAGTCTCCTTGTGCCTTAGTGAAGGCATCTATCTCCTGCACCACCTGTGTAGTAACAACGGGAAACATCCGCTCTATCGTCGTGTAGAGCCCACTAAGAATTTCTCTATCTGCACAGAGATCACGGCAGAAGTGGAAGGCCAGATTTAGGAAACATGCAGCTGCATGGATGGGCCTATGAAGTTGGTTTTTCCATCTCCTATCAATGATATCCCAAATGGGATGATACTTCTCCTCAACTCCACCATAGACTGATCTAATGGCCTCTTTGGCCCTATCCATGCCCTCATATATGTAGCCCATTGGGGGCTTCTCCCCATCTGCAACTCGTAGGAGCACTAGCAAGGGCTCAATAAACTGCAAAGTGCAAACATGTTTCACAAATAAGTGTGAATGAAAATAAACAAATAAAAGTAAGATATGATTAAAAATTTAAACATAATAAATAATTAAATCTTACCTTCACAATCTCGTCCATTGGTGTCCAAAACCCTTGCTCATCAAAAATGCAATCAGCCACAGCAATCCCTGCAGTGCTTGTAGAAAAGGATGAGGAAGACCACTCCTCACTAGTAAACATGCACCTTAAGGCTACTCTTGACCGAATCAAGGATTGCATCGTGATAAAATTTGTTGCAAACCTGGTGATGCCAGGATGAGACAACTCCCTCAACCCCTTGTATTGCCTCATAAGGTTAAGCACCCATGTGTGGTTGTGTACAAATTTGTATATGTTTTTTGCTGCTTCCACACATGTTTTGATCCATGGGAGCTTGCCAAGATCCTCCAACATGAGGTCAATGAAATGGGCGGCACATGGAGTCCAAAATATAGTAGGGTGCCTCTCCATCAATAATCTACCATCAGCAACATAATTTTTTGCATTATCTGTCACCACTTGCACTACATTCTCTTCCCCCACATCAGCTATCACCTCCTCTATAGCCTCACACAGGTATGTGGCATTTTTGAATTGGGCAGAAGCATCAATGGACTTCATGAAGACGATGTCACCTGAAAAAATAAGCAAAACCAATTATTCAATAAATTAAAAAACATAAATCAGCCATATTAAATTATTAATCACTAAATCAAATTCAAATTTCAATGCATTGAGGGAAGTACAATTACCTCCGGAGGAAACTAGGAAATTAAGCAGCGTCCTATTTCTCCTATCGATCCAACCATCAGTCATGATGGTGCAACCAATCATCCTCCACTACTTGTGTTGCTCCTCTAATTGTGCTTTCACATCTGCCACCTTTTGACTCAAAAGTGGGCCCTTTAATTCATCTTCACTAGGGGCTTTAAACCCCACCCCACGTATGGTTATGGCATCAACCATGTTTTGCCAGAAAGGTGACCTATAACATGTCATAAATAAATTAATAAGTTACATAAGTATTGTAAAATGAAAAAAATTTAAGTTTTTAACTTTAAATTTGAATTCGATAATGAGATACATCTAGATTCTAAAATTTAAATATAAATTTTAAAACAATTAAACGAAAAAGAATTACCTGGCTACATGGAAGGGAATGGTGCAATAGTACCAAAAGTCTGCAATTGACTTTTTTGTTGCATCATGTGCGTCCTTGTTCCAACCCATGCTCTCAAGCGATGGTTGGGAACCAGGAGTAGTGTGTGGTACAAAATATGAGTCCACCCTAGATTTACGAACTCTAGGGCCAATGCTAATACTGCCACTACCACTACCAGTAGCAGTGCCACCAGCACTAGGAGTACGCATAGGCATAGCTAATGCAGAAACAGAAGCACTAGCACTAGGACGGTATGGAGGCATGGAAGAAGCATCTCCAACAACACCAAGTCCCTGTCCAATTCCAACACTCACCAAATCCTGCTTCTATTTCTTTTTCATTTCTTTTTGCATTTCAAAAGTTTCTAATTGCACCTGCACTTCACAAACAACTTCACGAGGTGCTCTAGGGCAACCCACTGCATCATGGGCGGGTATGCGTGCAAGATGGTATTTTAATCTATTTATGCCTCCATGATATATTGTTTTGTAGTAGAAACATTTAGCGTCTCCTCTTTTCTTTCCGGGAAAGATTTTAGCATGTTTCCAAGCAGGGTCTTTTCTGACTGGGGTTTGAGACATTGTGAAAATAATAATATGGTTTGATTTGCAAATGAATGTGGCTGCAAAAGTAGGGTTTCTAAAATTATTTAAGTTGCAAGTAGGGTTTGTAAAAAATATATGCAAACTCTAAAAATAATGATTTTACAAATTACAATGAATTATTTGTTAAAAAAACACAAAAAAATCAATTAAAATCAAACTTACCTCTTAGATTTGGCTTGGAATGTAGTGCAAACTCCTCCCAATCACTGGTAATGAGATCTCAATGCACCTCCTTGCTAGTATGAAGCTCCCCAAATGATATATGACCCTGGATTTGTCTTCAACAACTTGTTGGTTGCCCTCTCTTCTCCTCCTATTTTTCTTCACAACTCTCTCTTCTCCTCCTATTTTTCCAAATGAATGAAATGAGGTTGCTTTTAGGGCTAAGAAGAAAATATAAGTCAAAAAAAATTAAAAAACTTGAGTTTCTATTTTTTTTTGGCCTTTTTGGCCTTTGCTACTCCGGCCGCGTCCAGGGGTCGGGACTCGCCTGGACGCTGCGCGTCCAGCGCGTCTAGCGCATCCGGCCTGGACGTGTCTAGACGCGGCTGCGTCCGCGTCTGCACGCCCAAGACGTGGCCAGCGTCACGCGGAGCACGACTCGCCGCGTCCGGGCGAGTCCTAGCGAGTCTCGGGACTATGATTGTGAATGTCAAATGAGTGCACAGATGGTCAGAATGGCGAGAGTGTTACGTGTGAACATGTCAAAATATAGACTTGGAACAAATTTATCTGTTGATTGATGTGTTTTGTTTTAGATCCACTCCACTATAGAGACTTACAATGCATTAACAGTGGCTTGATTGATTTCATGGGAATTAGCCTAATAGAAAATCCTGGAAAATTTGGATTTAATCACTAGATGTTTGCAAAGAACCATTGTGTAGTTTTGTTTCCCTTCACAATGTTTTATTCTGCTGACAAGGCTGCCACAATTACGGACAATTATTTTTTCTTATGCTTTTCTTACTAGTTCTTTCGTCTACATAACTACATTTCATGTTCTCTAACTTTCAACTTTTTGTTGTTTTCGTTTTCCAGTTGACATTTTTTCCCTTTATATGCTACACAATAGTCTATTTTCTTATGTGCAGCTTGCTATTGCATGCATTGCATTTCAATTTGTCATGCTTAATTAACCAATGAAATTTAATTCACATATCTTATAATGTGTTTCTATTTCCCTTATTTGCTTGTAGAAAAAGGAATAGCAGAACTGTTGTATGCAATACAGACGGGCATAAACGATATATTTCATACATAAATAATTAAGTCGATACTTGATACAGTTCTCTTTGACCTGCTCTATCACATGTTGGTACAGGCATACTTAATTCACAAAATCTTAAACGAGTGTTGACTTTTTTTTGTGCTTAATCTCGTTTGGTAAAAATATTATGGATTTTTTAGCTCTTCCTTGCACCTCTCCATATTCGTTACTCTAAAAAATCTTGAATCCTGGTGAATGGCTTCACTCTATCTTTATAAAACTTGATATCTCTCTCACTACACAACCAATGAATGTATAGTTGGTTCATGAAATCTTACACAACTGTTGGGAATTGTTTGTGCTTTTCTCATTTTGCTAAAGTTTTTTAAAAAGCTTGTGGGTTATTTTACCTATTTCTAGATGTTTCCCATATGGGTCCATTAGACTTTGACAGCAACATTTTTTCCACAGCCAAAATTTAGACAAAATTAAACAATTTGTACAATTTTAGCAAACATTTGAACAATCAAACTTCCTTGGAAACAAATCTGCAAAAACATCTCATACTCTGACCTTGCACTCTTTGCTTCAATAACCAGATGTCTTTGCAACTTTACATATCTTTGTCTCCACTCCAATCCCAAAAAATAGTTCCTGTCGCAAACAAAATGCACTTAATGCATTCACACTTAACACAAACTTGCCCACACCAATTACTTTTCCGCATCCTCTTTGCTTCTACAAGCTTCTAAATTAGTTTTTACCTACTCATAGTTCTTCTACATTCAATTTCTAATACATCACAATCCAGTAATAACTCACCTCTATCACATTCTTTTGGCCTCCACTTGCATCACAAAACTTCCACACATTATCTTATGCATTTACCAAAGACCAAAACTCTCCCCCCGTCTATATTCTTACACATATACATGTAACACCCTTGCCATTTTCACTATCCATGCACACATCTGACGTCTGGACCCTATCCACTACACCGAGGCATAGAAAACCATTCCCACTTACAAGTGTCCATCATTTACAGATCACGAGGAATTGGAAATGCTTCAAACCACTAGCCTCAACCTAAAATCCATTAATATTTGCCTAAAGTTGATTTTTTAGGGTCTTTCTCTCATCAATGAATATTTGCATAAAATTGATTTTTCATGGCCTATTTGTCATTGATTAATATTTACCAAATTTTAATTTACAAAAAATATACTATTTGCAAAGGAAATTAACTTTTCAGCACTTTGAATAAATTTAACTCATTAATGTTTGTCAAAATTATTCACAAATTCTTTTTTCAACACTATTTCAATTTGAAATTATAAAAAAATAATTAAAATCATTTATTCATGTAAACAAAAATTTGTACATATTTACAAAAATTATGAACATGTAACATTTCTTCCTAAATACTTACTAATAATTTAATTTATATTCAAAAGAAAATTAGTATTTTTATTCAAAAGACTATTGCAAACTAACAACCACATATTTAGTATTACTTACTATATTGTCAAACAATTCATTAATTTTATTTAATATAAGTAATTTTCGACAAACTAGCAAGCACATATTTAGTACTACTTACTATATTGTGAAACAATTAGTTGATTTTATTTAATATAAGTTACAAAAACTTATTTTCAAAATTATTTACTCAAACTATTGGTTTATTACATTCAATATCAATAATTAGCTTTCTACCACTAGTAAATCAATTTTCTATTTTCAAAATGCATCTAATATTTCACCATGGTGTATAAATTATTTTGCAAAATGCAATGTTCATTTCCTATTTATACAAATTAGTATTACAAATTATTTAACTTATATTAAAAAAGAAAATTGATATTAATCAATATGTAAATTATTTCCCCATATTTTTTCTTTACAACAAGGGTGTCCTTGGGACCCAACCCAGCAGCCTAGTAGCAAGCTAGGATGAGACTAGCCCCCTACGAGTGAGATCCCCATATTTACTATTTGTTGAAAAATAACTTCATTTTATTTAATTTAAAAAATTAGTTTCATTCCAGGGCTTCAATAATTTAGTAATTTGAAAATGCATTTATTATTTACCCATGTAGTAAATTACTTTACGAAACATAATTCTTAGTAACTACAAATACTAATTACTATTACCTTACTGAACCAATGTACAATTACTACAAAGGTAAATATATTCATTGACAAGCAATTAATTCTTTTTACGTTAAATAACTAACTAGTTCTTTTACAAGTAATAATTTCAATTAAGCTTACTAAAAAATTATATTCATTTACAAACAAATACATCTACTATTAGTTTTTTAACAATGTTTAGTACCACACTTCCTTAATTTTATTAAACACTAAATCCAAACTCTTAAAATTTTGAATTAAGCTTACTAGAAATTACATTCATTTACAAACAATTACATATACTATTAATTTTTTAACAATATTTACTACCATATTTATTTAATTTTATTCAAAATTTAATCCAAAATATACCCTTTATATTTCGCTTCTATAATCAAATACTCTTGCATTCCATTTCAATATTTTTTGCTGCACTCAAAACAAAATTCCAAAGAGCACTTTGCTAGACGGCAGGAACACGACGTGCTGCGTCACTTATTTTAGTTTCGTTATATTTATTCTTCTAATTTCATATCATTTAAACAATTCAAATAACACAATATTATTAAATATTTAATGTAAATTCTCATTACAAAACACCTTTTTTCTTATTGTCGATTAAAAAGTGCATACTTTGATTGTTAATCTTATTACTCTAAAGAAAGAATTAACTATAAATTTGTACTATTCCAAAACACATTTTCTTTGGGGCCCACATTTTTTCTGGTTCGGGGCGGGGAACCGACATTCTCAAGGTTCCTTTTCGGTACACATCAAATGGTATCTATATATAATGATAAATCGTGAGCAAAGGATACACTGAATAAGGAGAAATTTCCTTTTCAAAAAATTAAGAAATCTCAAGAATTTCATTTGCTCAGAATCCACATTCAACACTCCGATTGAACAGAAAGAATATAACATGTCTGCAACCGAGGTAATACAGAGGACCACTCCTCCCACCCCTGTTCAATGTCCTGGTAAAGCAGATGATGGGCCGTTCAAGGTACGAGTGGTGGCAAGAATTCGACCATTCCTTCCTAAAGAAATCAGGGCAGCCAAAGGGGAGCCCAAATCTTGCTTAACTGTAACAAAACCCAATGGAGAATCAGAAGTGGAACATGTACTTCATGTTGAGGAAAACAAAAACAATATCAAAGCTTCTTATAAATTAGATTTTTGTTATGATCAGGAAGATGAGATCGCCCAAATTTTCAGTAGAGAAGTTGAGGGCCTATTAGCAGGGTTGTTCAGAGGCTGTAATGCCACTGTATTTGCCTATGGTGCGAGCGGTAGTGGCAAAACACACATAATGCAGGGAAACAAAAAAACCCCTGGTCTTATGTCTCTAGCAATTAGCAGCCTTCTATCAAAAGCCCACAACTCAGAGACTAGACTAGAGATTTCCTACTATGAAGTTTATATGGACAAGTGCTATGATCTCTTGGGGCCCAAGACCAAATCACAGGTACCCATTTCATTGTTTGAAGACTGTGAGGGTCATATCCAACTCTTGGGCCTTAGCAAACTTCAGGTTTCTTGTCACCAGGAATTTGAGCAGATACTGAGTTATGGGTGTCTGGGTAGGAAGATGGGTCACACAGCCTTAAATCATGTGTCCAGTCGCAGCCATGGGGTGCTTGTCATTTGGGTAACTTGTGGAAATGTTGTTGGAAAGCTTAATCTTATTGATCTTGCAGGCAATGAGGACAACAGGAGAAGTAAAAGTGAGGGAATCAGTCTCAAGGAAAGCTCCACAATTAACCAGTCACTCTTTGCCCTGTCAAATGTAATCCATGCTTTGAATGCCAATGAGAGGAGAGTGCCATACAGAGACAGCAAGTTAACTCGGATATTGCAGGACTCACTTGGAGGAACAAGCCCTACTTTGATGATTGCATGCTTGAATCCAGTTTCCTTCTCTGAGGCTTTACACACACTCAGTCTTGCTGCCCGCTCTACCCAAATAGTAAAGCATGCTGTCAAAGCCAAGGTAGACTGCAAGCTGATTAAACCCAAACAGAGTTTAAATGCAAGAGTAAAATCCTGTCTCGACGTTGAAGGGCACACAAGTGATGGTAAGGACAAAGTGATTCATCCCATTTCAGTTTTCAACACTCGCCATCCAATGCCCAAAGGTGGAAGAGATTATGTTTGGGAAACATTTGTAGCAGTTTACAATGTGCACCATCTTTATAATATGATGTTCAAGAATAGTGTTGAAGAGGGCCCAGAAATTTGCAGCACCAGCTGAGAAGATTTTGTGTAAAATGGACTCTTTTTTTTTAATATATTGATCAAAGTTGCAAAAATTACAATGAGAAAATAATGCAGTTCGCAGGGAGGATTGTGAAAGGAATGAACAAAACAGCATTAGATATAGTAAGAGAACAATTCACGAGATATCTAGTAAACCATCTCAGCAAGCTAAAGTAATAACAAAGAAGACTAAAGCAACAAGCATTACAATTAACCCATGACACGAAGTGTCAAAGTCTCTAATACACCTTAAACTTGAAAAAGTATTGCAGCTGTCTGACACAACTGAATTCTCCTTCCTGACGCTATAGAAATTGATATTTGATCCTTTCCAGCATCTCCTTTGTGCCCCTTCCTTAACTGAGAACATAGAAAATGGACTTAAGGAGCTCTTATTCATCTTAAGAGATAGTTTTTAGTAAGAGCATATGTTTTTTTAATCTTTTCTTGGATTTATTGATTTTGAATGGTTATTTTTATCATTAAATTTTAAGTGTCAATTTCGATAAATAAAAATAAGATAAATATTTTTGCTTTTTAATATGAATGAGTTGTAAAGTTAGTATTAACAAATTAAACTATTTGTAAGGATACGAGGAATAACTATGTTAGGGTATTTGTTTCGTTTTGCATGTAACTTTTATTCACCACCTTTCAAATTAATTGTTTTGAGTAGGAACTAGTATAGCCTCTTTATTATAGGCCTTTTTGTTTTTCTTGCCTTTGGGTGAGTGTAATATTTAAATGGCTTGAAACTCCAAAGCATCTTAGGGATTTTGTTTTGAAAGTATTCCAAAAGGTCTATTGTTTGAATCTCCAGCTAATAAGGAATATGTTGTTTGAATCCCTAACTAATATTGTGTTTTCCTATTCTAAAATTTGATAATATTTGCTTAAATGTTTTACTTTAATTGGTTATATTTTTAGGAGGATTCCCTCTAAAAAATACTTAAATGTTATGTCAAAGAGGCTTGGGTTCCTTATGAGGTTTGTCTTGCTGTTGTTAAAACCACATCAAGGGATTTTTCTTTTTAGAACTATGGGGCCTAGTCACAAAAGAGCCATCCTTTAACATGATGCTTGGTACATGTGGAACTCGTTATTATTTACACCTTGGACCCAACACTTTGTTGTCTCTAAGTAGAGAGTCTCATGGGTCTTTGTGTGGGTTGAGTCCCCTAGTTTTTTTGTCGTATTAAGAAAAATATTGCATTGTGGCCTCTTTAAGCTTGGTCATTTTTTTAGCTAGACAATTTTCTCTACTTGCCCACAAACTGATATTTGTATTGAGATTGATCCTTCAAATAATTTGAAGGATTTAATTGGCATTTAAGCTGGTCAAATGTGACATACCCAAAAGGTGATATACCTTAATTTCCCCAATAATTGTTACAGATGTCAATCCTTTGAATATAAGGCTATTGGTTATCTCCTTGTTATCTCTAGGGCCAAACCTAGATGAAAGACATTAGGGGACACTCCCCTCCCCTAAAATATGAGGGCCTTGATCCCATGGAACAAAAGCAGATCAAAAAGAACAGTCAAGGTGGGAAACAACACCACCAACCAGACCAAAAAATAGCTTCAGGTTGGCACACAAGCCCAAATTTAAAACCATCGTAATATTCCAGCCATTATCTATCAAAAACAAAAGGTTACTACCAACTAAATTAGAGCTACGGAGGCCATTAATTAAGTCCACAGTATACCAGGTGGTATTCCACCAAATCTTATAGAGAATTAACAAACAGTCCCAAAAATTGGTATAATTCAAAAAGCAAGAAAACAAAAAACTAAGCCATTAGCTGGCTTTCCTAAATAGGTCCCCATACTCTCTTAAGAGAGCCACATATTTGCGCCGGTCAAGTCCCTCTGTTTCGTCCAATAGTTTGAGGGCATCAAATTTCCCATGCTTCTTCAATTTTTTGGTTATCTTCACTTCTCCCAAGGCCGCTCCCAACATCGCATGTCTCATTAACCTGTTAGTAACTCTCATAAGAGAAACCAAATCCTTTTCCATATCCTTGAATTGGAGCTGCAAAAATGTTAATCTACTTTTTAAAAAATCAATACTCAATTCTTCATTTTTATTCTCCAGGCCAAAAAGCTCAACATCATGTTCGTTCTCGGTTTCATTCTTTTCCTCAAACGGCTCCACTTGCTCCTCCTCTTCCTCATCTTTTTCCTCCTCCTCCAAATCTTCTTCCCCCATATCGTAGGCAGTTTCCTCAAAACCATAATCTTCAGAATCCTCATCTTCCTGAGCCTCAAACTCCTCATAACTCAGGATATCCTCCACATCCACAGACACTTTTTCTTTCCCCTTTTTCTCTTTTGAGGCCACCTTCACCAGTCGGGCAGACCTTCTACCACCGCTCCCCTATCCCTATAAATTCTCCTCGACCTTCTCCTTTTGATTCACATCCTTAGAAATATGAATAACTTCACTAGGATTGACATCCCTTCTAGGTTTCGTGGCTTTAGGGGGCTCAAGCAGCAGGGGAGAGTGTTTTCTTTTTTCAGGGGTAGCTCTAGAAAGTAGCAAGTCAACACTCTTTGAATCCTCACTTTTCTGGGACCGAGGGGTAGAAGGGTTCGACACATTAGCCATCAGAGAGTTGCTCTTAGTAGGGATGAGAAGATGTCTCGCAACAACAGCAGGAGGGTTGCGGGGAGGTTGTTCTATAGCAAGGGGTTCAACAATATCTAGGTTATCCACCCTCCACAGTTCAACAATGTCCTCATCAGACTAGTCAGGGTTCTCAACTCTAGCATTAAGAGGATTACCATGGGGGTTTTGGGAAAGGGAAAATTTGTACAGAGTAAGCATTAGGCCTTGGTGGAGTGGTGGGTTAGCACCTTTCTCTATATTCAACTGCATGGAGGACAGAAGGTAAAACGGCAGGTTTATGCACTCCCCATGTCCATTTTGGAACCGCTTGAGATTTTCTCCTTCATGCAGAAAATTATCCACAAATCTTTGGTAATCAGCTCCACTTTTTTTGACAACCTTCAAACCGGAATTCTGCAACCTCGTGGCCTTGGCTATGAGATGAGAAGTAACCTCAAATTTCACAGCACTTATAGAAACCCAACCTCTCCTCCAAGAATTAGTGAATTTCGCCGTTAAAATTTTATTATAGCCTTTGAGGGATTGGAAGAAGGGAGCCATTCCCGCATTTTCAAACATACTCTAGAGGTCGCCATTCTATTTCAGCGCTTGGCAGTTAGGCAGTTCAGTGCTTTTTCTCGGGCCTCCCATCTTGCTCTTATACAAGTTCTTATGTAGAGACTAGCTAGATTTCATGCTCTCCCTAGAAAACTTCTTTCTTCCCTGACTGAAAACAGTGTTTGAAACCCAAACTAAACACAGAATCCCTGAGAGGAAGCTCTTGCTTCCTACGTGGACAAGTTGGTGGGGTCTGACTCGCCAGCCCTGACTAAAAGAATCACGGAATATGCTTCTTGCTCAGTTATTGTCTAGGAAGTCGATGTCCCTGAGGCCCTTATGCTGAAGGCGATGGATAACCTCAAAATGGCTTTGGTTGGAAAGTTCTTAGCATTTAGGCCAAATATTGAACTAGTTTGTCAGTGGGCTGCTTCCACCTGCAAACCTCAAAGGTAGTGTCACCATAAACGCCATTGCTCGAGGTATTTTTTTGTTCTCTTTTGTGGTATATGAGGATATGTGAAAGTTTTAACTGGAGGTCCTTGGGCTTTTGACTCAGGCTTTAAAAAATTTCTCTCTATTTGTAAATGGAAATCGGGTTTTGACCCGTTGGCTTATTTTCAGTTAGGGAAGAAAGAAGTTTGTCAGGGAATAACTGACAGAGGACTTTTCAGCACATATTGAAATGACAGCCTTAATCAAAACCAATATTGATGTGTGATTTTTGATCATATTATTTAATGGGAAATTAATGGGATTATCTCCCTTAAGGATCCTCCTATACCTGCACGTACACCTTAAGCCATCATTACTGGGAAAGCTTGACAACACCACTTTGTACCCTTCTGTCCCACCAACATTCAATTTTTTAGATACGCATTTGATATTCATTTTCAAACTTTTCATTGAGGATGACATCTTTAAGAAGTGGCAAAAAATTTCCATTTGTCCACTGTGTCCAACCCCTACACCCCAGTGCCACATTGGCAACACAGTCAACAGCTCTATTCCCTTCCCTATACACATGTTGAACCTGACAAATAGTAAAGAAATTTTTGATTAGTTTACATCTGTCTATAATATTTTATTTCCCATGGGGGTGTAGCAACATCATTTAAAATGTCCACAACTTTGAGTCTCCTTCAATGATTACGTTTTTGAAACCCAACTCCTTTAAGAAATTAAAGGCGCCAAGAGCAGCCATAGCTTCAGCTTTGATGTTAGAGCAAATACCAAGGTTTACTCCAAAATCCATTAAACAGTCGCCAATCTGGTTTCTCACCAGGCCACCTACTCCAGCCTGACCCAGGTTGCCTTTTGAGCAGTCGTCAAAGTTGCACTTCACCCAATCTTTCAGAGGGGGACTCCAGAAAGTACCCATCCTATTAAGTTTCTTAGACCAGTTCAGATTGGTTAAGTCTCTACTTATACCCCAATTTTTTTTATTCTCATCTCCTTATAGTTCGGCCAGGAGTTGGAGAAGTTTTTTCTGCTTGCCTCGATATTTTCCTTAATTTGAGATCTAATTATCTGAAACACCTCCCCACTGCTTCTCTCCACTTCTCTAAAGATTTTGTTATTTCTCTCCTTCCATAGCCCCCATGTAACAAAAGGAGGAACTTGATTCCACAAATCCACAATAACATTGTGAGAGAAAGGACAGTTTGACCATCCTTCAATAAACAACTTCAAAGAGTTTGGAAACACCCAATCAGAAGACAGCAACTACAACACCTTGGACCACACTTCCCTCACATAATTGCAATGGAAGAACAAATGAGTTATCAATTCTTCCTCCTGTTTACATAGAGAACACCAATTAACCAGTTGGAACCCTCTCTTAACTAGGTTATCAATGGTGAGGATATTGCCATGGGCAGCTGTCCACCAAAAATAATTGATTTTACGAATCAGATTCTTAAGCCACACCACTTTCCAACAAGAATTAGGAACAACATCTTAGATCCTCTCCAAATCTTCATAGGTCTTTCTAACCGAGAAGCAGCCAGAGGAGCTGCTTTTCCAGAGCCATTCATCCTCCCGTCCTCTATCAAACCACTTCGCCTCCCCAATAAAATTGTGCAAGTTGGTGAGGAGAGGATCCCAGTTCACTTGTCTTTGACCCCGCAAATTATTTCTCCTTAACAAGGCATCAAAATCCTTCCATTTTGGTTCCTCCCCCTCCCAAATTATATAATCACTCACCTTTTTGCCACAAATTCTTTGGAGGCTACACTTTAGGGGATTCAAATCCTCACAAGAAAATAGGGTGGCATTCTCAATCCAAGGATCCTTCCAGAAATCTGTGTTAATCCCATTCCCTGTTCTCTTCCTTGCCCCCAACTTCAACACATTCCTTAATCTGATAAGATGGTTCCATAAGGCAGAACTAGGAGGAAGATCCAATTGAGATAGGAAATAGCCAGAATTCTTGTTTCTCAAGTACTTGGCTTGGAAAAATTTCACCCAATTTTAGCTGTTAAGGCTTTGTTTAGAATATGAATTATTTGCATCCCTAACCCCCCATACCTTTTACACCTACAGACTTTATCCCAGCTAACAAGAGATAGTCCATTTTTTTCCTTTGTTCCAGACCACAGAAATTTCCTTTGAATCTGTTGTATCCTCTCCCCTATATGAGCATGAATTTTAAACAAAGAAAGATAATACACTGGAATATTCTGAAGAGAGGCTTTAAGGAGTTGGATTTTTCCTACCAAACTTAGCAGCTTCCCCTTCCATCCTTCCAATTTATGTTGAATCCTTGCTAATAATTGGTTCTAGTAATTATTTTATAATCTCTTGGAAAACAAAGGAAGCCCCAGGTAGGTATCAGGTAACTCAGCTTCTTGACAACTCAGAATTATTTTCACTTTGTCCCTAATCTACTGATCAGTGTTGAAAAAGTAAATTTTTCTTTTATCATAGTTAATGCACTGACCAGGAACAACAGCATAATCATTTAGAATCTATTTCCATAAGCAAGCTTCCCCAACCAATAGGGTATCATCAACAAATTGTTGATGGGAATTAGGCCTAAGAGAGGAAGCAACCTTGATACCTTTAAGAGCTTGCACATCAACCAACCTTTGAATATTCATTTCTAGGGCTTTAGCAACTATAATAAACAAGTATGGAGAAAGAGGGTCCCCCTGCCTGAGACCACGACCGCAGGAGAAGAAGCCTTGGGGGACACCATTAACCAAAACAAAATACTTAGGTGAAGTGACACATACCAAGATCATCTTTAAAAATATTCCATCTATCCCATACTTATTAAGAACAACAAAGAGGAATGGCCAAGAGACCCTATCATAAGCTTTAGAGATGTCAATTTTGAAGGCCATCCCAGGTTTTTTTGAATGCTCCATAGAGTGGATTATCTCATGGGTAGAGATAATTGCATCAAGAATGTTTCTGCCCTGAACAAAACCTTTTTGATTAGGAGCTATTATTTTTCCAAGCACCAGTTTAAGTCTAAACACCAAAATTTTAGAAAAACAATTATAATCCGTATTACAGAGGCTAATAGGTCTAAAAAAATTCATAGTTGAGGCATCGGCAGTTTTAGGGATAAGAGCTATAAAAGTGGCATTCAAATTACTTAACAACCTTCCCGACCTAAAAAAGTCTCTAGCAGCATTAAAGAGACCATTTTTAACAATTTCTTAGTAAGTTTGAAAAAAATAGGGGGAAATCCATCAGGACCAGGGACTTTAAGAGCTCCAAACAAAAACACAACATTTTTTACTTCTTCCAAAGAAACGGCATTGGTCATCATCTTTAAGTCTAAGTCAGAGACAACATTAGGGATTGTTGAAAAATGAGGTGTTTTCTTAGCTTAATACTCTATAAAACTTTAATATTGTTGATCTAAGTAAGCTCTTTCTTGTTACATATATTCTTTGTCGGTGATTATCTTGATTAATTCATTTTACTATTGTAGAATGAAGAGAGAAGTTGATAGAAGAACTAGACAGGATGTTAGAAAGATCACACAAGATGTACCGTGAAGAAACCCTTTCAGGAAAAAACTCCACCAAGAATTATTCTATTATTCAATCTCTAAATTACAATAGCTCCAATTCTTGCTTGAGAATGCTTCTTTTGTCTTTACCAATCTTCTTCACAACCTACAATAACAATTCTCACAACTCTATTCAACTTGCTTGAGATAAATAGGCTTTAATCAGCTTTGTAAACTCAACATGAGTTACAATTACAATGCACAAGCCCTATCCCTAAAAGGTACGCCATATCTCATGCAAATAGGGTTATCTCATGAAGAACAATGCTAAAACATGTACTTCATCCATTTGGGCATCCCAAACTGAAGCTACAACTCATCCTTCATTCTAGTGATAATTCCAAAGCTCTTCCTCAAAGTTGGTGCCCTTAAGTAATCCTACTTAACTGAGCCTTCAAAAATATCTTATCATGCATGAGAGGTAAATTCAATAAAGCATCTTGGGCATCCAAGTTGGCTCCAAGTGATTTATAGTTAACTGAAACATTTACTCAACACCATTCATGCAAGAATGGTCATCCCCTGTTAACTGGAGGTAGTCCCTGTTATCTGTCATACAACTCAATGTTATTAGCCATGCATTCCAAGTTAACTAAAGCTAACTACATGCAACTCAAAATAACCAACATACATGCAACTAAAGATAACTGAATCATAACTGAACTGAACTGAACTGAACTGAACTGAACTTCATGCATGCAAACATCAAATCCTAAATCCTAGGAACATTACATGCATTTAGAAGTGTTATCTCTTACTCTGAATAGTTAACTGAACTCAAGGTGAGTGTCGCCTTACCATGTGTGCACCCACATGCTCCTATTATTTAGGAATAACTACAAATGTCAATTTCATGATTTATTTCATCCAAATAATAATCTCATCCTAATCTTAGTGTTGTTGAACACATTCCAAGAAATTAGGAGATACATGAAATAATTAATGTTTAGGATTTGCAATTAAATGGCATCCTATTTCCAACAGGGATAACATTAGGAAAATCAGCATTAACCTGGGGATCATTAACATGATTTAAAAGATAAGAAGAGAATAAGTTAACAACTTCCCTAGCAATCTCTCTTTCATTTGTAACAATAGAACCATCCTCTTTGACCAACAATCTGGTTTTGTTTCTACTTTTGTGTTTGAGCGTAGATTGGTGGAAAATTTTGGTGTTCATGTCCCCTTCCGTCAACCATTGGACTCTTGACTTCTATTTCCAAAAACAATCCTCCTTTTTGTTAATCTTATACCATTGAGATCTCAGGTCTCTTTCCTTCACACAAATCTCTTCATCCACCAAGCCAAACTCCATACTATCTTGTACCTCTTTTAGACTTTTTCCCAGAGAATTTTTTAACTCAAAAATGTTTCCAAAGGTAAGCTTATTCCACACTTTCAATTTTTGCTTAACTCTGTGAAGTTTTTCAGCCAAACAGAACATAGGAGTTCCAAGGATTGGTTCCTCCCACCATGATTGAACTAAAGCAACAAAATCCGAGTGAGTGCACAACATGGCTTCAAATCTAAAAGGGAAGGGGCCCTTGTTATGATCCACATGTTTTTTCAAAACCAAAGCATTATGATCTGAACCTGACCTAGGAAGAGCAAAGAGAGAACAGAATTGGGAGATATCCCAATTAGCAGAAATCAAGAATCTATCCAATTTAACTTGAATTAAATGGTTCCCAATCCTCCTATTAGACCAGGTAAATTTAGTGCCTTGAAGAGGAATATCAATCAGACCTACCGAATTGAAGAATTCAGCAAGCTCCATCATACTATCCGAGTAATCATCCAATCCTCCTAAATTTTCTGAAGGAAGGAGGGGAGAATTGAAGTCCCCTCCCAACATCCAATGTTCATCGCACCTTTCAGAAATAGCTTCACTAAGTTATTCCCAAAACAAAACTCTATCTCTGCTAGAATTAGGGGCATAGATATTTACAAGATTCCAAGACTCCTGAGAGCCAGGATCTTCCAGGGTAATCTCAAGGTGATTCTTACTAGTTGATCGTAAAGAACCTTTCCATTTAGAGGGATTCCAAAGGGTAGCAATACCACTTGATGCTCCTTCAACTTCACAAACAAAAAAACTAGCTCCATGCCAGAAATTAACAATAGATTTTTAAAAAAATTCTTTCTTCATGTTCGTTTCTTGTAATAGGACATCAACTTTATTATCCAGGATGCAGGATTTAACCAAAAACTATTAAAAGGGACTGTTAAGGCCCCTAATATTCCAAGAGACGTACTTCATTAAAAAAAAAAGCACCCTCCCTCCCCAATACCAAACAGTTCCCAAACTACTTTTTCTTGGGCTTCAATCCCATGATCGAATCCAAGGTTTTTTGTTTTCCAGCAGCCATCTCTTACAGTGTCTTTCAATCTTGATTCCTTCTGGGGGGGTCTTCCCACCTTATTTCCCCCTCCAACATCCGGTTTCTTTTTCTTTTTGCATTTTGTGGTTGCTTGTGACCATCCCTCATCATCCTCCTTATCACTTGATCCTTGAGGGAATTCGAGAATGGCCAGCGACTCATTTATATTTTAACACCAAACTGGGAGACAGGATTCAGCTCCTCCAAAAATAGATTTGCTTCTTGAAGAACATACTCTCCCTCCTCCAGGACTTCCACAGTTCCTTTTGACAGCTCATTAGCCTTCAGAACCTGGACATTCCACACCTCCTCAACATGGACCTTAACCTCCTGAGCTTCAACATGAGCAACAACCAACACCTCAGAAACATTATCCTTCAAAAGGGGAATGGACACCTTCTAGGGGGATGCAAGAGGAGGTTGCACACTAGAGTCCATGGCTTTAGGCGAAATATCACCTTCAGACCTCTTATCTTTAGCTTTGGAACTTTCACCCAGACCCGCACAAGAGTCAATAAGGTGACCAAATCTCTTACAATGTTGGCAAAAGAGGTGAGCATTTTCATACTCTAGGGGTTGGGTCCAGTTTCCAAACTTAGACTTAAGCAAAACATAAGAGGGAAGAATTGTATTAACAACCACATTGACACAGATACGAGCATACACAAGCCTCGATCTCTCCTGGTTGATTTTATCAATGGCCAGTAGACTCCTGAAAGAGTTAGCAATACCCTGTAAAATTCATTTCTCCCAAAACTCCAAGGGAAGCCCTGGAAGGCAAACCCAAGTAGGTGCAGATGCCCCCAAAGTCGACGGGTCAAAACCCGGTTTCCATTTACAAAGAGAGAAATTTTTTAAAGCCTAGGTCAAAAGCCTAAGGACCTCTAGTTAAAACTTTCAACATATCCTCATATACCACAAAAGAGAACATAAAAATACCTTGAGGCATGGCATTTATGGTGACACTACCTTTGAGTTCCACGTGGAAGTAGCCCACTAACGAACTAGTTCAATATTTGGCCTAAATGCCAAGAACTTTCCAACCAAATCCATTTTGAGGTTATCCATCGCCTTCACCATAAGGGCCTCAGGAACATCAACTTCCCAGCCAGTAATCAAGCAAGAAGCAGATTCCACGATTCTTTTAGTCAGGGATGGCGAGTCAGACCCCACCAACTTGTCCACGTAGGAAGCGGTAGCTTCCTCCAAAAAAAAGGAATTAATCCCAAACATCGGAGAGAAGGGCGACTTCCCAGAGATTCCATTAGTCTTTTCCCCAGGGGAAAGGACAATAGTACGAGAAGACGTCTTTTCAAAAGTAGGCAGACTGGCCACTGCCACCACAGGCACAACTCCAAAAGAGGGGACAGTGTCCTTGGAATGGGGAGCCCTCCCTCCCCCCCCAAACCAGCCATGAAATAGACAACAGAAAAATAGTGCTGGAATTTCAAAAAAAAACCAGCACGGGAAAAGCAAAGTAGAGCAAAGCCGAATCTACTAATGCAAGGAATTACAATGTTGAGTATATACACTCTCTTAAATGTTGATAACAATTCTTTTGGGACAATTAATGTTTAAGCTTTTAATGATGTTGTTGAATGATCTATTATTTTCATTGTGTATTGTTGATTCATCACCTTTAACTTTATGGATCATGTGTGGAGATTTTAACATGGTTGATGATGTGTCTAACAAGTGTGGTAACCTACCTATGCATTAGGAATCCAGTAAAAGAGAGATTGGTTTGTAATGGTCAATAAATTAATCCTTTTTTATTCTAACATTGGGCATGTACAAAATATGGGTGACCAAAAATTAATCACAACCACTTTTTGGTCCATTCAAGACATTATATCTATCATAAAACAAACAAAAAAATAGAGGTTGAGTTCATTTGAGCCCAATAACCTATCTTTGTAATAGCCAAATGTGAGTGAGGAATATCACAAACACATTTTTGAGTCAATCAAGCCAACAACACAATGCCACCATGACATTTGTGAGGTTGAGGAGGTAAGCTTTTTTGGTTTTTAACTATATAAATTGAATGGAATATCAATTTTACAATGTTTTGATTCAATGATTTTTAATTTTAGGAATTGAAAATCCTTCAAACCTTAGTGAAGGTCATGGACAACCAAAATCTCAAAAAACTCTATAAATTCCTTGACATCCTCCTCAAACACAAGAAAACATAATAGGTGAAATTGAAAACAATAGAAGGGACTCCAAGCATTGATCAATAGGTTGAAAAATAAAAATACAACTAGTTCCCATCAAAAATCCCTTGCCACCTCATTGGAATCTATCATCTCTCGTATATATTCCATGAGTGGCCAAATTAACATGTGATCTAAAAAGAGGGAGAAAGCATGTTAATTTTATTCCATAAAAATTTCAAACCAATAAGTGAAAGAGAAAAAAATATTGAAATCTAATTTGTGTGCATTGTTCATTGATTGATAAACCAATGCACCCATGCACACAAGCTGCAAGAGGTTTCATATTCATTGGTGCCAACACCAAGAATAAGGAATTTTTTTGGGAGAGGTGGCACAGATAGAATTTGTCCATCTTTTATGCAACAACAATGAGGTCCCATAGTATTTTTTGAGGAAACTCTATTGTGAGTGTGTTCTTAATGAGATCCAAAATAGTATTTATATGTGTGACTTCTAGGGTAGAGGCAAAGGCTTTGCATAGGATAGATAGGGAGCATGTCATTCTTAGGACCAAACATGAAGACCCTTACTAGGAAATACATTCATCACATCATGGTCCCTTTTGTTGTGAAGGAGAGTGTTGAGGTGAAGACTCTATAGTCAAAACTATGGGTTTGTATGCGATTATGGGCTTGAATATGTTCAAGATGCATGGGGCTAAGAGCATAAAACATCCATATTTGACTATATGGTGTTCACACCTGAGTTATTAGATAGGACATTCGGTTTTGATGGAAATGTAATTTTGAATAAGGTTAAATAAAATTTACTATATTTCCTTTGAAAATCTAAGATTAACTATATTCATCTATGATGATTGAAAATTAATGTAAATTACCTCTAATAAAATTTGAGGGTCAAAATGTTCAGCCTACTTTATTTGGCCCTACACCTCTTGATTATGTGGCCATGTTTAGTCTACATGTCTAATTAGTAAACAAATATTAAATATAGTAAATGTAAATATGTTTTTCTCATATGAATGATAATATTAAAATTCAAATTTGATTATGAATATGTGGATGTTGGACCTTCAACATCAAGACTTTTGAGTGGGAGTACTTATACAAGTTTCATTGAGGTAAGGTTTTTACTATTTTTAATCATTGTTTGTAAATAATGTTAGGTATATTTTGGTAGAATAATGTTTTTCTATTTTTAGTTGATGACATCAATTCAAACTCCTAATATTCATGGCACAATGGAGGTGGGAATTATTGTATAAATTTTGTCTTCAATGCCTTTGATGGAGGTATGAGTCAAGTTGGTAAATTTCATATTCTATTTCTTGTTTTATTCCATGTATATTAGAGTAAATTTGAACAATATTCATTTGTAATTTGTAATTTATTTCTTGGTGCTTTTCATAAGGGGGTCAAAACTCTAGTTTTTGCACCTTTCCCTCAAAAAGATGAAGAGAGGCAACAAATGATTGAGGTTGATTATCAGCTAGTAATAAGTGATTATTCACTTATATGCATTATATATTTTATTTTTCCATATTAATGTGTACATTTTTTTATTGTATTAAGTGGTCATCCAAAAAAATTAGAGAGGAGGTCAAGTTAGTAAATTTGAAATCAACAAACATCGCTTACTTCTCCATCCACTCAATAGATAAAGATTCAATGACTCTTCCATCCAAATCTAGAGGATTAATTATATTATGACTTTGTTGTATGCCTATATGGATTTCTTGTACATATATTTTTGTATTATTGATATATGGCATTGTATGCATATATGGCTTTGTTGTAAGCCTAAATGGATTTCTTATATATATGTATATTATTGTCTCACCAACATATAACATTGTATGCCTATACAATTTTTTTTGTGAATACATATTTGTTTTACTAATGTTGTCTATATTTGATATAAAATGAGAGCTTAGGTTTGTAGTTTGTTATACATGTTATGTGATTGTTTGCTATATATCTTATGTTCTTCATTCTAGAATGTATTTTCATATTTATATTTTCCTAACACACTAAGATCTATTATTTTTCTATTTAAGATAATGATTATAAGACTTGTTCATGCACCTAAAATGATTAATGAACTTCTAGTTTCAAACAAAAAATAATGGACATAATCTCACTATCGTGACCACATGGATCATCATCTCATGAAAAATTGTCATCGCATGCACCTTGTTATCCCATGATTGTGAAAATAGAATATAGAAATTAAACCTCCTAATACATAATAAAAATGCTCATGTTCTAAAAATGAGTAAGCAATATATATATATATATATATATATATATATATATATATATATATATATATATGTATGTATGTATGTATGTATGTATGTATGTATGTATGTATGTATGTATGTATGTATGTATGTATGTATGTATGTATGTATGTATGTATGTATGCATATGTATATAGATATGCATGTGTTTGTATGTATATATAAATATGTATGTATGCATATAAATATGTGTACAATTGTATATGTATGTATATATAAACATGTGTGTGTATATATATGTATGTATGTATATACATATATATCAAATCTTGTAAATTCAAATTATGATGCTAATCATTCTACCTCAATTGGTGTAGTTCACAATTTGTTGATTAACATGCCTTATCAAATGGAAGTTCAAGGTTATTGGACAAAGGATAATCTCATCAAAATATTTGAATCGTGTGTCTCACTCCCCTTCCTACTAATCCTCTTCTTCTATTTTCCCTCCTAGCTCTTCTTATCCCAATTTAGGTATGTCATGTTTCATGCTTCATCAAACCTTCCACTAATCATCTCCTCATGCTTACTTTTCATATTTAGTTTAACCATCTCTATTCATCCTATTGTTCCTACTTCTCATCCCACTAACTTCTTATTCATACTTATCATGTTTTCACCCCATATTCATTCAATATCCCTCATCTTATCTATATTCCCATTATTTCTTATGTTTCCACATACTCTACTCTCCATACTGTTAATGTTCATCCATCTACTCTTGTAACCATCCTTAAAAGGCTTAAGTATATCCAAGTAAAATTTGATACCTTACCCGTTTGAATTAAAAAGGTCATTACTAATGAAATAAAACATAACTCAATTACAAGTTTTTAAGATTATTTCTTATCCATTTCTAATTTTCTTTAAGAAATCTCATTTTGAAATGCATAATGGTAATGGGGACCCTATGACACATTTGATATCATTTTTAATGCTACATGTTTGGATATTATTTATGATGATAAGCCTTCTTGCTAAGTTCTTCTAAGGAATTTGATATATTGTGTGAATGAATGGCTATATTCTATTCATCATGGATCTATACATTTCCTCTCTATTTAGATAGTATTTTTGAAAATTACTTGAATATCAATATTGACTTAAAGGTTAAATTATAAAGATGAAATTCTACATGTTAGTTTTGTGACAATGTGATTACCATATTAGTTTTGTGAAAATGTGTTAAATAATGAAATATAAAAATATACATCAAATATATATAAATTTCCATACACACATATAATCAAATTTATAAATGACTATATATACAAATAAATTTATAAATTTATGGATATGCATGTCCATGTAAATGTCCATAAACATAAACATAAACATAAATGCTCATAAATGTATAAATAATTAAACATCCACACACATGTTAAATACAAATGTCTATGTAAACAATATCTAAATAAAATTTCATAACCATAAATATCCATAGGGATCTATCGACAACTCCTAGTTGATTGACCCTTAGAGTGAGAATATTGCTTAGATAGATGCATAGAACTCTACAAAAATATAATTATTTATTAGAATATTGATTTCAAATATATTTTATTATACTTAATTGTACAAGAATATGTTCTAAATGATAAATATGTTGTCAAGTGAAGTGCATGTGCATACACGCTTTTCCCTCAAACTAGGAGTATCGCCTTCCATCTCAACCTACAAATTCATGCCAAAATGAAATATTTCAATCTCAAATATAACTTATTGTACCTAACTACAATAATATGCTTTAAATGATAAATATATCACTTTTCCACTTCTGTCAAGTGATGCGCATGAGCATGCATGTTCTACCATTGAAATAGTAGTATCACCTACCGACTCAACCTACAAATGCATGTAAAAATAAAATATTGATTTCAAATATAAGATTTATTCTAGGACTACAAGCATTTATTTTAAATTTTATAATATAAATTTAACTTAAAAAGTTAAAAGTTGTATACTTGTGTCAATATACTATGACCTTGAGTACCACACTCTGCAACTACAATGATGTCATCCATTGTCTCATTTAAATTTATCTCATCCCTCAATAGCTCTAGCAATGATGAATGCAATATATTGTGAAGGTGTGATGACATTGATCCTTATGAAAGCATCTGAGCTACATCATCCATACACCTTGAAACTTGCTCAACTAAATCACATGCATATGGAGTGATAAAAAGGTCAGTAGATACAACTTGTGTTGCTCTAGTATGTGACTTGTATTGCTCACTAAAGAATCTAACACCAAGGTGTGCATCAAAAGGTTGTGAGCCAACTACCAAGACTCTACATATGCAAGGGTGTGAAAAACATATGAACTGACATCTAACAAAGGGACCCCCAACTAGGATGATATTACCTTATATGCCCTCATCAGGTCCTTAGACAAACAACATGTTGCACTTTGAACCTGACTATCACTTTTAATGAAGTATATATCATCTAGAGATGGCATACCAATAAAATGATAGGGATCTAGGTGAGAATATGACTTGCATGAATTCATAATCAAATATTGTCCCACATGATCTATATATTGTTTGAGTCTACACAATAAGCTCAACAATACTATCAATTTCTTCCCTTTAGGAAGCAATGAATACATGATCACCAATATCACTAAGCAATGGAGAGATCATAGAGATCCTCTCAACAACCAAAATCCTATTAGCAAGAGGCTTTTGATCCGCACAATGATATGGCTCTATTTCACATACCTTGTCACACATATACCACAAATATGGAGGAAAACCTAAATGGTTGATTTTAAGACCTAAATGAACCTTATCATACAACTATTGTGCAAAATATAATAAAAATAGGAATCAATAAATATAGGGTAAATCAATAGTGCCATCAAAGGGTCTACACATCTAGTCATCAGATATACCCTAACACTAGTTCTAGGGGCATACTGAGGAAAGCAATCCATTTTGATAATTTATTTTGGCACACTTAGTTGCATTGTGTTCAATGAAACATCACCTAATTTTTATCATATTTAGGCGATAATAGTTGCTAAAGTCTCACCAAAATAAGTTGAAACACTCCCTAATGAATATATAATGTGAAGTAAACTATCCAATATCTTGTTGTAGCTTGTTTTGTAAACACTAGTAATTTTAGGGTCATTTAAAATTAACTAAAATATAAATTGATCTCCCTATTTTTTATGTTTGAAAATTTAATTATTGAGTGTGATCGTGACAATAAAACGTAGAAATAAAACCTCTCAATACATAATAAAAGAATATTATATATGACGCATATGCATCATGGGAGCATGCACAAACAAAACCAACCCTCTATTTCAAATTTTCAACATGTAACCCATTAGCATATATATTAGTCAACATACCATCATAAATAGGGAATCAAAATCTATTTACTCAATGCCACCTCACATGCATACCATAATAGGCACATTAAGGTCAAATTTTAAATTTTCAAACTAACATATCTCACAAGTGCATGCTTGGTTGTAAAATCTATCCTAGAATGTGAATATACATAAAGAATGGAATCTAAGATCGATTCCCCGTGGTAGTATTCATATTTTATTAAATAAGGTACAACACTTTGTCTAAATCCATGGCTAGGTTATAGCTAATAACCTCATACTTAGCCCTCATATAAAAGAAAACAACTTATATTTTAGAAAGGTAAATGTTATGTGTAAAAAATATTTGGAGACATAGCTATATCTCTACTATAAGAGTTTTTTTTTCATATTCACTCAAATCCCATGAGTAATCCCGCTCACTTTAATACATGTTACACCATGACATAGAGTCACCATGCATGTGGGATTGAGACATGTTACACCACTCACTCAAAACCCATAAGTGACTTGTTCTAATTTATTTTTTCCTTTTGAAGGTAGCTAGATTAACACATTCCCTATGAGACATACAAGGCATGTTACACCATGGAAGGGATGATGCAAGAAGTTGGGTACACAAAAAGTTCAAAAAGTGGAAATGTTTTTGTTGTTTTTCAGAATTTGTCACACTTGGACTGAAAATTTGAGGCACTTCCACAATGAATCTTAAAAAAAGTCAGAAATTCTAGTTTCCAAATATGTAAATTATTAAAATACCCAGTTTATAGAAATTAAATTTTGATAAGGATCTATAAAAACCACTTTTTAAAAGTCCCTGGTTTTTTACCATACCAAGCAGGTGTATGGACAACACTTTTTGACCCAAATAAAATTATTTTGCTAATTCCTTTTAGGAAAAGAGAGCTAACAACATGAAGTTTGGGATGGATTTTTTTTTGTAATTTTTGGTTGAATATTTATTTTTTTATTAATTTCGTATTGGCCTTAATTGATGTTTTTTCAAATCAACGTGTACGGACAACATAATTGGACCTAAACAAAACCTTTTTTGACTCTTTTTTTTTTCATTATGTAGAAAATTGTCTGAAGTTTGGTCCCATATAATTTTTTTTACAAGAAATTCAACCAATACAAAGTTATTAGAAAACCAAAAAAACTTGATATTTCAAGTTTAAGGCCTAGTTTGCTTAGAAATTAATTAAAAAATAACAAACGTAATCCAATTTTAACAAAAATTATATATTTAGAAAGTAGACATTGTGTTCTATAATGGGTTTTAATTTTATAGACTCATTCAGAAAAAAAGTCCATCATCTATGTTGTCAAAGTTGGACATTCTTCTTCAATCTGCCTTAGTTTTTTAGTTGTAGGTCAAAAGTTAAGGCTCGGATTGCCAAGCCTTTCCCAAGCCTAAAACCAGCGCTGAATTTGGTATGGGAGTTCAACTTTTAAATAACACATATGTGTTATGGAAACGTGTACGCGTTTAATAACGCAAATGCGTTACGTTTTGGCCATTGGGAGACCGTAACGCATACGCGTTATGAAATGCGTACGCATTTTTTGAACATAACGCGTACGTGTTTCATAATGCATGCGCGTTTCTATTTCTATAATAGCCGTTTTTCCTAATTTGGAAAATACTGGTAAAACACGATTTTCCTGCAACATTCCTTTTCTGTAGTACGGTCCGAAAGTGTCATTTTCTACATTTTTTATTGCAAATTTGTCTTGTGCAGGGCATATTCTATTCAAATTGTTGGAAGAGAAAAAGTGCAAGTTAAATTTTCTGAAGTGGAATCAAGTGCAAGAACTTTTTACAAGAAGATTTGGAAAAAGTGAATTTTTGGATGTACTCATGATGATTTTGTACTTCAGAGTTTATAGAAAAAATGATCTTCATAGTACATAGTTTAATTTGAATATTTGAAGGAGGTGGCAATTTTAAAATAGGTTTCTTGAATTATTGTTTTTGTCATCAAAGAGGGTTTGGTAACCATGGGTGATAAGAAAAGACAAAGAAAAATATGTAGAAAGGTAATGACACCCGAAGAAATTCAAGCAAATAAAGACAAGGAGGCAAAAAGACAAAGGGAAAGGAGAGAAAGGATTCGTCAAATGAAAGATTTGGAAGCATCTAGTTCCAAGAATGTTGAAGAGGAAGCCATGAATGATGAAATGAATGTAGATGATGCAAATGTGGAGATGGTGAATATGGAAGAAAATGCAATTATGGAGACAAACCCAACTATGCCTTCAACTTCAACTTTAAATGATATGCAAACAACTTTGGGTGTGTCTTCAAATCCACCTTCCAATGATATGGAAAATGCACCTATTCAAACAATCTATCCAGGTATGTGTTCAAATCCAAGTTTTTATAATATTGATATTGCTTGTTTAGATGAAGTTGGATACACAATTGATGAGATCAATAATACTAGGGTTGAAACAATGCAGAAACAAGAAAATGATGAAATTATATCTTATGAGAATGTAAATGAGAATGAAATCCCTAATATTGATGAAAATGAGAATGAAATCCCTTTTACATTTGAAAATGAAAATGAAACCCCTTGTGTGAATGAAAATGAAACTCCATCTATGAATGAAGGTGAAAATGTTTTTTTTACAATTGAAACAAATGTGCTAGATAACAACCTTCGTGGTAAATTTTCTTCAAGACAAATTAGAAATTATGGAAATAAAATATATAAAATGTTTTTTTATAGAAAGAAATTAGGATTCCAATGTCAACTCATGGTGCAATTGATGAGAATGTTTAAAATGAGAAAAGTGATGAAAAAATTAGGTGTTTTTTGTAAAACCAAAAAAGAAAGATGATTCAGTAGAACAAGTCATATCTAGTGTTGCTAATGCTATTGATGTTATTGGTAAGAAAAGTCGATCAAAAGATAAGAATGCGGCTCGCCGTGCAATAACAACTGCTCTAGTTGATAAAACAGCTTCAAATAAAAGAATGTTAAGTAAGATTAGTAAATGTATAAACTTAAATCCTAGAACTTTGATAAGAGCTGCTAAAAGAAGAGAAAGTATTGAAAATGATCCTATTAATCAATGTTGGAGTTTTAGTGGTAGACTCCCAAGATCAGACATGAAATTAACTAATGAAATTAAATCTTTAATCAAAAAATTTTGGTATGATAATACAAGAGTATCACCTAACATTAGAGATGTCTTAAAATTAAGGGTGGGTTCCAAAATTCGTGAACCTCATCCAAAGCATCTCTTAGATATGACTCAAACTGAATTATATAAAAAAAAATTAGATGCTTCAATCTTACCATTGAATATTAACATAAGTCAAAGATCATTAGAAAAGTGTAAACCTTGGTATGTTAGAATTAATAAGCAACGAATCTCTTGTTGTTGTAAGACTCATGTACAATTTCATTATTATTATGATAGTTTTTGATATATACGATGCACTTTGCATGCTAACCAAATTAAGTAAAAGATATTTGTGGTATTAATATGCCACCGAAGAATCAAAGATTTTATAGCGTTTGTTTGTAATCCTCTTTAAATGGAAAACTCATTTTTTAAAAGGGATGCATTTCGGAGAATGCGAGTAGATGTAACTTTTCATTATTAGAGAACACGTATGCATAAAAGTAGTTTAGATGAATTTGGAAAACAATTAGTGGATGTAAAAAATTTAAAAATATTGAGTATTCCTTAAAAGATGGAAAAACTGGAAAATGTGTTGAGCTAATTGTGGAAAAGTTAGTGTGCATGCTTTTATTATTGAATTTAAAGATAAGTTTTGCACCAACACTCTTGCACGCTCATTGGCTTGATAATCAATTTCGCTATAAAAACATTTCATTGAACTATATTGTCAATTGTTGATTTTGCTGAAAATTACTCTTGCTCCACAAGAAGAAATTCAATCAAAATATTATAATTCAAAGGCAAGTAGCTATATTTGCTCACATGAGGACATGCCAAGATAGTACAAGATAATAGAAATTTTTGAGAGAGTACCATTTTTATGTGAGTGATAGTTGATTGCATTCATCTGAGTTTGTTCAATATTGTTTTGATATATTTTATAAAAATAAAAGAGAGAGGAATTCAAATTAGAGAACATCTCATATGGTCGAGCACTGCACTCCGTCAATTCAAAAATGCTAGAATGTTTTATTGGCTATGTAGAGTTCATAAGGAAAATAATATCCAACACATATGGAGTTTTTTTGAAGCTGGTCATGGTAAGGGAGAACACGATGGAGCAGGTGCATGTGTAAAAAGAGCTCTTGCTAGAGAGCAACTAAAATTTGAGGATGCTACAAAATTTAGAAATGCATGTGCAATTGTAGATTGGTGCAATACCAAATTATCTACAAGAACAAGTGAGAAATCAATAATTCGATGCTTCTTTTGGTTAGTTGAAGAAAATGATATTTTTTCTCGACAGGATTGTGAAACAATTAATGGAAGTGCAAAATGGCATTCATTTAAGAGTTTGAATGCAAACACATGCACAATATGGACAAGGGAGTTGGCATGCTATTGTCAATTTTGTATTGTAGGTGATTGGCAGGCATGTGAAAATATGGAATGGGTCGAACAATGGCAAGAAAGAGCTTTAACGCCTACATCGACACATGATCAACATGAAATGACAATTGAAGATAATCAAGTGTTCGTGACCGATGATTAAGGATCGTGTTTCGCATCTTGTACAAGAAGGTACATTATTTATTGAGTTGAATTTTATGTATGCATGTTATATAAGTTAAATATAAGTCACTTTATTGAATTTTGTATTTATTTTTGGCAGATATGTATGTTGTTGTTGCACCTTCAAGGGAATGGGAAGAGTGCATGCAGTACCGTTGGCTAGATGTGTTGAGAGAAACATAAGTTACATACCAGAGTGGACATGATGACAACTTTGAGTATCTAACGTTCAAGTGGTTGTCATGGCACCGGCTCGAAATATTTGATGAGAAAGAATGGCTTGCCTGCATTTGAAGATTATGAAAGACACAAGAAGATTATGTATTATTCACATTTGATTTTGGCAACCAATATAAAACTAGTTAGATATCAAGGGAGGCCTACTAATAAAGTTTTATGGACAATTTCAATGGATGATCATGAGACAATCATAGATGCATTACAAAAAGAGAGGATGCAGATGGTACAATAGAGTAAATAAATATTGGTAAGTATATCTAGTTGTATATATATTTAATTGATATATATATATATATTTGTCTTTAATCATTTCCTAATTAAAGTTTTATATCATTTTTTTTTTTTTTTCTCCCAAAATTAGATGCTTTACAAAAAAGAGAGGAGATGCACATATATTACAATGGAATTTGAATCTAGAGACAGGTAACTATATATAGTTCTAGATACATTTAATTGATACTTTATAATTGATTTCATATCCCCTTAAGCCATTCTCTTAAAACCCATTAAGTCATCCTCTTATGTACCATTAATCCATCCTTTTGCAGCCCCTTAAGTCATTCTATCAACTACCATTATTCCATCCTCTTAGGACCCCGTAATCCATACCCTCATATATCTACCCTTAATTTGTCCACTTGCATCCACTTAAGTCACTCTCTCAACACCCCTTAATTCATCCTCTTAGGACCCCTCAATCAATATCCTCATATATCTACCCTTAATCCATCCACTTGCATCCCCTTAAGTCACTCTCTCACACCCTCGGGTTTAAATTCATTCTCTCAACTCTTAATCCACCCTCTTACATCCCTTCAACCTAATTCTATCAACTCCCCTTAATCCACCCTCTTACATCCCTTCAACTCATTTTCTCAACTCCCCTTAATCCACCCTCTTGCATCCCTTCAAGTCATTCTATCAACTCCCCTTAATCCACCCTCTTGCATCCCCTTAATCCACCCTCTTACATCACTTTAACTCATTTTATCAACTCCCCTTAATCCACCCTCTTGTATCCCCTTAATCCACCCTCTTACATCACTTTAACTCATTCTCTCAACTCCCCTTAATCCAATCTCTTACATCCCTTCTTCAAACTCATTCTATCAACTCCCCTTAATCCACCCTCTCTTGCATCCCCCTTAATCCACCCTCATACATCACTTTAACCTATTCCTCTCAACTCCCTTAATCCACCCTCTTGCATCCCTTAATCCACCCTCTTACATCACTTTAACCATTTTATCAACTCCCCTTAATCCACCCTTACATCCCTTCAACTATCTCTATCAACTCCTTAATCCAATTTTGCATCCTTCAACTCATTCTATCAACTCCTTATCCAATTCCTCTGCATCCTTAATCCACCCTCTTACATCACTTTAACTAATTCTATCAACTCCCCTTAATCCACCCTCTTACATCCCTTCAACTCATTCTATCAACTCCCCTTAATCCACCCTCTTACATCCATTCAACTCATTCTCTCAACCCCCTTAATCCACCCTCTTACATCACTTTGACTCATTTTATCAACTCCCCTTAATCCACCCTCTTACATCCCTTCAACTCATTCTATCAGCTCCCCTTAATCCACCCTCTTTCATCCCCTTAATCCACCCTCTTACATCACTTTAACTCATTCTATCAACTCCCCTTAATCCACCCTCTTACATCCCTTCAACTCATTCTGTCAACTCCCCTTAATCCACCCTCTTACATCCATTCAACTCATTCTCTCAACTCCCCTTAATCCACCCTCTTGCATCACTTTAACTCATTTTATCAACTCCCCTTAATCCACCCTCTTACATCCCTTCAACTCATTCTATCACCTCCCCTTAATCCACCCTCTTGCATCCCCTTAATCCACTCTCTTACATCACTTTCACTCATTTTATCAACTCCCCTTAATCCACCCTCTTACATCACTTCAACTCATTTTATCAACTCCCCTTAATCCACCCTCTTACATCCCTTCAACTCATTCTATCAACTCCCCTTAATCCACCCTCTTGCATCCCCTTAATCCAACTTCTTACATCCCTTCAACTCATTCTATCAACTCCCCTTAATCCACCATCTTGCATTCCTTCAACTCATTCTATCAACTCCCCTTAATCCACCCTCTTGCATCCCCTTAATTCATCCTCTTAAAGGACCCTTAAGTCATATCCTCTTACATCTCCTTAATCCTCTTAGGACCCGTTAAGCCATATCCTAGGGTTCATGAGATGCATCCTCTTAACTCCCCTTAAGGAATTCTCTTAAGACCCCCCCTTAAGCTATCTATCCTCTTAGGTCCCCTTAATCCATCCTATGGCTAACATCATTTGAATTTGTATGGAATTTACTATATGTAGTTCTTTTCTTGCATGAATTTTTTACTTAAATAACTCGTAAAAATTGTAGTTACTTACATTAATTATTTTTGCAAGTTCTCATCAAGTCGGTCTACAATGTGATTGTTGAACTGAAAAACTATTTTATCTAGAGACTATGTAAATATCAATTTTTGGTATTCACCTAAAAGTTGATAACTTCTATCAGTTAAATATTTAGTTTAAAATTTAGTTTCTAGATTAGAGAATAAGGCTCAAAGATATACAGGAACTATCTATCTCTATAGGTAGTTTTTTCTTTTAGTTGATATGCATTCCATTTCTCTTCTCTATAATTTGACCCACATGTGGTCCTATTAGACTGAAAACAAGAATGAAATTCATGTGATTTTGCATTAGCTTTAGGAAATCCCTTCAAAAGGAGAGTTGGACCCACTCTATTAGAAGGAGGTGATTCTTTGATGTATTTTCATTTTATGGTTTTTAGTAGATATTGTTATGATATATTTGTTTAAATTAGTTTTATTCATTTTCTATTTCTTTCAACTTCCAAATGTACTAAAATTGTAAATAATCTAAAATCAAAATAAAAAATTTAATCTTTTAGTATTTCCTTTCCATGTATGAGTCTTGTTCAGTTTTATCTTTGAATATTTTGTTTTTATGCCTTAATTATGTTATATGTAGTTTTATCATGTGTGTTTAATTTATAGATATCATCCTAATATATAAGTACTTTTTCTTTTATTTTCGATTCAATATTTACTTCTACATGTGTGTGAAATATATGGTAGAGTAGATATTAAATTTTATGTAAGTTTTTATGTTGCAAGGAAAACAATAGAAAGCGACAACTTAGCTATAATAATTTCCTTTTTCATTATTAAGGCTTAGAAACTAAACCACCATCTTGAACTCCATCGAAAATCCTTATCATAGATAGCTCCAAACACCAACTTAGATTGATAAAATTAAATGGTAGGGAATTGACAACTATGGAAAACTATCATTCAACATCCATTTCTATAATAAGATCAAAACTCCTTCTATACAAGCTCACACTCAATCAAAGATAGTACAAAAACCATTACCAAACACCTAGAATCCAAGGCGATTAGGATATGATGCCAAATGAAAGAAGGTAATTAAGATACACACAAATGCTTCCTATATTAATCCTATAAGAGAGTATTATACAAAAATGAAAATTTTAACAATCAAAAGAATGATAAACACAAATGATATACTATAACATGAGGTTTTATATGGGGAAAACCCTTTCAAGAGAAAAACACGACACTCCAAAAGTAGAATCACTTGCATTAATCAACAACAACTATGATTACAATACAAGTAGTAGGCTATGACACTTACACATTAGTACCAACATAAAATTCTAGAGTAATTTTGGTTGCATAATAGTACTTGCAAATATACTCAAAGAACTCATACATTACTCCATCCCAAGCACTAATATTTGGGTGAATAATAAACTAGTAGCCATCACATGGTTTTGGAAAACCATTAGTGAACCCAAAGGGAGTATGATACTCAAATGATCAAGGAAAAAATTCCAATGTTCTCCTTGTTGAACTTAGGGAACACTGGGAGGGGGTGGGGGGTGAATCAGTGTTCAACAAATTTTAAATTTCAATCCAGATGTTAAACCATTCACAACATTTAAACAAAAGTAAAGATGCAAGCACATGAAGGAAACAATCAAAATGCCATAACACCAAGATTTACGTGGAAACCTTGTTAGGGGAAAAACCATGGTGGAAATTAATCCACAATTTATACTATGTTAAAAGTATGAAGAAATGGGGAATGCACATGCATTCAGGCACACTGGCTAGAGCTCACTGCTCAAAATAAGGAAGGCTCACTTCCTTACAAAATGTTTGTGATTACAACAAAAGGTTGAACTGAGAAAATAGCATCTTCAAATGCCTAGTTTTAGTTCTAATTAAGCTCATGTATCAAATTTTGGACCTTTTGTTTGGCTTTGCACTTAGCTCTGCTTTGCCTTAATTTGCTTCAAAAAATCCTCTTCTGCACAAGTAGAATTCACTCAACTGATCTTCTAATATTCACACACACATCTTCTCCAATCTACACACACACTCATATATCATGCACACAAAATGAATTTCTTGAACTCGCATATATATCCACTAGTAAGAATTCAATTACTATATGTCGGCTTCAAATAAAATACAAATATTCTCCATATGTCGGCTCAAATCATGAACAATTTATGATGCCCTTCCATAATTGGCCAAACCATAGCTAAGTGATGATGGGCATCCAGTATGTGAGGGAAATCTTCATAAAAAGAGATTTCCATTTTTTGTTCCTGTTGTTTTATTTTTGTAGATGTTTTTGCATTTTTGGATACCTTTTTCTCAATAAGAGTTTCCTCTTTCATGTTGCTTTTCTACTTTTTCTGCTCAATTGTTATTTTTAGTATTTGAATTTGAAGTTTAAAAAGAAATATAAGGTTAGGATAAAAAATAATAGTCTGGTGAAAGAATCAGGTCAAGAAATTCATGTTTGAACTTATTCAAGTTCTATTTCACTTTTTGCCCTGAAAAACCTTCCAAGCTCAATTTGATATAAACGACAATGCGTGAAAATTTGAAACATAAATAATCCATAAATATATTTGTAGAACATTTTCTTTTTAGATTTAAAATATTATATTGAAGATCCAACGGAGATTAAAAGTTATGGCTCCAGAAGTTGGTCACATGTGCTATCAAAGGGATCAAAGTAATTTTAATGATTACGTGTTGTCTTTGTAAAAACTAAAATCTATTTATCTATTTAATTTTTGAGAACTTTTGAAAGCACATGCTGCTCTGTAATTTTCTATAACTATAAATGTACCTAGATTTTCCTCACATGTAAATTCCAATTTTTGTATTTAAGTCTTGGGTTTGCTCCCTCTCAGGTGGTATCAACCTTGAGCTGTGGATTCACCATCGTCTATTCATATTGTGTTAAAATATTATGTTAATAAATTGGAGAGTTAGAAAGAAGAGATCCATTGGCTGCCAAGGGTTCAGAGCCCTCCGAGTTGCATTCAGGATAGAGTTAGACTAGGAGGTTAGGTGGGCAGAGTAGCTATTGATTGAGATCAAAGTTAGGGGTTAGAAGGTTATTCCAATGAACCCAAAGATCAAATTAGAAGGGTATTAGGGCAAAAATGAAGCTAGGGTTAGTTGGGGTTAGGGATAGCAGTTAAGGTGAGGCATTCATACTTAGGCTTAATCTGTTGAAGAATTGGGGTTTAGATCGAAAGAATAAATAGGATGCAGAACCATTAGAATGGGTTAGGGCTTTAAGTTGGTCAAAATCTCCTTTGATTTTTCTCAAAGTTAAAATGTAGGAGGTTAGTGGAAGATCTTTTGGGCATAGAAATGAAATGAAAGGAAAAATGAAGATGTTACGATTGAAAGCTGGAACATAGTTAACTATCATAGGGTATCAAAATTAATATGTCAAGAGTAAGTTAGGGAAGATTTGGGGGGCACGGAAAGGTGGTTAGAAACTATGTTTCATTTGGTGAGGGCATTAATTTATGATTAAAATCACAGGAAGGACATATATTGAGAAGGCTAGAAGGTCATGGAATGGGTTAAAACAGGGATGTAGAACAATGAGAATTGGAATCTTTGAAGGGGCCCTAGGGTTAGACCACGGTGAGGGAGATGGGTAATAGAGGTAGAATTTGTTTCACACACAAGGTGCAAGTGTGAACAAATGTTGTGAAGTCATTATTGATGGTGGGAGCACTGGCCGATTTATTGTCGGAAGAGATGACCAGAGTTGGGCTGAAAGGAAGGCATCACACCCATAATCAAATGGTTCAGATTCATTGGCTCCGTGAGAAAAGGTATGCATTAGTGCTAGAATTTGTTTTGTCAATGGAAGAAAAATTTTAGAAGGCATGAAACATGAGTGTATGTGTTGTGCATTGATTCCTAGAATGGAAAAGGAAGATAGCGAGAAGGTGCTAGTAGAAGTTTTTGGACTATTGGATGAGTTTGATTATTTACGATAATGTGCACGAGGTTTACCACCTAATGATTGTAGATTGACTTGATCCTGGAGCTAGTTTGTGATAATGACTCATGAATAGCTCACCGCAAAAATGAGAGTTAGGCAGGACAAGTTAGGATTTGTTGAAGGGTTTGATTCGAGAGAAATTACAAGCCCATGTGCGATGCTGCGGTACTAGCACCAAAAGAAGGATGGGGAGTGGAGGATGTATACGGACTCTGGAGCCATAAATAAGATAACAATCAAGTACAGATTTCCCTTGCCAGGATGGATGACTGATGGACTGTTTATTGGGTACGGTACTTCCGGGAGTTGATCTGAAGAGTGGATATCACCAGATCTAGATTTGAGAGGGAGATGAATGGAAGACTGCCTTCAAGACCAAAGAGGGCCTGCACGAGTGGTTAGTCATGCCTTTTGGGCTAACCAATGCACCGAGCACATTCATGCGGCTCATGAATGAGGTACTGAAAGAGTTTCTAGGGAATTTTGTCATTGTGTACTTAGATGATATTTTAATATTTAGTAAGTCCCTAGGTGAGCATTTGATGCATATTCGTAGAGTCTTTGAAAAGTTGAGAGAAGAGAAATTGTTGATTAATCTGAAGAAGTGTAGTTTTGTGAAGGAGTTAGTGTACTTGAGGTTTGTTGTCTTGATAGAAGGTCTCAAGATGGACCCAGAGAAGGTGAAGGCTATTCTAGAATGGCCTACCCCAAGAACTGCTATTGAGGTGAGATCTTTCCATGGTTTGGCCAGTTTTTATAGAAAGTTCATTAGAAACTTCAGTAGTATTTGTGCACCCCTGACTGAAACAATGAGAGGGGATAGAAAAGAGTTCAAGTGGAGCACTGGAGCAGTGAAGAGCTTTGATTTGTTGAAGCAGAAGGTGACAGAGCAACCAATTTTAGCCCTCCCAGATTTCAATAAGGTGTTTCAAGTGCATTGTGATGCCAGTGGTTGTGCCATTGAAGCAGTGATGAGCCAAGAAGGTAAGCCCATTGCCTATTTCAATGAAAAGTTAAATGATGCAAAAAGAAAGTATTCTGTATATGATCGGGAATTTTATGCAATAGTTCAAGCATTAAAGAAATGGAGACATTATCTATTGCCCAAATAATTTTTTTTGTTTATTGATCATCAAGCATTACAATATCTAAGTAGTCAGGGAAAATCAAATCAGAGGCATATGAAATGGGTAGAATTTTTGCAAAGTTACACTTTTGTCTTAAAGCATAGGAGTGGGAAGTCGAATAGGGTTGCAGATGCGTTAAGTAGGAGGAAGACATTGTTGATAGAGATGCAGATCGAAGTGGTTGGGTTCAATGAACTCAAGATGTTGTATCTTGAAGATCCTGATTTTGTAGAAGCTTGGAAAGCTTGCAAGGAGCCTGTTACAGTTGATAGGACAAGGTGACTGGATTTCGTAATCCAGGATGGCATGATGTTTAAGGGAAGCCAATTGTGTATTCTGAGGAGTTCCATGAGGGAGAACCTAATAAAAGAGAAGCACAGTGGAGGAATGGCGGGACATTTTGGTTGGGATAAGACCATTTCCATTATCAATGAGCATTATTATTGGCCTCAATTATCACAAGATGTGAAGAAGTTTGTGCAAAGTTGTAGAGTATGTTAGATAGCTAAAGGAGTGAGTCAGAATATAGGGTTGTATCAGCCCTTACCTATACCAAAGAGGCCATGGGAGGATATAAGTATGGACTTTGTTCTTGGTTTGCCAAGGACACAAAGAGGGAATGATTGATGTTGTGGTAGTTGACGGGTTTTCCAAGATGGCACATTTCATCCATGCCCGAGAGAGACCAATGATGCGGGTCCACTGGCAGCTTGTTCTTCAAAGTGGTGATGAGAACCATGGTCTGCCAAAGTATAGTCTCAGATCGTGATACTAAGTTCATGGGATACTGGGACCTTGTGGAAGTAGTTGAAAAGCGAATTGAACCCGATTCGCACCATCTAAGTGATGGGCAGTTGAGGTTGTGAATAAAAGTGGGTAACCTATTGATGCTTGGTAGGAGATAAACCAAAGGGAGATGGGACTTGATCTTGCAGGAAGATTTTCTTACAACAATTACATCAGCGGAAGCAACTGGTAGATCACCATTCCAGTTGTGTATGGGAGGCGAGTCTGGGACGCTCAAAATTGAGGAAAGATGGACAAGAAGACTAGTGCTAAGGTGAAGAATTTGCAGGCACATCAAGAATATACATGAGAAGGTAAGAGAACATATGAACAAGATGAATATGCAGTATAAGGCTAAGGAAGATCAGAAGAAGAGGTATAAGGAGTTTCGGATTGGTGATGAAGTGATGGTCCACTTGAGGAAAGAAAGGTTTCCAGTGGGAACCTATAACAAACTGAAGATGAAGAAGTTCGGTCCCTGTAAAATTGTGAAGAGGCATGAATCGGGGAATGCATATGAGGTAGGGTTGCCAGATGGATTCAACATTTCCCCTGTGTTCAATATTTCAGATTTGTGAGTATCATGAAAATTAGCGCATGAGTATCAACATTGGAGGCCGGTGTAATTCAGCTCTACTTTAGAAGGAGAAATTGAAAAATCATATGGATAGCCATGTAGGAAGGAGTACTAAAATAGACAATATACTGAATAATATTTGGTGAAGTGGAGGAAGGCCTATCGATTCATCACAGCTATCTAAGGCGAGAGTTGGCCGTTTGGGTTTCCTCAACCATCACGAGGGCGTGTGAGTCACTTCTCAAATTACAGGGTATACGATGGGGAGCATCCCGATGATGTGAGGCAATCTTGCATCACAGGATGATTTCCATTTTGTTCTAGTTGTTTTCTTTTTGTGAATGTTTTGTATTTTGATACCCTTTTCATCGAATAAGAGTTTCCAACTTTCAGAACTACTTTTCTACTTTTTCTGCTCAACTGCTATTTTTAGCAGGTTTGAATTTGAAGTCGTGGGAAGACAAAAATTTATGGGAAGGTTCAGGATGGAAAAATACATAGTCTGGTGAAAGAATTAGGTCAAGATCATTCACGATTTGAAAGTTCTTCAAGTTCCAGTTTCTGCTTTTTGCCTTGAAAAACCTTCTAAGCTCAGTTTGAGGCACTAAACGATCCCGGATGGGCCTGAAAATTTGTGGAAACACCAAAGTAGTCTGCCAAAGGCCTACTTTATGGAACATCATCTTTTCGAGAGCTTTCCGAAAAGGTATTATCATTGAAGATCCAACAGTCGAATTAAAAGTTATGGCTTCCGGAAGTTGGTGCATATTTTAGAAATGTGCTAATTTTCAAATGTGAATTTAAATTTGAATTTCAAATTGTAATTTTGGCGCCAAACCGCCAAAAATATTATCTCGAATGTTGTCTTTGGTTCCAAACCGAAATGGGTCTATTTATAGGCTAGTTTCTGATTTTTGAGGAACTTTTTGGGGAAAGTCCGCATGCTGCGAAAGGGGGATCTGGGTAATTTTCTGTAAGTCTGTAATTTGCATGTATCTCAGAGCTCGAGGATTTGAGATCCTCTGCATGTAAGAGTTCCATATTTTTGAATAAAATATTGTCCTGTGAGTGTTATTCTGTGTCTCAGGTTTGCTCCCTCATCACTAAGACCCAAAAAAATACTTGAACATGAAAAAATTTAAACAATTATCCCTTATACATCCACGAAACGCTACACTCAATAAGTCAGCCACCAATGAGTTAATGAATATAAAATCATCTTTCCGGATCTCCCAACTTGTACACTGATTAATGCAACAACAAAAACTTAACAATAAGATAACATATATGCTTAACAATCTATCTCGGGGATCCACAACTCAAAATGATGATCCAGTGAAGCATACAGATCGTCATACTGACCAAATACCCTGTTCTTCATTCTTTTTTCTGGTAATACTCTATTCACTACTTTGCCTGCCGGTATGAGAAAATTTTGATATGTGGACTAGAATAATGACTTTAGTTGCCATCAATGACAACACTAGAATCCATATGCCAACACTCCTTGGTCTTGGTCTTCCAAGTCATTTTTATTTTATTACAAGTATAACATGTCATATGCCATGAATGCCACATTTGATGATCTAAACTTGGATTCCCCAATTTATCTTCATTCTACCATTCAAAGATGCTCCATGAAAAGTGTTCAAACCTATTGAATAATGTTGGTCAAGATTCCAATGTAATCTCCCTCTTACATGCTCTTACCTATAATAAGAGTCTATCATAAGTAACTCCTATTATGGTGACTTGGAGATGCTCTTACACAACTACTAAGATGTTAGTTGTCACATGACCAAGAGTGCCACTTCAATATGATAATCATACTTCATCATGTAAGGAAAAATTTACTAAAGAAAAATATAGTTCCATCATAAAATATTATTCAAACTTCCCTATGTGAAGACAAATGATGATAAAGATAAAATAGTAATGCATACGAGTATTAAATATTGAACATTAGGAATGCAAGGTTGAGATACATTTTACTAACAAATTTCATTTTAATGTATTAACAAACTTTATAAGTTCAATCTTAATATATCATTTCATTTGTTACTAAGTTTAGTTAATAGGTTATTTTACTCATGGACATGATTATGACACTTTTAAGATGACCCAGTTAAGTTTTGAAGGTACATAATGAACCAAAAATGCTACATAGTAAAATTGCTATCCAATATTTTGTTTTCTTAGTATGAAGATATTGGTGAGAATAAGCTACTATGATAAGAATAAAATGAATGTGACAACTACGGAAACCTAAACAAAAATAAATACAAAAAAAATCTAGTTGATGCAAGATCTCTCTTAATCTTAGCATGCTCCTAAATCACTTTGGAATAATATGATATTTTAGATTTTCTTTATCTTGAATGCTTGGAAATGAAAACAAAAATGTCCCTATATACATGACTACAAGTAGTATTGTGCTTGCCCTACGATTTGGTTCCTCTTGCTAATATTTTGAAACAAATTGTATCGACCATTTTGAATGATGAATGCCATGAAATAGGCTAAGAACTTTCACTTCCAATAAATTTCCTTCCATCTCAACCTTGGTTTGATCTAGAATATCATAATAATTAAATGTTGTAGGTGTAGGTTTGCCTTTGTTTGATTGTGAGGATCATGATTCCTTAGCCATGCCATTTATAATAGTTCACTTGAAGTAGCCTTCTAAGTTGTACATCACAAACAATGGAATGCTTCTATATTCCAAATTGATAGGTAAATGACAATTAGACAAAATTACAATCAATCTATATATAAACACACATGACATCTAAAGAAGTTTTCACAATAAATAGTTTGATCCAATTTTTGTTTACATTATTTTAAAAATAACTAATTTTAAAATTATTATTATTAATTTTTTTAATGAATTCTTTTGACAAACTCACTAATAAGATTAGGAACTCTTAAAATTGTACTCTATACCAAATTTGAGCACTAGAGCATGATATTTTAATCTAGGACACAATTCAAGTTACTTTATATTTAAGGGGATTCATAGAGGCAACACATTCACCAAAATCACATTACTTACAGGAGGCCCTCTAAATCTAAACAAATATGTTTCATACATACAAATGAAAGCATTAAATACTGTCAAACAAATATGAATGAGACTGATTCCCACAGGCCCTCATTTGAGGGGACAAAAAATCAATGTGAACAAATTTTTAAAGTGTCTTTGCTTTGATCACAGGTAAATTTGGGTTAACATAAACTATTTCCAAAGAATCAGTATACCCACATCATTCATACTGCTTAGAATGCCTTTAAGTAGACACACACAAATTTCTCAAAGATATTATGTAACATGGAACTATAGTGGGAAGGAAGATCCAGAGAGGTCTTTAGATCTTTCGATGGCCATCGATTTGGAAGTGTCGGTGAAGATCCAACCATCCATGTAGCAGATTCCTGTACTCCCAGTAACAGTGAAGATCTAACCATCCATGGCAATGAGATATTACAAAATCAGAATAGAAGTGTACTAGGCGTCCAAATGGGACCTCCAGCTTTCTGCGATGACCATTGATATGTCAAGAAACTGCTTGCGATCCTGACACTTGGAAACTGAATGTACGTTCCCCTTGACCCATTTTAGCCATTCGTTTGTCTGATGGGTGTACCAAACAGTTGTACTCTTGAAGGGTTTCCAAAAGAGATAAGCTCTTGTCATTTTCACATAAGACAATCATCTGCAGGCAGTGTTGTGTGATCAAGTCGGCATGTCTTTGAAATGACTATTAAAAGTGAATATCAGTGCAACCTAATTCACTGCATCCAATGGGAATCGCATCGAATTTGGAGTTGGTGAATTTCTATAAAGCTGGCCATCATCCTTACTCAACATCCTTTTATTACTGTGGTGTTTTTAATCTGATAAAGAGGTAGATGGCGTCCCCTCCAACTTCTTGTCAGTCATTGGCATTTTTTATTGGGCATTGACTTCTATTTTGACTGACCATTGAGCAAGTGATTCATGAGACACAAGAGGAGTTTAATTTTATTTTCCTCTGTGCTAAGTTTTAAAAGATATAAATAAAAACTCTATCTTGGACAACAAAAAATACATAACTGTATTAAATTAATGAGGATAGATAAAAACTGAAGACTGAATATTCATAATTGAATTGGCTGTTCATTTACATAAATAGAGAGCAAAATAAAAACTAAAAACTGCGTATATATGCAGTTTTTATTATGCATAAAACTAAGGATAATTTAAAAAAAATAATAATCATACGTTGCGAATTGATCATGTATATCTTATATATCTCTGTGAATAATGAATGGGAGTGAGGCCCAATTGTTCTTTTCTTGGAATTTCATAGCTCATAAGTTATTTCACATAGATTTCCTCATCTATGTAATCATTAAGCAATGATGCTTTTACATCCATTTGATATATTGGCCACTTCTATTGTGTAGCAATAGTCAATATAATCTTTGATTGTATAAGTCTAGTAATTGGAATGATCTGTTTTTAATAATCTATTTCAGGTGTTTGTGCAAATCCTTTGACAATTAATTTGGCCTTGTGTCATTCCATTGAACCATCAAAATGACATTTCACATTATAAATCTATTTGACACCAATTACTTGTTTATCTTTGAAAATAAACTAACTAGACCATGCATTATTTTTTATCAAAAACGTTCATCTTATCATTGATAGCATCAATCCATATGGTGTCTTTCACTACTTTATAAATAGAGGGTTCAACTTGAATTTTACTCAACAAAGAAAATGACAACTATAATCATAAATTAGTACTCTTATGATAAATTTTATTTAAACTTTATACCTTTCTTGAAGAGCTTGGGCTTGATGGTGAACTTGAACTGTCACATGAATTTGTGCTATCAAAAGAATTTGATGAACTTGGAGGACTAAAACTTGAGCTACTATTGGAACTTGAACTTCCACTTGAGCTTGTGGGGAGAGGAGGAACACTATCATCTTTAGTGTTCATGATTATTGGTGTGTTTTGATATACACCATTTTGTCATTGTCATATTCCCCTTTCATAAAAAATGGTGGGCCCACCAACTTGCTTAGAAATGGTGGGCCCGTGTCTTTGGCTCGTGAGATAGAGGGCTTGTGACGCATGTCTTGGTGGACCCCGCGTTGTGTAATCTGCATACGATGGAGATCGGCAACGATTATTTAACAGATCATTAATCCAACAGTCACGTTTTAAAGTTGGGAAATGAATGTGGATTGATGGATCGGGGTGCGAAAGCAGTTGATCAACAACTCACATTTAAAATTGAGAGTCCTCAACGGCTATGACAGTGTGAACGATGGTTTTGACTACAAACCGACTTTGTGAGCGAATTCAGTTGGTCTAATTGCTCCAACTACCAAATTTTATTGATTTTTGGATGATTAAATTGGTGACACAAATATGTAGGTAGTAGAAAATCAGATTTTGATCTGATACAAGGATATAAATTAAATGAGACTGAAAACCTAGCTTTTGAGTATGCTAAAAATAGAAAAAAGCTTTGAATTTGGATAAGTGAATGCGTGGCTTGATGGCTTGGCGGCTTGTGAAGGAAGATAAGTAGCAAACCCTAGTAGAAGATCTGTACGGTGTGCAAATCTTGAGGTAGCTGCTGTAGGTCGGTGATGTACACAAAAAGTGAAAATCAAAATTTGGCTAAGGGTTGCAATGGTAGAGAATTGATTATATGCAGCTGAAGAGTATCCTGAATCTCTCTTGAGGTGGATAGAGAATTCACTAAAAAGAAAGAGAAAAGAGAACTATAGGGTGCATGCATGGTCTCTTGAGGCGGATAGGGAATGCACTAATAGAAAAGGTGCAACAGAACAAAGTAGTGTATCTGTGAGATTTTTAAGGTGGACATAGAATGCACTAAAAGAAAAAGGGAAAGTGCAATGGTGTTGTGGATGAGTGGAACCCAAAAAAAAGGTAGAATATCTCAATCAACGTTTATATCCAAGTGCAGAACAAAGGAGGTGCAACTCGCAAAGAAATAAGTTGTAGAGGTTGCAACAATGAATTGAGCAGTTGCAAATTGTGTTGCAACATTGAGCTGTGTTTAGTAGAAAAAATTGTAATAACTTACATTGTAAATATGATTGGTGGTGTTGAAGTGCCAAGTTGACCCACAACATGCAGGTAAGATAAAAGTAAAAGTATCTCACCTCTCCTGAAAGAGACAATCAGTAATCAAATTGATCACCTCCCAAGGTCCTTGATGTTGGTTCACAACGTTGCTGTTTCATGAAGTGGTCAATATGGTTGTAATATTCAAGGGGCCTGTTGGTTTTGAGCTTCTGGATTGTTGTAAGATCAAACATATATCTAAACCTACTTTAACCAAGGGTTTTAAAGAAATAGAAAAAGATAGATCAAGGTTTTCAAACTGAAAAGAATGTTGATTCATCCAACTAATCAGACTTGTTACCTTCCAAGGAATTCCTAAACTAGAACTGCAAAATAAAATTAACTTGTAATTAATACAAAGTTTCATTCATTCACAGTGCAAACTTTGATAGTAGATTGCAAATCATCATTCAAACAAAACATAAGATAAAATTTCATTCCTTGAAAGCTTTTCAAATCAAATGATTAACCCAAAATGAATATCATTCTAGAGCATAATATAAAGTAGGTTTAAGTCTGGCTACTCCTACTATCAATGAAATAGATAAGCAACTTTTACAAATTTGGAAAGATCACCAGTGTACAAAAAACTCATGTCTTCAAATTATCTCCATCTATGCTAAGAAAATCAGGAAATACATCACCTCCTCCTCCTGCTGAACTGCAAATAAATGTCTAACTTACTTAAAAACCCTAACTTGCTTTTTTGATATCCCCAAAAAGATAGATAGCCACAAAAGAGGCGAAACACCATATTTATAAAACTCGCTAGATGTGTCGGCCTAGTTAGGGTTTACAATAAGTCAGTCACAGAATAAGTCAGCCCTAGAAGAATTCGAAACAAAGTCAAACATGCATTAAATGCACGGGCATCGACTAGATCAGCTCAGGACCTCCCACATAACTCGGACCAAAACACGTGAAGAAGAGGCAAAGTGAAACAATGAGGAAGCACGACTTTTGATGCGGCTTTGCATTAACTACTTCCCCCACTTCACCCATACCTTGTCCCATTCTGGCCTTCGTCATCAAGAACGTCCTCTACAATCTATCCGCAAGTGGCATAGGCGAAACCCTATTTCGCCATTCAATAACATTAATATTATTCTTCAGTTGCCCCATCGTATTGTTCCAGTCTCTCTTGTTGGATTGATATTCATTAATGATTGTACTATAGGTCACTGCATCATCCAATTGGTGCCCAGTTATTGTATCCCATGATAGCCTTAGTCCTTTGTAGGAAGATGTTCATATTCGTATCTGAAACCTTGAACCAGACTGATGTCATCTCGCCCAGACCCAACCTACATTCATCAAACACCAATGTGAGAATCCAAACGTTGATAACATTTTCATCCAAGTGTTAGCTTATAATCATGATAAAACCATTAAACTAGCCATTAAGCATCAACATTGAGAAGTTCAAGATTTCGAGCTAATCAGGGAAAACGTACCTGGGAGGAATTTTGGAAAATTTTGAACCAGGCAGATTCTCTCGATGAGGCACCAATATCAACAATAGATTATTAAAATGAATAAATAATGCATAATCACTGTGCAATTTACCAAATTAAAGCACAAAAACATAAGAATTTATCATTAGAATAATCCATTTCACCAAATTTCCTCGTTCCACAGCGCCTCCCAGAAAATCCGAAAATGAAATTTCCTCGTTCCACAGTGCCTCCCAGAAAATCCGAAAAAATCTGGCCCGACCAAATTTCTATGAAAAGGGTAAATTTTTGAAGTTTTAGCACATTCCGGGAAAATGGAGGGAAGGAGGAAAAATCAGGAAAATCCGACCGGGCAGGAAAATACTGAGGTCGATAGAAAACCTGAAAATCAACAATCCAACACAAATTCGCTCAAATTGACAGAAGGTCACAAATTTGAGGACCCCGGGCACGAAACCAGCTAAATCTGAACGTTCAACAGATCTTCCTTGAATTCTAGGCCCAATCGAAAGCAAAACAAGATGAGATGGTGACGCCCTTGGTATGAAACCCTAGATTTTAACCATGAATGAACAGGGCAAGCCATGAAATGCCCAAACACATAGGAATTCGAACTCCAAGTAAGACCATAATGTTTTAAAGCACAACAAGATTGAAAATATCAACTCAGGAGAACACAAATGATAAAGCAAAATGGCATAAAACTCCAAAAATTGACCAAACTCAGAATCCCGACGGAAAGGTGGAAATTCAGAGAAATCCGACCCAGGTGGAATTTTGTGAAGGCTAGAAATCTCTGAACTGCAGTGTAAAATAGGCCGAGCCAGACTTCGAGTGCAATCCAGGAAAATTCAGAAGGGGCAGACAATCTCGAACTGGCTCAAAAACCTGAACAATAGCATTGAAACCGAAGTTTGAAAGAAATCTAGGAAAATCCAGACAGACCAAAAAATCCCGAACTAGGGTAAAAAGCTAAACTTCGCCCAAAACATAAGATTTTCAATATGCAACTTGGGGAAAACACTTGGGCAAGCAAGATAAACATATTAAGCACATGTCAAGGCAAAGCAAAACCTCAAAATTGAAGGGGGAAAAACACAAAGAGTGAAAGCAAAAGAGGGGGGAAGGGGTCCCATTTTAATGAAATTTAAAATGGGGTGGTTATGCGAGGCATAAGAATTGGCGACTTGGTTGGGAAAATGGTTTAACCATTTTCAGGAAACTGAGGGATTCAGTTATTTTGAACTCCTAGTTTATGGACATCACAATTCTAGTTAGGTCAGTTTCAGTAAACAAGGTTGAGCTAGAATCTCAAATGTGAATCAACACTGGCTACCCCTGAATCTATGTGTGTGCTTGATGGTGCATCACCCTTTTACAAAGTTTTCCTCATCTTTTGAACAATTATGCGCAGGATTTGAACTACATTAATTGATTCCCTTTAACTGTTGTGCAATGATATCCTGGGCATTGCTCCACTGCCAGTCAAGCATCCATAGCTTCGACGGAGATACCTCTACTTTTCTCACAACATTGCTCTACTGCCAGTCAGACGTCCATAGCCCTGGTAGAGATACTGGAATCACCCATTCAATATTGAGTTTTCTTTTCTTAGATAGTTCTCTTTCTTTTTTTTCTTTTTCCTTCATTCAATTCCTTCTCAATATGTCAGATATCCAACATCTGTACTAGGTTGAAAACTACCATGGACCTCATAACAGCATATGGGGAATCTAATTTTTCACTCAAATCCTGCAACACCATCGTCCTAAGACAAATATACCATTACAAAAGGAGATGTTTCTGATGATTTGTGACAGATTCAATCGTAGTTAGTGAAGATTGCTTACTTTATACCTTGTTCTCAATGACTTTCCACAACTCTTACTGACAATGGACATAAAACAATGAATTTATAACAAAATCATCCAATTAGAAAACCTGAAAATATCTAAACCAACTTCTATCCTAGTAACCAAAGTATACTTCAGATAACAACACCCTTACTCAATTGAATAAAATGAAGGTCCCCACAAAAAAACAAAGGAACAAAAAGAAAAAAAAAAGGGAAATACAAAACCAACAGAACAAAAAACTATTTACATATATACAACCCAACAAAATACCAGACCTTTTATGACCCAAAATAATGTTTGAGAAACTATGCATTGACAGGCAATGGAACAGGTTCTCCTATTAAACTACTCAGCTAGAAAGCATTTTCTCCTAGGATTTTAGCAATTTGATAGGGACCCAACCATAGCTTATCAAACTTCTGGTGGTCACCCTTCTTTCCATTGGCTTTATCCCACAGTGAGACAAGGTCTGATATCTTGAAAGCCTTGAATTTGGCTCTTTTTTCAAACCAATGTTTGACAACAACCTGGTACCTAAAGAATTGCTGTAAAGCAACATCTCTCTACTCTTCTAATTTCATCAAGCCAACTAACCTTACTTCAATCCTATCATCACTAGAGTAAAATTCCTGCATAAATTTTAGGACAGGTATTTGCAAGTGAATAGGGAACACAAGCTCTTGGCCATACACTAGCTTAAATAGTGAAGTCTTCAACGCAGCCTTGATCCTAGTCCTATCTGCCCATAACACAAATCTTAATTAGGTATGCTAGTATCTAGGATTGTTCTCTAACAATTTTTTGATTACTCCTAGGAGATTCTTATTAGTTGATTTTGCAACTCCATTTCCTTGCAGATAATAGTTTGAAGAATACTTTAAAACAATCCTATGATCATAAGCCCATGAAATAAACTCGACAGAAGAAAAAGCAGGGCCATTGTCACATATCAGTGCAAAGGGTACTCCAAACCTGGTTGTGGTGCATTCAATGAGGAACTTGATTACTACTTCCGTTGTGCTATTCTTGCAAGGTATAGCTTCTGTCCATCTTGTGCAGTAATCTATGGCAGTCAAAATGAATTTATGTCCTGCAGAAGAATTTGGGTTAATTACCCCAATAAAATCAAGTGCCCATTGGGAAAATGGCCTTACCTCATAAACAGGCTGCAATGGAATGGTTGGATGATTCTCTCTTGATGCAAAAGTTTGACATATATGACATGTCCTTACATTTTGGTGGGCATCCTTAAACACACATGGCTAATAATAACCAGATCTGAGGATTTGATGTGCTAAAGAATCCGCATAACCATGACCCGTGCCATGTTTCCCATGAAATTCAGCAATTGCGTGCTTAGCTTCTTGTTGATCAAGGCATCGTAGATAAACCCCCTCAAAATTATTTCTGTATAACAATCCTCCTTTGAGCATATAATGGGAGCTTTTCATTCTCAGTGCTCTCCTCCAAGTTGTATTCATTCCCTCTGGGCACTGATTATTGAGCATAAAATAAATAATATCGGCATACCAAGAGTCATTAGAAAAGGACTATGTTGTGTACTACTGACAAGTAATGCTCTTACCAGCATCCACCATTGCTTTAGACAGGCCTTGACCTTGGACAAGTTTCATAGGGTGAATGTCCAAATCGAACTCCTGCAAAATAGCCATCTATTTCCCCCTTCGTTCTCCCAACTCGCTTTGCATAAGTAGAGACATCACAGTAGCATCAGGAACCACAACAATGATTTGACTTCGAAGGATATAATGCCTAAACTTTCTGACAACTCTAACCAACACAAAAGCTTGTTTCTCAAGAGGTGGGTACTTGACTTTAGCATTCTTAAATGGAGAGCTCATGAAGGCAATTGGCCTTTCATCCACCTCCTCTCTTCGTTGTGTTAGGACAGCTGCACATGAGTGTTCAGAAGCAAAAGAATAAATATAAAATGGCTTCAAGTAGTCAAGACTGGTGAGGACTGGCGCCTCCGAAATGGATTTCTTAACTTGAGAAAAAATAGCCTTTGCCTCATCACTCCATTCTATTCTAGCATCTTTCTTCATCATTTCTTTCAAAGGTTTAACAATTTATGCAAAACCTGTGATAAACTTCCTCACAAAGTTGATCTTTCCAAAGAAATATCTCATCTCCTTCTTACTTCCTGGCATGGTTAACTTCAGAATAGACTCAATTCGGTCTGGATCTATCGATATCCCTCTTTCCGAGATTGTGTCCCAAAAGTTTCCCTTCAGAAACCCTGAACACACACTTTTTAGGATTCAAAGAAACACCATATTGGATACATCTTTCAAGAACTTTAGCCAAGTCTGCAACATGGTTTAGTCTATCTTTAGAGAATATTGTCAGGTCATCCATATAAATGATGATGCACTTACCAATCAAATATTTGAACGCTACGTCCATTGCACGCTGAAAGGTTGCTCCAGCGTTTATCAAACCAAATGGCATCCTCCTGTAAGCAAATGTTCCCCACTTAGTAGTGAAGGTTGTCTTCATCCTGTCCTCATAATTAATGATCACTTGATTGTACCCAAAATAACCATCCAGGAACGACATCATTTGAGACCCATTGATAGTTTGCAAGACTTCGTCTAGAGAAGGGAGTGGGTAGTTGTCCTTTTCCGAAGCTCTATTCAGATTCCTGAAATATACACATAGCCTGATCTGCCCATTCTTTTTATGAACTGGAACCAAGTTAGCCACCCATGTTGAATGTCGTACAGGGAAGATTATTCTTGTAGAAAGAAATTTTTGATCTTCCTTAAAGATCAGTGGTTCAATCAAGGCGTTGAAAAGACATTGTTTCTACCGAAATGGTCTAGCTTCAGGCTTCAAAGGAATAGTATGAGTTATCACAAAAGCATCAAATGTTTTTAGATCTTCATACCCCCAAGCTATTGCAACAATATATTTCTTTAGTTCCCTCAATATATCTTCTCTAATTGCTTCAGGGTAGGCTTTCCCTATGTAAACATTCCTTTCAGGGCTAGAGTCAGCTAAGTTAACAGTTTCATATTCACCTCCCTTATCTTTGGTTGATACCTTTTTCTGAGCCCTTGGATCTGAATCAAAAATTCTTTCTAAGGCCACCATTCCCTTGGGAATGCTATTACTTTTTAAATTGAGGACACCTTCTGTATTGTAGTCTTCGGGGTTCCAGTCTCCTTGATCCCTATCAGACTCATCGATGATCTGTTATTCGAAAACATCTGAGCTTGCTAGAAAAGAAAGGATATGTCGATCATCGTCGAAGACTTGAAAGTTCCTGACATTATCAAGGACAGCCAAGGTGGATATCAATTCTACTAAGAATATCTTGAGCTTGGAGCCTTGCATGGGCTCCAGGCTACTTGTGGCAACAACTAATGAATCAGCTATTTGATTCTCCTCTCTAGGAATTAAACTAATCCCAAAAGCATCAAAGTCTTCAATCAGGTTCTACACTCGATTTCTATAAGCTTCCATCCTTTTATTGTGACATGTGTACTGGCTGCGTACTTGCTTGATAATCACTTCTGAATCTCCTTTAACCATCAAAGTAGTAACTTTCTTCTGATGTGCAAACATCAATCCCCGAGCTAATGCTTCATATTCTACTATATTGTTAGTGCATCCAAACTGTAACCTGTAAGAAGAAAAAAATGTTTTCCCTTTTGGGTTGGTTAACTCAATTCTAGCACCACACCCTGTTTTAGATTTGGATCCATCAAATGTGAGGGTCCATAGCTGATTATGAGTTGGGATTGATCTCTTTGAGCTTGTTGTGGGTGCTTCGATAAGATGAACCATAGGTGGGGCCACTTGATCTTTTGCATCAAATATTGGGAATGGGTGTTCAATAGGTTCATCAAGTGCAATATCCAATTCCCACTCAAATATATCATGTAATCCTAGGATATCTTTCTGACAGTTATCTATATCTTTGATTAACCCCTTGGGTTTTGGTATACTTGTGAGTGCAGGGGTATCAAACAAACCCTAGGGTTGTTCAACATAACTATGTTGGTATGGTATTATGACCGGGGTAAGTTCAGTTTGAGAAGGGACTTCCTCTGAAGGTATATTATCCCTAATTAACATTATTGCATTTTTGGCTTCAAATGAGAAGTGATTTGAAACAATCTCAAGGTGACTTGGGCTAGTTTCTTCATTTTGGAAAACATGATTTAGAACACTGATGTAGGGTTGGTAGGTTAATTCCGAATGATTTTGGTAGTGCACCCTGCACCAATTTGGGAGTAAAAGACTCCACAAATTGATATCTTCCCCTAAGACCAGCTAATCCTGTTGCATATTCCTGATCAATACCTGTTGGTTTACACTAATCATGGGATTAGGGAATTCTTGCATTGACAAATCATTAGAATTAAGAACCGAAAGAGTCAGAATTTCCTCTCTTTTATAAACCCCTATCTCGGTTTCAAAATAAGCTACCTCGTTGGGACAATCATACTCAGTGATGATATGTTTGAGGCGAGGTTCATTCTCAATCCTAATCTGCATAGGCATTCCCCTCCATGGTAGCCACATATGTGAAAATTCAAGGGAGAGATATCCCCCTATACTCTTCATTAGATACCTGCTCAAAAGCATACCGTAAGTCTCAGGAATGTCTGCTACCTAAATATCCATATTAATTGGAATCCTAGGGTCAAACCCTACTTGCACATGTATATTTATCAATTCTCTAACTACATTAACCTTTGTTTTATCAAGTTGGATGACCTTCTTGTTTGTTTGGATAGGATTCAATCCCAATTTCTTGCATACAGAAAATGGCATAACATTGCTAGAAGCCCCTTGAATCTAGTAGACAATTGTGTAGATTCTTCCCACATATTCTCAAACTTAAAAGAAATGGTGGGCTACTTTGTTTCTAAACAAAGTTGTGTTCATGTCTGCAGCGGGTGCCACCTTGGTTTTCCCTTTTGATTTATCAACTTCTTCCAAAGCTTTCAACACTATATCTCATTGGGAAGGGCACCATTTTAGGATGTCAAAGTATGATAAAGAGGTTTTATGTTTCTGCATCTCAAAAACAATATCAAATTCTATGTTATAACTTGCATTATATTTGAAAACACTAGATGAATTACCTTTGCTAGGGAAGTCAGGTGGACCCTTCGGTGGAGGAGGGTTGTTATCAACACTCTGATTTGGAGGCACCATGTGGTTAGGTGGTGTTGATGTAGTGAACGAACCCTTATTCTGGTTTCTTAGGAAGTGTCCTCCCTTTTTTTGAAAGGCTTGGGCATCATACACATCTTCCTTTGGTTCATTCTCATTTTGCATTGGGAATGAAGGTTCTTCTTCAAAGAGGTCATAAGCCATTGATGTATCCACTAAGCCACCTCCTTTATTTGAATTCCCTTGGAACGTTTGGGCATCTTCTTGTGCCATCTTCACAACCTTCTCCATTTCAGGATAGTTCACCTCAGAATGAGTTGCAGTATCATGCAGCCTGCACCAATTAGTTATAAAATTGAGGTCAACCACATTTGTAGTATGTGGCCTATCCTCATTAGCTTGATAATTGTGAGAAAATCCACCATTATTTGGCCCTGTGTTCCATTGTCTGTTGCTATTAGGCCTCTGGTTATATCCTCTATTTTGATTTTGATAGCCTTGGTTAGGGAAGTTTTGGCCTTGATAATTCCTCTGGTTGTGATTGTTGTTGTTCTGATAATTACCCTGATTATTATTATTTTGATTAGGGTAATTACCTTGATTAGCATAATTACCTTGGTTCTGAGAGGGGTTTAGTTGAAGCTAAGCCATGTCATTTGTGACTTGAGACAGAGTTTTCTTTAGGGTCTCCACCTCGTTTGTGAGTTGAACTGTCGTTTCACTCTCATCATTCTTAGCAACAGGTGGCTAATCGACATGATTTGGTATTCTAGCTTGATTATGATGACCATGTTGACTGTGATGAGCCTGTGATTTTTGAGAGAAGTTAGGAGCTCCATTGGCAAAGAATGGAACAGGAGATTGAGTTTGCAACTTAGACATAGGTCCATAATGGGAAGGGGACATCCTTGGGACAGTATTGAATAAAGGGGTTGGGTTAGGCATCTGATACCCTATAGAAGGAACACCTCCTCCCAAGTTCCCTTGTTGAGAGCTAGTTTGTTGTTGCAGCTTGATGGCTAGATGATAAACTTTAGACAACAAATCAATATCTGTCAGCTGATAAGTCCTTTGTAGGAACAAGCCAAGCAAAGCGTCTATAACTCTAAAATATGCATGAATGACACTATTCTCAGCAACTAGATAGGGGTCCTACAATCTCCTATACATTCGTCAAAACCTTGTATTAAACAAGGGTAGTGATTCACATGGCTCCTTCCTAATGGTAGCAAATTGATGGAACAAAATGGCCAGATCCACATAAACTCTGAACTGATTGATGAAAGCATTCTCCAGATCTGTCCATCTTAGAATAGAACCTTGTGGAAGATTTAGGTACCAGTTGTACGCCATATCCCCTAAGGAATAAGGGAACAACCTATAAACCACATCATGGTGAGCTATCTAGGCTTTGGTACAAGCATCCTTAAAAGCTTGTATGTGCTCCTTAGCACTCCTTGATTCACCATGAATGTATTTGGAACAAAATCTCTCAGGATTCTTAGGCATATCATGAAAGCTTCCAGGAATAGTCCCCAATGGAGAGGGATTATTCACAAAAAATTCCATTTGTGGTAGTGGTGGAAGTTGAGCCAGCTGTTGGATGGGCTGAACCAGCTGTAATGGAAATTGAGGTGGATTTGGTGGTGGATTCATGGGTATCAAGTGGGGTATTGGTGAAAATTCTAGTGGAGTGAGTGGAGCTGACAAGGGTGGTAGAATAGTTTCCCTGTGAATCTTGTGTCTCGTTGGGGTATCGAGTTCTATCAAAGGTTGTGGGTTTTTAGTTGATCGAAGAACTCTATGGGACCTCTCTAGTGAGAAAGACCCAATCTTATCCAGTTTTCTCTTCTGGCCCTCCTTCTAGGGCCAGTCCTGTTGAGGTGCCAAGTTGACCCATGACATGCAGGTAAGATAAAAGTAAAAGTATCTCACCTCTCTTGAAAGAGACAATCAGTAATCAAACTAATCACCTCCCAAGGTCCTTGATGTTGGTTCACAATGTTGTTATTTCATGAAGTGGTCAATATGGTTGTAATATTCAAGGGGCCTGTTGGTTTTGAGCTTCTGGATTGTTGCAAGATCAAACATATATCTAAACCTATTTTAATCGAGGGTTTCAAAGAAATAGAAAAAGATAGATCAAGGTTTTCAAACTGAAAAGAATGTTGATTCATCCAACTAATCAAACTTGTTACCTTCCAAGGAATTCTTAAACTAGAACTGCAAAATAAAATTAACCTGTAATTAATACAAAGTTTCATTCATTCACAATGCAAACTTTGACAGTAGATCGAAAATCATCATTCAAACAAAACATAAGATAAAATTTCATTCCTTGAAAACTTTTCAAATCAAATGATTAACCTAAAATGAATACCATTCTAGAGCATAATATAAAGTAGGTTTAAGTTTGGCTGCTCCTACTGTCAATGAAGCAGATAAGCAACATTTACAAATCTGGAAAGATCACCAGTGTACATAAAACCCATGTCTTCAAATTATCTCCATCTATGCTAAGAAAATTAGGAAGATACATCACCTCCTCCTCCTGCTTAACTACAAAAAAACATCTTAATTAAAAACCCTAACTTGCTTTTTCGATATCCCCAAAAAGATAAATAGACACAAAAGAGGCGAAAGCCATATTTATAAAAGCCGCCAGATGTGTCGGTCCAGTTAGGGTTTACAATAGGTCGGTCACAGAATAAGTCAGCCCTAGAAGAATTTGAAACAAAGTCAAATGTGCATTAAATGCATGGGCACCGACCAGATCGGCCCAGGACCTCCCACATAACTTAAACCAAAACGCGTGAAGAAGAGGCAAAGAAAAATAATGAGGAAGCATGAATTTCGATGCAGATTTGCATTAACTGCTTCCCCCACTTCATCCATACCTTGTCCCATTTTGGCCTTCATCATCAAGAACATCCTCTACAAGCTATCTGCAAGTGGCATAGGCAAAACCCTAGTTCTCCATTCAATAGCATTAATATTATTCTTCAACTGCCCCATCGTATTGTCCCAGTCTCTCTTGTTGGATTGATATTCATTAATGATTGTACTATAGGTCACTGCATCATCCAACTGGTGCCCAGTTATTGTATCCCATGATAGCCTTAGTCCTTTGTACGAAGATGTTCATATTCGTATCTGAAACCTTGAACCAGACTGATGTCATCTCGCCCAGACCCAACCTACATTCATCAAACACCAATGTGAGAATCCAAATGTTGACAACATTTTCATCCAAGTGTTAGCTTAAAATCATGATAAAACCATTAAATTATCCATTAAGCATTAACACTGAGAAGTTCAGGATTTCGAGTGAACCAGGGAAAACCTGCCTGGGAGGAATTTCAGAAAATTCTGAACTAGGTGGATTCTCCTGATGAGGCACCAATATATACAATAGATTATTAAAATGAATAAATAATGCATAATCATTGTGCAATTTACCAAATTAAAGCATGGAAACATAAGATTTTATCATTAGAATCATCTATTTCACCAAATTTCCTCATTCCACAACGCCTCCCAAAAAATCCAGAAAAATCTAGCCAAACCAGATTTTTGTGAAAAGGGTAAATTTCTGAAGTTTCAGGACATTCCAGGAAAAATGGAGGGAAGGAGGAAAAACTAGGAAAATCTAACCGAGCATAGAACCAGCTAAATCTGAACCTTCAACAGATCTTCATTGAATTCTAGGCCCAATTGAAAGCAAAACAAGACGAGATGGCGACGCCCTAGGTATGAAACCTTGGATTTTAACCATGAACGCACAGGGCAAGCCATGAAATGCCCAAACACATAGGAATTCAAACTCCAAGCAAGACCATAATGTTTTAAAGCACAACAATATTGAACATCGCAACTCAGGAGAACGTAAATGACAAAGCAAAATGGCATAAAGCTCCAAAAATTGACCAAACTTGGAAACCCGACGCCAAGGTGGAAATTCAAAGAAATCTAACCCAGGCGGAATTCCGTGAAGGCCAAAAATCTCTGAACTGCAGTGTAAAACAGGCCGAGCCGGACTTTGAGCACAATCTGGGAAAATATGGATGGGGTGGACAATCTCGAACTGGCTCAAAAACCCGAACAATAACATTGAAACGGAGTTTGAAAGAAATTTGGGAAAATTCAGACATACCAAAAAATCTCGAACTAGGGTAAAAGCCTGAACTTTGCCCAAAACATAATATTTTCAATATGCAACTTGGGGAAAACACTTGGGCAAGCAAGATAAACATATTAAGCACATGCCAAGGCAAAACAAAACCTCAAAATCGAAGGGGGAAAAACACAAAGAGCAAAAGCAAAAGGGGGGGAAGGGGTCCCATTTTAATGAAATTTAAAATGGGGTGGTTATGCGAGGCATAACAGGTGGGTGCCATAAGATATCTGGGTAGGTTCTTAGAGTAGGGAGTTGGTGCTTCCTTGGAGTTGGTGCTCCTAAAACTAGGGGATTGGTGTCTCCTTAGGGTTGGTTCCCTTAAACTTGTATTCAGAAGATTTGATTGTGAGGATAGATTAGGATAGTAGCTCCTAACAATATTTCTCATTGTGTTTTTTCCCATCTTGAGTTTTCCACGTACATGTTGTTTGTGCATGATTATGTATTTGCATAATAAGTTTTAATCTACAAAAAAGGTCTTAAGTCCAAATTAATTAACAAAAAGTAAATTAGATCTAAGTTTTAAGTGATCTACGGATTCATCACTCCTCTCAGTAGATTGCTGTGTTCCAACACCTTGAGAGATTCTTGTTCTATCAGGTCTAGATAGGTCTGTATGCACCAACTCCAATGGTATTGTGATAGAATATTCCTTATTTCTAAGCCTCTTCTTTGTCTACATTACAAACTGACACTCCTTGGAAATTGCATTGATGGGCTTTGTAATTCTTGGAAGATCTCTCACAGGTGTAGTAGAGTTGATCTTCAATAGGCTATCAAAATTGATGTGACACATTCTTCTATGCCATAGTCAACTTTCATTGATTTAAGACATAAATAACTTAACACCACCACCTTTGAGCTAATAAACATTTCCTTTTTTCCCTGTTCCAACTACAACCTATGTTCTAGAGCTTCCTTTTATAATTTCACAACCATCATCCTGAAACACTTGATTGTATCCTCTGCTACACATTTTTCCTACATTGAGAAGATTATGTTGGAGGCCCTTGACATTAAAAACATCATCTGTCTTATGCTAGTTCCATAAAAACTAATTGAACCTTTTCCACAGATCTTAGCAAATGTATCATCACCAAACTTAACAAGACCACCATCATACTTTTCAAGCTTAAAAAACTTACTCTTTCACCTATCATATCATTTGAGAATCCACTATTAATTATCCAGTAGTTTCTCTCCTCTCTTGCATGAAAGACAACCAACACAGTTTCTTCAATATTGTGACCTATTTTCAGAGCAGTTTCCTTCACACATCTTTCAAGATTAGTATAATTAGTTCCAACATTTAGAGTCATGAACAAGAATTCATCACTTCCATCATCTAGAAAGTCTAATTCCTCATCATCAGATACACCACTATCTTCTTTAACATAATAACTCTTCTTGATAGATTTACCTTTATGATCTTTATATTTGTAATTTGAAACTTTGATTGGAAATTTAGGAGCATAATGACCTACCTTTCCACAATTGAAAAATTTGAAGGGTAACTTACCTTTTTATTTTCCAGTGGCCTTTTTCAATCTCCTTACAAAATTTGCATCCACCTCATCAATATCATATGGATCAAATTCATCATTCTCTTTCTTGTTGACTTTAAAAGTAGTTACTTTCCTTGGAGCATATTTGTCAAACTCACTTAATTCAAAAGTAGTTAAAGTACCAAACATTTTATCTCTAGTATATTGATCCAAATTCTGAGCTTCCTCAATACCATAAACTTTAGCACTATAAGATTTAGGAAGACTTCTCACCTTTTTCATAGCTTCACTTTCCTCTAGTTTTCCACCAATACCATTGATGTCATTGACAATCTCATCCACTCTAAGCATGTAGCCAACAATATCTTCATCTTCTGACATCCTTAGGGTTTCAAATTTGGCTTTGAAATTATGAATCTTTGCTTTCTTGACCTTATCATATCATTCATAAATTCCTCTACAACTTTGTCCAGATCTCTTTAGCAGTTTTGAGGCTTATCACCTTCATAAATTCTGAATCAAAAAGCCCACTCAAGATAGCATTCTTTTCTTTTTCATTATTCTCATAATATTTGATCTCATCATCACTTTTCGAGGGAGTAGTAGGCATAGTGTATCCATTTTCAACTAACTTCCAAACACCAAACCCTAATGAGACAAAAAAAGTTTTCATCTTGGCTTTCCAAAAAGCATAATTTGTTCCATCGAACATAGGAACTTTGACACTATTCTTGTGCACCATTTGGATATACCTCAAGTAGTTAAGCTTCTTCCAAGGAACCACAACTTTGAGACACATAAGATAACTAAGAGGGGGGTTGAATCAATTGTACATTAAAACATTAAAACCCTCATTTACCTTCAAACCCTTATTATGCATCAACATGAATGTAAACTAATAAAACATAAATGCATTCATAGCCATACACCATAGAACACTAGATTTACGTGAAAAATCCTAATCAAGGAAAAACCATGGTGAGGATTAACTCACATATATATATGAATAACAACATTGATAACAAAAGGCTCACTATTGGAAGGTCTCACTACCTAGAAGAAAAGAATGGCTCACTACCAAGGGCTCACTACCCAAAGGACTCACTGTCTGAAATAGAAGAGAATAGAAGAAGATTGTTAAATGAAGGTTCACTACCTCAAAGAAACAAGAAGATCCACCACAACAACTCTACACCATCTGCAACCTTTAGCTCATTGCCTCCAATAACTTCAGGTACATTGAAAATGTAGACACCTTCTACTCATTGCTTCAGGTACCCTTAGACATTTAAGCTCACACTCAAATCATAAAATTTGATCACACAACACACTAATATACATCACAAACATCTCCAATAATTAAACTTGATTGTATATCTTTCACACCCTCAAACATCTACTCTAGGTTGGCCTCAATGAAATGTATGCACCTCAAATGTGCAACCACCAAATAGGTCAGAACCAAACACTTTTGTGATGGAAAGAAGTGAAGGTGAACCAAACCAAGGGTTAAATAGGACCCAAATCTACATGAACACATTACACCATGCTTCCATAATGCACAAAGCACATCCATAAGTAATGCTAACATGCTAGGTTGGCCAAACCTACAATAATGCTAAGAAGCAACCACATACACACTTATCCAGATCCAAAAAACATCCTGTGGACCACATAGCAATGTCACACATCCTAGAATATTCCAACATCATTAGAATATTCATAAACACTACCGCAACCACCCAAGATTGAGAATACTATCATCTTGTGCAACCAGCCACACTGCCACAAACATACACCTCACTAACTAATCTCGCAGAATAACTAAACACAAAACACTCCAAGGGAAGGTAGATACAGATAATATTAGCACGTTACCAAATCTAGAAGATGAGAAATTTCAACATGGAGAAATGCGAAGAAATTCCATTTCTCCCAGACAACCTTCTTCATAAGCAACACACTATTAGACACATATTCCATTATCCCATGATCCAAAACCTGAAATTTTGGATATAACACCTTTGGTAACCTCATCCAAACCACACAAGCACAATGCAAAACACAACTCTGTCACCTTGTACACTCTCTATTCAAATTCTCTCAAAAGCACTTGGAAACCAAGTGAACCAACTACATCAGCAACACCTGCTCAACAACACAACTCCTTCTCAACACGACCACACTAGAGGTTAACATAGGTTGACATCAATGACAACACTAATGACAACAACGTGCAACAATCTCCAACAAGTTGATATAATCATCCCCTCACAAGGGGAGCTCCCACAAATCAACTTGATCCTATGTATAGAAATAATTAATATGTATTAAAATGCATGCACACACACACATGTAGGTCAGAGCTTGATTCTTTTTGTATATATTAACAAAGCCCAAAAGAGAGACTAGACACATCTCACATATATGAGAGACAATTAATCAAATGTGTGTTGGTACTTGACTTTCATATCACATATGAAAAAAGCCAAATCTCCAAAATCTAATATCTAAATTTGACCATCATGATGAAGGCCAACAATTAAATTATGTTGATTATAATTCATAGATTTCCCAAGGAAAAATAAAAGTAAATGCTCATGGGTAAATAATACTATATTAGATCAATAAATATAGGATGCCTAAAGGAATATTATATGCTTAATCTATAATTTCATCTCCTACTTGATATACAATACCATCTCCTAAATATTATGTAAGTCAATTTCTTGCATTCTGTGCAAGTCTAAATGAAACAAAGTAACTAAATCTTGTGAGAGCTTCTATATTTAGGCTGATAAAAAATATATAAAAATACTCCAAAAGTATCAAAATTCATAAAAATACATAGATCTCTAAACTAACTTTCAATGCTTAAAAAATGGGGTCTATGAAATCTATGATAAAATTATAACTTTTAGAAGGTCAATTAAAAAAAAATTCATGACATCTAAATGAATGTTACATTTAATTAGATATATAATTGTTTAAAAAAACAAATTTTTTAATAAACATAATATAAACCAATTTTTTCCATGTATAAAATAATTTAGAAAAAAAATCCTCTTAAATTAATATTATAGATTTTTCTTCTGCTATAATACTGCGACCAAATTTACTTTAATACTAAAAAAAATTAATAGAAAAAAATAATATCAATTATAAAAATGAAATGCTCCAAACTAAAAAGAAGACTATAAATAGATTGTGTGCTCAAGTTAGCATATTCTTGCTCTATAACAATACAAACACCTCTTATTTTTGAATTCTAATATTCTACGTATCTTTTATATAATTTATGTATAATAAAAAAAATATTCTCTCTATATATATAGTATTGGACTTGCAGTTGGTGGCCCACCTGGCATCTTCTCATTGATTATTTGGTTGAGTTGATCGAGTTTAGGTAAGCTACGAATAGCAAACTCTAATGTTGAGAATTTATTTAATACTAATGGGGAGGCAAGGAATTTATTTATGAATTCATGGTTTATGATTCATGCTTTTATAGTTTTAGCAAAAGGGCATTATTTTAGTAGATTGACAATTTATGGTTTTAGTAGTTTTTTTCATTTATGTTTGGTTTTGTAAATATATTTTTAATGTTTAATTTGTTTAGTTTTGTATTAAAGTTTATTTTAATCTTGAATTTAGTTTTTAAGTTTGATTTATCATTGTAAAATAAAAATGATTTTTGTTTGTAGAATTTTATTAATTTAGATTGGATTATGATGTTGACGTATATTTTGGTAGGATTGTATTCACAATATAGTCTTTTTAATTCAAATCTTATTTTTTCTTTTTCAAATTGATCCTTTAAGAGAATATGCTTGTTACTTGTCAACTATCATGTTACAAGAATTTGAATCATTCTCCTTGGATTTTGTATTTAAGGAGACTCTAGGTCATTAGTTTTGACTAGACTATCTCATCAAATCTTTTCATTTGCATCACATCATATAGACACTCAAAGCTTGCATTAATATTTGTATCCATAGGACAAGAAAAAGGGATAAGGATACAATAAAGGCCAAAAAAAGGTAAAACACAATATGGTGAATTTTTTACTAAAAGCAACAAAATATTATTGTCTTGTTGGTTGTACATCTCAACAACCTCCTAAAAAACAAAAGATTTTCTTTATCTACATCTTTAACAACTTGCCCATTATGAGGGGGGTCATGTAAAGTTAATAATGACCAATTAACTAATGTTTACTCCGTAGAACATGCGTAGTATCCCAACCTTTCCCCGTTCAAATGGGATACCAATAGGAGTCATTTCACACAATTATGAGTTACAAAAATGGTAAAAAAAAGAAAATCTCACCCTAACCCACTTGTCATGTCCCCTCTTCAAAATAAAAAATAGTATTTTAAGTGGAAAAAATTCTCATTTTCAAAAAATGTCACTTAAATATAATTTAAAATGTGCTTTTAGCACTTTATTTAAACTATAATATAAACGGGGTCCTTGGATGTAATTTAAAAGTATTTTAATAATATTTGGAAGGAAAAAGTAAAATAAATAAAACTTATAATAAATAAAGTTCTTAAGAAAAAGCACATATAAAAGAGAAGTCAAGGTTCATTATTCATCATCCATTATTCATTATCAATTTGTTCATTTTCAAATTTAAATTTTAAATTTGCATTCAAGAATGAAAATTGTCAGTTGGTAAATTTTGAAAGATGAAAACCCTTTTGAAAATCTTTCATATTGAAAATTGAAACCCTCATCTCCATTTACAAAATTCTATACAAGGATCATGTGGTGATTCAGCTGGAGAACTATTTGCATTCAAAAATAAATTTCTAATTTTGGAACAATATCATAATTTTGAATCTATTCCTATTTTACTAGTTTCAATCTCTATTATGAAAATATTTATCATTATTACCAATTATTTATGGAAAATTCAAATATTATTTTACTAGATCTAGTGTTCTTATTATTAGTTGAAATAATTCATTAAATTTTTTAATGTTATTTGAAAATAAAAAATAATCTTACTACTTAATATCAAAACCTTAAATCTTGTTAAGTTATAGTTTTGATTATATGGGAAAAGAAGGTTTTGAAGGGACCCAAAACCCTTTACAACTGAACATACAAAATGTTGCTTAAAGATAAAAATATTAAACCATTAGCAGTAGCCATCAACAAAAAAATAGCAAAACAATAGTAAACAAACAGATACCCAACAATAAGGAAAACAACAAAGCAAAACACAATACTGGACACTATTTCATGTTCCTTAAGGTGTTAGCCACCTCAAGTTCCTAGTTTTGATGTAGATCAATCATTTCCAGCAATTCTTTCTTCTTCTCCTCAAAGGATTTCCTTTGGTTACCCTTCTCTCTAGTAGCAAGGCCAACAATGCCTTTAACTTCATCCTTTCCAACCTTTTTCCCTTTTCCCTTTGAAACCTGGTCCTTCCCCATCAGTTCAGTAAAGTAGAGCTGGTCTTCTCTTAGCTCACTTATCTTGTATAATAGGACCTCCAAGGAATCAACACTATTCTTAACAGAAATGTGACAGGCATCCAACAACTTTTTGATGTCTGCGGTAGCGTCCATAACCTTAGCCTCCAATTCAGAGAAATGTTGCTCACATAAGGACTTGAAGTTAGAAAAAGAACACTCTAAATCCACAATTCTATCAATCAAAATATCTGAGGAAGAAACCTTCGATATATTTTGTATATTTTCCTTCAATCCCCTAATCTTGATGTTCACCCTATTGAATTCCTATAGAGTCCACTTCACTAGCTTGAAAGTGCCAGTGGCCCCCACACACGCCATGTCAAGGAGCTTGAACATTGAAGTGGTATCATCGTTTAGGTATGAGAAATACTTAGACAACATGTTTACTTTAAGAGGCTCTAGATTGATAGGCCTTAGATTAACTCCCTCCTCCTCCTACACAGACTTCTCACTAGAGGGCTCAACACTTGGTGTCTTTCGAATCAGGGAGTCGTCAATTTCAATAGTTTTCTCCTCAGCACCCTTCTCCTTGCAATTCTCCATGACATCCTTTAAAAAATATTTTGGCACCTGATTTTTCAACTTAGCAATATGATTGGAAGCCCTTTTAGGCTTTTCCTTGGCCTCCATAACCACTACATTATCTTGCAGGCCCTCCTCCTTAACACCTACCACAACATAATCCTTCCCATTAAACACAACATTGTCCTTAGACTTGGAATCCCAAGAAACAACATTTGTATCATTGCCAACAGACTGGGACTTTGAATCTTGAAGAATAATCTTCTTGGTAGCCCGTTTACCTTTAGGGTTTCCCTTCTTTATCTTCTTAGAAGGGGTGGTCGTAGGGGAAGAAGACCCATCCTCTCCCTTCTCATTCCATTCCTCCTCCCCAACAACACTGGTGTCTGAACCAGTTGAGAGGGAAGCATCATTGATAGTCTTTTCCTTTCCCTTAATAGATTTAGCAGGGATGAGGGCTCTCACATGCTCCATTATAAGTAGGATGAGGCCTTTGTGCAGAACCAACACCCTCCTATTTTTCAAATGAGCATACACAAACACCTCCAACGAAGATAAGAGAAAGAAAGGAAACAAAATAAAAATCCCATGTCTGAAATGATTCAACAAAGTGAAATGGTGGCCTAAAATTGCAGGAAACCTTCCTTCAAGGGTAACATACCGCATGATAATCTTTGCAATATCCGCCCAAATCTTCTTCAAATACGTCCGTTCATAGCCCTAAGAATGCATAAGTGATAATATTTTTTCGTTCATCATCCTTAAAGAATTGGGCCATGGCCTCCTCATTTCTCTTCTTATCCTTGAAGAATTTGTGACCCACAAAAGGAAAACTAGTAATGACAGCTATAAATTCCTCATTAATCTCAAACACCATACCCTTAACCTATAGCTTATGATTATTCCAATAGGAATTTTTTTTGTCAAAGCCTTGGGATCATGGCCATGGAACCTTTCCAAGAAAGGCATGAAATTACCATGCTAAAAAATCCTCCAAGTTTTTACAATTCTTCCTCAAAGTAGTACAGGAATGGGGCTCGATTCTACTCGATCACCCCCCATATTCATAATTACTAGAAGTAGGAACCCTTGGATAGAGACGTTTGATTGAGAGCCAACAAGAAAAGGAATACCCACAAAGTGTGCGACTATAATGTAGGTACAAATGGTAATACCAATCCAAAAAATGAGCTCATCCATATCCATCATTTTGCAATAAAACCTTAGCATCTTCAAGAAGTAGGGAGTACTCCCATACCTTAAAATCATTAATTTTGACAACCTCATTAGCAAAGAAATCTGCCAATGAGTTTCCCTCTCGGTAGGTATGAGTGACACAAGTTTCCTCACAAGATCTTAGCATCATTATAGCATCCTTGATCAACTGATCAATTGTCCAACTAGCCTTTTGGACACCACATAGGTAGTTAATGATGTTTAGTGAATCTCCCTCCAACCAAATTTTAGACTATCCCTTTTCCAAGGAAAATTTAATATTGATGAATGCAGCCTCAACTTCCACACGGTGATTGGTCCTATTTCCCAATGGGCGTGCCATTGTTAAGTTGTAGTTGTCATACAATAAGGAAGAAATATTTGATCAAAACTATGTTATAGACTATTGTACCACATGGTAGTTGGTGAATATATTCTTACATGTTGCAACTATATTTTTGTAGTTTGTAGTTCCTCCTACCTTGATTTTAATAGTCTACTATATATTATAAATGAGATTATTATATGTTGATTATTGATATTTCTAAAAATACTTGTGTAAGGAATTTTTCTTATCATTTGTCTCAATATTATGTTGCAAGTATGAAGTTTTTTCATTGATGTCAACAAGATGTTTATTGGTTAATGTTGTCATTAATGTCAACTATGTGTTAAGGAAGTTTTTTGCATGATGAAGATGTGGACGCTATTGAGAAAATTGTGGAAAAGAGGTTGTTATAGGTTGTCCATGTATAGTCGAGATATTGAGGAAGTGTTGTGAGTACATGTAGCTATCCTTATGTTGTAGTGTCTGGAGTTTTGTTGGAATGAATTAATGTGCTGAGAGGATGTCTCTAGTACTTGGTTTCCAAGTGATTTTGAGAAGATTTGATAAACACATAAAATAGTGTTGTGCAAGTGTTCAAAATGTACTTTGGGATGTGCTCCGTGTTTCTTCTATGTTGAAACTATGTCTATGTGGATCTGATATGTTGTTCAAGGTTGTTAGTAGTTGCTATATCCATAATTTAAGTTTTTTAGATCATTGTATAGAGTGAGATATTTTCACCAGTGTGTGAACCAATTTTTTAGTGATGTTTTCAGTGGCCTAGGAGAAATGTATTTGCTCTATGTTTCTCCACAATCTAGCTTCAGGTTGTGCAGATCTAGGAAATTACTTATAATGTTTGTATCTTTTAGAATTCAAGCTTTCACTTGATTTGGTGCAGTACAGTGTGTGTTTCATGTGTTAGTGTGTGAACAAGGTTTAGTGGATGTTTTAAGTTGAAGTATTTGTATGATGCAAGTTCATATGAAGCCTTTGTTGGATCTCAGGTTATTTGAGGATTATTATAGATCATTTTCAAGTGAATTTGGTTGTCTAGAAGTTTTAGATTGATTTAAGGAAGTGTGTACTTAATGTTTATGGTGTTTAGCATGGGTCACAGTCGACCTTGTGTTAGCAGGGTGAGTGCAGGATCATGGGGGTCCAAAAAGTGATGATATGACAAAAAAGTGGTTAGGTAAAAGCACAGAGATGAGTCCATGAAATGTGGAAGTTTTTTCCTTAGGCAAGAAAATGAAATCGGCTTGCCAAAAATGAGATCTTGTTTAGCTTCGGGATCTTGAGCCTAAATTCTAAATAGGATCTCATTTTTTTTTAAAATGGGATCCCGTTTATTAATGGGTCCCAAACTGATGGACAAGATCTCGATCTTTACAAAATGGGATCCCGATTTGTAAAAATCGGGATCTTGTTTTAAAGTGGTATTTATTTTTAAAAACAAATGAAACTTAGTTATTCACATAGCACAAGATCCTGATTTGGCAGAGACGAAAGTGAAACAACGACCTCCAGGTTTGCCTCCACCCCCAATATTTTTATTTTTTCAAGTTTTTTTGAAATTTTTAATACAATAATAGATTTTAGCATGTTTTTTTTCAATTTATTTAGCATTTTATGTATTTTATTTACCTGTAATAGTAGAAATGATGATTTGTAGAAGTAGAGGAAAAAATGAAATGATCCCCTCAAGATATTGAATAGAAATGAAAAAATCAACCTTACATCATATTGTAAGAACAAAATTTAGCTTTTGAAACCTAAATTTTTCAATAAAACTAAAAAAAAATTCATTTGAAAACCCTAGTTTTAAATGAAACAAAAAAAATTGTATTGAAAACCCTAATTGTTTCTTAAAACCCTAAATTGAATTCAAACAATTTTTTTTTCTATAACCCCAAATTGAAATCAAAAAAATCATTTTACATTTGAAAACCCTAATTTTGAGCTCAAGAATATTTGATAATGGAAAAAATTCATTTGCATTTCTTAAATGTTTTAAGTTTCATTTGCATTGTATGAAGACAAGTATATAGGCATGCCTATGGAATAAATTATTCGATAGATTTAGGTTGATACATAGTAAATTAGGGTCCTTGATATTGACAATGAAATAGGATTTGATAAATATTATACATTTAAATGTGTATTCATCAAGAGACATAATCAATTAAACATTATGAACATAGATATAATTAGAATAGAAAACAATTTGTTAAACTTTACTTTCAATGTTAAATTATAATTAGAATAGAAAAAAATATGTTAAACAATAGTTATAATTGATAAATTTTCAATGTTTGTTTGCAAATTTAGTTAGAAAATTCCTAAATTGACATAGTTGAGATTGAAGAGCCTTATCAGGCTGTCAATCTAGTAGCTAAACCACACTACAATGCAACAAACTTCAACAAGGGGAGGTTTATTTCATTTTAACTGATTACAGAGTACATTCAGAGGTTCAAATTATAGATTCCTCCCTTTTGCTAAAGCCAATTGAAATTTTCCATCAAAAAATTTCTCCCCGATTCTTCATATAAAGCCATCCATTCCATCTCCCCAAATCCATTATTCTGCATTCCAAAACTACACTAGAAATGTTTGTTACAACTTTCACCCAATCCATGTCGAAGTGTCAACATGCCATTCAGTCTTCAACCATTGAACCAACTTATCACCCTATTGAGGAGACAACGTAAATCTGCCACCGATAAAGGAAAGTCTCTTTGATGCAGTTCAGTATGATTCATGTGGTCCCATTTCCATGTCAACATCACTACACCAATCACCACTTCCTTGTGTTAAACTACTCGGGTCCCACCATGAACACCACGAGATGGTGAGTGACGTAACCAAAATTCCATCGACCTATCGAAGAGATGGCATTCCAAGTCCTAGCGATATAACATTGTCTCATCAATAGTGAAAGAACCACCAACACCATCAGCTCATTGGGGAGATGGTATTCAAAGTCTCAATGATATAACTATATCTTGCCAAAGAGCTTAAGGCTTTGTATTGGTCATTCGAAGGGACAATGCTTAGAGTCCTGCCGATGTAGAAAGGTCTCGCCAACGTTGCACAGTCTTCACATCCGACTATTGAAGGGACACCATTTGAAGTCTTGCCGATCATATAATGTCACACCGATGAAAGAACAACACCATCCAAGGGAAAATATTTACAAAATGAACTCCAATACATCTGCAAAACACAACAAAATTGAAAACAAAAATTTGATCATGTACATATTGATGTAGATAGCTTGAAAGCCTGAGATGCTCTTGCATCAAACACCCCGAGAAGGAGAAATGTTCCATGAGTGGAGACTCAGGAACATTTACGTCAATCTGGAATCGATATTCCAAACTGAGCCAACTCATGTGCCTTCAACCAAGATGCTTCATCTAGTTATTTTCCCTTCCAGTGAACCAGGTACTCCATGTATGCCTTACCACATGTTTTCTTTGCAACCCGAGAATCAATGATTGCATCTACTTCTTCAGGTTGCTTCTCAGGTAGCTGATTCACCCAATATGTATTATCCATGATATTAATAGACAAATGTGGTTGAGTACTTGTCTCTCCTTCAAAATGTTTGTACAGATCACTAACATTGAAGATAGGAGATATATCTACATTCTCTGTAAGTTCAACTTCATAAGCATTAGCTAAAAAATTACGAAGGATCTGAAAAGGACCCATTTTCTTCCATTTTAACTTATTATAGGTTCCCTATGGAAACCTCTCCTTTCTTAAATGAACCTAGACCAATTCTCTAATTTGAAATTCCTGTCCTCTTTTGTGAATGTCAACAGATTCTTTATACTTAGTTGTACTCTTCTCCAACTTTTCTTTCACCTCTTTATGCAAATCTTTGATATAGTCTACAAAATCCTCTGCCATAACACTTGTTTTCACTAGGTTTGCACTATCTTTGAGTTCATCTACACCCCTAGGGCTAAAACCATACACCACATTGAATGGAATTTTTCCAATACTCCTGTTCACCAAATTATGATAGGAAAAATCTACTTGTGACAACAATAAGTGCCACGGTTTTGGTTTGTCCCCAATCAAACATTGAAGGAGGTTACCTAAACTCTTGCTCACAACTTTAATCTGACCATCTATTTGTGGATGGTAGGATGAACTAAAGCCCAAATGTGTGCCTAATTTTTTCCATAATGTGCACTAGAAATGGCTAAAAAACTTTGTATCCCGATTATATATGATACTCTTAGGAAAACCATGCAACCAAACTATTTATTTGAAATTTTTTTTTGCTATCTGGGAATCATCACTAGTTTTCTGAAATGGGATAAAATGAGCCATTTTTGAAAATATATCAACAATCACAAAAGTTGAATCATTACCTTGCTGAGTTCAAGGTAGTCCCAGAACAAAATCCATGCTAATGTGTTCCCACAGTCTCTTTGGAATCGGTAATGGCTGATATGTAATCTAGTATTTTGTTTCATACCCTTCACATGTTGACATATTCTACATCCTTGCACCATCTTCTTGACATCAACACTCATTCCAAGCCAATAATAACTCTCATTCAACAAATTTGTTGTTTTATCTACTCCAAAATGTCCACATAATCTGCCACTATGTTTTTCTTTGATTAGATTCTCCCTCATGGAGCCTCTAGGAATATATAACTTCTTTCCCTTAAATAATAGGTTTTCTTGAATGAAATACTCTAGCTATGGAGTTTGATCCAATTCCACTAGATTCTTGCATGCTAACCATGCTTGTCTGAAATCTGAGTCTTGTTCATACAACTCACCCAAAGCATCAAAACCAACAACATTCACTTTCATCTCACTCAAAAATAAAATTCTTATACTCAGTGAATCAACAACTCAATTGGATTTACCACTCCTATGTTTTAACACAAAAGAATAATTTTGTAAAAACTCAATCCATTTCATATGCCTTTGGTTCAACTTACCTTGGCTATTTATGAACTGTAGGGTATGATTGTTTGTGTATAGCACAAAATAATTTGGTAGCAAATAATGCCTACACTTCTTGAGTGCTTGCACAATTGCGTAGAACTCCTGGTCATACACAAAATAATTTATTTTAGCTTCATTCAACTTCTCACTGAAGTATGTTATTGGTCTTCCCTCTTGGCTGAGAAATCCTCCTATTGTTGTTCCATTTACATCACAATCCACCTAGAAAACCTTTCCAAAGTCCTGCAATGCCAATACCGACTATTCTATTACCTTATTCTTCAATAATTGAAAACTTTCCTCTACTACAATTGTCCACTTGAATTCTCTCCTTGTTCCCTTCATCATTTCTATGATGGGAGCACATATCCCACTGAAATTTCTTATGAACTTCCTATAGAGCTTCACCAACCCAAAAAAACTATGGGCTTAAAAATTACTCTTGGTGATGGTCATTCAAAAATAGCCTTTACCTTTTCAGGATCCATTTTCAATCCTTCTAAAACTACAAATCCCAAGTACACGAACTCCTTCATGAAAGTACACATTTTCAGATTCACCATTAGTTTTTCCTCCTTCAATCTTTGCAAGACAACCCTAATTGTTCTAAATGTTCTTCTTTTGTTTTACTGAAAATTAAAATATCATCAAGGTAAAATATGACAAACTTACCAAGACAGGGCTTCTATACTTGATTCATCAATCTCATGAATGTATTGGGTGCATTTTTCAATCCAAATGGTATGACTAGCCACTCATATAATCCATACTTCATCTTAAATGTTGTCTTCCAATCATCCCCTTCATGGATTTTGATTTGATGGTAACCACTCTTTAGATCAATCTTCATGAAATACCTTGCTCCACTCAAAAATTCCATTAAATCATCCATTAAGGGAAATGGGAATCTATATTTAATAGTAATCTTATTAATGGCATGAGAGTTTGTACACATCCTTCATTCACCTCCCTTCTTAGGTGCTAATATTACAAGTACAATGCATGGACTGAGACTTTCCCTAATCAACTCCTTATCCAACAACTCCTGGACTTGTCTATTTATTTCCTCATTCTCTTGAGGTGTCATCCTATAGGGTGCCTTGTTTGGTAAAATTTCACTTGGGATCAAATCCATATAGTGACTGATTTCTATCACTAGTGGCAGTTCATCTGGTAACTCCTTCATCATTATGCCAACATACTCATCAACCAATTCTTGGATTTCTATCGGCAACCTTTCTTCCTTTTTTTTTGCCAGGTGAGATGGTTGGGCTAAAAATGCATAACAAACACCACCCTTCTTCAAATCCTTTAGGAACTTCTTTCCTAAGGCAAGACACACCCTAGAAGTACCTTCTGTATCTTCATCTTTATCCTTCATAGGATTCAAAGTAAACTCTTGACCATCCTTCTTAATGGTATATGTATTATTCTTACCATCATGAACAACTTGTTGATAAAATTGAAATGACCTTCCCAGTAAGATATGATAGGGATCCATTGGCATTATATCATAGAGTATTTCATCCTTATAATTACCAATCTGGAAATTAACTAAGCTTTGTTCTCTTACCAATAATTAGTGTTCCTTTTTCAGCCACGAGACCTTGTATGGGTTGGGATGCTTCATTCTTTTCAGCTTCAAATTCTTCACCATTTCTTCAGACATAATATTGTCTATGCTACCACTGTCTACAATTAATTTAGAACACTTGCCACCTAAATTGCATTTGGTTTTGAACAAATTTCTTCTCTATATTGGTTTTGATTTTGCCTTCTTAGGTCTTATATTTTTTTTTCTTACCATCAAAGACTCTCCACCCTCTAGATCTTCTTCAGGCTTCAAAGCTTCAACCACTTCATCCTCTACTTGGGACACATGAATTTTGGTCTCTTTTCCTTTACCTCCACCTTGAACTTGTGGGAATTCAAAAGACCTATGCCCGATCTATCCACATTGGTAGCATGTACCCATGAAACCCTTACCTCTTCCTTTTCCAAAATTACGTCTTCCTCAAAAAGAGTTTCCTCTTCCTCGAAAGTTTCTTGAATATGAGAGGTGCCATCTTCATCTTGTTTGGAAGAATATCCTCTTCCACCACTACTCTGTCCTCTACCCCGAGCATTTCTGCCTCTACCCTTGTTATTGCTTTGTTGTTTCCTATTCAATTTCTCTTCGGCCATCAATGCACACTAGTAGGCCTCTTCCATGCTCTGCAATCTGAGTAATATAATCTCATCTTGTATGGACACTTGCAATCCATTTAGATACCTTGAAACTTGCTCAACCCTTCGAGTGGTATGCTCAAATGCTCAATTGGTAAAACTCTTCTATGTATTCCTTGACATTGAATTATCTTTGCTTCAAGTTCTGTAATTTTCTAAACAAATTTATCTAAGTCTATAGGCATGAATTTTTTCTTCAATTTGTTTTCCATTCAATCCCATGACTTAATCTTCTCCTTTCCTTTTCTTTGTCTATCAGTCTGCAAATGATCCCACCATAGGGATGCATGCCCTTTCAATTTTGTACAGACATATTTCACCTTCTTGTCTTGTTTTGTACCTTCAAATTCAAAGAACTTCTCCATCTCAGTGATCCAACCCAACAATTCATCTGAATTGATATTACCATTGTAGTCTAGAGGGTTAAAATAGGGTTTTATATTTATTCTATTTAAGGCTCGAATGAACCTATCTTCTCCTTGATTGAGTTTAGGTTGGTTTTCCTCTCCTTCAACTTCAACCTGCTCTTCTTCATCGTCACTCACGTCTTCAACATGATGACTAGTTCATTATGAAGTTTCAATGGCTGCTAGTCTGGCCATAATTCATCTCAACATCTCCATCATGATAGGGTTTGCATCTCTTTGCACCCCTTTTCCTCTGCCACATCCTCTTTGTGCCATTTTATGCAAGTCCTCTGCAGTTGCAGGTTTTCTTCCTTTTCCCACTTACCCACAACAAATTCCTTTTCAAGACTTTGTAATACCTTTGACACTTACTCCAAGAGAAAAATTACTTCGATACTACTTGATGTAGTCAAGATTGAAGAGCCTTATTAGGCTACTAATCAATCAGCTAAACCACACTACAATGCAAAAAAAATTAACAAGGAACAATCCTCCCTTTTATTTCAATTTAACTAATTACAAAGTACATACGAAGGTTCAGATTACAAAGTCCTCCCTTTTACTAAATCTAATTGAAATTCCCCATCAAACAGTTTCTCCTCGATTCTTCATACGAGGTCGTCCATTCCATCTCCCCAACACCATCATTCTGTATTCCAAAACTGCACCAGAAACAGTTGTTACAACTTCTGCTCAATCCATGTCAAAGTGTCAACACATCATTCAATATTCAACCATTGAACCAACTTATTTCCCTATTGAGGAGACAACATAAATATCCCACCATTAAAGGAAAGTCTCTTCAATGTAGTTTAGTACGATCCATGTGGTCCCATTTCCATGTCAACACTGCTACACCAATCACCACTTCCCTATGCTAAACTACCTGGTTCCCACCACATAAACTATGGGATGGTGAGTGACACAACCAAAAGTCCATTAGCCTATCGAAGAGATGGAATTCCAAGTCTCGGTGATATAACATTGTCTCACCAATAGTGAAAGAACTACCAACGCCATCGACTCATCGGGGAGACGGTATAACTATCTCCCACCAAAGAGCTCAAGGCTTTGTATTGAGCCGTCAAAGAGACAATTCTTAGAGTCCCATTGAAGTAGAAAGGCCTTGCCGATGATGCACAGTCTTCACATCAGGCTATCGAAGGGACACCATTTGAAGTCTCGTTGATCACATAATGTGACACTGACGAAAGAACATCGACCAAGGGAAAATATTTACAAAATGAACTCTAATGCATCTACAAAACACAAAAAAATTAAAAACAAAATTTGATCATGTACATATTGATGCAGATAGCTTGAGAGCCCAAGATGCTCCTGCATCATAAATCCTTGTACAATCCATTTCCAGTTGTCACTTAATTAGATAATATTTGCATTCATTTCTATTTTATGTGTTGATCTCTCTTAGTCACATGCCTTGTTTCCATAACTTGTTTTCATGTGTTGTCTCTTGTCTTTCCACTATCTTAACTCTCATTCTAGTCAATTAGTTGTTAATTAGGCTTCTAGTTTAGTCTAAAATATCACTTTGCACTAGTTACCTAGACACTAAAAGAATCTAAATATTTTTCTTTTCTTTCTTTTAGGTTCTTTCAATTCCAAGCAATCCAAAATAAAATAAGATTCAACATTAACTAATTTTATTATACATTTTATATCATAAAATTCATATAAGTGGGACATATTCAACTTTATCATAGTATATTAAAATTCATATATATATACAATCAATATTAATGAAAAACATGTTAAATAAAATATTCTTATATTCAATTAAAAAATATCAAGTTAAAGTATACATCAAACTCAATCTTAATAATACATAATTATGTGTTTCTATTACTGAAATAGTTAGTCTATTCATAAAATCAAAAATATTCATAAACTAATGTTCTTGTGTATGTGATGAATCAAAAATATTAACCCTATTAATTGTCATTGTATTACCCTAAACCCTAAACCGATGTCTTAAGGGGTCCTAATATGACATTTCTTAAGGGGATCAAATAAGTTCTTAAAATTTGGTGAAGCTACCCAAGGCAACTAGTGCAGGAGCACCTAATGGATTTTATGCCTCCATGAGGCTATTTTATAAATATTTTCTCTATATGGTGTTTGAGTCATTTAATAAGGATATTTAGAGCATATTAAACATGTTTGAGTCATTCAATAGGTTATTAGGGGGTTATAAGTTCATTTTGTCAAAAGTTGTCATTTCTTGCAAAAGTGTCATGTTGTAAAAGTGCAAAATGAAAGAATGGAATATGAAGGGTCATGGGGTTGTAGAAGTTAATTAGTTAGTTGGAACTGGTTGGAATAAGTTTTTAGAGGCTCCTACTTCATTGTTGTAATGGGGGTTGGATGAGTTTGAACAAGTTGGAGGACGGTTGGAGCAATAAACATGTAAATTGATGCATTTTTTGTGTTCCTTGTTGTTCCTCTTCATTGCACATGTTTGTACAAAAAAATGAGGGTTTGAAACTCATTGGAAAAGGTAGAGAATGGAGTCTAGTTTCTGATGCAATTTTTTTCATTTCATTTAATTGAAACTTAAGGAAGTTATGGCAATTTCTTTGCAAACCGTTTGAAACCCTACTTCAGGGTCATTGTGAGCATTCAAAATTTAGTTTCTCCACTTTCCACCATTGAAAACTCTTAAAAATTGGTGAGAATGTCTATATTTAGGTGCTTTATGAGTCCCCAAGGTTGTAGGAATTTTTAGGAAGGTTTTCCTAAGTTTTGTTGCTGCCCTAGAGGAAAATACATGGTTTTTTGGCTTAAAATGCATGGTTAGAAGTTAGAGTTTGATGAAATTGCATTGCTGGAGGTTGGGGGATGATTTAGTGAGTATGTGCAGGAATATTATGGAGTGTTTGAAGAAATGGTAGGGTGAGATAGGCCTTGGAATACCTATTTTCAATAAACCCTCTCTATTTCAAGCATAGGAAGGCCTAAAGCAAGGGTTTTTGGTGTTGGGTGAATATATGTTTGATTTCCCTGATATGAATTGTTGTTTTTGTCTACTTGTGACCTATGGAGGAGGTATGTGTGGAAATTTTCAGTTGGGAAGGTGATTGGTTGGTACTTGTTTTGTAAAAGTGGTCTATTTTGGCCTTGGGGTAGCATGATAGTCCAATTTTGGAGAGTGTGTTCCAAAACAAGTGCATGAACAAATTTGATATGTTGAAATATACCAAAATGGGTATTTGAAATGTTAACCCTCTTGTGGTTTTGAAGTGTTTCTTGTAGGATATATTTAAAAGTCATTGGTTGGACTACTACAAGGAAAATTGAAAGAATGGTGAGTTGATCTTGGAGTTAGGGTTTTGAAGGATGGAAAAGTGTTTGAAAAAGTTTGTATTGTGTTTGTTTGAGTGAATCCTCCATGATCTGCATCAATTTATCACATCATTTAGGATTGATGAATTACAATTAGAAGCTCAAATTTTTTTGCAAGGGTATGCTAGTAGATGATAGTACAAGGCAAGGTATGAGTTCTCATGCAGAATGGGAGGAATTTTTTTTCAAGTGGATGGAAGATAAGGGTGTAGCAGATTGTTTTTTTTGGATTAGTCAAATAGTTTGGTAGAGATGGAGTTGTGTGGCCTACCTTCAAGTCACAGGTTCTATGCCATTATTGTCACATTGACATTAACAAGGAAGAGGAAGGGTTTTCTGCAGAGGAGTAAGGTGCTGATGTAGAGATTGGGATACATAAGGGCACAAAGAATTAGATTCAAGGAGACAAGATAAATAGAAGACAAGTTTGTGTTGAAAAGCTAAATCCAAAGGTGAAGATAAAAACTACATGCTTTCAAGAAGACAAAGGGAAGAAGAGATAAGAATATAAGCACAAGCAATCAGTGATGCATACCTACTACTACCCTCAATTCAAGAGGGCTTTGAATTTCTTTTTGGCCGGGAGTATGGTGCGGGAGCACCTAATGGATTTTATGTCTCCATGAGGAAATTTTGTAAATATTTTCTCTATATGGTGTTTGAGTCATTTCATGAGGATATTTAGACCATATTAAGCATGTTTGAGTGAATCAATAGGTTATTAGGGGGTTATAAGTCCATTTTGTCAAAAAGTTGTCATTTCTTGCAAAAAGTGTCATGTTATAAAAGTGAAAAATGCAAGAATGGAATATGAAGGGTCATGGGGATGTGGAAGTTAATTAGTTAGTTGGAACTAGTTGGAATAAGATTTTAGAGGCTTAAATATGCCTACTCCATCATTGTAATGGGGGTTGGGTGAGTTTGAAGAAGTTGGAGGATGGTTGGAGCAATAAACATGTAAATTGATGCATTTTTTCTGTGTTCCTTGTTGTTCCTCTTCATTGCACATGTTTGTATGGAAAAATGAGGGTATAAAAATCATTGGAAAAGGTAGATAATGGAGTCTAGTTTCTGATGCAATTTGTTTCATTTCATTTCATTGAAATTTAAGGAAGTTATGGCAATTTCTTTGCAAACCGTTTGAAACCCTACTTTAAGGTCATTATGAGCATTCAAAATTGAGTTTCTCCACTTTCCTCCATTGAAAACTCATACAAAATGGTGATAAGGTCTGTATTTAGGTGTTTGATGATTCCCCAAGGTTGTAGGAATTTTGAGGAAGGTTTGCCTAAGTTTTGTTGCTGCCCTAGAGGAAAATACATGGTTTTTTGGCTTAAAATGCATGGTTAGAAGTTAGAGTTTGATGAAATTGCATTGCTGGAGGTTGGGGGATGATTAAGTGAGTATGTGTAGGAATATTATGGAGTGTTTAAAGAGTTGGTAGGGTGATATAGGTCTTGGAATACCTATTTTCAATAAACCCCCTCTATTTCAAGTATAAGAAGGCCTAAAGCAAGGGTTTTTGGTGTTGGGTGAATATATGTTTGATTTCCCTAATATAAATTGTTGTTTTTGTCTAATTTTGACTCATGGAGGAGGTATGGGTGGAAATTTTCAATTGGGAAGGTGATTGGTTGGTACTTTCTTTGTAAAAGTGGTTTATTTTGGCCTTGGGGCAGCGTGACAGTCCAATTTTGGAGAGCGTGTTCCAAAAAAAGTGCATGAAAAAATATGATATGTTGAAATATGCCAAAATGGGTATTTGAAATGTTAACCCTCTTGTGGTTTTGAAGTGTTTCTTGCAGGATATAGTTAAAAGTCATTGGTTGGACTACTACAAGGAAAATCAAAAGAATGATGAGTTGTTCTTGGAGTTAGGGTTTTGAAGGATGGAAAAGTGTTTGAAAAGGTTTGTATTATGGTTTTTTGAGTGAATCCTCCATGCTCTACATCCACAACCAAATTTAACAATAATAAGATCGTGCAAGATTATAATATGAATGATATTTCGTGAGAGGTTGGTTAGTCAAAGCAAGAGCTATCTCAATCAACTGTTCCACAAGAAAATGTTGTTCAATAACTTGCAAGTCCCTTATTCCAAGGGCCACCCAAACTTCAGCTTAAACCCTAAACCCTAAACCCTGAACTCTAAAATCTAAACCTTAAACCCTATACATTCATTTTGTCCTAGGACTTTAAAATGAAATTTGGTTGCCTTGAGAAACTCCACCAAATTTTATACCCCTAAGCCATGTAATTTTGTCCTAGGACCTTACTACATAGATCCCCTTAAGCCATCCTATTATTTTAAACCCTAAAATCTAAACTCTAAACCCTAAACCCTAAAGCCATCATTTTTTCCTAGGACCTTAATGAAATTTGGTTGCCTTGAGAAACTTCACCAAATTTTATTCACTTAAGCCATGCCATTTTGTCCTAGGGTGATCAAGGGGGATACTTTTCACTGAAAATGGAAGTGTCTCATATGCTTTAGAATTCAATGTCATCTTGAAGAGATCAAAAAAATGAATCCAACTCAACTTGAACGAGGTCAAAAGGAGCTCGTACGCTCAAATTATGGCCAATCAAAGTTTGGTCAAACAGGTACCTGAGGTTGGTTAGAAAGGAAAAAAAATGATTGACTTGGAATCAATAAAAAATGACATGAAATCGAAGAGATCATTGACACAAACCCAATGCTGCTCTTTTCACCGAAATCTGAGTCTGTACGCAGAAGCTATTGCAAGTGAAAAGTTGGCTACTATCAGGGTTGATCAGGTCATATGTATGTTGATGTCAGAATGACGTCAACATGCTAATGTGGCAGACTGTACAATACAGATAGTGAGTTGGACTAGTCAGGGCTTGACATGTGGCACCCAGTCAACGTTCAAGGTGGCACTTTGTAAACATCCAGTTGGTTCTATCACCAAATTATGAGATGCCACATGGCCTAATTTGGTGGTGCCACATGACACCTCGATGAAACTCCTCTCTCGACAGTTTAACCAAAAAGTTTGTTTTTGGGGGGTCAAACCCATGACCCCCCACCATCAATTTCCCTGTGCAACCATTACACCGTGCGGCTTGTCCTTACCTATATATGTTGGCGGTTCATTTTGATATTTTAAAATTAGAAATCAGTTAAAACAAAATAAGTGATGTGGGGTTGAATTCCAAACCTCCCTGCCACTAAAATATAATTCCACCATTGAACCACTTATTGGTTCAATGTATTATATGGGCTAGTTTAATTTTAACTAAGTATTAAACTTGGAAGTGCCTAATATTAAACAAATAACCTTAAGTGGTTAAAACTAATCCTTCCAAGTGGAGCAAAGCCAAAAAAAAAAAACAAGAAGAGGGATACAAATGATGTTCTAAGGGTTTTTTTTGTTGTTGAAGGGATATTTTGGTAAATCTAATGGTTAAAACCCATAATAGGTAAATTTCATGTATAAAAAGGGAGTATGGGTTTTGTTAAAAAGTGTCCAGGTGATGAGAAGGAGAGAATGCTCTAAAGACATTAAAACCATTTATGTGCAATGGAGCAACATGATGTTGCCGCATTGGAAGGAGATGAATTTGTAATGTAGTTGAAGCCTTGTAATCCTAATTTTGGAGCATAATAGGATCAGTGACTCTATTGGAGAGGGACCTAGAGACGTAGCCATTTGTAAAATTCTGTTATCAACTTGCGTTCTGTCTTCTATCTCTTTTCTTTCTTTCATTTTGTTCATCATCTTTATAATGCATTGTTCATTTAAGCATTTTAGTTATGTTAATTCATTTTTAAAGCTTTGAATTAATCATTGTAAATGTTAAGCATTCGTAAAGAAATTGTCATAGATCCTAATTTAGATCAAGGTTGGTATCAGAGCTTTGTGTGACTAGTATTACAGAAGTGAACGCTAACATGATCTAAGATTCGATGAGGCGAAGGAAAACTTGAAGAATATAATCTTGAGATTAGAAAATGAAGAGCTAATCCATCGTCACAGATGGAAGAAACAAAAGGTGGAAAGAGTTTGGAGCTTAATGAGAATTTATTTTTTACGAGAGGAAAGAACGAATGCGATAAGGAAATAAAGGTTCATCGATACAAGATGCTCGTGAGGACAAAGGGAAAAGATCAGGAGGTGATCATGAGCCTCCAAAAATTCCCCCAACTCCATCTTCTCCTTCTTCTACTCATTCTATGTCTTCTAATCCTTTCAAGGGTGTACATAAGCCTAGAATTAAATTGGATGTAAAATTTCATCTACCTAAGTATTATGGGGAGTTAAATGTTGAAAAATTAGATGACTAGGTTCAACAAGTTGAAGTCTATTGTAAAGTCTAAATCCTCTTAGATGATGATGATAGGATCCAATTAGCTACTCTTTAGTTGGGAGGAATAGCTCTCACTTGGTGGGAGAGTAGGACTCGGGTAGAAATTTCACAACATGGTAGAGTCAGTTTAACTTGGACAAAATTTGTTAATGCTCTTAAAAATAAATTCTATCCCTTAGGCCATATGCAATAGTTAATGATGAAATAGCAAAATTTTAGGCAAGGGAAAGGTTAGTCTATTCAAGAGTACACCCATGAGTTCAGAAAATGAGATATTGCATTGAAGGTTCCATTGTACACCCAAGTCACATCGCTTAAGTACATAGGTGGTCTTCACTCTTATCTAATGCATTCCATTTTGGTCTTGAATCCTAGTAATTTGGATGAAGTATGTGTACAAGTTACACATTTAGAGTCAAGAAATAAGAGTCCTTTCATTGATAAGCCTGATAAGAAGCCATCTAATCCTGAAGGTAAACCCAAAGGCAAAGGGAAGGGAAAAAATACAACTACAGTTAAGAAGGAGAGTGTTAAACCCACATGCTCACATTGCAAGAAAGAGGAGCATGATGATTCCAAGTGCTGGAAGCTGCATCCAGAACTTGGGCTGAAGAAATATGGTGGAAACAAAGGCAAACACAAGACTATTGTTGTAGTTCAATAGGATCTTGGATCTAATTCCAGGGATGAGACAAAGATTGCTACTACCGGGATCTAAGGTAAAGGAAAAGGTATATCTCTTTCATCTGATAAAAGTTTTTCTAATGCAAGTGCAAGTTCAAGTAAAGAATCTTCTCCACCTAAGAACATGATAAGCAAAGGAATAAATTATTTCATATTTGAGTTGTGAAAAAGCATACTAAGGTTGATACTTTATTTGATACATGTTCTCGAGTTAATCTAATATCTAAAGAAGTGGTTAAAATCTTAATCTAACTACAACACCTCATTCAAAGGCATATACACTTGGATGGGTTTGCAATGATGCACAGTTACAAGTCACAAAGCAATGTAAGTTAAGATTTTCTATCACTGCAAACTTTGTAGACGAGGAAGAATTTGATGTAGTCCCTTTACATATTTTTGTGATTGTACTAGGGAGTCATTATCTGTATGACCAAAAGGAAATATTCTATAGGGAGGAGAACAAATATCATCTTTTTAAGGATGGGATTGAATACATTGTATATGCACATAAGATAAAGACTAATCTAACCTTGGTAAAAACTAGGCAATTGAAAAGGTTAGTCAATGCAAGCAAGGAATTTGTACTAATGATTGTAAAAGATAAAGAAGATGATAAATCTAAGGAATTCAAGGGGTGTGATCCAAAACATAAATCTGAAATGGCCAATTTTTTTTCTGCTTATGATGAATTATTTCAAGAACCGAAGGGATTGCCACCCAAGAGAGAGATACAACATGAAATACAATTACAACAGGATGTGCCACTTCCTAATATTAGCATGTACTGTTTACCAGTCATGTAGAATAAGGAAATTAAAAAGTAGGTTCAAGATTTGGTCGAGAAATGAGTTATTCATCTGATTACATCTCCTTGTGGCTCTCCAATTGTGTTGGTTCTAAAGAAGGATGGATCTTGGAGAATGTGCATCGACTACAGAGCCCTAAACAAGATAACGGTAAAGAAAAAGTATCCTCTTCCTTGGATAGATGATTTACTTGATCAATTGAAACATTCAATTTATTTCACTAAGTTAGACTTGTGCAGTGGATATCATCATATAAGAATTGCAGAAAATGACATTTGGAAAACTGCATTTAAGACAAAATAGGGACTATTTGAGTGGTTGGTCAAGCCCTTTGGGCTTTGTAATGCACCAACTACCTTTATGTGAGTCATGAATGATGTCTTCCATCCTTTTATTGATATTTTTTCATACTCTATCTAGATGATATTCTTGTATTTGGTCGAACTTGGGATGATCATGTAAGTCATGTAAAGAAAGTTTTTGAAGTATTGAGAAAAGAAAAACTCTTTGTAAAGATGTCTAAATGTGATTTTGCTAAGATATCCTTAGTGTACTTAGTCTATGTCGTAGGAGGTGGTCAATTGAAAGTAGACCCTATGAAGGTCGAAGCTATTGTAAAATGGCCTAAGCCAAGTACAGTCACAAAATTCAAAAGTTTCTTACATGCAGTTCAGTACTAGAGAAAGTTCATTGCAAACTTCTCCTATATTGCATCACCATTGCAAGTATTAACTAGTATGATGACAACTTTTTAGTGGGGAGGTCCACAATAGAAGTCTTTCGACACTTTGAAGGAAAAATAGAGCACCGTACCAGTTTTGGCTTTACTAGATTTACATCAACTGTTTGAGATAGAGACAAATGTGAGTGGGTTTTCCATGGGAGCAATACTCATGCAAGGAGGTAAACCAATCTGCTACCACTCTAAAACCTTAATAGGAGTAGTAACTATCCCAAGTTTATGATAAGGAACTTTGTGCATTAGTTGAGAGTGTTAAAAAATGGAAATACTACTTAATGGGGAAAAAAATTGTAATCCACACTGATCACCAACCACTTTAGTATTTGCACTCACAATCTAAACTAAAACAAAGTAGGAACTTTCATTGGATGGGTTTTCTGCAATAGTTTCACTTGGTAATTAAGTATAAGAAAGGTGTCCATAACAAAGTAGTAGATATGCTATCTAGCCCTCATGTTATGAATACGTTGATAATCCTTCAAAATAACTCTATGGTTCATGAATTTTTTTGGGAACAATGCACTAATGATGAAGACTTTAAGGATATATATGCAGCTTTAATCCAAGGAAAAAATGTAGAAGAGAAAGATTATTATGTGTAGGTTAAATTTTTATATCGCTTGGGAAAGTTATGCATTCCAAAAGATGAACAAGCACAGGTAATTAGAGAAGCACACACATCATTGATTACTAGACACTTTGGGGTAAGCAAAAAAATGACTCAGTTGTTGAAATATTGTTATTGGCCTCATATGCAAGAAACTATATCCAAATATATTAGAGGATGTGTAATGTGTGCAACAAGTAAACCTAGTAACATGAAATTGGGGTTGTAAACACCTCTACCTATACCATCCCGTCCATGGGAAAGTGTGTCTATGGATTTTTTTGAGGGTCTACCCATGTCTAGGAAAGGACATGATTATCTTTTTTTAGTAGTTGATCAGTTTAGAAAAATGTGTATTCTAATGCCTTGTAAGAAATAGGTTTCTACTGAATTGACAACTCATATGTACTTTCAATTTGTATGGGTTTATTTTGGGTTACCTACTTCTATTGTATCAGATTGAGATTCTCAATTCTTGGGGGAATTTTGGTCAACATTGTAGGGACTCATGGACACCAAACTGAAGAAGAGTACAACCTTCCATCTACAGACTAACAGACAAAAAAAGGTAGTAAACAGGACATTTGTGCATCTACTCAGAGGTTACTACAATAAGAATCCTAAGCTATGGGATGAGAGTCTTCACTATGGGCAACATGCTTACAACCATGTAGCACACTCTTCTACAAAAAGATCTCCTTTTGAGATTTGTTTTGGTTATCTGCCATAAACATTGATGGATTTTTCTTTTGGGAAGGACGATGTTGAAGATGGATGCCATGATGCAGAGAAGGCTTTGAAGTTCATCTAGAAATTCCAAGCAATTCATCAGGTAGTGGAAGCATAGTTGGAGAAGAGCTAAGAAAAATACAAGACTTTCCATGATAAGCATCACATCGATAATCATTTCTAGGTTGGAGACAGAGTTTGGTTACATATCAACAAGGAAAGAATGCAAGGTGAATGAAGGGAACTCAAGCCGATTAGGTATGGTCCTTTTGAGATCCTAGAAAATATTGGTACCAATGCCTTCCACCTTAATCTTCCTCAATACATGCATATCTATTTAGTTGTCAATGTTGAGAATCTAAAGTTGTATGAGCCTCCAATGATACTGGCTGAAGACATAGACATTCAGGTTCCATCAGTTGATGATCTTTCACTAGAGTATATGTCAGAGTTTCCAAAGGATGTCATCCTAGATAGGAATTTCAAGACTTCATAAAGAGTAGCAATTGAATACCTTAGAGAAGGGCTGAAGGGGATGAATCCAAGCAAGGAAAAATGGATGGAGATTGGTAAAGTGAGGGAACTTTACCCTCACTTACTTTCTGAGTAATCAAGCTTTAGGAGGTCCAAAAGATCTCTAGTGGGGAGAATTGATCTAGGGGGATACTTTTCACTGAAAATGGAAGTGTCTCATATGCTCTAGAATTCAATGTCATCTTGAAGAGATCAAAAAATTGAATCCAACACAACTTGAATGGGGTCAAAGAAGCTCGTACACTCAAATTATGGCCATTCAAATTTTGGTCAAATAGGTACCTAAGTCCGATCAGAAAGGAGAAAAATGATCAACTCTTAATTGGTCAAAAATGGTGTTAAATCGAAGAGCTCATCGACATGAACCCAACACCACTCATTTCGCCAAAATCTGAGTCCGTACATAGAAGGTATCACAAGTCAAAGTTGGTGGTTATCAGGGTTGACCAAGCGGTACAAATGTTAATGTCAGCATGACATCAAATACTGATGTGACATACCATATGATATAGACGATGAGTTGGACCAGTTAGGGCTTGACACATGGCACTCAATTAGCATCTGAGGTGGCATTTTGTCAACATCCAATTAGATCTGTCAAAAAATTATGAGATTGCATGTGGTCTAATCAGGTGGTGCCACATGGCACCTTGACGATGCTCCTCTCTCAGCAATTTAACCAAAAAAAATGTTTTTGGGGGAGTTGAACCCACGACTCCCCACCACCAATTTCCCTGCGCAACCATTGCACCATGTTCCTTGTCTTTACCTATACATGTCGGTGGTTCGTTTTGAGTTTTTAAAATTAGAAATTAGTTAAAACAAAATAAGTGGTAGGGGTTGAACTCCTAACCTCCCCACCACTAAATTATAATCCCACCATTGAACCACTTATCGGTTCAATGTATTATATGGGTTGGTTTAGTTTTAACTATGTATTAAACCTGAAAGTGCCTAAACTTAAACAAATAACCTTAAGTGGTTAAAACTAAGCCCTCCAAGTGGATAAAATCCAAAACAACAAAATAACAAGAGGGCTAAAAATGATGTTCTAAGGGTTTTTTTTGTTAAAGGGAGATTTTGGTAAATCTAATGGTTAAAACCCATAATGGGTAAATTTCATGTATAAAAAGGGGGTATGGGTTTTGTAAAAAAGCATCCGGGTGATGAGGAGAGAACCTTTGAATACATTGAATCCATTTCTATGCAACAAAGAAACATGATTCCACTGCAATGGAAGGAGATGGATTTGTAATGCAATTGAAGCCTTGTAATCTTGATTTTGGAGCATAATAGGATCGATCACTTTGTTGGAGAGAGACCCAGAGACAACCATTTGGTGAACTCCATTATCAACTTGTGTTCTATCTTCTATCTCTTTTCTCTCTTTCATTTTGTTCATCATCTTTATAATGCTTTGTTCATTTAAGCATTTCAGTTATGTTAATTCATTTTTAAAGCTTTGAATTAATTGTTGTAAACGTTAAGCATTCGCAAAGCAATTTTCATAGATCCTAATTTAGATCATAGGGTAGTTTATTTAAAGAGTATCCCTAATTAAAAATAATCATCTAGGAGTAATCAAAGAGTATATTTATGAATTTGATAAAATTAATTTACATCTCCATCCTACAACCATATTACATTTTTGCTTATTGTTCTCAACCTTAATTCATCATTGCTAAATTAGTCCAACAAGGTGTTTGAATGAGGAGAACATGAGCCTTGCTATTTACATAAATTCAGATGTAAAAATTTAAGATGAACAATTTTAAGATTGTGAAGCTTTCCCAGTTTAAATATGTGAGTTATAGGTATAGATCATATGGACACCATTTATGGTTTATCACCTTTTCTAGCTTCTAGTATCATTGTTAAAGCATTTGAATGTAAGAAATTTCAATAATGTGGAATTAGGACTTTGATGGGGCTTAATATTTGTCTTACATAATAGCTATGTGTCTCCCTATTTAGAAATCTCACTAAAATTATAATGTGATTTGAAGTGTATTCAGTAGAAAATATTTGATCCGCCGTGTGGAAGAAGAGGGGCTCCTCTAATGAAACACAATGATGTTAATTTTTATTTGTTATGTTAATTTTATCTTAAATATCATAGTTTGGTTTTCATATTAAAATGTGTGAGAAGCAAGAATCAAATTATATTATTGTTAATTATTGAACTCTTTTATTTACATGTTCTCAACTTGGTTTTCAAAATTTAATGTTGTAATATTATAGTTTGATAAATCTACATATTTCATGTCATAGCCTACATAGTTTTGGCAACCTGTATAGTTCCTATAGTATATTATTACAAGAGTTTTTTAAAAAAAGTTTTAGGAAAAGTTCCTATAGAATTTTGAATAAAAAAAATTTAGTTGCATCTCATCCACACTCATCTCACTACCTACAACCCTTGTACATACAACCACTAAATCTTTCACAATTTTATGCCCTTAGATTGATACTTAGACCAAACTAAAATTTATTATTAACATTAAGTTTATTTCATTATTTACCCCAGTTTTGGCCTATCAAGTAGAAAAGTTCTTAATTTAAAGGTATAAAATTCTTTTAGGACATGAGGGACATGGTCATAATAGAAAATCACAAGTTGACTGCATAGCTATTACATAATAATTGGAAGTTCAATGAAGGACATCTAACTTAAGAAGATATTATTTTGAAGATGATGACAATGGTATTCATAGTGACCATAGCACTCGAGAAGAAAATAAACATGGAGACATTCAAGAAGTGTATAAAAACCTCCTAAAAGTATAGTGAAAGGATGTTAGTTCAAGTGGGCAATCATAGTAGAAAATCCTTGAACAAGAAGATGGAAATGGCACGAAGAACAAGAGGACAGTCATTTGAGATCTTGGAAATCCCATGAACCAAATGATAGTGTTACATGGCCATAATATAGTCTTATGTTTAAAGTGTATGGTCATGAAGAGGGATATCTCACACCCCTAGAAGGTATTTGACTATTTAAAACTCCCATCACATGAATAATAAATGTGTTTGAGGAAAATTATGAATGATTAATTATGATTCTTACATTAATTACATGGTAAAAGTGAGCCTTATTCAATTATTTAATTAGTCAACTATAGTGTAAATATGGATAACATTAATCATTTATAGTTGCATCAGTTCAGTATTCATTTATTCAATTAATCATTTATAGTGCCAATATGGACACCATTGATAAAAAAATATTTATATTAACCAAAAATCTATAGGAATACATTAGTATATGTCAATAAAAGTATAACATATATACAAGAAATCCATATAGGCTTACAACAAAGGAATATGGACATACAATGTCACATATATGTAATAAACATTTTTTTTGAAAATAGCCAATATGCATACAACAAAGGACACTATTATAGTCATTTCTCTCTAGGTGATGGAAAGAGATCACAAGCTACCTTTGACTGTCAGGAGGATGAAGATGCATGCGATCATGGTTTCCTTTGAGCTGGTTCACTCAACCTCCTGTTTAATGTTTCTTAGACCTCCACCTAATACAATAAAAAATATAGACATTAGTATGTAGAAATTAAATTATAGAATAACATATAACAAAATAATCACTTATCACATACACATAATCAGTATGTTCATCCATAATAGGGCCACACTCACTATTTGGAGTTGTGAAGCCTTGTGGCAACCATCTAGATAGAAGTTAACCTAAAAAATGAAAATCATTTAATTTTTCAAAAATAGATAGATAAAACAAAAAACATAATCTAAAATTTACTAATCTACCTTATACCTTTATAAGGCATCAAACTTTCTATTGTTGCAACAACACCATGCTCCATTATCGTATGAATATAAGGAGTATCTATTTACATCATCTAAAACTGAAATGAAATTATTCAATTACCAAAAATACCTAACATTATGATGAAGAGCATCTACCAAAATCAACAAACCTTCAAGGGGACTTTAGACCCAAACCACAACTTGAGAAGATCAATCCACAATTCACCAAAACCAAATTTCAACTCTCAACAAAATCTCTTCATTTTCACTTGATTCTTCATTGCTACAAAGCACCAAATCATCAAAAAAAACTTCCAAACATTTATCAAACTCAAGAACATCTTAACCAGCATCAATTTGATTGAACCAAATCAAAGACAACAAATCACTAAATCTTAAGGCAAAAAGACAACAAATCACTAAATCTTACTTCCAAACTCTTATCAGGCCTTGAAACACCTTTAACCATCTTTATATTGATAGAAACTAACCAAATAATCTTCCTCACAACTTTATTTTATTAGATTCATAATTTCTTGCATTCAAAACTAAAACTCTAGCAGTATAGCAACATGACTAAAATGGGTGTATCATACACTCTAATTTTAATCTCCATAAACTATTTACTATTTTAGGAACCCATTATTTCCAATTTTAACATACCACAAAATTAGATGCTATTGTTTTGAAAAGAATTCCTGAGAACATAACTATATTATTTCCAAAATACACCAAATAGGTCAAATTTCCAAAGTAGGTACCATTAAATCAACTCCAAAACACCACATAACCATAGAAAACATCATAGAAGGTCTCAAAACTTTTAAATCATCCATTTTTAGAGATTAAAAGTCTCAATATTGTACCAAATATCAAAACCCTCATTATGTGCCAATATAGACTTGATAAAGTAGGGGTTTATTGAAAACAACCTTTCCAAACCTCTTACCAACTGGTAATTTCTTCAGACATGTTGGCATGTTGGAATATGTCTGCACATGATAACCAAACTGCCACCTAGCCTCTACAACTGTTATTTCTCCAAACCCTAGTCTGTAGCATCAACTAATGTATGAAAAACACTATATTTTCCCATGGTGGAACAACAAAACTTCATATTCTTGTCTTCCCTGCACCTACACACACATTCAAATTAAAAAGTAGACTAATTCAATCCATTCCACCAATCTAACTAACCCTACATTGGTGGAATGGAAACTTTATCTCTTAGTGGACTCTCAAAACCCTTGTTGAGGGTTACAAACCAATTACAATAAAAATGTTCTTATTTCCTCAAATCTGAATGAAAAGACTTCAAAACACTTTCAAAAGTAAGCTGACACCTTGCTCTAAAGAAAAAAATCAATGATTAGCCTATAAGGTATTGTACAATCCTTACAAGCTTGAAACAAAAGAGAAAAGTGTTACAAATATAGAAACAAGGGTACTTTATTTACTAATTTCTTCAAGAATACAAGTTCTTCCTTGTTCTCGCCTTTTACAATGCTTTATATAGTTGTTTACATCAGTTATGGAAACTTCCTCTTCATTTCCAACTGACCCATCCTTTCCTTTTTACAAAAGACTTCATCTCCCTGATTCTATACACTTTTTGCATTTTTCCATCATTGACAACAATTGCATTTTTTTTTTGCAACAAAAAGACACTTTTTTGTAATTTCACTACTTTGACCTCCTATGGACCTATTTGAGACTTAAATACATTAAATATGACCTCATCATGACCTTTTTACATGTTTTTCTTAAAGACGATTCAAATTTTACAAAAATACTCATTGGAGTCATAACATCACCATTAGGTGCTCCTGCACCACATTATTTTATAATTTTTATTTCAAAATTAAAAATTCTCTATATTACCAAAGTGAAAGTTCAACAAACACCTTGACTATCAGGTGTTGATGTTGAAGGCCAAAAATTAACCTATTCAACATCTAATGTGAGTTATAAGAATACCATTCATATAAGATTCAACTATTCACATGTAATATTTATATTTCTTTACTAGTTAGTTACACACCTCTACACTTGACATCATCATATAATAGGGAGGTGGAGGATTGTTGGAAGTAGGGTGAACACTATGATCCTAAAATTTCATTATAATCATTCTAATAATTTAGTTAATATTACATTTCAAAATAAAAATTAATAAATTGAATTAAATGAATTTGTTGACCTTTACTTGACTATCAAAGCCAAATGTATTACTCAATAGAGCTTTTTTCATGACCATCTAATCCACTATAGGTTTATTTTGGGCACATGCATCTTGACTATCTGAAGAATCATAAACATAAGGTGACCACAAGATTGAAATAAATGAGGTGGAATAGGATGCTTAGAAGATTCACTCGTCTCCACTATTCTAGAGGCCCAATATCTTTTGTAATTCTCTAAATGATTGAGATAATCGAATATAAGGGTGTCCACCTCGACACCCTCCTTTACAATGGAAGGGATAACATTGTTCATAATTTGGTCTAGCTAGTGGTCTCACTTCTTTTTTTGGGTCAAGATGTGATTCCACTCTATACTATGTAGAGCTTCCACTTCTACCCTAGAACTCCTACATGACAAAATAATTTGGGATTTCATTGAGGACAAACTCACAATAGAGTTTCCTCAAAAAATATTGTGGTGTCTTATTGTTAGTGCATGGAGGATGGTAAAACATGATCCACCACCTATCCCAAAGATTGTTCCTTATCCCTTGGTGGTGGCACAAAAGGATAGGGAACCTCTTGCATGGACCGTGTAATGTTCGATTGGTTCATGGGTTAGTGAAGAGTGCACACAAGTCAATTTTTTTCTTTAACTTGTTTATATGATAATTCATTTGCATAAAATTATTTTTATTCGTGTCTCTTGTCAAACCAACTATTTATTTTCCCACTAACAATTCTACATGAGACACAATGGATGCAATGATTGAGAAAGGTTGGTCCTATGGGAGATTGTTCCTACAAAATATTTCAACCTTGCAATTAACTTCTCAAGATCTTTTCTATTATTTTCAATTTTCCCTAATATGGTTTATTGTGTTCTTGGAGAATGATGAGGAATTGTATGAGATGTTTGTTCAAGTTCTTTTTAGGAGAAATTTCATGAAGAGGTGATTTGGGATTTTGAATATTTTGGAGTGAATTATCAACTCCTAAAAATTAAACATATTTTAATTAAAAAGTAAATCAATTTACCTAGTTAATACAAATTTGAAACAAAAAACTAAAAATACTTACTCCTTTGACCTCCCTAACATCTTGGTGGCATCTTGGTAAAGATTTGGAAATTTTTTTCATGCAAAATCAACTTTGCAACAACATGAGCACACTTGGAAGGGTTTGTAGGCCACGATATAAAAGAAAAATACAAAAATATTTGTTTCTTATTTTTATTTTTTATTAAGCAATAATGAGAGCATGTTATAACACATTCAAATTATAGCTTTGATGGGGCCAAAGTGGGGTGGCCACTTTTTGGTCCCCCATAATTTTTCACATGGACAAATGACATTTCAAAGATGCTTTATTAAGGTCTCAAAAATGTGTGCACATTTGAATATGATTATTAGGCTTTTTGATGGCCACAATGTTTGATATCCAAGGTGAATAGTCAATAGAGCAGATGAAACCATCTTGTAAAATCTTTTCAATCTCTACCTTAAACAACAAGGCCACTTTTGGATTTATTTTATGAACCTTTTGTTTCACAAGCTTAACATGATATTGTAACACAATGTTATGTTTGATTACCTTGGGATCTATGCTATGTATATTCAAATAGGAAAAAGAAAATAGTCTAGGAAACTCATGTAAGAGTATATAATTTTCTTGTTGTTTGTTAGAGTCAAGGAATTTTCCAATTAAAATAGCCTTATCCAAGTTAGATGGATCCATTGAGAGGCATCATCAGTATCTCCTACAAGTAGTGTATTGTGGTTTGGAACATTAGGGAAATATTGGGGTATGTCTTGATAATTTACCATATCATTTGATATACAAGTGTCTTTCCCAAAGTATGCATTGACCTTTATAAAATAAGGAAATTCATGATCATTATGACAAGTACGTAAGTTTTGATGCATTCCCAAAAAATATGCTAAGGATTCATTAGTCAAAAATATGTCCAATGAAATATTTTTGTTTGTACTTATCATTTTAAGATGAACTAAATTGAGCAATACCATAGGAGGATCTTATGTTATTGTTTTAAAATTAAGTGAAGGTATATAATAAGATTTGGTGGGTTTCAAATGATGGTAACCAAGACCATTTTTTGTGCCTTGTGTGTTCCATTCTAGAGGGACCTAAATACCTTGTTCCCTTTCACCACAACCATTTCCATTATAACCAAATCAAGATAAAATTTTAAGTAATCTTTCATAAATAGATTTCATTTCCTTTGAAGAAGGTGGTTTTTGTAATTGTAATCATCAAAAGTGGATGTATAACTAGTATCATTTTTATTACTAGAAGTTGTAAAATTAAATGTTTTAGGAGATTCATTTGAAGATTGTGTAGATGCTACTATGACTTCCTTTGATTCTCAAGGCCTAGATGGTGATATTTTATATTGTTGGGGATGACCACCAAACCCAGGAGCACCAATTGCAAATAACACCTTCACAAATATGAGAGAAGCTTGAGGCTCTTTCACCAGAAGAATGGAAAAATGAATTGAGATCCGATGATTTACATATTGTACAATGTGCCTTATAAAGGCAAGAAAAATAGGTGTGTATGTTAAATATGTATGATCAAAATGAAATAAACAAAACACACATAATGGAACTTTAAACTGAAGAAAAACAAGTAAATTTGAATTTAAATAAACAAAAGAAGCTTCTTCAGAGCCTTTCCATCTTCCTCTATCTCCAGGGATTTGTTTGAAGCTGCTGCTCTCAGATTGTATAAGCAAGGCTTCTCTGAATGGTAACATGTAGAATGAGTATGCAAAGGAAGGAGCTTCTCTATCCTATATGCTGGTGGAGGTGAAAAATACTGATACGGATATGCACAGGGGCTGTGGATTATGCACAGGGGTTGTAAATTGAGGATGCTATGAAATGAGATGAATAGGCCATGATATAAACTACTACTATGCTATGCTATGATGCTAGAATGCTATGAATGCTAAAAGGAAAATGCTATTGAAATTTGGCTATAATTTCTTATTGAAAGCTTCTCTGTGATTTCAAAGACCCGGTAGTCCTTTTTATAGCTTTTTGCAGGCAAAATCCTGGCTGGAAAAGATCAATGGCTGTGAGATTGTCTGGTAAGTTTGAATGGTGAGAGATGGAGAGGTTGAGAGGAAGATGGAGAATGTTGGGAGGTTGGAGAGAAGAATGGATGCTTGTCTTCAACCCACAGGAACAAGCTTGCACAGGAACAAAGAAATTAATTTTTTTGTTTTAGCAGTTTGTTTCACGGTTGTTGAAGATAATGCAAAATAAATAAATAAATAAATAAATTTATTTAATTTCATGTGAGTTTGAAGAAATTAAATATTTTTGAAATATTTAATTTTAGAACTATAGAAGACTCAATTAAATATTTAGAATATTTAATTTGCAAATAGACTTTAGAAGAATTAATTAAATATTTTGGAATATTTAATTGTAATGTGACTTTAGAAGAATTAATTAAATATTTTGAAATATTTAATTGTAATGTGACTTTAGAAGAATTAATTAAATATTTTTAGAATATTTGGAATCGAATTAGAGGAATTAAATATTTGGAATATTTAATTGTGAATGGTATTTTGAATGAATGTTAAGGATTTTTAGAAGAAAAGAATATATGATCTAAATTTGAATAAAATATTCAAGTCAAGATTATATGATAATTAATATAAATAAATCGTAATGTTTATTTAATTAATTAAGAAATGGATAAGAAAAGATGATTAAATAAACTTATTTATTTAATCGAAATGAAAGAATGAATAATATAAATAAATTATTTAGATTTATTTATACATAGATTGAATTCAGAGATTTAATTACTTACCAGACTATGTGATGTGACCATTTTTAGGTGTATACATTTTCCCCTCTTTGAAGTGATGTGTTTTCACGCATTGCTTCAAAGAATTTTGAAATTTTCCCTAGATGCTGACTGTTGAATGTTGATAGGTATATGCCCCCTCGAAGGATGAATCGATAAGATTTTGAATTTTGTGAATTTTTTGAAATTTTAGATTTTTATGATTTTAAAGATGTCGATTCATCGTTTGAAAATGATGATATGAAGAAATTGACATGAAAATATGTGAGATGAAAAATGTGATGACTAAATTTCCCCTGCTATGATAAAATGTGTTAAAAATGCCCCAATTTTGTTTTTAAATAGGTTAAAAATGTCATTTTCCATGTCATTTTCCATTTTAACCTAGTAAAAATTGTAAATTTTAGAGCTCTGGAGTAAGAAAGATGGCACTTCAGATTCACTAGCATTGTTTCGAGCGCATCCGATGACATCAGCAGCCGACACACTATGGACCCGTGATATGTTCCCCATTAAACTTCTGCTTTTTGAAAATTTTCCGTTCGGAGTATGCTTACCCATGTTTGAGTGTGAAAGAGTGTTTTAGCGCCCTTAATAATTTCCATAGCGCATTTGATTCTGTAGCGCCCTTGATGATTTTCATAGCGCCCACGATAATTTTCATAGCGCCCATGATCCTGTAGCGCCCATGAGAAATTCTGTAGTGCCCGTGATGTTTTCTGGAGCGCCCATGATTGAATGTTGTTGTGAGTGATAAATTTGTTCCCAAAGTTGTTGGAAAACAAATAATAACTGATAAATTTTCTTTTAAAGTTGTTAAAAACAAATAAGATCGATAAGTTTGTTTCTAAAGTTGTTAAAAACAAACAGGATATTGATAAATTTTCTTTCATGAAAATGAAAAACAAACAGTTGATTGATATGTTTGCTTCTAAAGTTGTTAAAAACAAACATGATTTTGATTATCTATTTTTCCATGATGATGTAAAACAAATAGTTTGATTGATATGTTTGCTTCTAAGGTTGTTAAAAACAAACATGATTTTGATTATCTGCTTTCATGAAAATGAAAAACAAATAGTTTGATTGATATGTTTGCTTCTAAAGTTGTTAAAAACAAACATGATTTTGATTATCTACTTTCATGAAAATGAAAAACAAATAGTTTGATTGATATGTTTGCTTCTAAAGTTGTTAAAAACAAACATGATTTTGATTATCTACTTTCATGAAAATGAAAAACAAATAGTTTGATTGATATGTTTGCTTCTAAAGTTGTTAAAAACAAACATGATTTTGATTATCTGCTTTCATGAAAATGAAAAACAAATAGTTTGATTGATATGTTTTCTTCTAAAGTTGTTAAAAACAAACATGATTTTGATTATCTGCTTTCATGAAAATGAAAAATAAATAGTGTGATATTCAGATTTGATTGATGAGTTGTGATGATTTGATATTGATTTTGCTTTGTCATGATGATGTTTCAACAGGAGAGATTGGGCGTTTTGCAGTCACGAGAGACATTCCCGAGGACATGGAGCTTGATTCCACAACTGTTACAGTCAGATCGAGATGTGATCGAGGCATGTGGATTGACTTCGTTGCTTGACATGCCTGAGGTGCGCCTCAATAGAGCTTTATTGACAGCACTCGCAGAGCGATGGCATAGTGATACCAACACATTTCATTTACCGACTGAAGAGATTAGAGTGACCCCTGAGGACATGTACATATCTTGAGGATCCCAGTAATGGGAGAGATAGTGGTCTTTGATAGCTGAGAGGCTAGAGGCACTGATGCTTTGAGATGGATTTTTAGAGATGATCAGGTTGCTAGATACTTCATCCCATGGGGCGAGATGGTAGATTCATAACCACCCTTACCTTCTATACTAGCAGGTTTCATTGGAGGTGTTTTGTGCCTCGACCATAGGTCGAAGGGGTTCGCAGTCAGGTGGGGTCATGTGCTGGAGAGGATGGTCATGCAGGGTACACGGTATGCGTGGGGATCATGCATGCTTGCTCATTTGTATGATGAGTTACATCATATTGTATACGGTAGAGGCTGGAGTTTTGCTGTTGGGTGTTCGTTATTACAGATATGGGCATGGAAGCATTTTTCCATTATGCGACCATTGACTCGTGGACGACGACTTGTCGGTCGATCGTATACATGGGGATATAGTGATATTATTGCTCAGCTAAAGCTGGGCAAACTGGATCATTGGCATCGTCTCTTAGATGATCTTGATACAGTATGCTGGCGGCCATATGTAGATTGTGAGGCATGGCTAGAGGATGCGAGGGAGATGCCCTATGTTTGTACGTCCAGATATCTTATTGGGTGTACTTCGTGGATTATTGAGAGATTTCTTGCTGGATGTGTATGTCGGCAGTACGGTCGGATTCAGGGTATGCCTATGGGTTCTGCCATTTATGCACGACGACAGCCAGAGATTACAGTGTGGGGTCCACGGATTTCATATGAGGCAGTGGTGGCAGAGTTCACTAGTTTGGGAGTGGTGATGTGGGACTACCGAGTTGATGTCCTTGATGCAGGGACAACGCCAGAGTATAGTCAGTATGTGTTAGAGCATCCTGCACCACGATTGTTTGATCCTGATGAGCCTATTGCTCCAGTTGTTGTACAGAGACCACAGAGAGGCGGTCAGAGACGTCAAAAAGAGACAGCTTCAGAGGGTGATGATTTAGAGGGAGGTGATGATGAGGAGAGTGGAGGTAGCGATGATGAGTCAAAGGGAGATAGTGATGATGAGGAGAGTGAAGGTGATGGTGGTGGTGGTGATGATAGGAGAGGTGGTGGGAGAGGTGGTGATAGAGGTGGGAGGAGAGGTGGTAGGAGAGGTGGTAGAGGTGGACGTGGATGAGACATACAGATCCATCTACTTCAGTAGATCTAGTGGTATCAGGTCAGATATCTTCTTTGTAGAGTACAGTGCAGAGCTTACAGAGTCAGCTAGCACAGGCACAAGCCTTGATTACACAGCTTCAGGGACAGTTGACGTCAGTTATTGCTGAGAGAGATACAGCTAGACAGCGGGGTGAGCAGGCCATTGCTTTGGCTGATAACTTACAAAGGGTAGCAGCAGGTACCTTGCCTGGCGACATGATGAGAGAGGTGACCAGAGCCACCCGGGAGGCCAAGTTCTATAGGACTAGATATCATGTTGTGGTTCCACGTGAGCGGAGGGAGAGTTATACATAGTCGCGGTCTACTCATAGTCGCTCTTGGACTACCAACAGGGGTGTGACACAACCATTACCTCCAGGAGGGCCAGCAAGGACAGGTGGAGCAAGTCCATCAAGGGCAGGTGGTACAAGTCCTAGACCAGCTCCATTAGAGAATAGCACTGCCTAGTGCATTGCACATGATGTTTTTGAGATACTCTGTTTAGACACTTGTATACACCCTGAGATGATCTCATTTTTGATGATGTTATATCATGTATAGTTGAAATATTTGTACATTTTGACATTCATTTTCAAGATATATGAAATGCAGCAATGATTTATGATGAATGGTTCGATTTTCTATATATGCATGATGTTTTATGATATGATGGTTTCTCAATTTTTATGCTTATAAATGTTTATGATGATGATGTATGCATGATTTATGATTTTTTGATGCAAAAATATATGAAATAATGTATGAAATGATGTTTTTGTGAATGTCAAAATGTACTTAGTCATTTTATTGGGAAGACATGAACTATTTGATACTTTGCCAGCTTTTGAAAGAATCCATAAATGCAAAATGCATATGCTAACATGAATGCAATCTATACTAACCATGCAGGATATTCGTACAATATTTCCATTTGGAGAGCTTATTTGTGCTTTTTGTGTCATCATAGAGCATTTGAAATGTTGAAAGTTAATACAAGCATCAAAGGGTATGTTAGCACCAGTGATGACCTGAGTATTGCTTTCGTGATTTTTGATATAGCAAGTTAATACAAGCATCTAGGTATAATTGAACCGAGATGACCCGAGTATTGCTTGCATAAATAGACAAGAGTTAACCCGTTTCCCATGCAAATTCTGAAATGTCATCAATGATACTTAGTAGAGCATGTCTCGCGACCAATTTGCATAGTACTAATGATTTGCTCACAAACAGCAGACAAAGAAAAATCATACTCCTTCCTTGTTTTTCTAGTTCAATACATCATTGAATTGCTCCAAAGATATGATAGAAAAATCAAACAACCATTCAAAATCTTGCCTAAAATATTTCAAACATTATTCAGATTAAGATCATCCAACTTGGTTATCAACATTGATGTTCTTGTTTTGATGTTTGTTTGGATCATGTTGTTTTGATTTCAATTGGCATTGAATAAGCATGTGGTGATCGATTTGATGCAGCAATGTGTTTGTTGTATTTTGGCAAACCGTCTGGTGTATGTTTGTGATGTTCGAAAACCTCGTTGCCCTCCTCTTGTTTAGTCTGTGTTTCCGCGTTTTTCCCCCAGTGTAAACATAACCTAAATATTATGGATATGTACAAATTTCATCAAGCCATGATGAAACACAAGGATTCCTATTGTATGATATGGATATGATAGATATGTATAGATGATAGATATGGATGGATGATGCCGAAAGTGAATGCAAGACATAAGCTAATAGATGGAGGAGCCTATTTTGATCACAAGTAGTGCCTGTTTGCCAGGTTTTTGCCACTTGTTTTTATTGCACTTTTTCAGGATTTTCCTGATGTTTTATTATTATTTTTTTAAATTTTTTTTTTTTGGATTTTTTTTGATTTTTTGGATTTTTTTAGGACTTTTTATGATTTTTTGGATTTTTTCAGGACTTTTTATGATTTTTTTTTGGATTTTTTTAGATTTGACGATTCAGACATAAAATTTCTTCAAATGAATGTTGTTGATTGACTCTTCAAACAAGTCCCCTTCTAATGTAGATAACTGATATGCACCAGAACCATATGCTGCAATGATGAAAAATGGACCAAGCCAGTTTGGTTCAAATTTCCCTTTCTTTTCTTTGTCTTGCTGATTACATGGGTTTTCTCTCAAGACTAAGTCACCTATTTGAAATGTCTGTGATTTAACTCTGTGATTGTAACTATGGGAAATAACTTGTTAATAACCCTTCAAATGGTCAGCTGCATGTTGACGTCTTTCATCTAACAATTCTAACTCTTGCAGATGAGATACTCTGTAGTCCTCATCATTTATCAATCCTTTGAGTGAGACCCTAAGCGAAGGTATTTCAACTTCTAGTGGCAAGATCACTTCTGCTCCATAGACCAAGGCATATGGTGTAGCTCCTATTGGTGTGCGAATGCTGGTTCTGTATGCCCACAAAGCTAGATTTAATTGGACATGCCAATCACGACCGACATCATTTACTGTCTTCTTCAAGATCTTCAAGATTGTTTTGTTGGAAGCTTCTGCTTGACCATTACCTTGTGGATAATAAGGTGTAGAGAACCTGTGTTGGATGTGAAATCTTTCACAAAGTTCATCAACATCCTGATTTTTGAAAGGCCTCCCATTATCAGTAATGATAGAATTAGGAATTCCATATCTACAAATGATGTAATTTAGGACGAATGAAGAGATTTGTTTACCAGTCACGGTCATCAAAGGAACAACTTCAATCCATTTTGTAAAATAATCCGTAGCTGTGATAATGAATTTATGCCCATTTGATGATGAAGGATGAATTTTTCCAACAAGATCTAGTCCCCACTGAGAAAAAGGCCATGTTGGAGTGAAAGGTTGTAGTTCCTGTGCAGGTGCATGAATAAGATTCCCGTGGATTTGGCATTTAGAACACTTCTTGACAAAAGTAAAAGATTCTTTCTCCATGGTAGGCCAATAATATCCCATTCTGACAAGTTTCTTAGCTAAGGTTAAACCACTTGAATGAGTTCCAAAAATACCACCATGAACCTCTTGTAAGGCTTTTTCAGATTCGTCACGTTCAAGACATCGAAGGAGTGTACCATCAAGACCACGTCGGTAAAGGATATCGATGATCAAGGTATAACGGGATGATTGGCATATGAAATTCCTTTTTTGATTTGGGGATAAATCCAGAGGTAAGATATTATCTTTCAAATAGGTATAAGTCTTACCATATAAAGGTGAATTAGAACCAGTTAAATGGCATATGACTTGGGTCTCAGGATTATCATAGGTGGGAGAAAACAATTGTTCCACCAAGAATTCATCCTTGGTTTGATCTTCTGATAGTTGTAATAAGGAAGCAATTGTGGCCATTGCATCTGTAGCTTTATTATCAATCCTTGGAATTTGTGAAAACTTGATTGACACAAAATACTTTTTAAAAGCATCCACCATGTTCTTGTAAGGTAGCAACTTATCATCTTTAGTTTGATAATCATCATTGATTTGATTAATGACAAGTTGTGAATCACTGTAAACTTCTAGCTCTATAATCCACCATTCCAAGGCTATCTTTATCCCTATGAGCAATGCCTCATATTCAGATATGTTATTTGTGCAAGGAAACATCAACCGATATGATTGTGGAATGGTATGTCCTTCAGGTGTGACAAAAATAATCCCTGCCCCCGAGCCATGTTGTGTATAAGATCCATCAAAGTATAGTGTCCATGAGTTTTGAATTATTGCTGTGAAGACATCTGCATCAAGAAACTCAATGTGCATTGGACTCTCTTCTTGTAAAGGTGCTTCAGCCAATTGATCTGCAATAACCTGTCCTTTAATAGCTTTTCAATCTACATAGTGAATGTCAAACTCACTTAAGATCATTACCCACTTTGCAAGTCTTCCTATTAAAGTAGCTCTGCTTAAAAGGTATTTTAGTGGATCAATCTTGGTTATCAACTTAACTGTATGAGCCAACATATAGTGTCGCAACTTTTGAGAAGCAAACACCACTGTGAGAAAAGCTTTTTCAATGAAAAAGTAGTTTAATTCATGACTTGTTAAAGTTCTGTTGATATAGTATATGGCCCTTTCTTTACCTGTAGAATCCTCTTGTGCTAGTAATGCTCCTAAGGATACTTCTGTTGCTAAAATATAGAGTATGAGCGGCTTTCCTGGAACGGGTGGAATTAAAACTAGTGGGTTCATAAGATATTGCTTGATCTGATTGAATGCTGCTTCACATTTTTCTTCCCATTTAAATGGAACATTTTTATGCAATAAATGTGTAAATGGTAAGCTTTTGTCTGCCAGTTGAGCTATAAACCTTCTAATGGACTGTAGTTGTCCTTGCAATGATCGAAGCTGACTGATATTTAGTGGTGGTGGCATGTCCATTATAGCTTGTACTTTTTCTGGATCAACCTCTATGCCCTTTTCTAAAACAATGTATCCTAGGAGTTTTCCAGATGTAACGCCGAAGACACATTTCTTTGGATTGAGTCGAACATTGAACTTCTCCATTCTGGTAAAGATTTTTGACAAGATTTCTAGATCTCCTTCTCTTGTGTGAGATTTGGCCAATAAGTCATCCACATAGTCTTCCATGAATGTGTGCATCATGTCATGAAAAATGGTTGTCATTGCTCTTTGATAAGTGGCTCCTGCGTTCTTTAACCCAAATGGCATTACGTTCCAGCAATAGGTACCCCAAGGGCATGTGAACACTATTTTATCTTGATCCTCTGGTGCAATCTTTATCTGGTTGTATCCTAAAAATCCATCCATTAATGAATACATTGCATGGCCAACAGTTAAATCAACATTCATTTCTATGTTTGGCAAAGGAAAGTCATCTTTGGGAGAAGCTTTGTTCAAATCTCCAAAATCTGTACAAATTCTAATCCTTCCATCTGGCTTTGAAATAGGTACAATATTGGAGATCCATTCTGCATAGTCAATAGTCCGAATGAACCCAACATCTAAAAGCTTCTTTAATTCTTCTTTGACCAATAATGCAACATGTAGATGCATCTTTATGAGTTTTTGCTTCACAGGTTTTTCCCTCACGTTTATAGATAAATGATGCATTATCAGATTAGGATCTGACCCTGGCATATCAGCATATGACCAAGCAAACTTAATTTGATTCTCCTTCAAGAACTCCATGAATTTTAGGACTTCTTCAACTGTTAATGACACTGCAATTTGCAAAACTTTTGGCTGCTCTACTGTACTTATGTTGATTGATTCTATTGGTTCGATCAAAATAGAAGATCTTTCATGATAATGCTTAGGAAGAGTGTCAAGTTTCTCATCCTTCAGTTCCTGAGAAAGGTTTTCACTGTCAGATTCGCTCTTTATTTTTCTCTTGTTGTGATCTATCACTGCCATTTTTTGGTTTTCACCAATAGATCCATCTTTTATTTCATTTATTTTGCAGCTAAGAGACTTGACACCCTCCTTATCAAAATCGTGAGTATGAAATTCTTGGATGAAACAATTGTTTTCCTCATTAGAGGAACAAAGGAAATTTATAATGTCCTCATCATTATGAAATGTAGGGATGTGGATAGGTGCATCATTGTCCCAATCAATAAGTTCTAGATAGACTAAAGGAATGGTATCATTAGGTTGGGTAAGGTCTTGAGCTGTCAAAGTCATGATGTGGTTGTCATCTTCATGGTAGACAAGGTCTATGATGATATTCTCCTATTGATCGTCAATCTCGTTAAAATATGATTCGTCCTCACTTGAGTCATGATCGCTTTGTAAAGCATAATCAAGTAGAAGCCTTGAACCTTCTCCTTGTATGAGAACAGGTGCATATTTGTGTATGGTATCAACTTGTTTGTCTCTCCAAAATTCATCATTATAAATGGTGTCCCATTCATATTCATTAGAATCAGTATTTGAACTATTCTGCAATTGGAAAACTAATTCATGGGGTTTATCTGAAATTGATCCTCCTTCATGAGTTGGTTGTGCTTGCTGTGAAGTAGAGTCTTCTATATCTTTACCATATCCAAGTCCTGTTTTATCATTTGGATGTATTGAAATAGGTTGAATTGGTTCCATGATTCCTTCTCTTCTCTTTCCTATAGGACCATTTCCTTCATAGCCCATTTTCTGCATGATAGCATACCCCTTACCATATTGTTCTATAGGTAACTTAATGTGGAAAAGAGATTCATCTTCATCTTTGTATAGCCAACTTAGGATGTCCCTATCTTCTGCTTCTTCCTCAGTGGTGTTGGCTTTAATGAATTTTCCATCAAACTTTGTGATTGGCACAGAAGCTTGGGATGTAGAGGCTGTTGCAATCTTTTGATTTGATAAGGTTGGCTGTCCATGCGACCTCGGAGAAGGAGGTAAACTAGAAAGAGATAGAGAATATTCACCTACTCCTTTGTCTTTAAAATTTAGCTTAGTGTCAAGATTCTTTGTTAGTTCTTGCAATTGGCCTTGTAGAATAGAAGAAGAAACAACAAGAGCCTCCCTATTATGTGGCACAAAGATGTCTTGAGTTGCTCAGAGATTTGAACAAGTTTGGGTGCTATTGTAATCAGCTTGTATAGTTATTTCCTGTCCATCGTATGGAAACTTGAGGCATTGATGGTATGTTGATGGTACTGCTTGCATATCATGAATCCATGGACGACCTGAAAGTATGTTATAGGAAAGATCCCGATCTAGAACTTGACAAAATGTGTTTTTCACAACAGGTCCCACTCTGATAGGTAGCATTATTAGTCCTTTAGAAGCTCTTTCTTCATCATCATATGCCTTGATTGTTATTTTCCTTCATGGATCAATAATTTTTTTTGATATTCCCAAGGCATGTATTAGCTTTAAGGTACAAATGTTTAAACCAGCTCCTCCATCTATTAAGACACATCTGATTCAGTGTTTATGGATCATGACTTCAAGATAGAGCGATGAATTATGTGGATGTGTCATGGAGGCATCATCTTTTTCAAAAAATGAAAGACAAGTGGGGGAAGACAAATGTCCCACCATGGCTTGAAATTTATTTACATCTAGATCAGTATCAACAGTTGTGTTTACAAGAGGTTCTTCTAAAATATTCTTGTGTATGGGGGATATTTTGAGAAGTTCAAGGATGAAGATTTGCGCTGATGTTTTTCTCAATTGATCAACTAGATTATACTGACTTGGAGGGGAAATAGTTGCTTTAGATGAACTTCCTTTTAAAACAACTTTTGCTTGTCCTCTTGTAGTCACATTAACTTGTTGATATTCTTATTTTCCTTTGATTTTGATAACATTAACCCGTTGATCATCAACATAGATGTGACGGATTATATTGTCTTCAACATTATGTATGCTTTTCGCTTTGGTATTTGATGTTTCCCCCTTTTGATAGTTCAGTAAAGGATCTTTGAATGCTTGATGATCGTCATTGGTATGATGTCCTTCAATTGTAATGGTGCCATTGTCAATTAAATCTTGTACTAGATTTCACAAAGCTTGACAATTATTTGTTCTATGAACTTTACATTGATGATAATTGTAATAATGCGAGTCATTCCATGATGGTGGTTTGAATTGAGGCTCATAATATCTTTGTGGTGGTAAGGTGATAACCTTATTATCAAGAAGCTCTTTGAGAGTAGACTCAAGAGATTGACCCAAAGTGGTAAAATTTTGTCGATTTGAAAAAAATGGAGGTCTAGACGGATTTGATGTTTGGGTATTACCAAGATTGTTATTGAAATTACCACGATTATCCTTGGTGTTTTGATTGGTCATGATTTCTTGCTTGGAGTTTTGTCCTTGTTGATTGTTGTTTCCTTGTTGGTTGGTATTTGCTTGTTGGTTGTTTCGTGGAGCACTTGATAGATTAAAGATAGATGGTCTTGTTCGTAGATTATTTGCATCTACTATACCATCATTGACAACATTTTTATTTATGTTCCAAAACCTTGTTTTATCGTTGCTGTTTTGGTTGGATGTACTTGGATTATCAAGTTTTATCACTCCTCATTTAACCAAGGCCCCTTCAATTGTGATTGCATTTTCAATCAATTTTTCAAAGTTATGAGGACAATGAAGGTTAAGCCTATAGCTTAATTCTTGATCTAGGCCATTGATGAAGATATCCATCTTTTCCTTTTCAAGAATAGGATGGGAATATCGCACAAACAACCTTCTCCACCTTTGAAAAAAGGTAGTGAAGGATTCTCCTACTTTTTGTTTCACTTTACAAAGATCAAGAATTGTTATCAGGTGTTGGATGTTGTAGGAGTATTGTGATATAAACTGATTTATTAACTCCTCAAAGGTTTTAATGGGGGGAGTGATCTTAGAAAGCCACTCCATGGATTGTACACCTAGACTTCGTGGAAATAATTGCATTAAATAGGTATTGTCATAGGCAAATTCTAGACTCATATTTCGAAAATCCCTCACATGTTCAATGGGACCAGTTTTTCCATTGTACCTATCATATTTAGGAATTTCACAATGTTTTGGAAAAGGGATCATTTGAAGACTCCTATCGAATGGATAAGGAGACATGTCTTCCAAAACATACTTCTTTGTTGTACCCCCTTGCATCTCCTTTATTTTCCCTTGTAATTCTTTTAGCTGTTGAGTAAGGGCACTAAAGTCATTAGGAGGAGTTTCAGGATTCTATTTAATCCCTTCTATATCGAAATTGTAAGGTAACTTAGCTCCTTGATTAGCTAATGAAAGAAAATATCTTTCTTTGTTTCGTTCTAAAATCCTTTCCATAAGAGTATGGAATTGGGGATCTTGCTCTACTTCTTGAAGCTTTTCTTCTGTTAATTCATCAACATTAAATGTATCATCTTCTTTCTCATTATGGTCACCCATTTTGCTTATAGTGGTTTCTCCTTCGTCTTTTTCCATGTGTTTTTGAGATCTCGTGAAGACAGGCATGAGCTTTGTTCCAAATTCTACTAACTTTTGATCAAAAGAATGAAATAGTGCAATTTGTGATTGGTATGAAAGTCAGGATAGAATGAAGATTCTATGACTTACAAAGGTTTCTAATCTTTAGCTTGTGTTGTTCCCTAATTGAAAGGATGAAAATCCTGTTGGAGGGAATTTAAGCAAAAGATCAAGAGAAGGATGATTTTGCACTTTATGAAGTTTGATCCTAGTTTCATAAAAGGATGGATTTTGTGATGAATGCCTAATGTGATTTGAGTTCTCTATTGCAAAATTTGATTTGGATGAGTAGAATATTCAATTGCAGGTTGGGGAATATAACAAAAATGAATACGTTGACTATGGTTATGCCTTTGAGAAAGGGCTCTTCTTTGAAAGAAAGCTTGTGAGTACAATGGTTCTATAGCATAATCATCAGTGAAACCTCTAACATAGTCATGATATCGATGAAGAAAGGTTCTATATTTGAGTAAAAATTTTCTGCTTTGATACAAGAATCGTCTTTTCTTCAATAGTTTCTTGTAGCTAAGGGGTTTCCTTGGATTTTTGATTCTTTTGAGAACGAAATTCTTAACAAAGGTTGTAGATTTCAAATTTCGTAACATGAGAGTAATCAAGGTGATCGCAAGTGTTGGATGATCTTAACTGAATTAATGTATTGAAAACACATCAAACAATTTGTAGGATAGTTGTTTTAAGTACTATGCTAAACATCAAGTGTATGATCAAAATGTTTTTCAAAAGTTGTTTTAACATGATTTACACATGATAAGCATTTCAAACAGACTCACTCTTAGTTCTCAAGTAGGTCATCATAGTAATCAACAGCCCACATCTTAAAACTGCGTCGACTCACACAGCCATGTCACCCCTGAAAGGGCACTCGTGTTTTTGTCTTTTCCAGGTGCGTACTTAGAGTGACGAAAGTGGATACCGGATCCCCTGAGCAAACAATCCTTGGTAGTTATATGGTGAGTATCTTTGGGGTAGATTCTTCCCTCCCTTGCACTGTGATTATTATGACGTTTGGAAACTGACTTCGGTTGGATACTACACTAAGTTCATAGTAAGGGTTTATGTTCGGCGCGACAAATAATAGAATCCCTCGAGAGACCTCCCTACCTTTAGAACAAAGGCTTTGGGGATGGTTATCAATGCACACTACCATCAAAAGAGGCTTTCCCCAAATTTGCTTTAAATTTTAGAGTGGGGTGGAATAGCTTGGCTTTGGCTTGAACCCACTTGCGTCGTTCCTCTTGGGTGAGTACTTTTTCCCACAAGAGCAGGCTCTCTAAAAGGTTTTAACAAAACTGTAAATTGCATAAAAGGAAATAGATGAGTTTGGCATTTTGATCACCTAGTTAAGGGGAGAGCATAGGCCTATCACCGTTTAAGCAAAGCAAACAAAGATTCAGTTTTAAGCCCAAAATGAAAATTTGCTATGCTAGGTGAAGATGTTGCTTCACAAAAACATGAAATTATTTTTAGCCCAAAATTAAAAGTGAAGTGACTATCCTAGGATTGCTTGATTTTAATTTATGTGACTACCCTAGGATTGCTTCATTTTTAATTATGTGACTACCCTAGGATTGCTTAATTCTTTCAAAGTTTGTTACTATCTGCGGTCGCGTCGGATTTAGTCAAGCCGTATTTAAATTATAATTTACAATTTGCAGGTTTTTCAAAAATGTGCTATAACAGACATCATGGGTGCCGTAGGATTCTTCATGGGAACTGCAGAATGCTTCATGGGCACTGTAGGATGCTTTAAGGGAACTACAAAATGCTTTAAGGGCACTGTAGGATGCTTCAAGGGTGCTATAAGATGCTTCAAGGGCGCTGCAGGATGCTTCAAGAGCGCTGCAAGATGCTTCAGGGGTGTTGTAGGATGCTTTAAGGGTGCTGAACTGGGTATGAATTTTCTTGAAACGTGTTTATTGCACTAATTCGCTGTTTTTAGGCGTAACCTATCAAGAAAATCTGCAATAAAATGTTAAAATTGGGGCAAGTGCCCCACAGTGGGCGCCAAAAATGTGTATGTTAAATATGTATGATCAAAATGAAATAAACAAAACACACATAATGGAACTTTAAACTAAAGAAAAGCAAGTAAATTTGAATTTAAATAAACAAAAGAAGCTTCTTCAAAGTCGTTCCATCTTCCTCTATCTCCAGGGATTTGTTTGAAGCTGCTGCTCTCAGATTGTATAAGCAAGGCTTCTCCGAAAGGCAACCTATAGAATGAGTATGCAAAGGAAGGAGCTTCTCTATCCTATATGCTGGTGGAGGTGAAAAATACTAATACGGATATGCACAGGGGCTGTGGATTATGCACAAGGGTTGTAAATTGAGGATGCTATGAAATGAGATGAATAGGCCATAATATAAACTACTACTATGCTATGCTATGATGCTAGAATGCTGTGAATGCTAAAAGGATTATGCTATTGCAATTTGGCTATAATTTTCTTATTGAAAGCTTCTCTATGATTTCAAAGACCCGACAGTTCTTTTTATAGCTTTTTGCAGGAAAAATCCTGGTTGGCAAAGATCAATGGCTGTGAGATTGTCTGGTAAGTTTGAATGGTGAGAGATGGAGAGGTTGAGAGGAAGATGGAGAATGTTGGGAGGTTGGAGAGAAGAATGGATGCTTGTCTTCAACCCATGGGAACAAGCTTGCACAGGAACAAAGAAATTATTTTTTTTGTTTTGGCAGTTTGTTTCACGGTTGTTGAAGATAATGCAAATTAAATAAATAAATAAATAAATTTATTTAATTTCATGTGAGTTTGAAGAAATTAAATATTTTTGAAATATTTAATTTTAGAACTATAGAAGACTCAATTAAATATTTAGAATATTTAATTTGCAAATAGACTTTAGAAGAATTAATTAAATATTTTGGAATATTTAATTGTAATGTGACTTTAGAAGAATTAATTAAATATTTTGGAATATTTAATTGTAATGTGACTTTAGAAGAATTAATTAAATATTTTGAAATATTTAATTGTAATGTGACTTTAGAAGAATTAATTAAATATTTTTAGAATATTTGGAATCAAATTAGAGGAATTAAATATTTGGAATATTTAATTATGAATGGTATTTTGAATTAATGTTAAGGATTTTTAGAAGAAAAGAATATATGATCTAAATTTGAATAAAATATTCAAGTCAAGATTATATGATAATTAATATAAATAAATCGTAATGTTTATTTAATTAATTAAGAAATGGATAAGAAAAGATGATTAAATAAACTTATTTATTTAATCGAAATGAAAGAATGAATAATATAAATAAATTATTTAGATTTATTTATACATAGATTGAATTCAGAGATTTAATTAAATATTAAAAATATTTAATTACTTACCAGACTATGTGATGTGACCATTTTTAGGTGTATACAATAGGTATTAGGTAAACAACCACCTAGTACGAGAAAAAAGTAATCAAATTAATTTACCCTAAGTTAAAACTTAAATACCCTAACACGCCCCCTTAAGTGCAACTTAGGGAGAATGGAGATGCAAAAATGAAAAAAATCAATATGGTTCCTAGCTACACAACCATGTTAGGTACCCATTTATAATGTAATCTCTCACAATCGGAGAAAAGGAGAAAAACCCTATGGGAAAAAACCCCTCTCCAAAAGAGAGAAAAGAAAAAAAAATTATGTATGGATGGAGGACTCAATCACACCCCTAAGGACTACATACATCATATATATACAATCAATGAACTCCCCATAAGAGGGAAAACAAGAGATATCATATCCTCCCCATAATGAAGAAGCTTCAATGCCGATGAAGTATTCTTGAAAATAAAAGATGATCCAATGCTTGCAAGCAACACCTCTTCCCTTAGGAAGAAACAAGTGCACTAGATGATGAAGAAGCCACTCCATATCTAGTTGAAGAGAGAAAGGAAATCTCCAAACAGAATAATCCACCACATTTAATCATGATAAAAAAAACCAAGAAATGTGACGAATTAAATGAAAGTGAAGGATAAACAAATTCAACCTCCAAAGACAATCCAAATGTATCAACTGCCATGATGCAATTGTCATCAAAGAGGAGAGAAATCCCCTCAAGTGTATCTCTCAAATTTGCAAGATGAGACTCCACAAACAAATCTAAGATATCTGCTAAATAATCATCTAATAAAATAAAATATGAGGGATCAAAATACCCTATTGTGCTAAAAGATCAACCTCTGAAACAATAAGAGATGTATCAACATGAGTTTGAACAACTCCAAAATTTAGATGACCTACCTCCCCTGAGGAATTGCTATCTGATGAGGGTGCAACCTGAAACAAAGAAAATTAACACACCAAACAGAGAATACTATCTTATTACTCAGAAATGATCTTCTTACATGTAGAGGATCTCAAATCCTCAAGTTCTACAATATGTGCAAGCTACAAAAATTATAGAAAAATCCCTTTCACAGTGTGTGAGCTTGTTCCCCAAATAGCTACACAAAAATCAGAAACCTGCCCATAAATAGAGCTCCTTTTAAGTTTGGAGCCAAAACAACATTCAAATTTGATTTTTTTGACGGTTTGGCGCCAAAAATTACAACTTGAAATTCAAATTTCAAAATTACATTCAAAAATTAGTATCTTCTAGAAAGTGTGCCAACTTCCGAGAGCCATAAATTTTGATTTGGGACTCTATTTTTCCAACCATTTGAACCATTGGAAAGGTCTTAGAGTCAAGAACGTGCTCAAAATTGCTATGTCAATTTTGACAAGTTTCGGGGCTATTTCAGTATCGTTTAGTGCCTCAAATGTGACCTGGAAGTTTTCAGGTGCAATTCTGGGAGACTAAAACTACAATATCTTCCAACCCAGGAATAGAAAAGAAAAACCGTAAGTTGGGAATTATATTATGACAAAAAGGGTATCCAAAAATGTAAAAAACATCTAAGAAACTACCAACATGAAATGAAACTCTTTTTTTGGGTGATGCAAGATTGCCCTTACACCATTGGATGCTCCTGCATCACTATCAACACTCGCAAGAGGGGAGTGAGGATCATAGTCATCATCATCAACAAAGTGAAAGAAGGTATATAGACGAGACATGTGGTTAGCATTACCAACTGCAATAACTTTTCCAGTATCAGCCTCTCTAATAAACACATAATCGGTAGTCAAATCTACAGTCTTGGAGACCTTTCCATGTGTAATCTGATAGATGGAAAATATATTTGTATGTAAATCTAGAATGCATAGTACATCCCTGAAACACCCATCACCTATCTCAACATTTCCTACCCTTGCAACATCCAAAAGCTTACTATCTCCCAATAAAGTCTTGGAAGTGTCAAAAGGATGACGACCCATGAAAGGATAGGGTGAAAAAATCATGTGGTGAGATGCACCTAAGTCCAAAAACCATCTATCACAATGAGAATTAGTTGTAGAAGTCATCAGTTCCTGTCCTTTTCCCATGTATTGTTTATCTCCTTTACAACTTGCAACCCCTGCATTCTCAGACTGTGTAGAGTTGGATGATGATGGAAAGGAAGATGCAGAGGCTGTAGAAGGAGGAGTTATAGATGAGGGAAATGGAATATTGTCTTTCTGAAGAAGGTGTGAGAGTTCATCAATATTCTTCATGTAACAATGATGCTCATCATGCCCTTTTTTTTGCAATATGCACAACTAATTTTCTCCTTCTTGGGCTTGTCCCCTTTTGAAGAGGTGGAAGTCTCAGTTGACTCTATTTTAGGTTTAGGCTTCTTCTTCCCTTTACTCTTAGATTCTTGGGCAACCAATGCATGATTTGTAGGAACCCCCTCCAACTGGACATGTTTTTCTTGTTCTCTTGTCAACCGGTCACAAAAGGTTTCAAAAAAAGGCATTTGGAATGTACTAGGATCAAAGCATCCATTATGGAATAAAAGGTAGAAGAGAACATAGAAAATGGGCCTCTCAACTTGTACAAAATAAAAAAAATAGACTCCTTATAAGTTTTTCTCTTCCCACATCCCACTAGTTGTGACCTTACTAATTTGAATTTCACTAGAAATTCATCAATAGAGGGAAATGCCTAAGGGGTGAGAGAGGTTAATTCAACCTCCAATTGAAGGGCATGAAACTCACTAACCTGACCAAATAGGTTATGTAACTTATCCCATATTTCCTTGGGTGTATCCAACTCATCAATATGTAAGAGGAGACTATTAGAAATATTCAATTTCATCAAACCCATAGCTTGGTCATACTTATTTTTATAGGAAAATATTTCAAGTTCCTTAGTAAGGGCAGGTTGAACATTACTCAATGTAGACCATGGACCCTGATACTGAAGCAATCTATGCATTTTTATTTTCCAGGTGTGGTAATTATGGGGAGTTAACAATTCAATAGTTCTAGGAGCATCCATGACCAAGGTTTCCACTAGAAAAAAAATTCCACCAAACTAAAAAAAACCTCCAATAAAGCACCCTCTAGAGTTTAAATTTTCACCACTTTTCCAAAAATACTCCAAGCAAAAAGATAATTATTTGAAATTGGAAAACAAATTGAGCAAAATAGAGGCACGTTGAAGTTATTTTGTAGGTGATTCTTGCACCAAATCAACTGGAAAGCCTCCATACAAAACACACAATCACAAGCCTCTTCAATGCTTGTGAGTTTTATTCACACTGTGCAGTGCTATTTAAATAGGAAAATTATCCTCCACACTGTCAATGTGGGATTAATTTTTCCAAAAAATAACTTCAAAAGGCTTGGGCCCACCTTACTTTGCTGCAAAAAGCCCTAAATAAATATTTAGGGAGAAAACTTTATAAAATATAAAGTTTCAAAGAAAATGTATAGCCTCCATGGAGAAAAATGATGCCACCACACACACAGGGTTCCTTTGTGGCCCGATCTAGCTGCACAGGCCAACAAAATTCTTCCCTCTATTGTTGCATTGGATTGAATGCCAATCAATGAATCCTCAAAAACATGCCTTCGTGCCATAGACTGGGGACTTCCAAACGTAGCAAGGAAATCCCTCTCTCACAAATGGGTCAGCTTGTTGTGGATAGATGAATTTGTGACTACAAGAGATCAAGTAAATTCAACAGGTGAAGAAAATACCTCCATAGACTCTCAGGTGAAAAAAAGGGGCCTCTCAAATGGAAAAAAGATATGCCCCTTCAATCAAAATTGTGGCCTGTAGAATGACTCGGGGCTAAACAATGAAATTTAACACCTCTAATACAAAAAATGAGCCAATCTCCAGAAAGCAGATACTTCAACCGATGCTTCACATGACTTCCACAATGGAAATCATTGCCTTCCAAAGTAAAAATTGATGCCTTCTTAGCAACAAGAATCAGCCCAGGAAAAATCAAACAGGCAACTTTGAAATTTAGGAAAATTTCAAATGTCGAATAAAAACAATCTCAAAGCTGATGAAAACTCTTAATGGTGAAAGGAGGGAAAAGTGGTATGCTCTAATACCATGTTGGGGATGGCCACCAAACCCAGGAGCACCAACTGGAAATAACACCTTCACGAATATGAGAGAATCTTGGGGCTCTTTCACTAGAAGAATGGAAAAATGTCTTGAGATCTGATGATTTACATATTGTACAACGTGCCTTATAAAGGCAAGAAAAATAGGTATTGGGTAAACAACCACCCAGTATGGGAAAAACTAATCAAAGTAATTTACCCTAAGTTAAAAATTAAATACTCTAACATATACTCTCTCATGAAAGACGTGTAAAATCTAACGATCCCCAATCATCACTAAAGAGTTTAGTCATGGATGAGTCATAATCATCATTGTCCTTATCATTGAAAGACATAGGTTTAATTTTTGAGAATGAAAAAATGTATTAAAATTTTTCCTATGGCCCATTTTAGTTTGTAAAAGAATTTCAAATTTAGGATCAAATTTCACCATATAAACCCTATTTTTATGTCTACTTGATTATGCGATGAAGTGTTGAAGGAACTCCTCCCATAGCATGAATCCATGGTCTTCCAAGGAGAAGGTTATATGAGAGAATTTGGAATAACATGGATAATGGTAGGTAAAACTATGATACCTACCTTAATAGGTAATGTGGTTGTTCCCAATGGTTGTCTAACAAGATTATTAAAACCACAAATAGATAAAGCATCAAGTTGAACGAGTGATTTATATACACCAAGCTTATTTAAGAGATCAATGTTATATACATTAAAACCTGATCAATTATCAATAAGGGTTTTGCCTAATCCTATTTTATTAATGACCAAACATATCATTAAGGCATCATATATCTTTTGAGTTTTGATGAGATGCAATTTACTTTGATGGAATACATTATCTAAATTTGTTGAATTCATGCCCTCAAGTAAGATTGCTACATCATTTACCTTAGCATAATGTGGAACAAAATAATTCTATAAAGCCTCTTGGATCATGTTATGATAGGCTGGTGAGGTTTGAATAAAGTCCCACCGTAAAATATTGGCTGGAGTAGCAACAAGATGCTGAACAAGATCATACTCCTTACCATTATGTTGAGGTAAATGAGGTGCTAAGCAGAGAATATGTTGCACAAATGGGATTGAAAATGGAATTACCAATGTTTTCTTTGTTTTTTTGTTCTTTCTTATGTTTTATGTATGAGGAACGACATGGTAATGATGTTGTTATGATATATCTTGTTATATGTGATTATGTTGAGTCAATTGTTTGATGAAGTTTAAGATATGACTAGGAGATTCAATTTTTTGAAGGTGACCCAGTAATAAGAAAAAGTTGATTTTGTGGTTGAGGTTTGTATAAAGGAGGGTAAATATAGTGTCAAAATTATCACACTTGAAAATTTCACACTATGTTTTTCTACCCCCTATGTGCTTGGACCTAATTATGTATTAATTTCTCATTTTATAGATATTCTTGGAAAATAAAACATGGGAAATAAAACTATGGAGTTAATATTTTTCCCTTAATAATTTTGATCCCTAGAAAGAAAGAATCTAGTCTATGGTGCCCTACACCCTAGACCAACATTTTTGACTACAAATTTGAATATGCCCGTCTTGATAATTTATATATTTTAATTTCCAATTTCAATTGTTAGCTATTAGCATCTGATTTTAAGGGAATTAGAATAATTACATATAGATAAAAATCATTTTCACCATTTGAATCCTAAATTGAATTATTTGAGCAAATAAAGCATCTTGAAATGTATTCAAGAGCAGTCAAGAGTAGAATTATCAATATTATTACAAAATTTCATCATTCAAGCATCATGTCATCTTTTATGTGAGTTTTGTTCATGTTTTGTATGCAATTTATTTGTGAGTACTAACACTTGTAGGTTTTCAAATCAATTCAAGTCAAATAACAAATGGATCCTTGAAGGTTAAATGAGTGTGACTTTAGTCCATCAAAGTAATTAGATCTAGGTTATGAGTTGCAACAAGTTTTTAATTTATTACTTATTTATATTTATCCTCTATCCAACCAAGGATAATCTCTCTTTTATCATAATTTTCCATTGTGGAGGTAGAAATATCAACATGGGGTTTGACTTAGGCAAGCCCCTATATGGCACAAACCTTCCCCTCCTTTTATTTGTATAGGTTCCATTTTTCAAGTGAGTTGGAGGAAGATTAAAAGTTATTTATTTATTCATGCATCAAAACCCTACAATTTTTCAAAGCACAAAATTTGCATTTTCTCATCAAGAGACAAACTTTCGACAATAACTCCTATAAGGTAGAAGCTACGGTTTAGGGGTCTCATGCCTATGTTTTTAGTTCCCAAAAAAGAGGAGGATAGTCTAGGGAATATTGTTCCTATTGATTATTTTATTTGCATTACAAAACATAGATAAAACACAAGTGTTCTATCTCTCTTGAAAGGTGACTTTCTATACAAAATATTCAAAAAATAACTCCAAGGTTCTGGATTTCAGGTCTTGACTTGTAGAAACAACTCAGTGTTTGATGTGATTTGCTGGTATCACAAAGGGAATTTATGACTTACAAAGAATGGAAGCATATAAGGCTTAACAAGGGTTTTGTAGAATCTAATAAATATATGTAAACCCTAATTGAACTTTCCAGATCTGAAATCTAAAAGTGATTTTATAATCAAATATAATAGATTGAGTAGTGCTTTTATCCTAAAACTAACCAAAATTTGTATAGAAATTACAAAAGATATAGGGTTTCAAATAAATCTAATTTAAAACCTAAGAACAATCATGCAAATGGCTAATACTTCAAATGGATAAATCCTCAATAAAACCTATCTATGTTTAATCAAGGAAAAACCCTATAACTCCACAAAAATGGTGCAATCTTTAAAGGAATTCAAAATATTTTTAGATTGTAAACATTTAAACACATAAAAAGATCTTGGCATAATATGAAAAAACATCCATAGTTGTACTATTGCATAAAATGGCTTGGACTAACCATACACTATAAATTACAAACATCAAATTATAAATGGTATGAGTAGCAAACTTATCCAATATTCTTCAACACTTTTCCATTAACAATAATGAAATAAAACTAAATAACTTGAAATAAACTTGCAAAGAAGGAACCATACAATAACATGAAGCAACAAAGAATAGAACACAAAATCCAATGTCTTCTCTTTGTATTAACTCCAAAAGTGTACAACAATTCTAGATTCAACTGTAAAATGAGGAAGAACCTCATGTTTATAGAGTTTAATTACAACCCTAGGGTTTGATATCAATGGTTGGGATTACAACAAGATGGGCACCCTAATTAGGTCAGCAAAAATAGGTTGGCCTCATTTAACTAATCCCCATTTACAATTTAAGAACATAAAATACCATTTTTTATATTTAAGGTATTTTAAACTTCAAATAAAAGGCACTTGGGCACAAATTTCCATGTCTTCTAGGTTGGCAGAGGATCCCCAACAAGATTGGCACTGATTTCAATGCAAGGTCATCCTAATCTATCTCTTTTCTCATTTTTTGTTTTTAGAAAATACTTGGAATTTATGCAAGATAGTATTTAATTCTTCCTAATTGGGAGTTGGAATAATTTCAAGCCTATATGATGTAGAGGATAAGTCAGCTTCATACTTCTTAACTATTTTATCACACTCAAAATGAGATTCCTAAAAATTATACATTAAACTGACATACATTGTTGCATTCTCTAGACGATCTTCAATTACAACATCAAAAACATGTGTGAAACTATCTTTCCACCATTATTTCAATGAATTCAACTTAATGTACTCCTTGGTAAGATTATTACCAATCATGGCCTCTAGAAATAAGACACAACCTGGAGAAATATCCTTCAAATATTTCTCATCTTTTGTGCAATATTTGAGTGCCCTATTCATTATTTCTCTTTTAAATTTAAAGGACTCTAACCAAGACCAAGGATTGTTATCCCTTTTTGCAAAGAGCATATTTTCCTCAATCAAAACCTACTAAGGAATGTCCATCTGCATGTTCAGTCTCATTTCTGAAGATATTCCTAAGAATTTTTTCCAGCTATGAGCACAAAGGGAGAATATCATCTTATAGTTTGGAGAGATAAGATATTTGGTGAATGAAAAATTTATACCTATCTCAATTGCCCTTCTAAGTGCGAATAAGGCTATGCAGATGAATCTGATACTTGACACTCCGGAAGAAGGAGAAGACATATTAGTGGAGCTTGAAACACATAGAAGATTGCTTGGGCTAGCATATAAGACATGGGAAGATGACAAGCAAGCATGGAAGAACCATCTACATAGGTTATAGGCGTTAACATCCTTTGATTGACATATTTCTTATCTTTTATGCATTTTAATTTTTTAGTTTTCAAATTCTTTGTGAAAATGTGAAGCATATAGAGTAGTCTCCAATATAGTTTTTTGGTTTTTTTTACTCCGATATATGACTCAGGGGGAGTCAATTCTATCTTTCTAATTTGTATATATGCATATATTTCCAAGGGGAGTTCTGATGAATGTCAAAATATTTGGTATATGCACCCTTTACCCTTGATGTCAAAGGGCGAGAATATTTTGGAGAATTTTGGAGATATTTTTGGCATGTTTCCATCAATGACAAAGGGAGAGATTTTTGGAAGAATATCATTGATGTTGTTGGCAACATGAGAAAATATGTTTTGAATTTATTTTCTAAAGGAAATGACCAACATTGATCTAAATTTTAAACTTCAATCACTAAAAAGTGGCATATATGTTTTGAATTTTGAAAGGATGTAAACTAATAAAATGTGTATTTTTTAGTATATTTTATGCTTGTATTTTTTTGAAAAAATAAAAAAAATTATTTGAATATAGTTTTTTATAAATTAACACTAGAATTTAGTTGCTGATAAAATGCTGAAAAATGACGTTACATGGGACGCCAAGCTTTATATAGTAAATTTTCTTCTTTTTGCTTCAATTTTTTTTTGTATATTTATAATTGTAAACTTTAGGGCATGAATATTTTTTTCTGTAATTTTAATAAATATATATTTTTAAATAAATATTTAAATGTGCGTGAATTAAAACGTGACTATTTCTAGTCGACGCCAAGTTTTATATTAAATATTTATCTAAAATAGAAAACAAATTATGCTATCTTAATCTTGATTCTTTTCTCTAGGGCATCATATTTTTAAAATTTATTTTTACTAAGTTTTAGTATTTTTCTTGGCACGATAATCAACCTAATATTTTTGTGTTGATAACCTACTTTTAATAAAATATAAAAATAAAATATAAATAGTAATTGAACTATTAAAATAAATAAATATTTTAAAACTACAGTTATGGATCTACAAAAGGGTACTTTTACATTTAAAAAAAAAAATTATTTATATGAGTAGGAGTTGTTGAAATGTTAAATTTTTTAAATAATTACGTTTTTTTAGTAAATTGGCCTCAAAGTGGTGCTACATATGCATTTAGCCAACAATTTTAGTTGGAAAAGTTGTAGAAGTATTTAACTTATCTAGAATGAATCTTACTAGATCATATGTTTGACCAAAATTGATTTTTAGTTATAAATACTAAAATTCACTTGTGCTGATAAGTTGGACGAAAGTGTGACACAACTTTGTACTTTTACCCCTATGTGTTGCAATGTTGTCATTGATGTTAACATTGCATCTTTATACGAGGACCTTAGTGCAGATCATTTTGATTTTTCTTAAAATGATTATGGTATATAATTTTTCTAGATGGTTTGATCTGGAGAAGTTAGTTGTGTTAGAAATTGAATAAGTGTCAATTTTTCTAATTCAGTGTGATAGAGTATTCATCTTTGGGTCCACACTACTCCTCAAATGAAGTGTTCACTCTGCACTTCTAACATTATATTTTTGGTTGTTAGAAGTATCTGATTCTATAATTTCATCATGTTTTGGCTCTTGGATTGAGAGACCTCTAAGTAACAAAAGTTTGGTCTGGAAGTTTACAATTATTTTCTATATAGTGCATTTGAATGGGAGAGTCCACACTTCTCCACAGTTAAGTTTTTGGCTTTACACTTTTGAGGATAAGTTGACAGATGGTAGTAGTGTATGAATTCCAATTGGTGTTGATTTTGGAGGTCCACGTGTTGGAATGTGGATACATAATTGAAGAATTTTGGTATTAGGTCCTCTGTGGTGCCAACCTAATAAGTTTGAAGGCATACAAAGGTTAAATAAGTGTTGTGGTCTTATGAGGGACCTGTTATAGGTCCATGCTGATCTATTTCAAGTTGTTTTGAGTTGTATTTTGGAGCAAGGTGTGTATGAAAAGGTTTGAAGCCGACAAGTTATATTTTGGTTGTTACATCTAATTAGGTCGACCTAATTGATGTTATGCTAGAAGTGGATATATGTGTTAGATATTTTTTAGTGTTTTGAAGAGTGTGATATATATTGCGAGTGTCCTAAATGTGAATATTATCAGAGAAATGCAAATCTAAGTTATGAATGTTGAGTAGAAGTTTAGAGTGATGTGAATGTAGAGGAAAGTAGAGTGTTAGATCAAGATCAAATGAAGTGTGTAAAGTCAGTTTATTGAGCTTCATTGGAACTATATTTCAAGCATATGAAATATGCAATTGTAATAGTTCAAAATAGGTTGTGAGCCACCATCTCTCTTCTATCTTTTTCTCTATGGGAAATGAGTCCACTTGGTCAGTGATTCCACCTATAGTGAGAACTTCTATAAATACACTATAACCGATTATAATATATTGTGAGCTAATCTTCATCATGATTTTTCCCATTTGGGGTTTTTCATTTAAAAATCCTAGTGTTCAAGTGTTATGTGATGTTGTTGATGTTTCATGCTTTCTTTCTTTATTGCAAATGAACATGCTTTGGTAATTGGATGTTTGATGTTTGAATGGTTTAAGAGAATAATAATTCACCCCCCTCTCTTGGTATTCTGGGTGTTGAACACTAAAATCATATTAGAGTGGGTAGATGGGCCTAAAATGGAAATAATAACTCAAATGTTAGTCAATTTTGAAGAGTACAAGTGGCATACAAGAAGGTAAATTTTTAATATTTCAAAAAGGAATCTATTGTTTTGACCAATAAACTGAGGAAGATGTTAGTTTGGGAACTTCTCCTCTAAAATAGAGAGGGTGTAGCAATGGAACTGGAGTTGGTTGGTGTTCAAAATATTGAATTGGTGTCTACTTTTTGAAGAAGCAATTTTATGCCTAAATGTAGATATCTAAATTTGGACACTTAATTTATCCAAATTTATCATTTTTCGTCTAAACATCCTCTTATCTGAGTTAATTAAGTAATATTACTATTATTTAATGAATATCTTTAATTCTGCCAAATCCCTAAGGTATTTAATTAATAATTAAATACCTTACCCTCCTTAATCCTCTTTTCATCAAATAAATTAAATAAATATTACATTTATTTAATTCCTCACATGTCATTTTCATCTAATCTAATCCATCTCCTAATTTCTTCATTAGGGATGTGCACATGCCTAATACTTGATTAGGATGTGTCACATCCTCCAACTTTTGCAAGTTGGCTTCTAATCCTCATTTATCTTCTAATTACTGATTAATTAAGCCTAATCATTCTCCAAGGAATTTTTAATTCCTTTTTATTCTTCCTAGATTCCCCTCTTTTATATGTGAATTTTTAATTCACATTCCATCCTTCCAAGGCTTCTATAACCTTGGACTTGTCACAATCTCCACATGTGACCAACCTTGGACTTGTCACAATCTCCACATGTGACCAAGTCCCACCTTTTTGGAGCCCACCTTTTATCCTCTAGATCATCCTAGGAATGTGAATTTTTAATTCACATTTATATCCCCAACCACCTTTCCTTTTCCCATGTAGATTTTTGAGGAATTCCAAAATTCCTTAAATGTCCCTTTCACTCCCACTTGGGAACAAGAAATCTCTTTTTGTAGAAATCTCCTCACTCCCCAAGGTGCATGTCCTTTTTCCACCTCATGTACCTTCTTGACAACTCATCTCCATCTCATATCCCTTTATCCACTTCACCCCCCACATGTCAAGATGTGAGGGGTTGTGGGCTCTCAACCCACCATAGCCCTTCATCTTGGCCTTGTTGGAGCAATCTTGACCGTTGAATTCTCTAGAGAATTCAAATTCTTCTATAAATACCCCCTCCTCAAAGGGCATTTTCAACACTTTCATTTGGAGCAACCTTATGCTGCCAATTTGCATTCTCAAAACACTTAGCAATCTTGCAACTACATGCTGCCAATTTGCATCCTCAATCATCCAATATCATCTAGCTATCCATCTTAATCATTTTGCACATTCAATCTTGCATTTAGTCACTCAAGCAATCATCTAAGGAGCACACAAACCATTCCAAGCAAGGGCCAATCAAAGAAATATCAACAGCAAGGAAGGTGAAACTGTTTGCATTTCATTTTACTCATTTTCCTTTTCATTGTATCACTCTTTTGGCTAATCTTGAGGTGTCCTTGGTATTTTGTCATTTATATTTCTAAGTTATTTTGCACGTTAGAGTAGGATAGATATCAAGGTATACATTTTTGGCACGCTCGGTGGGACCCACAAACAGGTTCTTACATTTAACCTTTGTTTTAGCTAAGAATTGTGCAGGAAAAGGTCGCAGAAAGGTGGAAGCGCCCCTATTTCTGCTGCAGAAAGGCGGAAGCGCCCTCTGCCTTGCTGTAGAAAGGCGGAAGCGCCCTCTGCCTTGTCGCAGAAAAGTGGAAGCGCCCTCGGGTCTGCTACAAGAAGGCGGGAACGCCCTAAATCTCAAAGTTTTTCTTTTTTTTTAAAAACGAGTGTGCTGCAATTAGGGGTAAATTTAAAAGGTTTTCCTAACACGTTTCTTGCAGTAGGAAGGACACAACTTTCCTGTTCTTCTTAAAAATCTAACAAAGTTTTTCGTAGAGGGGCGACAGTGCCCCACATTTTACGCAGCGCCCCACTTTTTACGCAGCGCCCGTTCTTACGTAGCGCCCCACCTTTTATGTAGTGCCCCGTTCTTATGCAGCGCCCTATTTTTACGCAGCGCCCCACTTTTGCGCAGCGCCCTTTACCTTGCCACAGAAAGGCGGAGCCGCCCCACATCTTGCTGCAGAAAGCCGGCAACACCCTCTGCCTTACCGCAGAAAGGCGGAAGCACCCTGATTTTTGCTGCAGAAGGGCGGAAGCACCCTAGAATAGCACAGTTTGGAAGGTAAAATAGTCAATTTTGCTTCGTTTTTGCTCCCGTTTTTTGTTGTTTTCAAGTAGTAACCCTCTAACATTGTTTTGGCAAGGATATCGGTGTTTTTTTCTAATGTCTTGTAGCATATTGTGGCGTAATTTGACCAATGACGAAAAAGAAGATTAGCTAACATTTGCTTGCAGGGCCATTTATTTGATCAAATTTCTGAAAAAAAAAATAAAAAGAAAAATATATATATATATCTTTGCTGTTTTCGAACATAGTCTAATTAGGGGGATTGAACTTTGTTGTTTGCTGTGATTGCTTGTTTTTGTGCTACCCAAGGGGGCATTAATTTGTTTTCACTTTCCCCTTGCACTTCATGTGAGCCTGGGGAGTAGTTGGAAACGGTTAGTGTCTTCTTCCTAGTAGGACCTGCTTGGGGATTTCATCACCCCAAGGGACGATTCCAACCACGCGTACCAGCGGGGTATATAAAGGGGGGAGAACGAAAGTTGTACCCCAATCCAGTTGTGTCGTAATTGGCAGAGCGTCGAAGCTAGGGTGATACCTAGATTGACATGAAGAGTTGGTTCGAGCCTTTCAGTATCTTGCTGGGGTTCCCGAATCACGCTTGTGACAGACTGGTGTTCACGGTTGTGCCTCACGTACCGAGAGTATATCGAGGACTCCCTAGAAGCCTTGTGCATCCTAGATTAAGACTTTTCCTTGCCATACCCTTAAAATTAATCATAGGATTGTGCTTGTTTGCAGTGTTTTTTGTGAAAAATCTATGAAATATTTGATATTTCGGCCTTACTTTGTCATTTTGCGTCCTTGCCATAGCTTTTTCCATCAAAACCAAGTTCTGTCCCACTGTAGAAAGGCGGAAGCGCCCCTAATTCTGTTGCAGAAAGGCGGAAGCGCCCCTGATTCTGCTGTAGAAAGGCGGAAGTGCCCCTGATTCTGCTGCAAAAAGGTGGAAGCACCCCTAATTCTGCTGCAGAAAGGCGGAAGCGCCCCTGATTCTGCTACAGAAAGGTGGAAGCACCCCTGATTCACTGCAGAACGCTGTCTACGCCCCTGATTTTGCTATCAATACCCTGCAAGTACCCCATTTGGATTCATTTAGCCTCTAAATCACCGCTTAATCATTCCCAACCATTATCCCATCATCTTAAGTCTCTATTTTGTCATTCTAAGCCTCCCAAAACCTCCATTTTATCCATTTAAACCTCCATTCTATCGCTCCAAATTTTCGTTAACCATTATAAATCCCCACTCATTCTCCACAAATCATCTTTAATCCACCTCTTTCATTTTAATTTTCCATTCACAAGTCCATACCCTCACCTAACAAACATCACAACTTTACCGTTCACACCTCCCAAACACCACTCATAACCAAACCGCCTTAAACTTGTATTACAAAGTGGTTACCCAAATTGACCATAACACTTGAATTTGATCAATTCGCTTCCATCTTGAGGTGAATTCAGTGTTGTAAGTTATCATCTTTGGCCCAATCAATCCATTCTTATCTTAAGGTGGATTCAGTGCCGTAATCATCCTCTTAATCAATCAAAGCTCTAGGTCACTAAGGGTAACTTCCTTTGATCAAGCTTAAGGTCTCTCCTCCACATCGTTCATCATCCAATCATACCCATCCAATAATCCAAATCTATCAAGATCAATCATTCGATCAAATTGTCCGATCAATCAAATCACATCCGTTCAACCAATGCTATCCTACTGATCTTAATAATCCAATCCAATTCAATCAAAATCCAATCTTGCCAAATCCAAATCCGAGCTCATCAAAATCAAAATCAATCCCATCACATCATCCAATCATCCTAATCTGAGCTTTTGTCCAATCCTGATCTAAGCTTGACTTAAATCCCAATTTAAGCTTTAGTCCATCATCTTTGATCCATTTTATTTATCCTTTTATCATCATGAATCCTCATCCTCCATCAATAGTAGTCAAGGGAAACTCTAATTACGTGGACGACGATAACGAAAGTCTTGTTGACCAAGAAGAATATGACATAGATTCCCTTGATGCTATCGTCACTAGTAAGCTTTCTCCATCCACTTTCCACAATCCAATCACCCCTTCCAGTTATCCCGCTATGTCTTCATCCATGCCTAATCATGCTCCTTATGCCACCTTTGACAATGGATATCCAATATCTTCTTCATCCCCATATTTGTCATGTCCTTCATCTACATCATCCTCTTATACAACATCTACATCCTCTTATCCTCATCTTCCATCACAATATTCGTATTACAATTCCCCATCCATGTCCCCCTATCGTAATCATCTTTCCCAATCTTCCCATACTAATCCTACACCCACATATCCTAATCATAATCCACCATCCCAATACCTTTATTATAATCCATTCCTCACATCCTCTTGTCCTAATCCACAATCCATGTCCCCCTATCTTAATTCACCACTCCAATATCCTTACCTTAACTCTCCATCCAATCCTAGTCCTCCATCTACTCTTAGTCCTCCATCCAATCCCATTCATCCATCTACTCCTAGTCCTCCATCCACTCCTAATCCCCCATCTACTCATAGTCCTATATTCAATCCCATTCCTCCATCTAACCCTAGTCCACCAATCCATAATCCCTCATCCATTTCTACCACCCTAGCCAAACCAACCATATGCAAGTCTCTCATTTCATAAGTTCTCCAAGGACTCATGACAAAGAAGCCATCCCCGACCCCACATCTTGAAGTCATGGAACCATGCCATCTAGATCCATCATCCACGGTCACTAGAGACGAGACCCTTCTCCACCCAACACCTATCATTGATGGTACCATCCCTAGCACCACTCAAACCATCAAACCCATCACATCTACTGAATCCATTGAACATCCACCTCCTACTCCAAGAGTCATTGAACCCATCAACGACGCCCAAATCCATTCTGATGACTGCATCGAATCCTCCATCCTTCCATCTCCTCAACTTGAAAAATAGTTTGTCATCCTGCCATCCACACAAGATGAGTCATGCCAAGAGTCTAATCCAAAGCATGCCAGCATATCCCCTTCTCCAGATCAAGATCCTACTATCCCATCTAGTCCACCTTAAGATCACAGTCCCCCATCCATTCCATCCCATGATCCCCTTGTCATTCAAGCTTCCACTACTCCATCTCCATCTCCATCACATGAGCCTACTACCACAAATCTAGATCCTATCATGGCCCCTACTCCCTCTCCTAATGTTGCTATCCCATCATCTCCTTCTCATGATCCCCCATCATCACCTAAAAATGTTATCCCCACACCGCTTGCATATCCCCTTGGTCCTCTCACATTCCTCCATGGTGGTCTCCTCGCAGAAGAAAAACAAAGCATATACACCAACCCTCCTCTTCCACCTAATAATGAACTCGCATCATTCTTCCAGAATAACAAAAATCCTGTCCTAGATCGAATGCTCAAGCGAATGAACTATCAAGGAAAAGGTTTAGGCCTTCATGAGCAAGGTATTATAGAGCCCATCCAAGATAAAGAACATTTGTATCCGCAAGGTCTTGGATGTAGTACTCACAACTCACAATCTAAAGATGTTGGTACAACCTCTAGATGTCCTCAACGAGCCTTTTCCAAAAGAAATGTTAGCTCTTCCCATCGCTCCACCAAATCATATGTTGCCATCCCTCCTCCTCTATCATATCACCTCAAAACAACCATCCATCTTCCTCCTTCATCCGCTCCATCCATATTGGGTCCTTATGTTCCCTCATCCCCCATCCCATATCCTCCAAGTCCTAAGTCTATTTTGGGCCCTTATATCCCAAAATCACCTCCCCCATCTTGTCCTATTCGTCCTTTCATCCATCCATCACCTATCCATGTCGCCCATCATAACTATCCCACTCTCATGTTCCCCAATCAGGATCAACAAAGGCACGTACCTGTACATCATCCATCCACATATCATCCTAAAAATCCTACCTCCATCCCTCCATTCATGTGTCCACATCATCCATCCATTCACACCCATCCCATCACTACTAAAAGCACTTTGGCTGTTAAAGAGAAAATGCATAAATCTAAGCATCCAAATGAATTTAAAGCTTCCCATGTCCCTTATAAAAGACATGTTAAAGCAAAACAAAACCAAATCCAAAATCCAAATCAAATCTATAGGCTGAAAAGGCCCACCAAAGTAAATATCAAAACCATGTGGATCCCAAAGAAAAAAGAGGCAATGCCATCACATGAAAAATCTGTAAGAACATCCAAAGTTGCTAATCCAAAAGATAGTCATACACCCCTTTCATCTCCTAAGTCTATTTTGGGTCCTTATGTCCCAAAATTCACCATTCCATCTCCTCCATTATCCCAACATTCTCCATCCCTTAATCCTATTATCTTTCCACATCCACCACCACATGTGCCAATGTTGGTCCTAAACACATCTCCCCATCACATATCCACCCCATCATTCTATCCATACCCTTTCCAGCATCCCATCCATTATCCCATGTATCAACCCCATCAAATCCCTCTAATTCACCCTCATGCGTAATCCATTTAGCCTAATAAGGTTGTACCAACATCCAACAGTCACTTCAAACATGGGCTCATAACACCTTGATCCTTATCACATGTCTTCTAAATCTGCTTATCCACTTCCTTATCCTTACCCATCTCCTTCTGCATGACATCCAAAAAGTCAAAATTCAAAAAAAAAAAAGAAAACAAAAGAGAAATAATTCGTCCAATGGTGAAAACTTGGAAAACAAGCGCCTTGGATAAGTACCATGATGAAAACCTAGCAAACAGGTGTCATGTGTAAATCCCCATCTGCACTTGGGGGCAACTTCCTGATATGTGTTCCCTCCATCCGCTATGCTTCCAGCTATGCACCCGTCTTCCTGTTATCCGTCCTCTTCATGAATCCCCCCATTCCACCCATCTTCCGCATCCTACCATCATATCCCATTTATCTCCCATTTCCTCCATCCTTCTTGTGATCTTGATCAAAATAAGGGCACCTATCTCTGCATGCTTTGGACACCTATTGGTATACATTCCCTTCATCCATGCTCTATCATATTCTTTAGCCACCCATCCTATCCTCATCTAATTATCTCCTTTATCTTCCCATCCACTTTTCTTCCATCCCTCATGCCTCCTCATATATGACATATCTAGAGTGGGGACATCTGCTTCCTTTGTGACATAGTCCTTGGAGACATCCATCTATCAGAGCATCCCTTTTATCTCCCAATCCTTATATTCCTATCCATCCAAACAATCCCTCCACTCCCCCATCCCTATATCTTTATCCAATCTTCCATCTTTATCCTCATCCCATCTCATCCCATCTCACAATCCCTTGTCATTAGTATCTGGCTATAGGCCTCCCCCCAAGCAACCCAATGCCATTCACCTCATCATCATCACATCTTTCCAATCTTCTATCACTTTTCATCACTCATATGTCTATCATATCATCATCCATCAAGCCATTTTAATAATCACTATCCCATCCCTTCATCCTTTTTCATAAATCCCCCCATCCCTCCATCATTTTTTCCTATTTCTCCATCATTTTCACAAACCCCCCTTGTATTCCTCTATCCTACCCTTTGGCTCCCCCCTCCGCAGTCGGGCGGAATCGCCCTCTGCAGAGGGGCGGAACCGCCCCATCGTGGGGTGGAACCGCCCCTTGTAGAGGGGTGGAACCGCCCCGTCTCAGGGCGGAACCGCCCCCAGTCAGGGCGGAATCGCCCCGTCGCGGGGCGGAACTGCCCCACTGCAGAAGGGTGGAACCGCTCCGTCGCAGGGCGGAACTGCCCCACTGCAGAGGGGTGGAACCGCCTCGTCGCAGGGCGGAACCGCCCCTACAGAGGGGCGGAACTGCCCCATCGTGGGGCGGAACCGCCCCCAATTGGGGCGGCTACGCCTCTACCAGCCAACCTTTGCCCCCCCCCCCAAAACACACATTTTTATTGTCTTTTTCAAAAAACCAATCCTGACCCATTTCATTATTTTTCCTCATGAACAAAACCCATGTCTTGAAATTTTTAAAATTGATTTTTGATTTTTACACCCAAGCTTCCGGAGGCCATAACTTTTTACTCGGGTGTCTGTTTGAGCTGAAATTTGACGGGTAGTTGCGTTACGCGATAACAAGTGGTTTTCCAATTGGTGTCTTTGAAAGCCATTGGAACTTGTTTTGACCCATTTTCGGGGCCTCAAAGTTTCATCTTGACCCTCAAAATCCCAATTTAGTGTTTTTTTCTAGCATTTTGACAAATTGTTTTCACGCATAACTCGAAATGCATATCTCGAATTTGGGATGTTAGTTGGCAATTCCTCCTATCTCAAAATTGGGTATTTCTTGGCAAAAATTTGGACTCTCGCAAGTATATCTGTGAGGTTTCCTAAAATGGAAAAATTTGACAATTTTGAAAATTGCCAAATTTGGAAAAATCTGCTTGTCAACACCTTACATCCCTTAAGCCCTGGAACTCGGTGTAGAATCAATTCAATCATATCCTTCAATCATTCTAGTCTTTGATACAATCCTCATCTGAGCTTTAATCTTATCCCAATCTGAGCTTAGCCAAACCCCTAATTTGGGCTTTCATCCATCTGCAGTCAATGTCGTTGAATACCGAACAAAGTCTTAAGATCCCTCCCTCCATCTTCAATTTTTTCCTATTCATCCATTCTAATAAACCCATTCACTCATTCCATGTAACCATTCATTTACTTCGAACCTTCATCTATTATCTCAACACTTCATCGAACCTCCTATCATCTCAAACATTCATCAAACCTCCTTCTATCATTTCAAACTCTCATTCCATAATCTTGATCAATCATTTACTCATTCTGAGTAATCTTCCACCTATTCCCACCCTTCACCTTCTAGTTCCAAGAATCAGTCATCTATCCATCTGGTCACCTTCTCCTCATCCAAATCCTTATCCCTCTATCCAATCCACCCAAACAATCCTTTTTCCTCCCCCCATCCTATCTCATAATCCATTGTCATTGGTATCTAGCTATAGGCTTTTCCCCATGCAATCCAATGTCATTTTATCGTCATCACTTCTACTTCTTTTGCACATCTTTTCTATCTCATCGTTCATCACTTCATCATTCATCTATATGGCATATCATTTACCCACTTCATCTTTGATATTTTGGATAACTATCCCATCCCTAAGCTTTATATCGTCACTATCCTCCAATCCAATCCAATCCACTAGGTCTATCCTATCTTGTTGTATCGGTCCCATCTTTTTATCCACTTATCCTATCATCTTAACATCCTTTATCCATTATTTTCCTTTGGTCTTGTCGAACTACGTTGCCCTTGCGCTTTCACATAGGCAAGGTCGATCATTTGATCCGCCCCCAGGGTTCCATCATCGATCTTCATTGTCCACTTTTCTCTTCTATCGTCTATCATCAATCTTTCTCCTTTTGTCCATCCTATTTTTACCATCCATCAAGGTCTCCATCTTGGTCAGTCATCCACCTTTCGCTGAACTACGAGGGCTCTGCGCTTTCACGTAGGCAAGGCTAATCTCTGATCGGCCCCCGAGCCCCTAGGTCTTTAGGGTGTGTCAGTCCCATGTCTTATCTTCCTTGTGTCGTGCCATCAAGCTATGCCCTTATCTAGCTAGTTCTTCACAAACGAAATCCACTTGTATCATGAGATCCAATCGATTTTGAACATCCCGCGTCATAACGATCTTTTAGTATCCATCATCTTTGGTCTCAACAGGATGCATCCTTCCTAACAGACCTCATCAATCCCATCTATCCCCTTGATCCTATGGCAAAGGACATTTGAAATTGATTGCAATCTTTTGATGCTTTTGGATTTTGTTTATCATTTGAGCTCCCTATCATCACTTGTCAAGACCGTAATCCATCATATTATGGTGTGTTTTGATTGGTCAACATAGGGGCATATCTTGATCTTTTATGTCTATTTGTGTCTTAGTTTGTCCACATAGTACCCACCAAGATCCTGAGGTCTTGTGTTATCTGGGGGCATCCTTGTGGTTATCTCAATACCTGGCCCGACCAAGGTCTTTGTGACTTTGGGGTGTTGGGATAGCCTTCTTGTCTGTTGTGTTTATTTCATGCATTAGACACTATTACACCTTGGTTCCACATACCCTGGCACTTGGTGTCTTATGCTATAGCAAAAATTAGTGCTCCAAAGATGGCAAATTGCATTAGGATTGCCTCTCATTTTCCATTCTATCATCTTGCCCCATCCATTCATCTTTCATCCTTATCTCTATCCAATCTCCATCCATTCCACTTAGCCTGAATCATCTAATCATATCCTTGGTCTTGTTCTCAGTCTTGTTACCAGCCTTGACCCATCATCATCATCATCCATTAGTATCCTTCACTATCCTTTTGGTGTTGTTTTGGGATGTATCCTTCCCTCATCAACAACACTTTCATCATCATCATCCATTAGTATCATTTCCTATCCCTTTGGTGTTGTTTTGGGATGTATCCTTCCCTCATCAACAACACTTTCATCATCATCATCGGGAGGTATTCTTCCCTATCCTTTAGTGGTGTTTTGGGATGTATCCTTCCCTCATCAATACCACTTAGTGGGATGTATCCTTCCCTATCCTCGTGTTGTTTCGGGATCCTTCATTCCCTCATCAACAACACTCCATCCATCCTTGACCCATTTTGGCTTGTACCTTGACTGGGGCAATATCACCTTTTGAAATCTATTTGTGCCTCCTCCATATCACTTACTCTCTTACCCATCACCTTGCATCATCTTCCTCATTTCCCCTTGCATCACATCATCTATTTTGAGAGCACACATGTGTTCTCTTCAACCCGCATGTCCTCTTGAGGGGGCATCCTCAATTCCTACTCTTCATCTTCACCCCCATCATCTTCCTTCCTAGTCATCCCTTTGATGACTGGGGCATCTATTCCAATCTAACCATCTTCTTCTAGGTTCTATATTTTAATATTCTTTGAAATGATGCTACTTCGTAACACCATCTCAAAGAGGGGAAAAATGTAGACATCTAAATTTGGACACTTAATTTATCCAAATTTATCACTTTTCGTCTAAACATCCTCTTATCTAAGTTAATTAAGTAATATTACTATTATTTAATTAATATCTTTAATTCTGCCAAATCCCTAAGGTATTTAATTAATAATTAAATACCTTACCCTCCTTAATCCTCTTTTCATCAAATAAATTAAATAAATATTACATTTATTTAATTCCTCACATGTCATTTTCATCTAATCCTAATCCATCTCCTAATTTCTTTATTAGGGATGTGCACATGCCTAATACTTGATTAGGATGTGTCACATCCTCCAACTTTTGCAAGTTGGCTTCTAATCCTCATTTATCTTCTAATTACTGATTAATTAAGCCTAATCATTCTCCAAGGAATTTTTAATTCATTTTTATTCTTCCTAGATTCCCCTCTTTTATATGTGAATTTTAATTCACATTCCATCCTTCCAAGGCTTCTAGAACCTTGGACTTGTCACAATCTCACATGTGACCAAGTCCCACCTTTTTGGAGCCCACCTTTTATCCTCTAGATCATCCTAGGAATGTGAATTTTTAATTCACATTTATATCCCCAACCACCTTTCCTTTTCCCATGTAGATTTTTGAGGAATTCCAAAATTCCTCAAATGTCCCTTTCACTCCCACTTGGGAACAAGAAATCTCTTTTTGTGGAAATCTCCTCACTCCCCAAGGTGCATGTCCTTTTTCCACCTCATGTACCTTCTTGACAACTCATCTCCATCTCATATCCCCTTATCCACTTCACCCTCCACATGTCAAGATGTGAGGGGTTGTGGGCTCTCAACCCACCATAGCCCTTCATCTTGGCCTTGTTGGAGCAATTTTGACCGTTGAATTCTCTAGAGAATTCAAATTCTTCTATAAATACCCCCTCCTCAAAGGGCATTTTCAACACTTTCATTTGGAGCAACCTTATGCTGCCAATTTGCATTCTCAAAACACTTAGCAATCTTGCAACTACATGCTGCCAATTTGCATCCTCAATCATCCAATATCATCTAGCTATCCATCTTAATCATTTTGCATATTCAATCTTGCATTTAGTCACTCAAGCAATCATCTAAGGAGCACACAAACCATCCCAAGCAAGGGCCAATCAAAGAAATATCAACAACAAGGAAGGTGAAACTGTTTGCACTTCATTTTACCCATTTTCCTTTTCGTTGTATCACTCTTTTGGCTAATCTTGAGGTGTCCTTGGTATTTTGTCATTCATATTTCTAAGTTATTTTGCACGTTAGAGTGAGATAGATATCAAGGTATACATAGAGTCTCCTTGATTTGTGGATCAAAATGATGGGCACACTTCTTGTGATGCATGCCTCTCTTTTTGAAGGGAATCTAATTTTTTGATTCTATATACTGTAAAACCTCTCTCACTGTTAGGTTTTGAATGATGCAGGAACATCCTTGGTTCTTAGCAATCTTGCATCAACCAAAAATATTTTCTTTCTGTTTTGTTCTTATTTTGTTCTTTCTCAGTTCATGTTGGTGGTGTTGGAAATATGTGTCTCAATCCCACAGGCTGAAACCTCTATTGGAGCCAAGTCGGTGTGACATATTCTATGTCTGGCCGACGAGCAGATTTGTAGCCTTATGTTTTGTACAGGTTGTTGTGACCTTGCAGAAATCTTGCCGAATGGTTATACATTGGAGTCATTGGGATAACCTATGGTGGATCAGTATGAAGTTTGGGTGATGTGTGGATGTCTCACTGATAGCGTTTAGTTTGAAGTCATTGGGGAAACTCTTGCTGGAAGGCTCGTTTCGATATGATGTCACATCGAATATCAGAAGTCTCACCGACGGTGTTACACTTGGAGTCTTCAGTGTAACACGGAGGCTTCGCTAAGAACTCCTGGCGATAGTAATATGTCTCACCGATGGTATACACTTGGGGTCTCGAGGTAACGTGGAAGCCTCGGTAAGAAGTCTTGCCGAAGGTTGATTCTCTTGCCGACAGTGGAATGTTTCATTGTAACTTGGAGGCATTGATATGACCTCTTGGCGAAAGTGGTAGGTCTTACCGATCGTTTGGGCACTTCAAAAAAACATGAGTTATTCACTGTGAAGTCTCAGCGAGAGTGGTAAGTCTTGCCGACCATTTGGTGCTCGATGTAACTTAAAGTCTTTAGAGTAAAGTCTCGATGATGGATGTGTGTCTCAGCGATGAAGAAGCCTGTTGTTGGTATGACTTGAGAACTCGGTATGAACTCTCTGTGAATGTGATAAGTCTTTCCGAATATTATTTGGTGCTTGGTATAACTTGGGACTTCGGTGGGATGTCCTGGCGAAAGCGATAGTCTCATTGATATGCATGCTGAGGTTGATACAAGTTGTAAGCTCAGTGGAACCTCTTGCTAATGGAAACAACTCTTGACGATAATGTGTAATCAGGTCTTGTGGCATCGGGGAGACACTTCTTGTGTCTCACCGACATGCCAACATAGTTGAAGCCTTTTGACTGTGTGAAGACTATCCTATGTGGCTTGTAGTTGACCAATCAGAGAAGCCGAATGGGAACCATTGGAAGATAGTTTGTTGTGGCAGTTCTGAGAGGAAGCTCGACAGACAGGGGCGACATGGTTATGCTCTGTGATTGCAGATGATGTCTGGTTAGATGATTCGAAGGATTGACGGATTGCTGTGTGGTTGTATAATCATAGTGATTTCTATTCTGTAAAGATTGTAACTTGAAGGTTCCTATACAAGTTTGATCATTGTGAAAGCTGCTGAAATATGATATCAGAAAGATAAGTCTGATATTTGTATGTAATCTCCATTACTATAATACAAAGTGATTTCTCTTGGTGTGGTGGGTTTTTCTCCCATAAGGGTTTTCCCACATAAATTTGGTGTCCATATGTGTGTGTCAAATACTCTGTTTCTGTTATCTCTTTCATGTGCATCTCAATTAAACTTTAATTGTAATTTTAAAAGGTATCTCTACATTCTTCCTTGAGGTTTTGACATTAGGAGAGTTGTTTCCGCATCTATCTTTCCTTACAAGTGGTATCAGAGCCTGGCCAGTTGTGTTATCCTTGTGGGTACGTTGGGTTTTTTGAGTCAATTTCTATTTAGTGGGAGTCTTGTAGAAGCTTGTCAATTTTGAATTATAGATTGAGATGGCTAGCACGTTAGGAAAGATTGAAATAGAGAAGTTCAATGACAACAATTTTGAGTTGTGGAAACTTAAGATGGAAGATCTATTGGTTGATCGTGATCTTTGGATTGCTGTGTCTGGAGTGAAACCTACAGGCATGAAGCAAGAAGATTGGGACCTTGCAGATAGAAAGTCTAAGGGGCTATAAGGCTTTGTTTGGCAGACTCTATTATTCTGAATGTGCATGAAGAGAAGACCGCCTCTTCCTTGCGGAAGAGACTGGCATCTATTTATCAGGGGAAGTCCTTGGTGAATAAACTGTTCCTAAGGAAGAAGCTGTACACTTTGAGAATGCAAGAACGAGGGTCTGTAGCTGATCATTTGAATGTATTCAACATGTTGATTGCATAGTTAACATTTGTTGGTGTGAAGATTGATGAAGAGGATCGATGTATGTTGATATTGTGTTCTTTGCTAGATTCATGGGATCACTTGGTGATGGCTATTGGGAGTACAACATCCAGTTTCAAGATGGAAGATATTGTTGCTTCTTTGTTATTAGAAGAGATGAGAAGGAAATCTTTTGAGATGGTGAAGGAGGCCCTTGCTATTAGAGGAAGGTTGAAAGAGAAAGGCAAGAAGAAGGACAAGAAGTCCAAATTGAAATCAGAGGGGAGATCAAAGTCTCCTGGTAAGAAGTCCAAGGTGAAGTGCTGGAACTGTGGGAAACTTGGTCATGTTCGAAAGGATTGTAGAGAGGAGAATAAGAAGAAGAAGAAGTATTCTTCCAACAATGATTCTTCTCAGAGTGATGCAGACGCCTTCATTGCTACCTTGGCTACACAGGCATCAGATGATGTCTGGCTGATTGATTCAGGAGCATCTTTCCACATGACATCTCATAGAGACTGGTTCACGAAGTATGAAGAATACAATGGTGGAAAGGTGTACTTGGCAAGTGATTCAACTTTGGAAATTGTTGGTTGTGGAAGAGTCAGAATCCAATTCCTAATGGCAGAGTGAAGGGAATCAATAATGTAATGCATATACCAGGTCTGGCTCGAAACTTACTTTCTGTTAGTATGCTAAATGATATTAGAGTGCAAGTCACATTCTTTGGAAATGGATGCAAGATGACTAGAGGCTCAATGGTGCTAGCAAGGGGTGCTCATATTGGTACCTTGTACAAGCTGGATGCACATGCTATTCAATGTAACAATGTCTCTGTAAAGTCACAGAAAGCTACTAATGGAGGAAAAGAAGAAAATGTTCCTAATTGTGTAAACTCTATGGAAGTTAAACTTCCAGCAGAAAAGACTATGCTCTAGCATCATAGGCTAGGCCACATTGGAGAGAAATGTTTAAAAATTTGAAGAATAAAAACCTGGTTGAGGGGCTCGAAGATTGTAACCTCGAATTTGAATTCTATGAACATTGTATATATGGAAAACAACATCATGTTTCCTTTTATTCCAGTCCTCATAAATCTTCTAGTTTGCTAGATTATATTCATTCTGATGTATTTGGTCTAGTGAATGTTCCTTCTTTGTCTAAGTCAAGGTACTATGTATCGTTCATTGATGATTATTTGAGAAAAACATTTGTTTATTTTTTGAAAAGTAAATCAGAAGTGTTCAGTTGGTTTAAGGAATTTAAGAACCTTGTAGAAAATCATATTGGAAGAAAAATAAAATGTTTAAGGACTGATAATGGTGGTGAATTTTGTTCTGATTATTTTGAGATGTATTGTAAAGACCATGGAATTGAAAGACATAAGACTACACCTTATACTCCACAACAAAATGGAGTTGTAGAAAGGTTCAATAGGATAGTGATGGAGAGCATGAAGTATGCTGAGTAGTACTGGCTTGGAAGAGAAGTTCTGAGCTGACGATGTTGCTACTGCATGTTACTTGATTAAATTCTCCAAATTATGAGAAAACACCTTTGGAAGCGTAGTTTGGTAAGAAGCCCTTTTTAAGACATATTCGTGTTTTTGGCTATGAGGCATATGCTCATGTGCCGTATGAGAAAAGATCTAAGTTGGAGAACAAGGTTGTCAAATGTATCTTTATTGGCTATAGTGCTGGTATAAAAGGATACAAGCTTTGGAATCCTGATACGGAGAAGGTTGTATAGAGTAGAAGTGTAATCTTTCATGAGCTAAAGCCTTCTACCTTAGATCTGCAGTCAGAGACAAAGTTAGAAAACAATAAGGATGTAGTTGGAATTCCTCCTACACCAGATAAAGAGGAATTGAAAATTCAAAATGTACCTGAAACTGAGGAGAGCTCAAGTAGTTCTAAAAGTTCTGAAGAAGAAGAAGAACCTTAGCCTCAGCAAGTGAGGAGGTCAACCCGTGAAAGAAAACAACTTGATAGGTATGGGTTCTCTTTGATAGATTCTACTTGTGCTTATGCTTTAATTTCTAGCACTGATGAGCCTAGGACTGTAAAGGAGGAATTTAAAATGTCTGATTCAGACTCTTGGTTGGAAGCCATGAATGAAGAAATGGAATCATTAGAAAAGAATGAAACTTGGAGTTTGGTGCCCTTTCCTAAAGGTATAAAAGTTGTGGGCTGCAAATGGGTATTTAAAAAGAAGATTGGTCTAGATGGTAGTGTGGAAAAGTACAAGGCAAGATTGGTTGCGAAGGGTTATTCCCAAGTAGAGGGAATTGATTATGGGGAAATTTTTTCTCCTGTAGCTAAGTTGACATCTAGCAAATTTCTTTTGTCACTTGCAGTAGTGTATGACTTAGAGGTCGAACAGATGGATGCGAAGACAACATTTCTTCATGGTGATCTTGAAGAAGAAATCTGTATGTCCCAACTTGAGCACTTTATTGAGAAAGGTACAGAGAAATTGGTTTGCAAGTTTAAAAAGTCTCTATATGGGTTAAAGCAGTCACCTAGAATGTGGTACCAGAAATTTGATACTTTTGTATTGTCTTTGGGATTTGTGAGATCAAATTCTGATCATTGTGTCTATTATAAAGCTGAAAGTGATCAAGTTCTTATTATTGCTCTTTATGTTGATGATATGTTGTTCATAGGAAATAGTAAGCTAATGATTTCTAATCTTAAGTCTCAGTTGTTTGCTAAGTTTGAAATGAAAGATCTTGGTGCAACAAGGTATATTCTGGGGATGGAGATAACTGGGGATAGGAATAGTAGAAAACTTTGGCTAAGTCAGAGTAAGTATATCAAGAATTCTCTAGAGATATTTTGCATGAATGATTGCAAGCAGCTAGTTGTTCCAGTCTTGAAGGGAACGAAGCTATCTGTTGAAGACTGTCCAAAATCTCCTACTGAGATGGAGGACATGACCAGTGTACCCTATGCTAGTGTGGTTGGTAGTCTTATGTATGCAATGGTCTGTACAAGGCCAGCCATTGCCCAAGTAGTGGGAGTTCTTAGTCAGTTTATGGATAATCCTGGAAGGACACATTGGGATGCTGTGAAAAGAGTTTTCAGATATTTGAAGGGCACTTCAGATTTTTCTTTGTGTTACCATGGGAACTTGGTTGAATCACAGAGGACTCTCAGTATTCGAGGCTATGTGGATTTTGATTGGGCAGGGGACATTTTCATGTTGAATGGTGTTGTAGTTAGTTGGATGAGTAAGCGACAGGCTATAGTCGCTTTGCCCACTAGAGAGGCTGAATACATGGAAACTACTCATGCTTGTAAAGAAGCCGTTTGGTTAAAACATTTGTGTTATAACATTGGTTTTGATGCAGGGAAAATAACTATTTTTTGTGATAGTCAGAGTGCAATTTGTCTGGCAAAGAATCCTACTTTCCATGCCAGGATGAAACATATAGATGTACAATACCACTTTGTACGAGATATGGTGGAGGATGGAAAGGTCAGTTTGGAAAAATTTGATACTCTAGAGAATGTTGTAGATGTATTGACGAAGCCAATGAGCATAGACAAGTTCACGTGGTGTGCCAGTTCAATGGGCCTTAGTGCCCATGTTTTTCAATCAGTTTTGTTGTGCTCTAGAGGTGCCTGTGTGATCTTCGTCAAGTGGGAGATTCTTGGAAATATGTGTCTCAATCCAACAAGCTGAAACCTCTATTGGAGCCAAGTTGGTGTGACATATTCTATGTCTGGCTGACGAGCAGATTTGTAGCCTTATGTTTTGTATAGGTTGCTATGACCTTGCAGAAGTCTTGTTGAATGGTTATACATTGGAGTCATCGGGATAACCTATGGTGGCTCAGTATGAAGTCTAGGTGATGTGTGGATGTCTCGCTGACAACGTTTAGTTTGAAGTCATTGGGGAAACTCTCGCCAGAAGGCTCGTTTTGATATGATGTCACATCAAATATCAAAAGTCTCACCGATGGTGTTACACTTGGAGTCTTCGATGTAACACGGAAGCTTCGCTAAGAACTCCTAGCGACAGTAATATGTCTCACCGATGGTATACACTTGGGGTCTTAGGGTAACGTGGAAGCCTCGGTAAGAAGTCTTGCCGAAGGCTGATTCTCTTGCTAACAGTGGAACGTTTTGTTGTAACTTGGAGGCATTGGTATGACCTCTTGGCGAAAGCGGTAGGTCTTACCAATCATTTGGGAACTTCAAAATAACATGAGGTATTCATTGTGAAGTCTCAGCGAGAGTGGTAGGTCTTGCCGACCGTTCGGTGCTTGATGTAGCTTAAATTCTTTAGAGTAAAGTCTCACCGATGGATGTGTGTCTCAGCGATGAAGAAGTCTTTTGTTGGTATGACTTGAGAACTCGGTATGAACTCTTTGTGAATGTGATAAGTCTTTCCAACTATTATTTGGCACTCGGTATAACTTGAGACTTTGGTGGGATGTCTTGGAAAAAGTGATAGTCTCACTGATATGCATGCTGAGGTGGATACAAGTTGTATGCTCGGTGAAACCTCTTGCCGATGGAAACGACTCTTGGCAATAATGTGTAATCGGGTCTTGTGGCATTGGGGAGACACTTCTTGTGTCTCACCGACATGCCAACATAGTTGAATTCTTTTGACTGTGTGAAGACTATCCTATGTGGCTTGTAGTCGACGAATCAGAGAAGCCGAATGGGAACCGTTGGAAGATAGTTCGTTGTGGCAGTTTTGAGAGGAAGCTCAATAGACAGGGGTGACATGGTTATACTCTATGATTGCAGATGATGTCTAGTTAGATGATTCGAAGGATCGACGAATTGTTGTGTGGTTGTATAATCAGAGTGATTTCTATTCTGTAAAGATTGTAACTTGAAGGTTCCTGTACAAGTTTGATCATTGTGAAAGCTGCTAAAATATGACATCAGAAAGATAAGTTTGATATTTGTATGTAATCTCCATTACTATAATACAAAGTGATTTCTCTTGGTGTGGTGGGTTTTTCTCCCATAAGGGTTTTCCCACGTAAATCTGGTGTCCATATGTGTGTGTCAAATACTCTGTTTCTGTTATCTCTTTCATGTGCATCTCAATTAGACTGTAATTGTAATTTTATAAGGTATCTCTCCATTCTTCCCTGAGGTTTTGACATTAGGAGAGTTGTTTCCGCATCTAGCTTTCCTTACAGGTGGATTCGTCATCTTGCTCACCTGACCTTGTGGATATTTTTTTACATCATGGGCATGTTCATTTTCCTTATTCCAAGATTTGAGCATGATTGGATAAGTTTTTGGCAAGTTATCATTTCTAGAATTTCATGACAGTTTCTTGAACCAACACCAAAATAGTTTTCAAAACTAACAACTAATTTGATCATTCATGGATCATCCCCATGACTTTTGGATCTCGACGGTGTGATCTTAAATTTTTTTTGGAGTGTTCCCAACCTTCATTATAGGTCCACACTTCATTCTATGCACCTGTTGAAAGAGTAATTCAAATTTGAGGGCAACCTATTCTTGCACACGCTACATTTTCTTTCCTTGGAGAATGTAATGATCTTTGGCCTACGTAGATGTTTCCAGAATTATGGATATGATATAAAGCTTGTAACCGATCATTTGAAAAGTAGTAGAGAAGTATGATTCGATTGTAATATTCAACTTGCATATAGGAGCATGTTAGAATGTTATATTTTTGAGCATTTTGTATCAGGCCTGTGAGCCAAATCTATAAGCCTAGATGTTGTCGGCCGAATGTAACTAAGATTTATGTTAATGAGAATATTTCATTTGCATTTGCCTCCATATTTTGTGTTTCTTTCATTGTATTACTCTTGCTACACGGTCCAGATTGTTCTCCTTGAGGACTCTCCTACCGAGGTTGTGTTAGATTTGTATAAGAGCGAGATTCATTCCTTGTGAAATCATTAGAGTTTGTGAAGTCCCGTTGAAGATTTTTTGTAGGGTGGTGAATTGAGGATTCAACTTGCAGCTATAGAGAACTTGTGTAGAGATGGTGAGAAGAAGAAATGTTAGAGGAAATGAAGCACGTGGAAATGCAGACCCAACTTTAATGGAGATGTTGAGAGGAATTGTTGCCAGATTAGATGCAATCGAAACAACCCAGAGAAGAGGTCGACCAGTTGATGATGTGAGTGATGAAGAGGTAGAAGTATGTGAAGAAAGAGGAAGAGATGAGCAACTTGGTCTTGATCAGGGAAAAGAGAGGTTCATAAGAGCCCTAACTAGAGCGAATACAAAACCGCATTTCAATCCACCAGATTATAATGGTAAGTTGGATTCAGAAGAATGCTTGATTGGATTACAGAGATAGAAAAATATTTTTAATTTAAAGGTACCACTGAAGATAAGAAGGTAAAATATGCTTGTAAAAATTTGAGAGGACATGCATCCCTTTGGTGGGAACATTTGCAGATAGATAGGAAAAGAAGAGGAAAGGAAAAGATAAAGTCTTGGGATCAGATGGTGAATGAATTGATGACAAATTTCATGCTTGCAGATTATTAGATTAGTTTGTTCAAGAAGTTGCAAAATCTAAAGCATAAAGAATCAAGTGTGACAGAGTATACTGAAGAGTTCTATAAGTTGAATATTAGATCTGAAAATTCAAAGGATGAGATTAAGCAAGTAGCTAGGTATGTGAATGGTTTGAGGTCATCTATACAGGATGAGATCAGTTTGATTAAGTTGTAGAGTATGGAAGAGGAAAATCAGTGTGCCCTAAAGGTAGAAGAGAAGTTGAATAAAATACATGAGTAGAGACAGAGAGGAAGAGGTGGAAGATTTTAGAGAGGAAGAACTTTTGTGGGAGAAGGAAGAGGCTCTTTTCCAAATTAGAATAAGGATAAGAAGGTCAGTAAGAATGATAATTCGTATCATAAAGGTGATGGAAAATCTTGCAGAAGAGGAGGATATGGTGGTTACCGGAATGAAGGTTATAGAAAGGATGATAAGGAGAAAAGTGTATTTAGGGGAAATTCCTTTAAGTGTGGTGGAGGACATAGAGCATTTGAATGTAATCGGGGAGAGACTAGTAGATAGACAAAGAACAATAGAAGAGCAACCTTGGTTGAGGAAGATCATGCCAGTGTTGGCATATGGATTCTAGTGTTGTCATTGATGGTAACAAAAGTCATTTCCATTGTTCACATATCAGTATCTAGTCATATTGGTAGATAAAATGAAATACTATGTTACCGACAGAACACTTGAAGAACAAGGTATCCGGTCAGTCAATTAATCTGTCTACTTCACCAGATCATTTTTTGAGTTTTGGATCCTCGAAATTGCTTGTTGAGCATGTATGCTATCTTATTACTAATTTTTTTTGTGTTGCATTAGTTGTTGTACGAGCTTGGAGGTTTGGTAGGATGTTTTCTATCTATTTGCTCATTGTAGCTGACTCAGTGAATGTGGTGCATTATGGATGTGTACAGTGGAATTATTTTTAAAAAATTATGTTCAAATATTTAATTATGGGTCCTAGCTATAGTCTAGCCAACTTGTATGGGTGCACATCAAAATTGTTCATGATTTGGGCCGATAGTTGATAATATTTCCAAGTTTTATTAAGGCCGACCTATAGCGACTTGATTTCTAGATGGGGATATATATAAGAGATTTGATATATCATTTGCAAGGTGAAGAAAGAACTGTGGTGGTATGTTACGATCATCAGGAAGAGAGATTAGGCAATTATGCATAGTTTCACTTGTGCATTAAGATTTAAATTATAGAGTGAGTTGTGCAGAGCAGAGCAAAATTGTTGAATTAGTCAGAAGGACAAAAGATTATCTATAGAGCTTAACTGGAACTATAATCAGGCATTGTAGATGCTATTTAATTAGTTCACTTTTTGGATCCATTCCAAATCATTGTAGGGCAGTGAGCCCATCCATTTTGAGCAGTGAGCTTTAGGCAGTGAGCCTAAATGCAAGTGCATTCCCATTTTGTACTTTTTCATTTTGGGTATACTCATATTCTATTGTGGATTGGCCATCCATCGTTGTTTTTCCCTTAACAGGGTTTCCATGTAAAAATTCTGGTGTTATGGGGTTGTGATTGTTTTCTTTCTGTTGATGCATGTTTCTTTTGTTGAATGGTTAAGTAAGTTAAATGATAGTATAATAAAATTGAATTTTTGCACAACACTAATTCACCCCCCCTCTCAGTGTTGCTTGTTTCCAACAATTGGTATCAGAGCTAGTTCCTCGGAAGAAGTCTTACAACTTGAGGAGATCTTGGAAAGTGTTTCTCAATGGATACAAGTAGTCTTCAACAACAACTTATGGTGGCCCTAGATGATCTTGACTAGATAAAATCTGAGAACCGGGAACTGCAAGAAAATCTTGAGAATTCAGAAAAGTTCATTCAGTCACTAAAAGACAAAATTAATGAATCAAGGGAGAAAAGAAAGGAATTATGTGGTCAACTCAAATAGAAAAACAAAATCATGGAATATGAACAAATTATTCTGGCTCTGAAAGAGAAAATATAAGAATGCAAAATTTTTTCTAAAGAGAATGTTTCCTTGAAGTGAGAGATGGAATCTATCATGATGAAAATGACTAAGGAGATTGAGGACAAAAAGAAGAATGAAGAAAATCTTGCACAGTCTTTGAAAGAAAAAATTGAACAATGTAGCCGACTAGATAATGAATTGGAGCAATCCAAGAACAATGAAGAAGTGCTTGAAAAGAAACTTGATGATCTCAGAGATGAACTTGCTACTACAAATGAGTATAAGGAAAAATTCAAAGAAAGCTTAGCCAAACTTGATGAACTAATCAAAGGACTGAGGATTGATGATGACAGATGGGGTCTTGGATATGAAGAAGGAGAAAGTTCTGGATCTAGACAAAGGAGGTCTGGACAAAGGAATTCTAGACAAGGAAGATTCAGAAAAGGAAATCAGATGAAAGGAGACAAGAAATTTGGTAAGGCAACCAAATTCTCAAAGATTCAATGGCTATTGTTATGTTTGCAACAAATTTGGTCATATGGCTTCTCAGTGTAAGAGTAGAATGAATACATGTAGACCATAATTTTCAGGTCAGTGTTTTAATTGCTATAAGTATGGTCATAAGTCAAGTGAATGCAGAATTGTGATGAAAAAATTTCATAGAGATGTTAGATACTATGCATGCAATAGATTTGGACATATTGCTAACCAATGTAGATCAAGACAAAGTGAGTGGAACAGTTGGCTTGGATAGAGAAATGTTGTGTGCGACAACTACAACAAATTTGGCCACATTGCTAGATTCTGTTGGAACAAAAGAGGTCTAGTAAAACAAAACATGCAACAAGATGTCAAAGGAAAATGGAAAGTCACTACTGATGTGATTAGAAAAAAAATGTAGAAGAAATGGGTGAATAAGAATCCCTTTGTAGAAGGAAATGCGTCAGCACTAGAAGCAACTTTTGGTAATTCCTCAGGGAATTAATTTTAGGTCTCTTACATAGGGGGAGCTATCAAGAAAAACTCTTAAATCCCCTCTTGCAGGTGAATGATACTAGAATCCAGATGTGTCCAGTAGGAGAGTTAATGTTTTTCAGATGTTGTTCAACCAATTAGAAGCATTAGTGAAGAATATTGGAGATCCGCATATAAGAATCATCTATCTTAGTGCTTGAAAGGAAGGAAATTAGATGAGTTAGGGCAAGGGAATTTATTGCAAACTAAATGAGTTAGGTATGTTGGCAATAAAAGAACAACTTCAACCCTCATTTGGAGAAAAGCGTTTGAGAGCTCTGAAGTGATCATTGCAAATTTGTGGAAACATTCAAGCATAAAGGAGAATCCACGATCAAATTCCATTTCATCCCCGAAAGGTATTTATTGAAAAACTTGTAAATTTGTGTGACTGCAATCATGTCTACTCCTCTGATAGTCAAAGTTAAGGATAGGCTGCATCCAAAATTTAAATAGCATCTATATAAGTCTATAGATACAGAGCCCTTAGGTGCATCTTCATCAGTGCCATATAGAGTCTTGCATATTGAGGATATTACTGCTTATGTGCATGCAAGCATTGAAGATTTGGGAACCTCTCATTTGATGGATTTGTACTCTCATCATATAATTCAAGAATATCTTACTGTGAAACTTAAATTCAAAATCCTAGAGGATAAGAAATTTGTGCAATTTGTGAAATTTCCCATATTTGAAGAAGATGAATGGGTTCGATATGTGTTGAGCCATGTCCATGATGAGTTCATGTGGTTAGATGTGCCATTCAAAATCACAAAAGAAGCTATATGTGTAGTTATAGGACTAAATTCCACCAATAAACTTCTAGTTTTGAAGTCTGTGAAGAATGATAAGGTTACTGATGTGACATGCTCGCGATGGGACAAAAGAGAAATGATGATAGATGATATTGACACAGTGGATGTAAATTTTTTGTCAATGGTTATTGGCTATAAGATTTATCACTCAAGTTAGGAGAATTCAGTATCTGACATAACTATCTATGCAACATATGAGATGGTCAAACAAAATGCAGACTATGATTTGTGTGAATTGTCAGAAGCCAATTATTGGAAAATTTTAGAAAAATCAAGAAGGATAAGAAGAACATTTTCAAATACAATAACCTACTGATATCTTTGTTTTTCTACTTCTTGAGTGAGGTTCTGGGAGTTCATAAAATTCAATGGCATAATGATGAACCAATAGCTGTTAAGATAAGGAATATATTATTTGGACTGTGTGATCGACAAATCGGCAATATAATCCTATGGGGTTACTTTAAAATATTTTAGAAGTTATTGCACACCAGAGAGAGAATTCCTGCCACAATAGTGGAACAGTACAAAGACACTATAATTTTCTTCATGGTAGACATTGACCAATGCCATATGGAAGCTGTTGATCCTAGAATAGTTTGGATCATGCCTATGGGTTATGAAGTAGATGAGAACATTCTGAAGATGTATGTAGAGCACCTGCTGAATTATCCACTGGATCAGGGAGAAGAAAGGTTTGGTACTTATGTAGAGAAAAGATTGCAGGTTCATTTAGAATTGAAAAAGCCCATGATAGTCAGAAGGGTAAGAAAAGAGACAGAAGCTCTTGTAGAGAGTATGGGCATTCCTGTGGAGAAACTAAAAGAAGTGAGAAGGCAAAGAGATGAAGCTAAATCAACTCAAAAGAAAGAAAAGGAAGAATCAACTAGTTCGGGAACATCTCTTGTTCACACTAGATCTACTAGGAGTTCCCCTATAGCTCAGTCAAATCAAGCTGAGGCTTCCAGAAAAAGGAAGAAGAATAAAAGCATAAGATCTTACAAAGCTGTTTCTGCAGATGAAGAGGAAGAAATTGACTCAAAAGAAGTAGTAAGAGAGATAAAGGCTACTGGTTCTTAGGCTATCAAATTGAACAAGAGAGAACCTTTCGGCAAAGGAGAAGAAGCAAAGAAAAAGGCCAAAGTTGACAAGCCCAGTATGTCTGTTGAGGAAGTTCAAAATGCAGTGGTGAAAGATGGAAATCTCAAGCCACTTTGTGAGTGGTATGAGACCTTTGATGAATCTAGTAAGAGAACTCTTGAAGAAGCTACAATAAACCATATAATTTTTTTTAATAAAGCTCTTGTTGAAATCATGTTTGGTTTGCCTACAAGTCTGTATAATGCTTTGGAATCTAGGAGGGTGAGTGCCAGAACATAAGAAGAAAATTTGAGGAAGAGAGTCCTTGTCGATCTATGCCTATAAATGACAATTGAAGAGATGGATTTACACCTTGAAAAATCTAAAAAGGAATTTAAGAGAAAGAAAAGAGTAAATAAACTCATGATTGGTGAAATTGATGCTGTTGTTAGTGAAACTAAGGAAATTCTGGAAGAATTTTTTTCAAGGAATAAGATTAACATTGAGGAAATCAATACTAAAAATATTCAAGGAAATGAGGAAGTGAATGTGGAGGTAAATGAAAATAAAGAAGAGAATGTGAATGAGGAGAACATGAATGTGTCTGATCCTCCAAAATTTGATGATATTCTGACTTCTCCTAATGTGGAAAATATAGAGACACCTGTGGTAACTAAGGTCCCTGTTGAGGTGTTTGCTGAGGAAAAAGAGGTGCATATTGAAGAAGTTGAAATACCTAAAGTCAATCTTGAATTAGAATCCAAGGTTGAAAAAGAAAAGGATCAAGAAATCAGGATAGGAGAAGTGAAGAGATCTCTATTGGAGCAACATGAAGAATCAAATCTTGAGTTAGATGAAAGCTTAATTAACCTATCCAATTTGTCTCCAATTTAGATGATGAAGGTCGCTAAGATTGTTCAACCCAAAGCCAGTGAGAGGATACTGAAATATCACATAGAGGACAGTGAAATGCTAAATCTTGCATTTGGAGTTTTACAGAAAATAATGCCTACTTATGTTATGGACCCATCAGGTTCCTCCTCCAGTGAGTTAAAGAAGCTAATAAATTCTGTAAATTCTCATTTTGAATATTTTGAGAAATCAACTTTGGTTAAATTGAAAAAGGAGCTCAAGGAAAAGAGAGTTGGTAGCCTAAATGAATTGATTTCCAAAGACAAAGATCTGTTAGGCACTTGCATAAAAAAAATTCAAGGTACTATGTCTGAAGGAGGAAAAGTGTACAAGTCTTGCTTGGTCTTGTCAAAATTTATTGAAGTAAATGAGAAGAAGGTGAAATACATTGAACAATAGTTGGTGACTGCTTCCAATAGTTTTGACCCATTAGCCGGTAGTGTTTGTAAGCAAGAAAGTCAGGTAATGTTCTTGTTCAACCAAATAAAGAATTTGAAACTTGAAAATGAAAGGATAATTAGGAGAGTATGTGAACTCAGGGGACTAATAAGTACAAAGATTGAAATAATGGTGAATGCTTTGAAAGAGGCTAAAGATTATATGGCCGCTCTTGATCCGGTAAGTCTCGAAGCAGCAGAAAAATTGTCATATCTTCTTTGCAGTCATATAACCATTTTGGAAACTTTGAGAAGTGTTTGGGACTCAAATTTAAGTGGACTGAAGAATGACTTTGCGAACGTCTTCAAATTTTTTGTAAGTCTTAGGTTATATTTGTATAGTTTTGCAATTTTGGATTCCCCAATTTTGTGATTGATGTCAAAGGGGGAGAGAGTGCAGTGAAAAATTCCTTGACATTCTTAGGGGGGGCAGTATTTTGAATTTTGGAAATATACATACCAGCTTCGACACTTAGTCATTTTTCACTAAGTGTTGCCATCAATGCCAAAGGGGAAGATTGTTGGCATATGGATTCTAGTATTGTTGTCATTGATGGCAACTGAAGTCATTTCCATGGTATGCAGATCAGTATCTAGTCATATCGACAGATAAAATGAAATACTGTGTGCTACCGACAGAACACTTGAAGAACATGGTATCCGGTCAATCAATTAATCTGTCTACTTCACTGGATCAACATTTTGAGTTGTGGATCTCTGGAATTGCTTGTTGAGCATGTATGCTATCTTATTACTAAATTTTGTGGTGTTGCATTAGTTTTTGTACAAGCTTGGAGGGCTGGTAGGATGTTTTCTATCTATTTGCTCATTGTAGTCGACTCAATGAATGTGGCACATTATGGATGTGAAAAATGAAATTATTTTAAAAAAATTTATGTTCAAATATTTAATTATGGGTCCCAGCTATAGCCTAGCTGACTTGTATGGGTGTGCATCAAAATTGTTCATGATTTGGGCCGACAGTTGATAATATTTCCAAGTTTTATTAAGGCCGACCTATAGCAACTTGATTTATAGATGCAAATATATATAAGAGATTTGATATATCATTTGTAAGGTGAAGAAAGAAGTGTGGTGGTATGTTACAATCATCAGGAAGAGCGATTAGGCGATTATGCATAGTTTCACTTGTGCATTAAGATTTTTGTATAGCAAGTTGTGCAGAGTAGAGCAGAATTGTTGAATCAGTAAGAAGGACAAAAGATTATCTACAGAGCTTAACTGAAAGTGTAATTAGGTAGTGTAGATGCTATTTCATCAGTTCACTTTTTGGATCCATTCAAAATCATTGTAGGGCAGTGAGCCCATCCATTTTGAGCAATGATCTCTAGGAAGTGAGCATGAATGCAAGTGCATTCCCATTTTGTACTTTTTCATTTTGGGTATATTCATATTCTATTGTGGATTGGCCATCCACCGTTGTTTTTCCCTTAACAAGGTTTCCACATAAAAATTCTGGTGTTATGGGGTTGTGATTGTTTTCTTTCTATTGATATGCATGTTTCTTTTGTTGAATGGTTAAGTAAGTTAAATGATAGTATAATAAAATTGAATTTTTGCAAAAACATTGATTCACCCCCCTCTCTCAGTGTTGCTTGTTTACAACAACTGGATCATCTAATAAACTGGAAGATGGAGAGGTATTGGTGAACATAAGAGTATTGTACCAAAGTGAGTTAGAAAAGGAGCCATTATAGAGAGAGAACTTGTTTTGGACTAGATGCAAGGTAGCTGGTAAATGTTGCAAAGTGATTGATGATAGTGGAAGTTCTGAGAACCTGGTTTCTGAAGAGATGGTGACTAAACTGAAGTTGGAAAGGTTGAAACACCTAAAGCCCTATCAGATAGTTTGGATTCAGGATGAGCATAAGATACTGGTAACTGAACAATGTTTAGTGAAATTGAAGATAGGAAATTACCATGATGAAGTTTTGTGTGATATTATGCCTATGGATGTATGCCATGTTTTGTTGGGAAGTCCTTGGCAATATGATAGACAGGCTATTGACGATGGAAAGAAGAATATATTTACTATTGTTGCTAATGGGATGAAGCAGATTTTGTTGCCTTTGGAAGATGTCCCTACAGTTGAGGTTTGTATGAGTACCAAAGTTTGTCTGGTTGATGGAAGGAGATTCCTAGATGGGTTGAGACATGAGAACATGTGATGTTCCTTAGTTCCTAAGAAGACCGAAGATTTGAAGCATGTGGAAGAACAACCAGAAGAGATAAAGGAATTGTTGACAGAGTATGAGGATATCATTTTAGATAATGTACCTAATAGATTACCGATTGTGAGGAGTATTAGTCATTGCATGGATCTAATTCTTTGAGCTAGTTTTCCTAATAAAGTAGCACACCAGATGACACCAATAGAGAATGAAGAGTTGAATAGACAAGTGCAAGAATTGTTGAGGAGAGGTTTGATCAGAGAAAGCTTAAGTCCATGTGCAGTACCTATTGTGCTAGCACCTAAGAAGGATGGAGAATGGAGGATGTGTACAGATTCTAGAGCCATAAACAATATCACAGTGAAGTATAGATTTCCTTTACCCCGGATGGATGACATAATGGATTGTTTGAGTGGAGCTAAATACTTTAAAAAGATAAATTTGAAGAGTGGATATCATTAGATCATAATCAGAGAAGGGGATGAGTGGAAGGAAACATTCAAGACAAATGAAGGATTGTATGAGTGGTTGGTGATGCCTTTTGGATTGAAAAATGCACCAAGTACTTTCATGAGGTTGATGAATGAGGGACTGAAGAAATTCTTGGGTAAGTTTGTGATCGTGTATTTGGATGACATCTTTATTTTTAGTAAGAGTAGAGAAGAATTTTTTTTGCACATAAGACAAGTTTTGGAGAGGTTGAGAGAAGAGCAGTTGTTGATAAACATTAATAAGTGTAGTTTCATGAAGGAAGAATTGGTATATCTGGGATTCGTAATCTTTGTGGATGGATTGAATATGGATCCTAAGAAGGTGAAAACAATTGTTGAGTGGCCTACACCAAATAGTTTTGGAGAGGTAAGATCATTTCATGGATTGGCTAGTTTCTACCGAAAGTTCATTAGGAATTTCAGTTCTATTTGTAGCCCCATGACAGAAACAATGAGGGGAGATAAGAAGGATTTTAGATGAACATCTGGAGAAGATCAAAGTTTTGAGTTATTGAAGTAGAAGGTGACTGAGCAACCTGTGTTGGATTTACTAGATTTCAATAAAGTATTTCAAATAGATTGTGATGCAAGTGGAAATGCAATTGGAGCAGTATTGAGTCAAGAAGGAAGACTCGTAGCTTATTTCAGTGAGAAGTTGAATGATGCTAGGAGAAGGTATTCAGTGTATGATAAAAAATGTTATGCTATAGTTCAAGCCTTGAAGAAGTGGAGAAATTATTTGTTGCCTAAGGAGTTTGTGTTGTATATGGATCATCAGGTTTTGCAATATTTGAATAGTCAAGGTAAGTTGAATTAGAGACACATGAGATGGGTAGAGTTCCTGCCTAGAGTTATACTTTTGTTTTGAAGCATAAGAGTGGAAAATAAAATAGAGTTGTTGACGCTTTGAGTAGGAGAAGGAATTTACTGACAGAGATGAGAGTGGAGGTATTAGGATTTGATGAGTTGAAGAACTTGTATGAGGGAGACCCAGATTTTGTAGAACCTTGGAGAGAATGTAATGAACTAGTTTTAGAGGATAGAAGTTAGTGGTTGGATTATTTCATTCAGGAGGACATGTTGTTCAGAGGTAATCAGTTGTGTATACCTTGGAGTTCAATGAGGGATAACTTAGTGAAGGAGAAGCATATTGGAGGAATGTCAGGACACTTTTTAATTGATAAGACAGTAGCATTGGTAAATGAGAATTAATTTTGGCCACATATTCATAAGGATGTTAGGAAATTTGTGTAGAGTTGTAGAGTTTCTCAAGTTGCAAAAGGGAGTAGTCAGAATGTTGGATTGTATAAACCTTTGATAGTTCCAGAGAGACCTTGGGAAGATATCAACATGGATTTCATACTTGGTTTTCCGAAGAGACAAAGAGGTAATGATTATGTATTTGTGGTGGTAGATAGATTTTGTAAAATGGCACATTTCATACCTTGTAAGAAGACAACAGATGCAGTGCATGTAGTAGATGTTTTTTCAGAGAAGTAGTCAGATTGCATGGATTACCTAGGAGTATTGTTTCAAACAAAGATGTAAAGTTTGTTGGTTACTTTTGGAGAACACTTTGGAAGAATTTGAAGATAGATCTGAAGTTTAGTTCTACATTTCACCCACAGAAAGATGGACATATAAAGCTAGTGAATAAGAGTTTAGGGAATTTGCTGAGATGTTTGGTTAGAGAGAAGGCTGGAAGTTGGGATTTAGTCCTTGCACAAAAAGAATTTGCTTACAATAATTCAGTGAATAGGAGTACATGGAAGACACCTTTTGAGATTGTTATTGGAGTTCATCCTAGAGGTATATCAAAATTGAGAGACATTAGTACGGAAGGAAAAAGGAGTGCAGAAGCAGAAGAATTTGTAGAACACATGAAGAAGTTGCATACTCAAGTGAAACAACAATTGGAAGACATGAACCAAAAGTATAAGGAGCAAACAAATGAACGAAGGAGACATATGGAGTTCAAAGTTGGGGATGAAGTGGTGGTATATTTGAGAAAGGAGAGATTTCCAGTTGGCACATACAACAAGCTGAAGATGAGGAAGTTTGGACCTTGTAAGATCTTGAAGAAATTTGATTCAGGAAATGCATATGAAGTGGAGTTACCAGAAGGTATGGGTATATCACCTCTATTCAACATTGTAGATTTGTATCAGTACCATGAGAATTCAGTAAAGAAAGTGAAGAAAATTGGAAAATTAGTTTCCTAAACAACAATCAGATGAGATTGAAGAAATTTTGGATGTCAGAGATGAGAGAAAGACTCATGGAAGATAGTACAAAGAATATCTTGTGAAATGGAAAGACATGCCAATAGAGGATTCTTATTGAATTTCTTAGGTTGAGGTAGACCATCTTGATTTTCCTTTAGCCTTGGAAAAGTGAGGGACTCACTTTTAAATAACCTCAAATGTTTGATGTAGGAGCATCCTTGGTTCTTGGCAATCTTGCATCAACCAAAAATATTTACTTTCAGTTTGTTCTTATTTTGTTCTTGCTCAATTCATGTTGGTGGATTTGTCATCTTGCTCACTTGACCTTGCGGATATTTTTGTACATCATGGGCATCTTTATTTTCCTTATTCCAAAATTTTAGTGTGACCAGATTCTTTTCCGACAAGTTATCGCTTCTAGAATTTTATGACAGTTTCTTGAATTGGCACCAAAATAGTTTTCAAACCTAACGGCTAATTTGATCATTCGTGGATCATCCTCGTGACTTGCGGATCTCGATGGTGTGATCTTAAATTTTCTGTGGAGTGTTCCCAACCTTCATTATAGGTCCACACTTCATTCTATGCACTTGTTGAAGAGCAATTCAAATTTGAGGCCGACCTATTCTTGCACGCGCTACATTTTCTTTCCTTGGAGAATGTAATGATCTTTGGCCGACGCAGATGTTTCCAGAATTGTGGATATGATATAAATCTTGTAACCGATCATTTGAAAAAAAGTAGAGAAGTAAGATTCAATTGTAATATTCAACTTGCATATAGGAGCATGTTAGAATGTTATATTTTTGAGGATGTTGTATCAGGCCTGTGAGCCGAATCTATAAGCCTGGATGTTGCCAGTCAAATGTAACTGAGATTTTTGTTAATGAGAATATTTGCATCTGCATTTTCCTCCATATTTTGTGTTGCTTTTGTTGTATTACTCTTGTTGCATGGTCTGGATTTTTCTCCTTGAGGACCCTCCTGTTATGGTTGTGTCATCAAAAGTTGAAGACTTGTGGTCCAATAAAATAGGAACTTTCTAAATTTTTTGTATTTTGTCCATATTAGTTATTACAGGGGTTAGTTTAAAGATATTTTGGATCTATAGACTATTGGAAAAATTCAAAGAATCAAGTGTAAAACATTGATTGAATTCAATGTAATGCAAACATTATAGGAACATATACAATACAAAGGAGAGTTACGGGTAACTTCCATAGATGTAGATACAACTGTGTAACTACCATAGACACATAACTCATTCATTAGCAATGTAATATTTCCAACATTCCCCCCCTATTATATTGTTCCTAAAAATGCATCCTCTAAAATATCTTATACACTTTTCCAAGGGACCCCCCACTTAAGGCTTACCTAGAAAAACTTGTTGATAACAAAATGTATATACATCTTTGTGAAGATTTTCCTTGAAGAAACAAATCTAGAATTAGGTGGAGCTCCATCAAGCTATCTTGTGACCCTCATAAAAGTGTATCCCCTAGTTGAATTCCCAAGTTATTCCTCTCATGAACTCTTGAATCATAGATTCTTAAATAATTCAACAACAATCCATATTGAGCTCTCTAAACACATGGATCCATCAAGCTGTTTGATTACCCTCAGAAGGGTATAATTCTAATTACAACCTCAATTTCTCACTAGACAACCATCCATTGTGAGCTCTACACCAAACCCCTTACTTGTCTCCAAAAACCAAACTTCATAATATATGTATTCTTCAAATCTATTAGCAACAAAAAGGAAAAGAAAAATCTTAAAGCAAAAAATGATTCTCATTGAAAGCATCATCTCAAAGTGAGAAGCTAACTTGAGATGATAGAAATTCCTCCATCCTTTGGTGCCACCAACCTCCAATTTGATCTTGTTACACTTTATCTATTTGATGTCTTGGATGATTCTTTGGAGGCTTCATTAAATGTTGCAAAGATAGCCCTAATTACTATAATTTGAATGGAATTTATAACATTCTTATTTCTAGTGTAATGGACCTTGATATAGCTAAAGAGAAATCCCATCTTTGGATCTAGCTTCTCCAAAAGTAGTTAAAATCTCATTATAAATTCACTTTCTCGAACATTAATAGTAAGAAAATAGATTTTTTTGAACTCCATGCAATGCATTTCACTTCTTACAACTTAGAAAAGATCCCCTTTTCTCACTGGGCAATAAGCTTCCAAAAAATAGTTTTAAATATGCATCAAACAAATTCCTAGTGACACTCTTGATTGTATCATTAATGGAAAGAACATGAATGCATTTACCATACTTAACATTGTGACATTGGTGAACATAAACCACATCTTCTATACAAATAATCACATTTGAATGCACAACCTTGTTAATTATAGTGTCATCTTCTAGAGCAATAAAAATTGTATCCTTCGTCTTGTTTCCCTTAATAAGTATTGAGTCTTCATGGAACAAAGATAAATTTTTCATGGTTTGTAATTGCAGGAAAACAACCAAGTTATCATCATTAATGGCTTCATCAATAGCCAACCAATTTGATTCCTTTTGTGTCAATAGAGTATTTTTCTAAATATCTAATTATTGTGCAAGTATGCAATAAACTTGGGGTTTTCTCCATTTCAATGAAACATATTTTACAATTTTGTACAATAGAAAGATGATGGTGATAGAAAAAGTCCCTTATCATCCATTAATAGAGTCTTCAAGCATAACGACTCAACATATATTCTTTCAAACTAAATCTACAATTGCTTCACCAAATTTTATTCATCTACCCTTCATTTCCAATCGAAGGGAAATCAAAAGATTATCTTACCCAGTATGATGCTGATTTTGACCGTGTTGCTAGGCACACTCCTTATAAGAGTTGTTGCTTAAATTTTTTGGATTTGTAAGAGCTGTTGTTTAAATTTTTTTATTAAAATTAGCTAGATTCAACATCTTTCAATTATTCTCTTGAATAGTATTCTTCTTGTTATCTATGATTTATTATTCTTCAAAGGAATAAAATTTATTTGTTATGTGTTTAAATTATAATGAATTGAATGAAATACACATGTAACCTTGCATTTTGAATGAATGTAAATATGTTCAATTGTAAGCTTATTTACTGTACAATTTTTGAAAATTCTTTGAAGGATCATGAATCTAGTTAATTTAATTAATATGCATTATTTCTCTCTTGCATGCACTATCCTACCTTTTGAGTTTTCTTTGAATAGTTGTTAGATTATTTTAATTAATAAGATACACTAGTTTGGATTAAAATATCAGTAGGCCCCTTCAACATTATAGCCCTATTGATCGCTTACCTAGATAGTAAAGTTGTGACCCACTCCCAAGACATGGGAAGGTTAGTAATCCTATGATAAAGTACCTTTTTTAGGAGAGGTTAGAGATTATATCTCAGCTTGTGTTGTATGTATTAGTTTGGAAATCAACAATAACCCTTCCTTTAGCTTAATAAAGATGATGATGCAAATCCCCCTTTTTCTCACCTTCAAATTTGTCCTTAAACCCCTTCATTTTCAATCCCTAGGTGATTTTTTTGGAGGAACAGATAGTTTCTTAGGTAAGGAAGAAACCTAGAGGGTTAATTTTTTGTTTTTTTTCATAAGGTCATGTAGACCATTGAGTGTTGATCTTAGAGGTGTTTTTGATCTGTTGGAAAGAAGTTGACAAGAGTTAAATAGGCTTAGAACATCATCTTGCTAAGTTGTCAAAAGTTGGCAAGGATTGAAAAACACAGAGGGTTTTATAAATTTTGCCATTAGGTCAACAAGAGGTTCGACCAAAGAAACTCAACTATTTTTGGAGCCTATATAAGGGATGATTTGACCATGGAGTAGGGTTGGAAGCTTTAATGTTTTGGTGAAATCTTGTGAAATTGAAGAAAACAACGTTCTGTGCAAAAATTCCCGACTTTTGCATCTTGATTGAGTCTTAATGGATTAGATCTGTTTCTATTTCATTGTAGGATGTAGTGAAGTTGGAATTCAAGCATTTTTTATTCATTAAATAGTTTCTTGTTCAATTTTTAGGTATCTTTTTGTAAATAGTTCATTGTTGCCCTGTTGTTGGTCTGAACCAGACTGTTTTTAGAAAATGGGATGCTAGAGCACTTTTCCACTGTACAAACCGTACGACCTTTTGGAAAAAGTTCCTAGACACCATGATTGTACATATTTTAGTTGGTAGGATTTGTGTGAGTGCAGGAGTTGCTAGAAATGTCTTGCCCTAGGCGAGCCAAGCAGAGTCCGGCTAGGGAAGACAGGGAGTGAAAATCACTTATCTTGCAAGGGTGTTAAGAAATTGGAGAAATTCATTTTGGTGAATTTTGTTGAGGGTCTTGGAAAGGTCTGGTAGTCAAGAGGAGGCTCTATCAAATCATTTGGTGAGGGAAACCTTTGACAGTCTGAAATAGCCTAGGAAATGTTAGGAAACCCTAGGTTTTTGACCATTTTTGTGTATGAGCAGTGTGTGGGAAGTGCTGTTTCAAAACCATGAAAATATTCAAGGTGTGGACATAGGAACCACCAATCCCAATCAAAGAACTTAGGTATTTTGGTGGGTTTTGGAGAAAATTGCATTTTACCTGGAGTAAGGGACCTAATTGGGGCTCTAGGTTTGTCGACTTTCCTAACCCTAGGAGAGGGTTTAGTGGAAGCGATGGGTAATTGGAGTCTTGTGATGGTATAAGAACCCTAGATAGATTACCTTGAAGCTCTTACAATGTTTTTACACCTCTGCAAGTTCCTAATTGAATGTTGAGAGTAATTGGCCTTTAGGGGAGAATAAGGGTCAAGGAGAGGAAGTGGCAAGGCACCAAGATTGGCTTGGTAGTATGGAAGAATAGTGATAGAGGGGTTGGTTAGTAATACCAAGAGTGCCTATACCTATGATATGACCTCAAGGTTAAGGTGAAGGAGTCACCTAGAAGTTCTTGAGAAAAAAGACCAGAGCATGGGACAGTGAGTGTCTCATCCAACCCTGCCCTATCAGATCTTTGTTTTTCAATCCTTGCCAACTTTTGACAACTTAGCAAGATGATGTTCTAAGCCTATTTAACTCTTGTAAACTTCTTTTGAATAGATCAAAAACACCTCTAAGCTCAACACTCAATGGTCTACATGACCTTATGAAAACAAAACAAAAAATTAACCCTCTAGGTTTCTTCCTTACCTAAGAAACTGCCTGTTGTTGCTTAGGTGCTCCTGCACCATTCTCCCCCTCTCAGATCAAACACTAAGGATTGGAAGGAGAGAGAAAGGATAGGTCAATGCTCAACTTCTTGAACTGATCTTCTTGTACCCATGTAGCTTCTGATTCATGCTTGTTCTTCCACTTGATAAGGTGCTCCATGTACACCTTGTGCCTTGTAGACTTCTGTACTCTTGAATCCAAGATCTTCTCTGCCTGAGGTTTTTATTGATTAGGTAGGGGTACATTATTGATGTCCTTGAAGATATCCTAAATATTTTGAACCTCATCACTAACTGTTCCCTTATACTTGATCAAATCAGCTATGTTGAAAACTGGAGAAATGCCTAGATTGGTAGGTAGCTCCACCTTGTATGCATTCCTACCATACTTGGCCAATATCTTACATGGACCCACTCTCTTCATCTGCAACTTGGTTGACATTCCCTTCTGCAAGCTTGACTTCTTAAGGTGGACCATGACATAGTCTCCAACTTGAAATTACACATCCTTCCTTGTTAAATCTGCCTTCTCTTTCAACTTGTGAGTAGCCTCAGTGACTGTCTTCTTCACCTGCTCTTGAATCTCCTTCATGGTCAGACTGAAATCTTCTGCATGTCCACTTCTTTTCTCCATAGTTCCAAGGTCTTTGAGCTCACATATCCCCCTTGGGTGCATCCCATACACAACCTCAAATGGACTCTTCCCTGTGGTCTTGTTGACACTGTCATTATAAGCATACTCAACTATGGAGATAACCATATCCCATGTTTGTCCATATTCCTTAGTTAGGCACCTTAAAAGATTACCAAGCACCCTATTAACCACCTCTGTTTAACCATCGGTCTGAGGATGGTAAGCTGATCCAAATGACAGATTTGTACCCAATCTACTCCATAGAGTCTTCCAAAAGTGACTCATGAATTTCACATCTCTGTCAGAAACTATGCTTAAAGGTAGTCCATGGATCCTTACAACTTCTTTGAAAAAGAGATGAGCTATGTAACTAGCATCATGAGTAGTTTTGCAGGGAATGAAATGACTCATTTTGCTAAATCTATCTACCACTACATAAACACTATCAAAACTAGTCTTGGTCTTAGGAAGGCCTACCACAAAATCCATGCTCACACACTCCCATGGTCTATTAGGAATGGGCAGGGGTTGATATAAACCAGCATTACTAGCTCCTCCCTTAGCTTTCATACAAACAACACATTGTTCCACATACTTTCTAACATCTCTTGCCAACTTAGGCCAGTAATAGAATCTTCGCACTAGTTCTAAAGTCTTATTTATGCCAAAATGCCCACTAAGACTGCCATTATGCTTTTCCTGAATCATATTTTCCCTCATTGACCCTTTTGGAACACATAACTGATTTCCCTTAAACAATAACCCACTTTGCAATGTATACTCAGAGTACTGGCTATGGAAATGGTTCTAAAAGTTAGAACATACCTTATAGACCTTTGAAAAGTTTTCATCTTCTCCATATAGATCCTTGAAACTCTCTATGCCAATGCTCTTGATCTGTATCTCTTGCACTGTCAACAATCTCCTGCTCAATGCATCTGCCATGTTGTTTAGCTGTCCCTTCTTATGCTTGATGGTGAAGGTAAAAGCTTGGATGTATTCCATCCATTTCAAATGCCTATTACTCAACTTTTCTTGGGTGTTGATAAAACTGAGTGCTTGATTGTCGGTAAAGACTACAAACTCCTTGGGTAGAAGATAATGCCTCCATTTCCTAAGTGACTGAACCAAAGCATAAAATTCTAAGTCATAGGTTGAATATTTCTTCTTTGCTTCATTGAGCTTCTCACTAAAGAAGGCTATAGGCCTGCCCTCTTGACTTAGCACTCCTCCTACTGCCACTCCACTAGCATCACATTGAACAGTGAACAACTTGTCAAAAATAGGTAATAAGAGAATAGGTTGAGTTCCCACCTCTTGTTTCAGTTTCTCAAACCCTTTCTCAGCCTCTTGAGTCCACACAAACTTAGTTTTCAAACCACACTTGATTGTATCTAGAACTATTGCACATATGCCACTAAAGTTTCTTATGAATTTTCTATAGAATTGAGCTAATCCATGAAAAATTCTTACCTCTGTCCCTGTGGTTGGTGTAGGCTAGTTTAGGATAGCTTCTACCTTGCTTGGATCCATCTTTAATGAGCCTTTGGACACTACAAAACCAAAATAGACAAGCTCTTGCTTAAAGAACTCACACTTCTCTAGATTGATTGCCAACTTCTACTCTTGCAACCTTCTAAGTACTTGCTCCACATGTTTCAAATGCTCTTCTGCTGTCTTGCTGTATATGAGGATGTCATCAAGATACACTACCACAAATATCCCTATAAAATCCTTGTGTACTTCATTCGTGAGCCTCATGAATGTGCTAGGGGCATTAGAGAGGCTAAATGGCATAACTCTCCACTCATATAACCCATCATTTGTCTTAAATGTTGTCTTCCACTCATCACCATCCTTAATTCTAATCTGATGGTATCCACTCTTGAGATCCAACTTGGTGAAGAACTGAGCTCCTCCTAGACAATCCATCAAGTCTTCAATCCTAGGGATAGGGAATCTATATCTAATTGTGATTCTATTTATTGCTCTAGAATCAGTACATAACCTCCATTTACCTCCTTTCTTGGATACTAAAACCACTAGTACTGCACATGGGCTAAAGCTCTTTTGAATCAATCCTTGATCCAATAATTCTTGCACTTGCCTAGCTACCTCCAAATTCTGATCTGGTGTGAGTTTGTATGCTGCTTTGTTAGGTAATGAGGCTCCAGGTATGAAGTCAATTTGATGACTTATGGCTCTCTTTGGTGGTAGAGTTGCAGGTGTACCATCACTAACTATACTCTTGTACTTATCAAGTAACTTTTAGACTGCTTCTGGTAAGACTGTCTTTTCAGCCTTGTCCTCTTCTTTAGGTTGTATCATAACCACATATCCTTCATTCCCTTGATGTAGGTTCTTAAGGAGCTCTTTACCACTGCTCAACATGATGTTTGTTGTTTTTGAATGTCCTTCTTCTTCCTCTGATAGTGACTGCAACTTAAAATTTTTCCCATCCTTCTTGAATGAAATGGTGTTCTCTTTCCCATCATATATAACACTTCTATCATACTGCCATGGTCTGCCCAGTAGTAGATGGCATGCATCCATGGGTAAAACATTACAAATTAACTTGTCTTTATATCCTACAATGGAGAACTCCACCATTACTTTCTCATTCACTAAAACACTCTGCCCTTTGTTGAGCCATGTGACCTTATAAGGGTTAGTATGGGGTACCTTCTCCAATTTCAGTTTCATTACTACCTCCTCTGAGATTATATTGTCTGTTGAACCTGAATCCACTATGAATTTGCATACTTTACCAAGTATCTTGCACCTTACTATAAATAGAGCTCTCCTTTGTTTTGGTTCTTCCTTGACCGGTTGTCTGATCAAAAATCTATTGAACATCAGATTCTCTCCTACCTCAGATTCTATATGATTGACCTCTGATGACTTAGGACTCATGGTGTCCTCTTGTGTATAAGCCACTCTCTTTTCATTGCTTGATGAAGATGCTTTCTTCGGGCATCTATAAGAAGGATGACCTATTTGATTACAATGGTAACACTTCATGTTTGCAAAATAAGAATCTCCCCTGCCTACTCCTCTTCCTCTGTTTGAACCTCCTTGAGGTCCTCTACCTCTGTTGTATCATCCTCTAGAAGATGTTTCACCTCCATGCTTTGTTAATTTAGACTCACCTTGGTTTCTTTGATCATTTCCTCTACCTTGGTAGCCACCACACTGTCCTCTTTGATCTCTGCCTTTTCCTCTGCCCTTAGAAGTCTGTTCTTGCTTCCTCTTGTTCCTTTCCTCAATCTTGATAGCCAATTGGTAACACTGATGTACTGTCTTAGGACTCAAAAGAGCCATCTCCTCTTGGATGTTCCATTTCAAACTGTTAAGGTATCTAGCTACCTTAAGACTTTCATCCTCTGTAACATTGGACCTCATACAAAGTTTTTGAAACTCTTCAGTATAAGTGTTTACATCTTGGTCTCTTTGCCTTAGGCTTTGCCTCTTCTTGTGTAACTGAATCTCATAGTCATCTGGCATATAGGCTTCTCTTACTTTGGCAACCATTCCTTTCCAAGTTGAAATAGGCTGCTTAGCTTCTTTTTCCCTCTCTGTCTGAATGAACTTCCACCATGTCAAGGCAGAACCTCTTAGTCTTGACTTGGCCACCTTTACCTTTTGTGCTTCAGTGACTCCATCACATTCAAAATGGTTTTCCATTCCCTCTATCCAGTCCATGACTAGATTAGCTTCCATTTTCCCACTAAATAGTGGTATGCCTTCAAGTGCTTTTCCACTCAAAGCCTTCAATGCCTTTAGGAAAGGCTCCTCCTTCAAAACAAGGTCAGGTTCAGGGGTCTTATCTTCCTTTGAAACCTCTTCTTCCTTTGGTATCCTTCCTTCAAATTGTGCAGTCCTCACTGCTTGTTCAAGCTAGGCTATCCTTTACCTCAATTGTCTATTATCTTCCTCCTGCTCTTCAACCATCTTGGCCAATTGTGCATTTGTCACCATGATAGTAGTATCACTTGACTCAACCTCTGACATATATTACTCTTTCCCAAATCTTTAACTTGCTCTGATACCAATCTGATAGGGCAGGGTTGGATGAGACACTCACTGTCCCATGCTCTGGTCTTTGATCTCAAGAACTTCTAGGTGACTCCTTCACCTTAACCTTTAGGTCCTATCATAGGTATAGGCACCCCTGGTATTACTGACCAACCCCTCTATCACTATTCTTCCATACTACCAAGCCAATCTTGGTGCCTTACCACTTCCTCTCCTTGACCCTTATTCTCCCCTAAAGGCCAATTACTCTCAACATTCAATTAGGAACTTGAAGAGGTGTAAAAACATTGTAAAAGATTCAAGGTAATCTATCTAGGGTTCTTATACCATCACAAGACTCCAATTACCCATCGCTTCCACTAAACCCTCTCCTAGGGTTAGGAAAGGCTACAAGCCTAGAGCCCCAATTAGGTCTCTTACTCCGGGTAAAATGCAATTTTCTCCAAAACCCACCAAAAGACCTAAGTTCTTTGCTTGGGATTGGTGGTTCCTATGTCCACACCTTGAATATTTTTAGGGTTTTGAAACAACACTGCCCGCACACTGCTCATACCCAAAAATGGTAAAAAACCTAGGGTTTCCTAGCATTTCCCAGGCTGTTTCAGACTGTCAAAGGTTTCCCCCACCAAATGATTTGATAGAGCCTCCACTTGACTACCAGGCCTTGCTAAGACCCTCAACAAAATTCACCAAATGGAATTTCTCGAATTTCTTAACACCCCTGCAAGATAAGTGATTTTCACTCCCTATCTTCCCTAGCTGGACTCTGCCTGGCTCACCTAGGGCAAGAAATTTCTAGCAACTCCTGCACTCACACAAAGCCTACCAACTAAAATATGTACAAGCATGGTTTCTAGGAACTATTTCCAAAAGGCCATATGGTTTGTATGGTGGAAAAGTGCTCTAGCACCCCATTTTCTAAAAACAGTCTGGTTCAAACCAGCAACAGGGCAACAATGAACTATTTACAAAAAGATACCTAAAAATTGAACAAGAAACTATTTAATGAATAAAAAATGCTTGAATTCCAACTTCACTACATCCTACAATGAAACAAAAACAAATCTAATTCATTAAGACTCAATCAAGATGCCAAAGTCAGGAATTTTTGCACAGAACGCTGTTTTCTTCAATTTCACAAGATTTCACCAAAACATTAAAGCTTCCAACCCTGCTCCAGGGTCAAATCATTCCTTATATAGGCTCCAAAAATATTTGAGTTTCTTTGGTCGAACCTCTTGTTGACCTAATGGCAAAGTTATAAAACCCACTGTGTTTTTCAATCCTTGCCAACTTTTGACAACTTAGCAAGATGATGTTCTAAGCCTGTTTAACTCTTGTCAACTTCTTTCCAACAGATCAAAAACACATATAAGCTCAACACTCAATGGTCTACATGACCTTATGAAAACAAAACAAAAAAATAACCCTCTAGGTTTCTTCCTTACCTAAGAAACTGCCTGTTGTTCCTTAGGTGCTCCTGCACCAGATGCTTCTACAACATGAAAATGTCTACACATTGTGCAAACATCCTGATAAGATTCTTGAGTTTGTAGCCATTGGAATATTACACTTCTACTTACCTATGAAGTGTAATGCCTCTATGGTTGTAAAACCCTCTAAAAATGACACTCTTGCATGCATTTCTTCATTCAAATTAATTCTTTCACAATCTCATTCATTCTCATTCTCACAATCTTCATTCTTGTAACTTCACTCTCTCATTCTACACTCTTCAAGTGCTCTTCTACATCACTTCTACACCATCGTTCTTAAGATTTCCTAAACAATTCTTGGCTCTTCCATCGTCATCTCAACTCTCTCAACTGTTGCACTCTCTTTTAGCTTTGTGTGCTTGTCAAAGGGAGGGTAAACATTTTCTTTTAATTACATTATTATACTTTTTTTGGTAGCATATTTACATTTTAATGTGTCTAATTTCTTTATCTTATTATCCTATATTATTTATTGTATATTTCTTTATCTATTCAACTTCTTTGTTGTTCGTGGAGGTGGAAACACAGAAACACAAGTTTAATTGAGGCAAGCCCTAATATAGCCCCAAATTTTGTTGTTGTTTCCATGTGTGAAGGTTGTTCATTCAAGAGAATTATAGGAGGCTTCATAGCACTAGACCTTTCATGAGTTTCTCTTTCCTTCTTTCATCATTTTGACATCTAATTTATTTTGAATACTTATATGCTAGTTTTTTTTTGTCATCTCCTTTATTTTAGCATTCTGTTAGTTTAAAAAATATTCAAATTTTAGTCTCAAACTATTAGTAGGCTATATGTGTTTATATCTGCAAGTTGTACTTTCAAACCATACGAGACCACAGTGTGCCACACTATTGTCCTTTGACCAAGATCTAGTCAAATTTTCCTAGAGACAGGTCTTATAAGTTTTCTTTTTTGGTCCCTGAAGTCCTTTTCCAAAAATTTGTTATAAAACATAAAACACAGCCAAAACTCTCATTTTCTCTCTTTCGCCTATCCTTGTCACTTGAGCATAGCCTGTTAGCTCTCAAAAATGTAGGCGGAAAACCTCAAGAGGCTGCCAATCTCTTGGTACGTTTTAGGGTAATAGACAAGGTCAAATGAATTAAACCTTCTACTCTTCAGGTGCTGCTAAACCTAGGTAGGTGTACCTATCTGAATGAAGCAGACTTGACTTATGATTATCCTTCTTGCAGTGATTTGTCCACAATGGCAGATGGGAGTGAACAAATGAAATCAAATTTGATATGAATTGTATACCAATGCTTAAAACTAAATCCTAATATGCTCAGTTAACAGATGTAAAGGAAATGAATGAATCTAAATGATGAAATTGCAGAGACCAGTGCCTTATTCGGTATGCAGAATTAAATGAAATAGAAGTGGAAAACTTATTCTGGCAGAAACTCAAATTGTCGGCATATTTTCTATTTATAACTTGTATAAACATGCAAGACTGTGACTACTAAGCTCTATTTTAATAATCCAGATGAATCTCCCTGATTACTATGATCAACTAAGAGGATTTAATCTCTCCTTGAAAGAACCAATCAATTAATCACACAGATACAACAAATGTGCACTGATAAACTAAAAATAAACTTATTACATCAATTTAAACAACCAGAAAGAATTAACTTGGAGACAACTTAGCAATACTTTCCAATAAACTCAACAGACAATTGACACCAGAAATAAACTACCACAACAATTGAATTTCATTGAAATCGCCATTTGAAAACATGCATCATAGTCTCTGATATGAGAACTTTATTCTACTGTATCCATTCCTAATCTACCTACTGTATTCTAATATGATCATTTCTAATGATATCCTTCGAGAATTTATACATCTGTATCTGAACAGACATGTCGTTTCATATTCCAATGTTGACGAACAGTTGCAGTCGGGTTCATTCCATGTCGGCCAGCATCATATGAATTTTATTAATCAACACTAGAACAGTCGCCGAGACATATCGTAGGTATGCTGAAGGAAATTATAATGCTGTTAGTCGCCCTGTGGTTCCTTGTGTTTCGCCATGACCTTCTATTGTTGGGGAGATATCATATCGATTACCTTATGTCATGCCAAGAGTCTTCATCCATCTTGTGTGTCGCTAAGACAAAAGCATATTCTCATTGAGACATATCTTTTTTGTTTCATTCACTTTCACCGAGACAATTCATAATCGGGGAGAGGTCCCAAAGAATCCATTAAGTCATACCGAAACATCCCGTGACACCTTCATTTCGTTAAGACAATACCAACCTCTCACTGAAAACCATTCATTAGACTTTGTCGGCAAGATTTGACAGGTTTTCTGAGACCCTACATTGAAGCTCATGAGACTTACCAAAATGTATTTCATTATCAACGGTCAGCAAGACACAACAACCTTGCCATGACCTCACCCCGAATACGCTTTTTTTGCTTGAAGTGCATGCTTGGACCCTGATAGATATCCACGTGCATTAGTCGATGAAACATGACTTACTCGGTGAGACCACACACCGAAACAATAAAAAAATTCCTGTCAAATTGTGAATGCACATGACTTATGATCGCTAAACATCAGATGAGTCTTGCCAATAGGCAACATAGAATCATATTAACAAGACTACTCAATGGGTCGGGGAGACCATAACGAACTCATGCCGATATAGACCATAATGAGAATTATTCAAGACTCGATGGAATTTATGGGGCTATATGGGCAAAATATGGGTAAAAATATCATGAAGAGAGGAAAATGTGCTCAAGGTAGGACTCATTCAAAAAATGCATGGGTATGGACAACATGAAAAATCATCAAAATTTTACAGTTCCAACAGTGGCTCCGTTTGGGGATGAATGATTGCAAAATCATTGTAAGGATCCAAATATTTGGGTGAGCAGACCAGACAAAAGATGATGAGTAATGAGAAAAAATGGCATGAATGGCAATAGAAATGAATGCAAGATAGAGATGAACAAAACCCTAAACTACTGTGCATGGAAAATAATTTTAAAGAGGATTAGCAAGAGTTGTCCATGCACTGGTAACTCTTAATCCTTTGTGTTTCAACTTCATCAGTTCTGAACAATTATGGTTTGAAGCTCAAACCATATTTTCCTCTGTCAAATACCTGGTTTTGTCTTAAGTTCATCAGATTCTTTTTGAAGACATTCATGCAACCTACTCTATCACTGGTATTAAAAGTTCTTAGAGAATCATCATGCTCGGTTTGGCCCAAAATCCCTACACCACTCAGCAATTCGAATTCTTCATCATCATGGGACAAGCCCTTGTTATCTTCAATATGTAAAATGCTTGCATATTTAATGCAAAATTCCTCATTATCTTTCTCACTGTTATGTATTATAAAACACTTTCCCAGCTGTATTGAAAATTGACCATCAAAGTGCTTCTCTTGAGACACAAATTTTTTTGTCATGTCAACACTATCTAGAACAGGCAAATCTGAAACCTTTTGCACCTCCTTCAAATTGTCATTTGGAAACAATACTTGGATATGACTCAAATCTCCAAAATAATGCATGTATGAACCAATCAAATCTGGACCCCTATCATCCTTGGTATGCAGACAAATGTCTTCTCCATATGAGTTAGCACTTCCAAAATCACATACCTCTTCTTGAATGGACACATGTATTTGGCCAACAACAAAGGTTTCTCCATCATCTCAAGAAATGCACTGGGAGTCATAAGAATCATTGCACAAAGAACTTTCACTGTCAAAAAAAATGTAAGCTGGACACAAAAATTCAAGATCACCCTCATGTACACATCTTTGGTATTCGAGAGTTAGCAAATCTGAAATTTGTTCACTGTTGAGTGAACACGTTTCTACATTTTCATCACTACAGTTATATTCTTCACTTTTTCCATCATCAAAAAGAGGTACAAGATCATCAAAGAATGAGAAATCAGAAATATTACCAGCACAATCATTTATTCCATCACTTTGTTTTTCTGAAAATCTCCTCTTTATCATAAAGTGGATTTGAAAATACCTGAAACTTATTCATGGAAACACCTTTGCAAAATATCATCTGATCTTCTTTTAACTCCTCATCATACAATGGGTTTGAAAAAGTTCAGAAACCATTTTCAAATGTACAAACCTCTTCCTCACCAACTGTGTCTTCGTAGCTTTCAACTGTAGCTGGAGATATTATTTCACTGTCGAATGGACCTATGTTGTTCATTGCCTCTTCCTCTTGATCATCACAAGAACAACAAGAATCACCATGTTCTAAATCAAAATTTGAATACTTAATAGACCCATCATAGCATACACTATCACAATCTGTTATGCAAGACAACTCTATTGTATCTTCATCTTCTTCATGTAGGCTATCACAGGAATCATATTGACTTGCACATGTCTCATCCTCAACTGGCTGCAGTGTCTGATCGATCTCCTGATACTCATACATGATATTACCCATGTCTTCATACCTTCTCCTCTGCATGTTATCAATAAATTTGTTCACCAGATCAAAGGTACGTTGCTTATCTGGCCAATAAACTAATTCAGGCTCCTATGCTCTTACAAACTACTCAACAAACATGGCCCTTGTAGGCCTACAATGAGAAGGAATTTGCATACAAATTTTTGTCATTCTGTTGTATAGAGGAATTATATCTTCTCCTTCATATTTCCTTATGTTGAGAAATGCATCCAAGGGGGAAATTTCGCATCTTGACTCTGTGGTGGAGTCCTGGCTTCGAGTATATACATACTCAACTCCTTCAAATTGTTGATCTTGGCACACATATTGCTGCACGTTCTGATCAATGTCTTGGTCTTCATCAATGATGTCACAATTATCTTCATATCTTTTCCTGTCTACAATGTCTATCCAATCATCTAGTTGATCAAGAGAAACTGGTATCCATGATTTAGGCCAATAAATTGGGTTTGGCTCATACACTTTCATGAACTGTTGAATGATCTCAGACCTACCAGGTGGGAATTTAATAGGTATTTTCTTGCAAATATCTGGATCATTCTGTAGAGCAAAGAGCATCCAGATTCTCCTCTATATCTCCTTATGCCAAGAAAGGAATCCAAAAGATTTTTGAAATACTCATCATCTCTAGATTGTTGGCTCCGATACGTACCTTGTTGCAGATTTTGATTGATGTCTCTAAGTGGACTAGAATTGTACTGCACTCGACATTGATCACATTGACAATCTTGATAACTTGCCAATCTTAATCTAGGAGGGACAGGATAAGAATTTACTTGCTTTGATGGCTGTGATGAATAAGTGTTCTACTATGCATGATATGCATCACCTCCATTGTAAAAATTTCCAATTGTATTATCAGGAGTTTGTTGAATCCAAAAACCACTTGCATTTGTGTATTCATTCTTGTCCAATTGCAAATTTTTATTTTTCAATTCTTCAATTCCTCTTATCAACTGCTGCTTTTCAAAATACTTTTTTGTTCCATACACAAATTCCATTCTTCATAAAAAATTTTTAGAGTCGCCACCTACTTTTCCAAAAAGTAGGAAAATGATTCTTTTGAAATAACTATTTCTGATCTTCTCCCAGCGGAATCACCTTTTCTGAACTTCTCAAATTACAACTTTTTCTTCAATGACTCTATATGATAGTCTTCAACTGGATTTTCTAAAATAATCCCCAGTAGAGTCGCCAATTTGTTACCTCTCAAAAATGCAAGCAGAAAACCTCAAGAGGCTGCCAATCTCTTGGTATGTTTTAGGGTAACAGACAAGGTCAAATGAATTAAACATTCTACTCTTTAGGTGCTACTAAACCTAGGTGGGTGTACCTATCTGAATGAAGTAGAATTGACTTATGATTATCCTTCTTGCAATGATTTGTCCACAATGGCAGATGGGAGTGAACAAATGAAATCAAATTTGATATGAATTGTATACCAATGCTTAAAACTAAATCCTAATATGCTTAGTTAACAGATGTAAAGGAAATGAATGAATCTAAATGATGAAATTGCAGAGACCAGTGCCTTATTGGGTATGCGGAGTCAAATGAAATAGAAGTGGGCAACTTATTCTGGCAGAAACTCAAATTGTCAGCATATGTTCTGTTTATAACTTGTATAAACATGCAAGACTATGACTAATAAGCTCTACTTTAATAATCCAGATGAATCTCCCTGATTACTGTGATCAACTAAGAGGATTTAATCTCTCCTTGAAAGAACCAATCAATTAATCACATAGATACAACAAATGTGCATTGATAAACTGAAAATAAACTTGTTAAATCAATTTAAACAACCAGAAAGAATTAACTTGGAGACAACCTAGAAATACTTTCCAATTAACTCAATAGAAAATTGACACCAGAAATACATTGCCACAACAACTAATTTTCATTGAAATCGCCATTTGAAAACATGCATCATAGTCTCTGATATGAGAACTTTATTCTACAGTATCCATTCCTAATCTACCTACTGTATTCTAATATGATCATTTCTAATGATATCCTTTGAGAATTTATACATCTGTATCTAAACATACATGTCGTTTCATATTCCAATGTCGGCGAACAGTTGCAATCGGGCTCATTCCATGTTGGCCAGCATCATATGAATTTTATTAATCAACACTGGAACAGTCACTGAGACATATCGTAGGTATGCTGAAGGCAATTATAACGCTGTTAGTCACCCCGTGGTTCCTTGTGTTTCACCATGACCTTCTATTGTTGGGGAGATATCATATGGATTACCTTATGTCATGCTGAGAGTCTTCATCCATCTTGTGTGTCATTGAGACAAAAGCATATTCTCATTGAGACGTATCTTTTTTGTTTCATTCACTTTCACTGAGACAATTCATAATTGGGGAGAGGTCCCAAAGAATTCATTGAGTCATATCGAAACATCCCATGACACCTTAATTTTGCTGAGACAATACCAACCTCTCACCGAAAACCATTCATTAGACTTTGTCAGCAAGACTTGACGGGTTCGCTGAGACCCTACATCGAAGCTCATGAGTCTTACCGAAATGTATTTCATTATCAGCGATCGACAAGACACAACAACCTCGCCATGACCTCACCCCAAAGTGCATGCTTGGACCCTGATAGATATCCACGTGCATTAGTTGGTGAAACATGACTTACTCAGTGAGACCACATACCGAATACAACACTCCTGCTGATATGTTCCATTTCTATTGCCGAAATAATGAAAAAAGTCCTGCCGAATGGTGAATGCACATGACTTATGATTGATGTGACATCAGATGAGTCTTTCCAATAGGCAACATAGACTCATATTAACAAGACTACTCAATGGGTCAGGGAGACCATAACGAACTCACGCTGATATAGACCATAATGAGAATTATTCAAGACTTGATGGAATTTATGGGGCTATATGGGCAAAATATGGGTAAAAATATCATGAAGAGAGGAAAATGTGCTCAAGGTAGGACTCATTTGGAAAATGCATGGGTATGGACAACATGAAAAATCATCAGAATTTCATAGTTTTAACATAGCCTTTGAGGTAGTTGAGTACTATTTCCCCCCTTTAAAGATTCTTCTTTGTCCTAGAGACTTGGAGGTAGCAAATCTCCTCCTCTACAATACTATGATATAAAGTTCCATGGGTGGGTTGCGTAAGCTTTCTCTTTTTCTATCACACCTTTGTCAAGTGAGTGTCCCTTCCATGATAACAATGAATCATAGTGATTCATGCCTCATATGTGTCTGTCTTAATTTGCACACCCTTTTATTTGCAGGTACTCTTTTATGCATGTTTAGATGTTCTTGTTTCTCCTACATGCACTTCTTAGTGTATCTTTCTTTTCTCTCCCTTGACAACATTATGGAGGATTTATACTATTGGGGTTCATGCTCCCTTGGTTTAATTTTTTGGAGTGAGTTATGTCTCTAGTTATTGTTCCTATGTACTAGACGAATGCAATGCACATCAATGACTAGTTACCCATGCATTTAGATGAGATGGAGCATTTACCATATGGACACTCTTGCATTCCTATTTCTTGAGGTTATTCATTTTAGCACTATATCAGTCATCTTTTGATAATTGTCTATAGCTTCTTCATGCTTCAATGATGTTCTATATGTTCCTTTTTTGAGGACATTATTTTGGTTTGAGGCTTCTTATTCCTTCATTCAACTTTCTTTGTTTTGGAGAGGAGATTTCTCCCACTAAATTTTTCTCCTTTTTCTCTAGTTGTGAGAGATTAGATTGTTTGTACATGGGTACCACACTAGGCCTTAGTTTTTAGGACCCATCATACAAATTCTCTTTGTAGGGTTTTTTCTACTCCCAAAGTTCATCTTAAGGGGAATTTTAGAGTAATCATGCATTAGCTAATAATTAATTAATCTTTAATTAATTATTATTCTAATTTATTCTCATACACTTAAGCTAAACTTAGGATTGCTTTTTTTTATGTTAACTAGAGAGTTTTTATTCGATCATTATATCTCATTGCATGAGATGTTGACACTTATCATTATCTAATCCTTTTATCATTTAGGGATTCTCTTATACAACACTCAACCCTAATTTGTATTATCTCTCTAAAATTTGAACACTTGAACTGTCAACCTTTGAGGACTCTTGTTTTCCTTGAAGATTCTTCAGGTTTATTATGTAGCTTTTTTGTTGAGGATATTGCATATTATTGCTTACAACTCTCTTGCGTGGGAGGTTTCTTTGTTCATTGTTTGATTTTGTGACTCATGTTTTTCACAATTTTAACATTTTGGGTACTAGAGTTGGACTAAATCCAATCCTAATTTTTTTATTTTTAATAGTTAGGCCAACTCTAATATCAATTCCTCTAGGTATCAAAGTTGGGCCAACTTTGATATTGGCCCTTTCAACCATCTGAGTATGTAATGGTGATTTTGTTTGTGTGTGTGTGTCATTGTGATTGAGACTATATTAATTGTTGATGTTAGTGTGTAGGTGATATTTCAATGTTTATCTTTTGTTAATAATTATTCCATAAAAAACATTGTTTCTTGGTTAATGCTCTCAATGTCCAGTTTGAGACATTACAAAGAATCAACCATATACATAAACAAATATCAAATGTATTTAACAATAGTCAAATGCATAAGATTAATTTATTACAAAATAAAAATTTAAATACTATATTTTCATATAAGTTGTAAGCACTAAAAATTCAAATTAAAATACATGAAATCAAATTTATAAATAAGAATTGAAAATATTTTTTTAATAATATTATTTAAATAAATTCATTCATATATTTCAATTATTAAAATAAACTAAAATAATATATTTAATACACAACTTCAAATAAATAAATTTAAACCTTTCCCAATCCAAAACTAATTAAAAACATAAATACATCATTACTTCACATAATCACATTTTCATAACAATGTTGAGAACAACCCACAAATATATCTAATTATTAAGTATGGAAAGAGGAGCCCAGTTTTCAACCTTAAGCATCAACTAGAATGGAATCAAAATATTTAAAATCACCCTTTATTAAATTTTTAAACCATATTCAATTCTCAACTCCATTCCAAAAAGATAGAAATATGACCTCAACACTATCTCTGTATTCCAAAACATAATATTTGTAAATCTTTGGAGATCAAACTTCCATTTGAGGAAGAAAAAACCCACTAAAATCATAGCCTGTTAGAGATAATGAGGACTACCAAATATCTCTCCAAATTTTGCACTTAAAGAAAAGAATAATGTCTCTAAAATGGGGATGTGGAACTTTATCATGAAGTTGATTGTGCATATTTTGTATGAATGCATGTCGCTTGCTCAGATTAAAGTGGAATAATCTATAAGCATTTTGAGCATGACCGTAGCCTCGTAATGTCAAACTAAAAGAAGAAAAGCTTGGATTTTCCCACATAATGCAAAAAAAATCACGAGGAAAGAAGAAAAGGTTATCTAGGACATGACCATTAAAACAAAACTCTTTGGTCAGCCATTTTCAAAACTCTCTTTTGTTTAGAGATTAAGTGTAGATAAAATATATTTGGTGATACACAGAGCTGTTGTATGTTGTGTGTATGTACTTGAACAAAATTAATAAGAGAATCCTCTGCTAAAAGTGGATGTAGCCAGTTGGTGAACCTCTATAAAATACTGTCTTCTTGTCTATGTTTCTTGTTCTTTTTTTTTGCAATCTTCTTTCATTTATTCTATTGTAATTTAATTCACAATTGGTATTAGATCTTGGGGAAGAAGCTCAGTGTTGAAGTGGTTCTTTGGAAATCGGTGAAGAATTTCTAGAGCTATGGACAATGTAGATAAATGGAAGATTGAGAAGTTCACGGGGCAGAACTTTAGATTGTGGAAGGTACAGATGGAATCACTGCTGATTAAGTAGGAACTCTCACTCCCATTTTTTGGAAAAACCAAGGGAAAAGGTTCAATGTCAGATGAAGATTGGGAGAAAATTTAATTAACAATTTTATAGCTTCATGAATCAACAACATTTTATTCATTGTGAATCAAACCCTTGTGCTTATTATAAGAAGCTTGCTAATGGTGAGTTTTTTATTCTTTTGCTTTATGTTGATGATATGTTAGTTGCTGGTCCTAGTGTACAATTTTTTCATGAATTGAAGCAACATTTAGCTCAACATTTTTCCATGAAAGATTTGGGTGCAGTGAAGATGATTGTTGGGATAACAATAATTAGGGATATAAATAAGAGAGAAACATGATTATCTCAAGAACAATATATTGTAAAAATCTTGTATAGGTTCAATATGAAGAGTGCCAAGCCTATTAGTACACCCTTGGGTGATCATTTTTGCTTACCTTCAGCTATGTGTCCTAAAACTCATGAAGATCAAGAACACATGAAGTGTGTTCCATATTCATCAGCAGCTGGCAGTCTCATGTATGCCATGGTTTGTACTCATTTGGATATTGCTCATGCAGTGGGAGTTGTGAGTAGATTTATGAGTAATCTAGGTAAATCACATTGGCAGGCGGTACAGTGGATTTTTTCAGTACTTGAAAGGTATATCAAATTATGTTTTATGTTTTGGAGGAAAAGATACTTAGCTGCGAGGTTAGGTTGATTCAGATATGGCTAGAGATTTGGATAAAAGGAGGTCTATGATAGGTTATGTGTTTTCCTTTGTTGGGGCAGTGATTAGTTGGGTTTCACATTTGCAATAGGTGGTTACACTCTCATCTATAGAGGAAAAATCCATTTCTCTAACTGAAGGAGCAAAGGAGATGATATGGTTACAACGGTTATTGGGGGAATTGTGGTGTAAGCAATCAGTTTTCATCTTGTTTTGTGATAGCAACAGTGCTATTCACTTGGCCAAAAACTTCACTTTTCATAATAGAACCAATCATATAGAATTGAGAAATCATTTTATTTTCCATATTCTTGATGAGGGTAAGTTGCAGGTTGAAAAAATTGATACTAAAGTGAATCCAACTGATGCTTTAATGAAGGTAGTGCCCAGGGAGAAGTTCAAATTTTGTATTGCTTCTCTTGACATTGTCTAGATGTGATAATAAGCCTAAAGTGGGGGATATCTCTGAGCATCTCTCTCCAACAATGATTGGTCTTCAAGTGGGAGATTGTTGGGTTCATGAAGCCCAATCATTTCATATTCCATAACTGTTGCCTCTTGGAGAACCGTTTTTCTTAGAATGACCTTTCATATTCTTTAGTCAATCATTTTCAAAACTCTCTTTTGTTTGGAGATTAAGTGTAGATTAAATATATTCACATAGAGCTATTGTATGTTGTGTATATGTAATCGAACAAAATTAATAAGAGAATCCCGTGCTAAAAGTTGATGTAGCCAGTTGGTGAACCACTATAAAATACCATGTCTTCTTGTCTATGTTTTATGTTCTTATTTTTCTGCTATAATTTAATTCACAAAGCGAACGTTGCTTTCTTTTGAATCCCTGAGACTTTTCATGTCGTTTTCCCTTATTTCTTCTAGGGTTCTATTAATAACTGATTTTCTTGGAGAATCAACACTTGTTCCATCACTGACTTCTTTGTCAATGCTCACCCACCAATAGTATGTGCACAACAAATGTTGTAAACTATTCTCAAAATTTGTTTGAGTTTGGATTGCGTGAAGATTAAAGAAATATGACCACAAGTCAGGCAACCCACTAGTATCATAGTTTCTTGGACATTGATAGTATCAATGCCTTTATTCATTTTTCTATGCTTGTATAAAGAAATCATCTTAGTGAAATTTTAATACTTGGGCTATTTAAGTTAGAAATTATTTGTCTATTGGTTCTTTTGTGCCTTAGTAGTTTTGGTTTTGGGATAAGTGTAAAGGTATTAGAGTTGGGAAATTGTGATATACTAACGTCTTCAAGTATCAAAGTTAGGTCAACTCTAACATCACTTCTTTTGGTTATTAGAGTTGGATAAAATCCAATACCAAACTTTTTAGGTGTAAGAGTTAGGTCAAATCCAACATCAGTTCCTTTGTTTGGTATCAAAGTTAGGCCAACTCTGATATAGCTCTTTCAAGCATTTGAGTGTGTAATGGTGATTTCGTTGTTGTGTATGTGTCATTTTGATTGACACTACATTAATTGTGGATGTTAGTGTGGAGTTTGGTATTTTAATTTTCTTTTATCTTTTGTTAGTAATCATTCTTTTAAAAAAATGGTTGCTTGGCTAATGCCCTAGGTGTTCATCTTAGGACATTATAGAGAATCTACCATATACATAGAGAAATATCAAAATTATTTGAAAATAGTCAAAATCATAAGATTAATTTAATAAAAAAATAAAAAAATAGATATTAATATCTTCATATGAATTGTATTCAATACAAATTGAAATTAAAATACATAAAATCAAAATTATAAATAAGAATTGATATTTTTTTAATAATATTCCCTAATCAAATTCTTTCACATCTTTCAATTATTAAAATAAACTAAAATAATATCCTTAATACACAGCTTCAAACAAACAAATTGAAACCTTTTCAAATTCAAAACTAATTAAAAACGTAAATTAATATAAAATATAAAAAATGGGGAAGTGAAATATTCACTGTTCTCCTCCACATCATTACTTTAAATCATCACTTGTTCATATCAATGTTGAGAACAGCCCACAAACATATATAATTATTAAGTATAGACCCGATTTTGAGCCTTGAAGCATCAACTAGAATGGAATCAAACTATTGTCTTAAAGCCATGAAGAAAATCACCCTTTATTAAATGTCTAAACCATATTCAATTCCCAACTGTTTCACGAAACGATAGAAATATGTCCTGAACACTATCTCTGTATTACAAAACATAATATTTGTAAATCTTTGAAGATCAAACTTCCGTTTTAAGGAAGAAAAACCCCACTGAAATCACAGCATGTTAGAGATATCAAATATCTTTCCAAATTTCCCACCTATTGAAAAGATAAATGTCTCTATGAAGGAAGTTTCGATCTCTCTCTTGAAGTTGCTCGCGTATCTCTTGAAGTTGCCCGCGTATCTTTTGTATGTATGCATGTCTCTTCTGGGGATCAAAGTGGATTAAGCTGTAAATAGTCCGAGCATGACCATGGCCTTGTAATGCCAAACTGAGATAAGAAAAGCTGGGATTTTCCCACATAATGCAAACAAAATCAAGAGGAAAGAAGAAAGGGTGATCTGGGACATGACCATTAAAACAAACGACGTAAAAGCGAACGTTTCTTTCATCCCGATTCCCCAGACATTTCATGCCGTTCTCCCTTATTTCTGTTAGGGTGGTCTTCATAACTGATTTTCCTGGAGAGTCGGCACTTGTGTCTGCATCAATGGCTTCTTTGTCAATGCTCACCCACCAGTAGTGCCTGCGCAGCAAGTGTTGTAAGCTATTCCCAGCGTTTGTTTGAGTTTGGATTGCGTGAAGATGAAAGAAATATGACCACAAGTCAGGCAGCCCAAAATGAACGATTTGCAGATCCTCAATGAACTCCCATGGGAAACGCATTATCATTAAACGGCTGACTGGCGGCGCCATGGTCACCTCACATCACCTCACCTCACCAACTGCTTTAGTGTACTCAAAGATGGGAGATGAAACGAAATGAGGTTCAGGACTCCTTTGCTTGAGCTTCTGTTTATACACCCAATGTTTTTATAGGGAACAGAAGCTGAACCGTCCATGGTATATCTAACCAAGAAGCTGAACCGTCCATGGTATATCTAACCAAAAGCACGAGTAAACAATTTTTTTCAGCAATGGCGAGGTTAGTAGCCACACGGAATGATATTTGTTTGTTTTGCTAGTTTTTAAGTTGGTGTTATTCATGTTACTAATATTTAGAGAAAAAAATTAATATGTGCCCTTAAGGATAGATATACAATAGAAGTGAAGGACACAATTTATCTGCAATGGTGAAAATTGCATACCCATGTCCTTTACTTTTTTATTTATGATTTGAAATATACTATTGATAAATGTATTGAGTGGTGTATAAAATGATGCATTTTCTTATGAAAATTGGTGAATAATTTTATCTTAACTTATTTCTATCATCATCATCATCATCACTTATTTTTAAGATTTAGATCTAATATCCATATCTAATTATTACTTTCTCTTGGTTTACATCTATGATTACGTACTTGATCTAGGTCAATTCTCTATTATGGATTTGAACCCCAAAACTTTAACTTAAATTTCTTAATTTGTATGAACTTGTTTTTCTCTCTTGCTATCCATTTTGAGATGACTAAAGAATGACTTAATTTAAATTACCAACTAGGGTAGTGTTTTTAGACTATCCCTAATTAAAAATAATCATCTGGGAGTAATCAAAGAGTATATCTATGAATTTGATAAAATTAATTTACATCACCATCCACCAACCATATTACATGCTTGCTTCTTGTTCTCAACCTTAAAACATCATTGTTAAATTAGTCCAGCAAGAGGTTTGAATGAGGAGAACATGAGGCTTTCTATTTAGTAGATTTCCCAAAGGTGTTTATAAATATTAGATATCTTTACATAAATATAGATGTAAAAAATTAAGATGAACAATTTTAAGATTGTGAATTTTTACCATATTAGATATGTGAGTTATAGGTGTAGATCACATGAACACCATTTATGGTTTATCACCTTTTCTAGATTCTAGTATCATTTGAAAACTTTTGAATGTAAGCAATCTCAATAATGTGGAATTAGGAATTTTATATACGCTACAAAAAAGAATTTTGATAGGGCTTAGTCTTTGTCTTACATAATAGTTATTTGTCCACCCATTTAGTAATCTCAATAAATAAAAATGTAGAGTGATTTGAAGAGTATTCAGTAGCAAATATTTCATCCACTATGAGGAAGAAGAGGATGCCCCCCTCTAATGAAATGATGATGTTATTTTTTATTTGTTATGTGTGTTTTATTTTAAATATCATAGTTCCGTTTTCATATTAAAATATGTGAGCAACAAGAGCTAATTTATATTATTTTTAATTATTGAATTCTTTTTTTTACATGTTCTCAACTTGGTTTTCAAAATTTAAAGTTGTAATATTGTAGTTTGATCAATCTTCATAGTTCATGTCATAGCATGCACAATTTTGGCAGCCTGTACAATTCTTGTAGCAGATTGTTACAACAATTTTTTTAAAATAGTTTTCAGCAAAGTTCCTATAGTAGTTTCAATTATTTTTTTAGTTACATCTCATCCACATTCACCTCACTACCTACAACCCTTGCACATATAGCCACTACATATTTCACAAGTTTATGCCCTTAGATTCACACTTAAACCAAATTGAAATTTATTATTAATTTAAATTTATCTCATTATTTACCCCAGTTTTAGCCTATCAAATAGCAAAGGTTTTAAAAAGGTATGACATTCCTTAAGGACATTAGGGACATGGTCATAATAGAAAATAAAAAGTTGATTGCATATTATTACATAATGATTGGAAGAAATGAAGGACATCTAACTTTGGAAGATATTATTTTGAAGATGATGATAATGGTATTCATAGTGGCCTTAGCACTCAAGAAGGAAATAAACATGGAGACATGAGGTAGTGTCTAAAAACCTCCTAAAATCCTAGTAAACTGATGTCAGTTCAAGTAGGCAATGATACTAGAAAATCCTTGAACAAGAAGATGACAGTGGCATGAAGAACAAGAGGATAGTCATTTGAGATCTTGGCAATCCCATGAACCAAAGGATAGTGCTACATGGCCACAATATATTCTTATTTTCAAAGGGTACGGTTCTCATGAAGAAAGGATATCCCACATCCCTAGAAGGAATTTGACTATTTCAAACTCTCATCCACAAGAATTATAAAAATGTTTGAGGAAAATTATGAATGATTAATCATGATTCTTGCATTAATTACATGCTAAAAGTGAGCCTTATTCAATTATTTAATTAGTCAACTATAGTGTAAATATGGATAACATTAATCATTTATAATTACATCAATTTAGTATTCATTTATTCAATTAATCATTTATAATATAAATATGGACACCATTGTAAAAAAAATTATATTAACCAAAAATCCATCTAGGCATACACCGTTATATGTCAATAAAAGTCTAATATATATACATGAAATCCATATAGGCTTACAACAAAGGCATATGGACATCAATGTCACATATATGTAATAAAAAAACATGTTTTAAAAATGGTATATAGGAATACAACAAAGGACACTAATGTAGTCATTTCTCTCTAGGAAAATGAAAGAGATCATGAGTTTTCTTTGACTGTCACAAGGATGGAGATCCATACGATGGTGGTCTCCTTTGAACTGATTCACTCAACCTCATGTTTATTTTTTCTTGGACCTCCACCTAATACAATAAAAAATATAGACATTAATATATAGAAATTAAATTATAAAATGACATATAAAAAAATAATCACTTACCACATACAAATAATCACTATTTTCATCTACATAGGTGCACACTCACAATCTGGAGTTGTGAAGCCCTGTGGAAACCATCTAGATAGAATTTAAGCTAAAAATTAATATCATTTGATTTTTCAATAATAGATATATAAAAAACCAAATAAAATGTGAAATTTATTAATCTACCTCACACCTTTGTCAAAGGCATTGAACTTGCTACTACTGCAACAACACCATGCTCCATTATCGTATGAATATTAGGAGAGTATCTATTTGCATCATTTGAAAATTAAACAACATTTTCAATTACCAAAAATACCTAACGTTATTTTATAATTGAAAATTTTCTATATTACCAAAGTGAAAGTTCAATGAGCACATTGATTGTTAGGTGATGATGTTGAAGGCCCAAAATTAACCTATTCAACATCCAAAGTGAGTTATAAGAATACCATTCATATAAGGTTCAACTATTCACATGTAATATTTATAATTATTTACTAGTTACATACCTCTACACTCAACATCATCATGTAATAGGGAGGTGGACTACTAGAAGTAGGGTGAACAATGTGATCCTGAATTTCATTATAATCATTCTAATAATTTAGTTAATTTTACATTTCAAAATAAAAATTAAAAAAAATAAATTAAATGAACTTGCTGACCTTTACTTGACTATCAAAGCCAAATGTACCACTCAATAGAGATTTTTCATGACCATAATCTACTATGAGTGTATTCTAGGCACATGTGTCTTGACTATCTCAAGAATCATAAAAATAGGGTGACCACAGGACTGGAATAAATGGGGTAGAATTGGATGCTTGGAAGGCTCGTTCACCTCACCCTATACTAGAGGCCTATTATCTTGTATAAGTCTTTGAATTATTGGCCTAATCAACTATAAGGTCTCCACCTTAACACCCTCCCTTAGAATGGAAGTGATAATCACATGCTCATAATTTGGTCTCTAGTGGTCTCACTTCCTAGTTTGGGTTAATATGTGCCTCCACTCCATACCGTGTGGAGCCCCCACTTCTACTCTAGAACTCCTGCATGTCAAAATAATTTGGGATTTCAATGAGGACAAACTCACAATAGAGTTTCCTCAAAAATTACAATGACCATATCTCATTGTTATGCATGGAGGATGGTCAAAAACCATCCACCACCTATCCCAAAAAAAAGTATTCATCCCTTGGTGGTGGCACCAAAGGATAGGGAGCCTTTTGCATGGATTGTGTAATGTTTGATCGGTTTGTGGGTTAGTGAAGAGTGCACACAAGTCAAATTTTTTATTTAACTTATTTATATGATAATTTATTTGCATAAAATTATTTTTATTCTTGTCTATTGTCAAACCAACTATTTATTTTCCCACTAACTAATTCTACATGAGACACAATGGATTGCAATGATTGAGAAAGTTTGGTCCTATGGGAGATTGTTCCTGCAAGATCTTTCAATGTTGTAATTAAATCCTCATGTTCTTTTCTATTATCTTCAATTTTCCCTAATATGTTTTGTTGTGTTCTTGGAGGATGATGAGGAATTGTAGGATATGTTTGTTCTGGTTATTTTCGAGAGAATTTTCATTAAGAGGTGAATTGAGATTTTGAATATTTGGGGGCGAATTATCAAATTGTAAAATTAAACAAAGTTGAATTAAAAAAGGAAATCAATATACCTATTTAATACAAATTTGACATGAAAAACTAAAAATAATTAATCCTTTGACCTTCCTAACATCTTGGTGGCATTTTGGTCTAGTTAAATAATCAACGACATTCATTAAAGTCTCTACCTTAACCAACTTTACCCTACCATATTCAACCATATCTCTAGCAAAATGATATTGTACATCAATGTTCTTGGTCCTAGCATGAAATGTCAGGTTCTTGGCTAGACATATCACACTCTGACTATCACAATAAATTGTCACTGAATATTATTTTATTCCAATATCAGGACATAGTCTCTTAAGCGAAATGGATTCTTTACAAGCATGAGTAGCTGCCATATACTCCGCTTCAATAGTGGAAAAAGAAACCACAAGCTATCTCTTACTTATCCAACTAATCACAAAACCAAATAAAGTAAACACATAAGCACTAGTGGATCGTCTTCTATCAACATCACCTACCCAGTTTAAATCCACATAACCATGAATATCAAGGGAAATATAATCTTCAGTCATATTAATATGATAGCATAAGGAATAATCTAAGGTACCGTGCAAATATCTGAATACTCTTTTAATTGCATTCCAATGAACTCTACTAGGATTGGATATATATCTTGAAAGAGCTCCCATTGCTTGGGAAATGTCTACTCTAGTACAAACCATACCATACATCAAACTTCCAATCGAACTCTAGTAAGACACTTTGATCATGACTTCCATCTCTAATGAGGATGTTGGACAATCTAAAATAGATAACTTTGTTCTAGCTAAAAAAAGAACACATAATGGTCTATAGTTCTACATACCAAACCTCTGTAAAATTGAGCTGACATACTTAGTTTGGCTAAGCCCTATATTTTTGTTCACTCTATCTCTTCTGATTTCCATCACAAGAATGTGTTTCGCAGCACCAAGTTCTTTCAATTTAAATTTAACAAGTTGATATTTTAGTTTTGAAATCATACCTTTCCCTTTACCAATAAATAGCATATCATCAATATAATGCAATAAACAAGAAACAATCACCATTAGTTTTCTAATAAACACAATGATCTGATTTAGAACACTCAAATCCCAAACTCAACACATATTTATCAAATTGCTAGTACCACATCCTAGGACTCTATTTTAGGCCATATAAAGATTTATTCAATTTACAAACCAATTTACTTTTACCTTTCAACATGCATTGCTATGGTTGTGTCATATAAATATCCTCCTCCAAGTCACCATGAAGGAAAATAGTTTTCACATCCATTTTCTTAACCTATAAATCATAAGCAACAACAATAGAAAGAAAAAATCTAATAGATGTCATTTATACAATAGGATAAAATATCTCACCGTAATCAACACCCTCAACTTGAGAGTAACCTTTTGTAACCAACCTTGCTTTATAATTCTCAATACCTCCATCTGAACCAATCTTTTTCTTAAACTCCCATTTGCAACCAATAGGTTTTCGTCCTTCAGGAAATGGTAAAAGATCTCATGTATCATTCTTAATTTTTCAAAGCTACCATTTCTTCATCCATGGAAATCTTCAAGGATTTTGTATCATTCATACCTAATTCCTCTTCTACTAATTTGGGTTCACCCATGTTAGTATTAAAAGAAAAACTATATCTCCAATCATTAGGTGAATATGTTTTAGGTGGTTGTCTATACCTTGTAGGCCTATGAAGAAGATAAGTTGGAGGTTCTTCCTCCTCTTCTAAATATTTAGAGCTAGATGAGATCTCAAATTCTTGTCTATCCATGGGCCTCAATTCAAATTTCTTAGCTGTAGAAGGAAATTGAAACACATCTTCCTATTTACTTTGTTTTGGCTACAATGTAACAGAAGAAGGCTTAGTTTCTCTTAAAATAACACTTCTACTATGTATTACCTTTTGTGCAACAAGATCCCAAAGCTTGTATCCCTTCACACCATAACTATATCTGATGAAGATACGTTTCACAACCTTGTTCTCCAACTGTGTTCTCTTCTCCTTTGGCACATGTGCATATTCCTTGCAACCAAAAACTCTAGGATGTCTTAATGAAGGCTTGAGACCCGCCCATGCCTCTATAGGTGTCTTATCAATAAGAGTTGATGTAGGAGACCTGTTAATTAGTTAATAAGCAGTGGCAAAAACTTCAACCTAAAACCTTTGTTCTAGACCAACCCCACTCAACATACTCCTCGCCTTCTCCATTAGTGTCCTATTCATTGCTTCCACAACTCCATCTTGTTGCAGAGAATACATAATTGTCTTCTATCTATGAATACCACAACCTTTACAAAATTTATCAAAATCATTAGAACTTGAAATTCATCACCATTATTCGTCCTCAAAAATTTTATTTTATTTCCAGTCTACAACTTGTAGTGTCAAAAAATGTTGTTGCTTACATTTTCATAATCAACTTGGGAATAACTAATGATAAATTGGACTTGATATCACCTTGGTCTAGTGTTGTGATGAGTTTTACACATCCACATTAGGTCTTGGGCCCTTTCTAAGCCAAACAAATTTTCCTTAATTTAATGTTGTAAAGTGTATTTATCTACACTCTCACATTAAATTTAAGAGGCTTGTAAATAAAGGTGGACCTAATCTAGTGTTGTAATGTGTTTTACACATTCACATGGGATTTAGGGCCCTTATAAGCTAAATAGACCCAATTTTTCCTTAATTTAATAGTGTTGCAAAGTGTATTTATTTACACTTTCACATTGAATTTTGGGCCATATTTCATTTATGACCTCTATATCATCATTAATAGGCCCCTATGACCCCATATTATGCATCCCAAGGAATAATTTAATCAAAAACCCAACAAGATCAACATATAAACTTAATTTCTTCATTCCCCGATACTTTAGTTGGAAAAAGCCCTTGTGGGATGCATTCACCACTTTGGGTGAATGAGTCCCATCTAGGTGGGACACATTCTCCCATCTTGGCGAATGAGTCCCATTTGAGCTATTTTCAAGGTTTGAGTGGGGAAAACTAGGTTTTAAGTTCAAATTCCTCCTATGTCAGCCTTGGGGATCAAATAAATGGTCATTTGAGTGCATTTCCTATCTAAAAAATCTTCTAAATAATTATTTAACATAAGCCTACACGTTATTAATTGAAGAAAACAAGATTTGAGCATTCCAAGACTTCACAAGTGGTGCAGGGGCATCTAGGTCATAATGTACATAGGGTCTAGGAGTTGGTATTTTGAATCATTTTGAAATATAATAATGTCGTAAAGGCCATGTTTTATGTTTTTTTTAGGGTGTTTGAGTCAATTTGAGTCAATTTGGCAAATATTGTAAAAAGTTAAAGAAAGTTGCTATGCAACTTTGCATTTTGTGGAAGTTAAAAGGTCAATTCAATTTTTTGGTGGGAAAAAAAGTTGGAGTCTATTGGTTGTGATTGGGAATGCTTTAAAAAACTTTTGTTAACATTATGGCAAGGTTGGAAAGTGTAAATTTTGAATTTGAAATACAAAAAATATGTTTTTTCCTATGTTTTAAGAGAAAAATTGTTGTTCCAACATGTTGTACGACCTGCAACTACAGATTTATGCATTTGAACTTGTTAAGGGAAGAATTAGCTCTCATTTTCACCTTGTATCATTTGATTTCATCTAGGTTTGAGTGTTTTTGAGAAAATTTTCTAAAAATTGCCTTGTAACCCTAGCTTTTGGGGTTTTGAGTGGAAAAAAATGAAAATTTGAACCATTCCACTAGTGAATTGGCCTACGAACCAGTGGAATGGAGGCATTTAGGTTGTAATTTGTGTTTATGAAGTTTTTAGGAGAAGAGGGTGAGGATTTGGTAAAATTGGTTGATGCCCTAGTTGGTTAAACTCTTGTTTTTATGCAATTGAGAGGCATAGGTGATAGGGTTTATAAAATATTTTGGAAATTGACTTGAAGTGATGGAATTTTTTTTTGTAGACCATATTTGATATGTTTAGGGTGTTGGATTGAAGGGTAGAGGCTTGGAGGTTGTAGAACCGATAGTTTCCCTATTGTAGGAGTCTAATTAGGGATTTTGAGCAGCGTAGCAACAAGATTTTGAAGGGTTTGTTCCAAAGAAACCATACCTTCACTTTTTCTATGTTTTAAAATATCAAAAAGGGTATCTAGATCATTCTTAAAAATGTGGGTTTGAGTTGTTTATTGCAAGATATGCTAGAAAAGAGGTGTTTGCTGCCTTACTAGAGAAATAGTGGATTTGTGAAGGAAATCATTGTGTTTGAGGAGTTAAGTTTTGGATAAAGAATTGATTGAGTTGGTTTTGAGTGTGAGACCCCCTTCTCTACATCAAATTTCTATCAGAGCATAGGTAGGTCTGAAAGGGAGATATGCTATGAAGCAAAAAGTGATCAAGATGCCTCCAAAAGGTAACTATGTGGCTAGAGAAATGAAAGAGATGAAAGAGAAGACAGAGAGAGAGATTAGAAGGTTGAAGAAATTGCAAGATAGTTTGGTATCAAGGCTAGAGGCTATGGAAACTAGTCAAAGAAGAAGTGTAGTCACTAGTGATGAGAGTGATAGTGAAGAGGAAGGGGAAAAGGAGAATTCCCTAGAAGGAGACCGAGAGGAAGAATATGAATTGGATCCTGATGAGCAGAGGATGGCCAATCTACTAAGAGAAGTCAAAGGAGATAAACACAACGTAAAGATTAATTTTCCTATGTATGGAGGTAATCTAAATGATGAAGAACTTTTGTTTTGGATTGCAACACCAGATAACTACTTTGAGTGTGAAGATGCGAATGATGAATAAAAGGTGAAGATTGCAAAAAAAAAGTAGAAGGGACATGTACTATTATGGTGGGATAATGAGAAAACTGAAAGGAGAAAGAAAGGTAAGTCAAAGATTGTTTCTTGGGATAGAATGGTGGCAAATCTTAAGGATAAGTTTCTACCAAATGATTATGTAATTCAAATGTATAAGAAACTTCAAGATTTGAAATAAAGAGAAATGGATGTTAGAACTTATACTAATGAGTTTTACAAGTTGAGTATAAGGCTAGGTCATATGGATGATGATTGTGGAAAAGGTTGCTAAATACCTTAGTTGGTTGAGATTCAACATTCAAGATGAATTGAGTTTGTATAACCCAAGGACGATTGAGGAGTGCTACCAAATGGAATAAGGGTTGAAGAAAAGATAAAGAGAACCTAGAAAGATAAGTCAAACAGGGGTAGAGGCAGCAATAATAGAGGAAGAGGGACATTTTCTACTCCAAGGAAGTCCTATGAAAGTGAAGAAGATACAAGGAAAGCACAAGAGCAAGCTGCTCATAAGAAAATTGGATTTTGAGGTGGTAGGACATGCTTTAGATGCAAATTTGGAGGTAAAGGAAGAGGGTCACAAGGGTTCATAGGAAGGTGCTATCAATGCAAAAAAATTGGACATCAAGCTTGGCAGTGCAATGAAGGTCAAGCCTCTACTTCAACCAGTGGAGAAAGGAGAAATCAAATTGCTCAAGGAGAGGATTGTGAAAGTGTTGGCTCAACATCACAACATGTTGCTCCTGATGTTGGTGAATCTTTAATGGTAAGAAGGACTCTCATGAAAGCATTAGAAGAGGGGCCATAACAAAGAACACTCTTCAAAACAACTTGTAAGTGCATGGGTAGGGTATGTAAGGTTGTAGTTGATTCAGACAATGCTGATAATATGGTGTCCATTGAAATGGTTGAGAAACTAAATTTCCAAGAATACCACATGATACTCATAAAGTTTCTTGGTTGAATGAGGGTCAGTAAGTTTTGGTAAATGAGAAAAGTTTGGCTGAGTTCAACATAGGAGTGTATAAGGATAGATTTCTATGTGACATATTGCCTATGGATGTGTGCCACTTGCTACTTGGGAGGCATTGAAAATTTGATAGGCATGCTTTGTATGATGGTAGAACAAATACCTATGAGATACAAAAGGATGGAATCTCTTATACATTGAAACCCTTGAAAGAAGAAGATAAGGGACAAAATAAGGAAGCTAATGTCATGATGGTAGGTAGAAAAGAGTTCATAAATGTTAGCGCAAATTGAACAACTTCATTTGGATAAATGTTATATCCTATGGATACTTAGCAATTTTCTATGGATAACTATTGTTGCTTTATTTGATTGTAAGCTAACTAAGGAATCTCTCTGATTTTTTCCTTAAAGCTCCTTCTTTTCTTTTGAGATAAGTTTCCTTGTTTTCTTGGATAAGCTTTCCTTCTTAAATAAACTTTTTGTTTTATTGCATAGGCTAACTCTAGTTGAACTCCATGCTTTATGTGAGAACTTGAGTTACCTCATGCTTTTCCTTGCTCTATATAAAGCAATGGATCTTTGTATTTTTTAATTAATGCACTCACATTTGACATATAGAATATAATTTATTCTAGCATATCTTTTCTGTCATGATTTTTAATCTTTTATTGTGCAATTGTGTAATTTGCAACTTAGCTAGAATTCCTAAATATTATTCATTCGCACATCTTCATGCAAATTTCTCTTGCTTTTTCTTTTTCACTTGTGGAAGGTATTTTCTGGTTTGCATGTCTGATCTTGGTTTCTAACATGGTATTAGAGCATAGGCTAGTTTGAGTGCAAATTCATCTTATATTGAAGGACTAAAAACCATGGAGGCAGATGTGAACATTCATATGTGCATGCACTATTTCTTTTTTGCATGCATTAAGTTTGCATTTTCTTTTTGATCTTTTCACATCATTTCTATTATAGATAATTTTTTCAATCAAGTGTTGTTTCATAGATTCCATAGTTGTGCCAGTTTGTGAGTTTTTGAGTGTTCCTTGGCATCAGGTATGTTATTTCTTTATCATGATTCCAACCTGAGTTATTTAGTGGCTCTAATATAGTTTCTAGCAAACAGAGTATCTTTCCTTGCTTTTCGGATTAAGGATTCCATTGTTACTCCACAAGTGTGCTTCTAGTGCTTCTTTGCAAAAGATTATTTCATTATGTAGGGGGTTGTATGGCTTTGCTTGTCATCCTTTGTGTGGATGGAGATTGATTTGATTTGTGCTGGATATCATATTATATGTTTTGGTTAGGAGTTTTTTCCATTGGGTTTGTCCTTTCCTCTTTGTAATTGGGTACCTAACATGGCTTTGTAGCCAGGACCCATTCATTTTTTCATATATCCAAGTTACTGTCTCCTTAGTTAGACTTAAGGGGGGGTGTTAGCACAAATTGAACAACTTCATTTGGATAAATGCTATTTCCTATGAATACTTAGCAATTTCCTCTAGATAACTATTGTTGCTTTATTTGATTGTAAGCTAACTAAGGAATTTGTTTGATTTTTTCCTTAAATCTCCTTCTTTCCTTTTGATATAAGTTTCCTTCTTTCTTGGATAACCTTTCTTAGATAAGATTTCCTTCTTAAATAAACTTTTTGTTTTATTGCATAACTCCGATTGAACTCCATGCTTTATGTGAGAACTTGGGTTACCTCATGCTTTTCCTTGCTCTATATAAAGCAATGGCTCTTTGCATTTTTTAATTAATGCACTCACATTTGATATATAGAATACAATTTATTCTACCATATTTTTCTGTCATACTTTTTAATCTTTTATTGTGCAATTGTGTAATTTGCAACTCAACTAGAATTCCTGAATATTATTTATTTTGTACATCTTCATGCAAATTGCTCTTGATTTTTCTATTTTTCTCTTGTGGAAGGTATTTTTGGTTTGCATGTCCAATCTTGGTTTCTAACAATAAAAGTAGAAGAAGATAAGGATAAGGACCTTGCAACCACTCCTACACTTGGAGGAATTAAAACAACATATTTGAAGAATGAATTAATTTTGGAGGGAAATGATATTGAGTTGGTGTCAATATTTGCTTTGTTGAAGGTCAAGGATGAATTGATTCTTGGGATGCAAGATTGGCTTAAAAGATATGTTGATATGAAGACAGAAGAAGTGTTCCATACATTGATTGTACAAGGGGATGTTAGTTATTCTACTTCTTTTAGGATAGAGGCCAGTGCATCTAATAAAGCAGTAGTCATAAGGGTAGATCATCAGATGGAAGAGATGATAGGTAAGAGTGAGGAGGTCAAGGATAAGTTGCAAATGAAAGTGGACAAATATAAGCACACAATGGGAGTGAAGAAGAAGGCAATGCATTACAAGGAACAAGGAGGTGTGGTAGCAGATAAAGATACAAATTTACTAGCATTCTTAGGTGAAGTACAAACCAAAGATCATCCATCAAGTGAAGAACAACACTCTCAAGGGGACATGAACAAATTGGAATTTATTTTTGCAGCACTGTCCTCAAGGGGACTTGAGTCAAATTTGTACAGGGAGTTTGGTGCAAGGGCACCTAGGTCATAATGTACATAGGGTCTAGGAGTTGGTCTTTTGAATCATTTTGGAATGTAATAAGGTCTTAAAGACCATGTTTTATTTTTTGTTTAGGGTGTTTGAGTCACTTTGAGTCAATTTGGAAAATATTGTAGAAAGTTGCTATGCAACTTTGCATTTTTTGTATTTTGTGGAAGTTGAAAGGTCAAGTAGAGTTTTTGGTTGGAAAAATAGTTGGATTCAGTTGGTTATGATTGGGAATTCTTTAAAAATCCTTTGTGACCATTGTGGCAAGGTTGGAAAGTGTAAATTTTGAATTTGAAATACAAAGACTTTATTTTTCCTACGTTTTAAGAGAAAAATTGCTGCTCTAGTGTGTTGTATGGGATTGTATAGCTTGTAAGTGCACATTTAGGCATTGGAACTTGTGAAGGGATGAATTATCTCTCATTTTCACTTTGTCTCATCTGATTTCATCTAGGTTTAAGTGTTTTAGAGCAAATTTTCTGAAAACTACCTTGTAACCCTAGCTTTTGGGGTTTTGAGTGGAAAAAAATAAAATTTTGAACCATTCCACTAGGGAATTGGCCTGATAACTAGTGGAATGGAGTAATTTAGGTTGTAATTTTTTTTTGTGAACTTTTTAGGAGTAGTGGGTGAGGATTTGGGAAAATTGGTTGATTCCCTAGTTGGTCAAACTCTTGTTTTGATGCAATTGAGAGGCATAGGTGCTAGTGTTTGCAAAAAAGATTTTCGGAATTGACTTGTAGTGATGGAAAAAAATTGTGTAGACCATATTTGATATGTTTATGGTGTTGTATTGAAGAGTAGAGGCTTGGAGGTTACAAACCCAATAGTTTCCCTATTGTAGGTGCCTAATTAGGCCTTTTGAGCAGTGTAACAACAAGATTTTGAAGGGTTTTTTTCCAAAGAAACCATACCTTCACTTTTGATATGTTTTAAAATATCAAAAAAGATATCTATATCAATCTTGAAAATGTGGTTTGAGTTGTTTATTGCAAGATATGCCAAAAAAGAGGTGTCTGCTGCCCTATTAGAGAAATAGTGGATTTGTGAAGGAAATCATTGTGTTTGAGGAGTTAAGGTTTGGATAAAGGATTGATTGAAATGGTTTTGATTTTGAGACCCCCTGATCTACATCAAATTTCTAATAGAGCATAGGTAGGTCTGAAATGTAGAGAAGGTGTGAAGCAAAAAGTGATCAAGATGCCTCCAAAAGGTAACTATGTTGCTAGAGAAATGCAAGAGATGAAAGAGAAGACTTAGAGAGAGATTAGAAGGTTGAAGGAATTGCAAGATAGGTTGGTAGCAAGGCCAAAGGCTGTGGAAACTAGTCAAAGAAGAGGTGTAGTCACTAGTGATGAGAGTGACAGTGAAGAGGAAGGGGAAAAGGAGAATCCCTCAGAAAGAGACTAAGAGGTAGAAGATGAATTGGATCTTGATGAGAAGAGGATGGCCAAGCTACTGAGAGAAATCAAAGGAGGTAAACACAAGGTAAAGATTTATTTTCCTATTTATGGAGGTAATCTAAATGATGAATTTTTTGATTGGATTGCAACATTAGATAACTACTTTGAGTGTGAAGATGTGCCTGATGAACAAAAGGTGAAGATTGCAAAAAAAAGTTGAAGGGGCATGCACTATTATTGTGGGATTATGAGAAAATTGAAAGGAGAAAGAAATGCAATGAAATATTTTTTCTTGGGATAGAATGGTGGCAAAGCTTAATGGTAAGTTTCTACAAAATGATTATGCAATTCAAATGTATAAGAAACTTCAAGATTTGAAACAATGAGAAATGGATGTTAAAACCAATACTAATGAGTTTTAGAAGTTGAGAATAGGGGTAGGTCACATGGATGATAATGTGGAAAAGGTTGCTAAATAAATTAGTGGGTTGAGATTCAACATTCAAGATGAATTAAGTTTGCATAACCCAAGGACGATTAAGGAGTGCTACTAAATGAAAATAAGGGTTGAAGAAAAGATAAAGAGAAGGAAAGATAAGACAAACAGAGGAAGAGGTAGCAATAATATAGGAAGAGGGACAATTTATACTCCAAGGTACTCCTATGAAAGTCAAGAAGATACAAGCAAAGCACAAGAACAAGCTGTTGATCAGAAAAGTGGATTTAGAGGTGGTAGGATAGGCTTTAGAGGAATATTTGGAGGTCAAGGAAGAGGGTCACAAGGATTCATAGGAATGTGCTATCAATGCAACAAATTTGGACATCAAGCTTGGCATTGAAATGAAGGTCAAGCCTCTACTTCAACTAGTGGAGAAAGGAGAAATCAGATTGCTTAGGGAGAGGATTGTGAAAGTGTGGGATCACCATTACAACATGTTTCTACTGAGGTTGGTGAATCTTTAATGGTAAGGACTCTCATCGAAGCATCAAAAGAGAAGGATCCATCACAAAGAAGAACACTCTTCAAAACAACTTGTAAGTGCATGGGTAAGGTATGTAAGGTTGTAGTTGATTCAGGTAGTACTGATAATATGGTGTCCATTGAAATGGTTGAGAAACTAAAATTTCCTAGAATACCACATTATACTAAGTTTATAAAGTTTAATGGTTGAATGAGGGTCAGTATGTTTTGGTAAATGAGAAAAGTTTGGTTGAGTTCAACATATGAGTGTATAATGACATAATTCTATGTGACATATTTACTATATATGTGTGCCACTTGATGCTTGGTAGGCCTTAGCAATTTGATAGGCATGCTTTGTATGATGGCAGAAGAACTACCTATGAGATATAAAAGTATGGAATCTCCTATACATTGACACCCTTGAAAGAAGAAGATAAGGGAAAAAATAAGAAAGGTAATGTCATGATTTTTAGGTAGAAAAGAGTTCATGAAAGTAGAAGAAGAGAAGGATAGAGACCTTGCAACCACTCCTACACTTGGAGGAATTAAAACAATAGATTTGAAGAATGATGTGATTTTGGAGGGAAATAATCTTGAGTTGGTGTCAATATTTGATTTGTTGAAGGTCAAGGATGAATTTATTCTTGGGATGCAAGATTGGCTTAAAAGATATGTTGATATAAAGATAGAAGTTCAGTGTTCCATGCTTTTCTGGCACAAGGGGATGTTAGTTATTCTACTTCTTTTAGGATAGAGGTCAGTACATCTGATAAAGGAGTAGTAATAAGGCTAGATCAATAGATGGAAAAGATGAAAGGTAAGAGTGAGGAGGTCAAGGATAAGTTGCAAAGGGAGGTGAAAGAATATACACACACAATGGGAGAGAAGAAGAAGGAAGTGCATTACAAGGAACAAGGAGGTGTGGTAGCAAATAAAGATGTAGATTTACTAGCATTCTTAGGTGAAGCACATACCAAAGATCATCCATCAAGTGAAGAAAAACACTGTCAAGGGAAGAACTGGTCAAATCAAGAGACAATGCATGTTTTCAATATTTCACTCATTGGAAGGGATTTCCAAATGGAGATGCCACTTGCAAATTAGAAGATGACATGAAAAAACTAGAATTTATTGTTGCAACACTGTCCTCAAGGGGACTTGAGTCAAATTTTTCTAGGGAGTTTGGTGTAGGGGCACCTAGGTCATAATGTACATAGGCTATAGGAGTTGGTATTTTGAATCATTTTGGCATGTAATAGTCTTAAAGACCATGCTTTATATTTTTTTAGGGTGTTTGAGTCACTTTGTGTCAATTTGGAAAATATTGTAAAAAGTCGCAAAAAGTTGCTATGCAACTTTGCATTTTGTGGAAGTTGAAAGGTCAAGTCGAGTTTTTGGTGGGGAAAAAAATTAGAGTCAGTTGGTTATGATTGGAAATTCTTTAAAAAGCCTTTGAGAACTTTGTCACAAGGTTGGCAAGTGTAAATTTTGAATTTGAAATACAAAAACTCTGTTTTTCCTGCATTTTAAGAGAAAAAATGTTGCTCTAGTGTATTGTACAACCTGTAATTATACATTTATGCATCGAAACTTGTGAAGGGATGATTTATCTCTCGTTTTCACTTCATCTCATATGATTTCATCTAGGTTTGATTGTTTTAGAGCAAATTTTCTGAAAATTGCCTTGTAACCCTAACTTTTGGGGTTTTGAGTGGAAAAAAAAGAAATTTTGAACCATTCCACTAATGAATTTGCTTGATAACTAGTGGAATGGAGGAATTTAAGTTATAATTATTGGAAAAAAGGAACACTGAGAGGGGGGTGTGAATTAGTGTTCTGCAAAAATTAACTTTATTATTCTGAACTTTAATCCACTTAGAACATTCAACCAAAAGTAGTATGCATTAACAGAAAGCAAAAAACCATAACACCATAACACAAGGATTTTTTACATGGAAACACTATTAGGGGAAAAACCATGGTGGATGGCCAATCCACAATAAGTTTTGAGTATGCCCAAAAGAAAGATTACAAAATGGGAATGCACTTGCATTTAGGCACACTGCCTAGAGCTCACAACTCAAAATAGGAAGGCTTATTGCCTTACAATGATTTGGATTAAATCCAAAATAATGAACTAAGAAATTAGCATCTACAAATGCTTGATTATAGTTCCAATTAGGCTCTAATGTTGATCTTTTGTCCTTTTGACTGATATTGAATTTTTTCTCTGACTCACTTGACAAAATCTTTATGCACAAGTGAAACTATGCATAAAATCGCTCTAACACACTTCTGCTATTCACAATACACATCAAAATAGCACACACACATGTCAAAATGATATAATCGATCATCTATATATATATATCTGCGACTAAGGATTTAATTGCTACAAGTTGACTCCAATAAAACTTAGAAATATTTGCAACTTGTCGGCTCAAATCATAACTAAAATTCAATGCGTATCCACAATGGTCGAGTACACCTTAGCTTAGACCCAAGAAATAATGAGCAAACACAAAAATATTTGAAAAAACATTCCCTGAACATCCACAACACATTTTATCAACTCAGTTGGCCCCAAAATATTGATAAATAGAGAAGTAACAACTAGATCTCCAAACTTTCACAAGAATTGGTACTAGGTACTGAGATTTCTAGATAACACAAGAAATATACTGATGAACCTCCAATGAGATCCACAACACAAAGTAACAACTGGACATCTGTATGAGTATCATTGAACACCAATCTGCCAAATTCTATGTTCTTCTAGACTGACCTTACTCTGACTGTTGATAGGAGAAAATGATGCCATGCAGATGTGATTACTAACTAGGGTTTCCATCAATGACTACACCAAAGCATAACTACAGTGTCACTTTCCAACAATCTCCCCCTTTGGCATTGATGGAAACACTTAGTGAAAAATGACTAAGTGTCAGATTCAAACCAACATGAGTTACACTACCATTACCAAACTTCATAAAAACTTCAACCTTGGAAAAAAAACTCCCCCTATGATAACTATTCATTTTTCATTATACACTTCTCCCCCTTTGACATCAATGGAAAAAACTGGGGAAACTAAAACAAAACTCCAAAACTGTATAGGTATGAACTTGTAACTTACAAAAGTTTGAAAATATTTGCAAAATATTGCTTCAACACTCTTAAGTTGCTATCACAAACCTTTTTGAGACTTTCCAAAATTGTTATGTGTCCACACATTAAATAGGATTGAGCTTATGTAGTTTCAAGATTCTTCAGGTCACTAACTACTACAACAACTTTCGCTTCCTTCAAAGCACTCATCATTGTCCTAATTTTTTGACAAATTTGTCATCTAAGTTCACTTACTCTTTCAACAATTCTATCATTTTCACTCTTCAAGCATCTTATTTTGTCAAGTAGACCTGTTACTTGACCTTCTTCCTGAACTACATCACCAGCTAATGGATCAAAAGTAGCAGAAATGGTAGCTAATTTATTTTCCAAATCCTTCACCTTTTTCTCATTACCTTCAGTAAACTTGGATAGAACCAAATAGGATCTGTAGGATTTTGCAACTTTAGATATAGAACCTTGAATGTTCTTCATGCAAGTAGCTATCAAAATCTTATCCTTTGCAATTACTGCCTTCAACTGACTAAGTATTTTTCTATTAAACTCCTTTTGCACTTTATCCTTAGCATATTTCTCAAGAGACTCAAACTGAGTACTTATAGCATTTATTAGCTTCTTTAGCTCACCAGAAGAGGAACCTGATGGGTCCATGACATGAGTAGGAATTATTTTCTGTAGGACTCCAGATGTAAGGCTTGGTAGTTCACTATTCTCTATGTGAGACTTCATAATCTTATCACTAGCCTTAGCTTGACTAATAGATGCAACTTTCATCATCTGAATTGGGGACAAAGTAGATAGATTGATTGAATTTTCATCCAATTCAGGATCAAAATCTTCCTTTTGCTCCACCAAAAAGCTCTTCACTTCCTTGGTAGTGTCACTTGCCTCCACTCTAATTTCCTAAACTTTTTCTCCTTCAGCTTTGGGTACTTCAGAGATTATTTTCAGATTTATTTTAGGCATTTCCACCTCTTCATTTTGTGCCACCTTCTCCTCAGCTAATACTACCTTGGGAACTTTAGTTTCCATAGGTGTCTCTATATTTTCCACACTGGGAGAAATCAAGATATCCTCAACTTCTAGAGGATCAAATGCATTCATATTCTCCTCATTCACATTCTCTTCTTCATTGACTTTTACCTCCTCATTCACTTCCTCATTTCCCAGAACATTCTCAGCATTCATTTCCTCTAAGTTAATCTTATTTTTCGACAGAAACTCTTCCAGAATTTCCTTAGTTTCACAAACAACAACATCAGTTTCACCAATCATGAGTTTATTCACCCTTTTCTTGCTCTTAAATTCCTTTTAGCTCTCTCAAGGAGTGAATCCATCTCTTCAATTAAAATTTCACGACACAAATCTACAATAACTCTCTTCCTTAGATTCTCTTCTTCTATTCTAGCACTTAATCTTCTTGACTCCAAGATATCATACAAATTTTAGGGTAAGCCAGACATAATCTCAATAAGAACTTTATTAAAAATGTTCATATATTTTATTGTAGCTTCTTCTAAAATTATTTGACCAGATTCATGAAAGGTTTGATACAGTTCATGTAGAGGGGCTGGAGATTACCATCCTTGACAACTACATTCACAACTTCATCAAATGACATACTAGGTTTATCAACTTTAGCCTTCTTTGCCTTCTCTTTTTTTCTAGAATATTTTAACTCGACAGCTTGAGTTCCGGAAGCTTTTACTTCTCTCAAGACTTATTCTGATTTTGTTTCCTCATCTTCTGAAATAGGCTTGTATGATCTTGTACTTTTATTATTTTTCCTCTTACTGTAAGGCTTGTCTTGAGCTGGCTTTGCTATAGGGGAACTCCTTGTAGATCTAGTGCGGGAAGAGGATGCACTAGGACTAGTAGACTCTATTTTTTCTTTCTCTTCTGTTGCTTCTGCCTCATCTCTCCTTCTTCTTTCTTCTTTCAAAGCTTCTATAGGTAAGCCCATCCTTTCTCCAAAAACTTCTCTCTCTTTTCTCACTCTTCTGACTATCACTGATTTTCTTAATTCCTCATGGACTTGCTTAATTTTCTCTGCATATGATCCAAACCTCTCTTCTCCCTAATCCATATGTGAGCTCAAAAAGTGTTCAACATACATCTTCAAAATGTTTTTCTCTACTTCGTAACCCATTGGAATGATCCAAACTGTTCTAGGATCAGCAACTTCCATATGACATTGGTCAAAAACTATCATGAAGCAGATAGTATCTTTGTATTGTTCCACAACTAAAGTGGGAATTCTTTCCCTGTCATGCATCATATTCTGGAAATTATTGAAGTAACCGCAAAGGGTAGTGTTTCTGAGTTGACGATCACCCATCCCAAAAAACTTGTTCCTTATCTAAACAACTATAGGCTCATCTCTTTGCCAATGTACTTTCCCAATGCCCGAAACCTCATTCATGAAATAGAAAAATAATCACAATAGAAAGTTACCATACTTGAAAGTATTCTTCTTTTCTTTCTTGATTTTGCTCAGATTCTCCATCAACTAACTTCTGAGTAGCTTGCACAAGTCATATTTTTTATTTTGCTTCACCATTTCATAAGCTACATAGATGGCCATACCAAATATAGAATTTTCTCCAATGATGGAGTGGTATATCTTGTAACCAATGACCATTGATGTGAATTTCACATCCACTTCAGCAATGTCATCTATTGTCATTTCCCTTCTATCCCACTGCGCACTAGTTACCTTAGTAACTTTTTCATTCTTCACATATTTCAAGACTGGAAGTCTTCCAGTGGAATTCAGACTCGTTACTGCACATATGGCCTCCTTTGTGATTTTGAAGGGTATACTTAGACACATCAATTCATCATGAACATGGCTCAAAATGTATCTAACCCATTCATTTTCCTCAAATATGGGAAATATCGCAACCTATGCAAACTTCTTTTCTTCTAGGGTTTGAAATTTTGGTTTTACAATAAAGTCATCTCCAATCATGTGATGGGAATACATATTCATTATTTGGGAGGTGCCTAACTCTTCAATGTTCACATGAATATATTCCCTAATATCCTCAGTATGCAGAACTCCGTACAACACAGATGAAAATGCTCCTAAGGGTTCAGTTTCAGTGACAAATGAAAGATAAAAGTGGCTTTTTATCACTTGCACAACTAACCCTTTTTGTTGCAATAAATTCCTTAACTCTAATACATCTGGTTACTCTGTTTCTTACACAGAGATAGATAAACCTTCTACAGATCCTCTATACTGCATAGTACCTTCACAAATCGGTTAAAAAACATCTAAAAAGAATTGGTCCAACTATTGGGCTGGTCCACGTTCCAGTATCAGTTTTCTGACAGGGGGTTAAAGGATTTTTCTGACAGCCCCCTAGGCCAAAGGCCTAAAACTAATTACTGAAAGAATTACCAGAAGCATGTTCTGGTGCAGGGATATTTTCTTCAACAGAGGGTTCCTTTTTTACCCATTTCTTATGCATTTTCCTCCTGATCACATCTATAGTAACTTTCCCTTTTCCTTTGACATCATGCAGTGTATTATGTCTTACTAGACCTCTTCTATTCCAATAGAATCTTGCAATATGCCCAAATCTATTGCATGCATAGCATCTGACATTTCTATTAAGGTTGTTCATCACAAATCTACATTCATTTTATTTATAACCATACTTATAGCAATTAAAGAAATGACATGAGAATGATGGTCCACTTGTGTTCATCCTACTCCTACAATGAGAAGCCATATGACCGAATTTGTTGCAGGAAAAACAATAACCATTGAATCTTTGAGCATTCAGTTGTCTTACTGGATTTCTTCTGGCTCCATTCATCTGATTTCCTTGCCGAAATCTTCCTTGTCCAAAATTTATTTATCCAAAGTTCCTTTGTCCAGATCTAGAACTTTCACCTTCCTCATAGCCAAGACCTCGCTTGTCACCAACAATCCTCTGACCTTTAATTAGTTCATCAAGCTTGGCTAAACTAGCTTTGAATTTCTCCTTGTACTAATTTGCAACAGTAAGTTCATCTCTGAGATCATCAAGTTATTTTTCAAGCACTTCCTCATTGTTCTTAGACTGTTCCAATTCATTTTCCAATTGGTTGCATTGTTCAGATGTTTCTTTCAAGGATTGATCAAGTTTTTTTTCATTCTTCTTTCTATCTTCAATCTCCTTGGTCATCCTCATCATGATGGAATCCATCTCACGCTTCAGGGCAAAATTTTCTCTAGAAAAATTTCACATTCTTTTGTTTTCTCCTTTAAGGCATGACTAAGTTGTTCATCATCCATTTTGTTCTTCTGCTTGAGCTGATCACATAATTCCTTTCTTTTCTCCCTTAATTCATTGATTATGTCTTTCAATGATTGGATGAATTTTTCTACATTCTCAAGATTTTCCTATAGTTCTCAGTTCTCAAATTTTGACTAGTCAAGATCATCTAGGGCCATCATAAGTTGTTGTTGAAGACTATGTGTATCCATTGAAATCACTTTCCAAGATCTCCCCAAGCTGTTAGACTTCTTTCGAGGAACTTGCTCTGATACCAATTGTTGGAAAAAAGCAACATTGAGAGGGGGGTGAATCAGTGTTCTGCAAAAATTAACTTTATTATTCTGAACTTTAATCCACTTAGAACATTCAACCAAAATTAATATGCAGAAATAGAAAGCAAATAACCATAACACTATAACACAAGGATTTTTTTACGTGGAAACCTTGTTAGGGGAAAAACCATGGTGGATGGCTAATCCATAATAAGTTTTGAGTATACCCAAAAGAAAGATTACAAAATGGGAATGCACTTGCATTCAGGCACACTACCTAGAGCTCATTGTTCAAAATAGGAAGGTTCACTGCGTCACAGTGATTTGGATTAAATCTAAGATAATGACTCGCTTAACAAAAAAATTATGCACAAGTGAAACTATGCATAAAATCACTGTAACACACTTCTGGTATTCACAATACACATCGGCACACCACACACACATGTCAAAATGATATAATTGATCATCTATATATCCACGACTAAGTATTTAATCGCTACAAGTCGACTCCAATAAAACTTAGAAATATTTTCAACTTGTCGGCTCAAATCATAAGTAAAATTCAATGTGTATCCACAACGATCAGTTACACCTTAGCTTCGACCCAAGACATAATGATAAAACACAAAAATATTTGAAAAAATATTCCATGAACATCCACAACACATTTTATCAACCAACTCGGCCCCAAAATATTGATAAATAGAGAAGTAACAACCAGATCTCCAAACTTGCACAAGACTTGGTACTAGGTACTGAGATTTCTGGATAACACAAGAAATATACTGATGAACCTCCCATGAGATCCACAACACAAAGTAACAACTAGAAATCTATACAAGTATTATTGAACACCAATCTGTCGAATGCTTTGTTGTTCCAGACTGACCTTAAACTCTAACTATCGGTAGGAGAAATGATGCCATGCAGATCTGATTACCAACTAGGGTTGCCATCAATGACTACACCAAAGTATAACTACAATGTCACTTTCCAACAATAATTTGTGTTTGTGAAGTTTGCAGGAGTAGGGGGTGAGGATTCAGGCAAATTGGTTGATTCCCTAGTTGGTTAAACTCTCGCTTTCATGCAATTGAGAGGCATAGCTGCTAGGGTTTGCAAAAAAGCTTTTGGGAATTGACTTGTAGTGATGGAAAACATTTGTGTATACCATATTTGATATTTTTATTGTTTTTTCTTGAAGGGTAGAGGCTTGGAGGTTGCAGAACAAATAGTTGTCCTATTGTAGGACCCTAATTAGCCCTTTTGAGTAGCGTAGCAACAGGATTTTAAAGGGTTTGTTCCAAAGAAACCATACCTTCACTTTTGATATGTTTTAAAATATCAAAAAGGGTATTTAGATCAATCTTCAAAATGTGGGTTTGAGTTGTTTATTGCGAGATATGCTAGAAAAGAGGTGTTTACTTCTCTATTAGAGAAATAGTGGATTTGTGAAGGAAATAATTTTGTTTGAGGAGTTAAGGTTTGGATAAAGGATTGATTGAGTTGGTTTTTATTTTGAGACCCTTAGCTCTACATCAAATTTCTATCAGAGCATAGGTAGGTCTGAAAGGGAGAAAAGTTGTGAAGTAAAAAGTGATCAAGATATGTCCAAAAGGTAGCTATGTGGCTAGAGAAATGCAAGAGATGAAAGAGAAGACTAAGAGAGAGATTAGAAGGTTGAAGGAACTACAAGATAGGTTGGTAGCAAGGCCAAACGCTGTGGAAACCAGTTAATGAAGAGGTGTAGTCACTAGTGATAGAGTGACAATGAAGAGCAAGGGGAAAATAAGAATCCCTCAAAAGGAGATCGAGAGGAAGAAGAGGAATTGGATCCTAATGAGTAGAGGATGGCAAGCTATTGAGAGCAGTCAAAGGAGATAAACACAAGGTAAAGATTGATTTTCCTATGTATGGAGGTAATCTAAATGATGAAGAACTTTTGGATTGGATTGCAGAATTGGATAACTACTTTGAGTGTGAAGATGTGCTTGATGAACAAAAGGTGAAGATTACAAAAAAAAAATTGAAGGGGCATGCACTATTATTGTGGGATTATGAGCAAACTGAAAGGAGAAAGAAAAGTAAGTCAAAGATTATTTCTTGGGATAGAATGGTGAGAAAGCTTAAGGGTAAGTTTCTACCAAATGATTATGCAATTCAAATGTAGAAGAAACTTCAAGATTTGAAACAAAGAGAAATGGATGTTAAAACCTATAGTAATGAGTTTTACAAGTTGAGTATAAGGGAAGGTCACATGGATGATGATGTGGAAAAGGTTGATAAATACCTTAGTGGGTTGAGATTCAACATTCAAGATGAATTGAGTTTGCATAACCCAAGGTCGGTTGAGGAGTGCTACCAAATGGCAATAAGGGCTGAAGAAAAGATAAAGAGAAGGAAAGATAAGTTAAACAGGGGAAGAGGCAGCAATAATATAGGTGTTATCCCCGAATTTGAACATTCAATTTTTTTAAATTTTAGAGCATTCTCCTATACACCCTTGAGCCTGTAGAGCCATAAAAATAATTATTTTTTGGGAATCTAGAGAAGCTGGTGGAAATTACTCTTATAGTCTTGATCCTAACCCTATTTCACCCAATCTAACCAATTTTTATGCCAGGCGACCTTACTATCCAAAATATTTTAAACCTTTGATTTTCCTATTGGTAACACACAAATAAAGCTTGATTTTTATTTTCAAGTTGCTACAACTAAAAATATGTATGGGTTTTTCTCAGAGGTATTTAATTACTATGTTGTCAAAATTTTGCACAAAACAAAGTTGTTTTGTGGAAGTTATGAAGGTTCTCATTTTTCTGTCCAAGCATGGTTTCAAGAACTTTGTTATTGGATATTATTTCACATCATTTGATCAGTCTCTAGAGGTATTCAGATGTTATGAAGGACAAAATGTTCCCTTCAATAAGTTTCCCAAGGTTAGAAGAATTTCATAAAGGCATTCCCCCTTTATTCGAGCATTAGATAATTTAAGTGTGTGAAGTTTGAAAGGCTTTATAAAATTAAAAAAATCAAATGCTCTATCTGGATATTAAAAGTTGGGAATTTTATAAATAAAGGTTGAGAATCTTCTTAGTTCATGAACTTTATAAATCACTGATCCTTCATGGTCGGGTGAGTCGTGAGTTATGGAACTTAACACACTTCATACTAAATTTCAGAAGTTTGAAGAAGTGTCAATTTGCTGACATGCTCATTTCTACCAACATCACATATGAAAAAGATGCACTCTACCGATACATTGACATGCACAAGCTTGAAAATTGAAATAATGAGCTCTATTTGTGATGGCTTATATCTTACAATTGAAAAATTCTTAAAATACATCCTAAGATTGTTGATCAAGGCCAATGAAAACTATGCAAGCTCTTGGATGGTCAAGAGCTATCACTGGAATCTCATACGTATGTTGCACAAAATGGAAAGTTGAGATACATCAAAATAACTATAAGCTAGTGGGACCCATGTCACTAAAGAGGAAAGAAAAATCAAAGGCTCTTCTAACTATCAGTTATGGGAAGAAGATGAAAAAGGGGAATTCTTATTACTCTTCAAGAAACAGTTACAAAAAAATCCTTTATAAACTCATCAAAGGCTCATTTGTTGGGGATATTTTTTGAGCTATTGGGAGAACAGGAAAAGGACATAGTGGTTCATTCTTCTTTTCTCACAATTGTATTGTTCAGAAGTGTCGATTCCATGAACTCTAATTTTGGCATTGGATAATAAAGGAAATATTTTAGATCTGTGTGTTTGTTTCCTTTCATTGCAATTGAAATTTGTGTCTTTGTGATGACTCTTCGGTGTTCATTTTGTTATGATAAACTATGTATGTGTTCATTCCTAAAGCTTTAATTTTAGAAATTAATCCATTCATTGAAAGGAAGTATATTGTTCTTTCTTTTCATGAGTATTTTTTGTGGGTGTGGAATAGGTGGGTTGTGTATCATTTATTTGTATTCACTTTAATTCTGAAGTTCAATCTTTCACATCTACTTACATGGCTATGGGTAGATGTTATCATACCTTTCCTTCTTTTTGGTCAAAAGCATACCCTTTTCTAATTCATTGCACATCATAAAAAGGAAGTTGTACCTTTCCAAAATTCAGAGGAAGATCATCAATCTAATGATGATCTCTCCAACTGTTAGCGTCATTTGTTCTTCCTTTTGGGCATGCTGAGTCATTTAATGTATTTATCTTTGAAGGAAAAATCTGTATGCTAACAATAGGAAGAGGGACATTTTCTACTCCGGGGAATTCCTATGAAAGTCAAGAAGATACAAGAAAAGCAAAAGAACAAGCTGCTGATCAAAAAAGTTAATTTAGAGGTGGTAGGATCAACTTTAGAGGTAGATTTAGAGGTCATGGAAGAGGGTCACAAGGATTCATAGGAAGGTGCTATCAATGCAAAAAAAATGGACATCAAGCTTGGTAGTGCAATGAAGGTGAAGCCTCTACTTCAACCAGTGGAGAAAGGAGAAATCAGATTGCTGAAGGAGAGGATTTTGAAAGTGTGGGATCAACATCACATGTTTTTCCTGAGGTTGGTGAATCTTTAATGGTAAGAAGGACTCTCATCAAAGCATCAGAAGAGAAGGAGCCATCACAAAGAAGAACACTCTTCAAAATAACTTGTAAGTGCATGGGTAAGGTAAGTAAGGTTGTAGTTGATTCAGGTAGTACTGATAATATTGTTTCCATTGAAATGGTTGAGAAACTAAAATTTCCTAGAATACCACATGATACTCCTTATAAAGCTTCTTGGTTGAATGAGGGTCAGTATGTTTTGGTAAATGAGAAAATTTGGGTTGAGTTCAACATAGGAGGGTATGAGGACAAAATTCTATGTGACATATTACCTATGGATGTGTGCCACTTGTTGCTTGGGAGGCCTTGGAAATTTGATAGGCATGCTTTGTGTTGATGATGATTTTACTCACAGCAAATAGGGTGAATAAATTCTTCACAGACAAGACTACAAAGAGCCTATCCTTCTTGAAAGATATGGAACAAAGGCAACCTAAAGGGCGATTCTGCATTAACAGGGTAAAGATTGGATTTCATTCAATCCCAAGTCTCCGATAACTAGGTCATGGTTGCACTAGGGCCACTCTCGGGTACTGATGTGATATTGTTGTTAATCTCAAAGGGACTATGGTTATTTCTAGTTTTGCTAGGTATTATAAGCATTTCATAGAAATTCCACTCCATTCATTGAATAACATCATGAAACCAAAAGACTTGCAATAACATTTCATGAACATCACAAATTCCTTTTTCTATCACTTAAGTAGATTTACCATTAAGTATTAAGCAAATTTATGGAAAACAAAATATTTTCAATAAAATTTCTTCCATTTATTTAAATTTTTGGAACATTTTCAAATATTAAACATATATTCTAAAATAAAGCATGAAAAATACTAAAAATTAAAAGTTTCTCTCGGTTATTCTCCATGGATGCCCCAAAGAATCAACTAAAATAGAGCAAACTGCTTTATAATTCACCAGATTGCTTCACAACTACATATAAAATGATGCAAGCTTTTAAAGAGAGGGGTTTCATTTTTGGACACTAAGTAGATTTTGTATGCACCCTTAAACTACGCAACATACAGTCTTGTTCGGTTGAACTAACAAAACAAACTACAAAAGATACTAAGATAGGTAGTTATCTAATAAGCTTTGATATTAATCAATGTCTACGTGCATACAAATTTTTACATCGGAATAGTTCATAAAACAAGAAAAAAGAATAAAACTTAAAAGTTTATGCTCCTCCGACATCCACAAATTTTGAACTTAAAATAAAAATGAGGGAGGAGATGACCTTTTATAGAAACAAGGCCCTAGGAGTTCAACTTAAAAGTCTATCCAGAGAAACAAAAATAACAAATTAAAATGTGGCACGTGGCATCTACCAACTGTCATCAAGAATATTCTAGACTAAGTCAAGGCTTTGACTTCATCAACATCGGCATTTTTACTTCATACTCCAACACGAAAACTTTGCATATGTCAAGGCTAACAACTTCCTTCAAAAATACTAGAATAGTGAACATCTATTGAGACCGGGATTAACCTACAAACTCAAAATTGCAATCACAATAAAACTTCATTGAGCTTCTGGTGTCCAGTATCCAATTCTCCATCTTCTCGCTTATGACTTGGGCTCCAGGATTCTTTCTTCGCCTTTCTTCAACTGGTACTCTTAGAAAGCATTTAATACTTGATGTATACATTCTTTCAAAATCCTTTGTATCACTTTCCAAGTGAGCTTGAGCCTAACATATTATTTAGTTACTTGGAGTATGATATCATTCTTCTGTACTTTTTCGGCTTCATACTGGCTATAATATTCCTACACTGTATAATCTCATCAATGACCTCCCACGTTAGCAACTGAACAAGATCTCTATTTATTCTTTCTATCCATTCCTTGAAGGATTTATCTTCTTTTCCCTCCTACCGTAATGCTTGGGGATCACAACCTTGACGTGCTAGTATTTCAATAAATTCTTGATTTTCACCAATCAATTTTCTGCATTAGAGGGTGACCTTTTCAAATCCTTTGATACACTGTATTAACATGTCACCTTCCCATTTCAACCATTTGTTCCATTGTTTGGGAATGGAAGTTCAGATTTTGATATTACATCACCTTGTATTAATTCTTGGATATCTGATTGCATGAGGATTTCAATGCTTCACCTTTCTTTGATGACTTGTTCCTGGAAAAATCTGCACTCATCTTCAAATCTCTTCAATTTTTCTGAATGGTGGTGTGCTTCCTTGTAAATCTTTATTGCATCAGTAATGAATTCTTCTCCTTGCTTAACTTAGTATTGAATCCATTCTTCAAATGTATTCATTTTATGGTGAACTACTCCAATTGCCTCTACTTGTTCTTGTGACATTAGCACTAGATGTTTAGGCAACTCAGCTTGTTTTTTACTAGATAAAGTTAATGACTTTATAAAATGTTCCAAGGTAGCAACTCATTCTTTCAATTCTCTTTTCTTTTGTTTGTATTTCTGCACTCTAGCAACAACATAATTCAAATTCACTTTTATTTCCTCTAACTCTTGTTGCCAAGATGAGTATCCAAGGTTAATACTTGTTATCTTATACTCAGGCATTATTTCATGTATGTCCTTATAAGCTATTGGAGTAGCTATCTGGATAGTTCTATTACCATCTGCATTTCTCTATATGACATGTTTTGTCTTTGCTCTACGCCTAGGTTTAGAAGTATCTACTTCTTGTATGAAATTATTCAAATTTAGAGGAAATATTTCCACTTCCATTAGAGAAGCTAATTCCCTGATTAACAAATTAGGAGTATCATCATCTTGTTGTACCTCTGTAACATTTCTTTGTTCCTATTTACCACTTGTTTCAGAAACTTCTTCTCTTTGACTTGTCACATTGTCTGAAATGGGAATTTCTTCAATGATATTTGGTATAGATTCAGGATTAGTAGGATTTAACACTGTCTCCTCTATCACTGGATGTGCCATGGGTTTATCTTTAGACTTATTTTATTTCACCTTCTTCCACATAGCACTCCATTTTTCCATTTTTTCTTTAATTCTGGCTTCATCTTCTTCAAAAATTTCCTCTATAACCATAAGAGTCCCTCCTAGTGCTTGTTTCATACTATCCATATTAACATAAAGGGGAGATGTAAATAATGTTGCAGCCCTTTGAGATGTAGACCTGGTCTATACACCAACATTTTTTCTGCTCCCGTTCCTTCATAAAAAATCAAGTTCTAGTTTATCAGATGGTTTTATGGTAACTTCTTGTCTTGTAGTTTTAGGGGTTCTTTCTTTAATTCTAATACATGGAGTTGCCTTACTAGTTTTCCTTTTCTTCTAGGTAGTCTCTCCAGTTTCAAAATCTATTTTATCTTTTTGCTTCCTCCTTTTATCTTCTGAGAATGTAGGCTCAATTCCTCTTTTTCTGAAGGCTTTACAAAAATCATCAATCCAGTGTTGAGTATAAACTAAGATTGGTCTGGTGAACTCATCAATTGATGCCATGTATTCATCATTAAAACCTGGGTCTGGAATGGGTTCATCATATACCCTATCTTCATTATAGAACTTATTCAACACCTAGCCATCATCCTCTTCCAACTGATCTGGAATATCATGAAGCTTGAGAATCTGGGAAGATTCTAGGGATAATCTTTCATATTTTATTTTTCTTACAACATTCTCATCTTCATAGTTAGGCCAATAATCTTCTAGGTGTGGCACATGAGAATGATAACCAGCTATATTCTTAGCAATATTTCCTTCAATATCATAATATATCCTCTGGAGTGGGAACTCTTCAAAATGGTATATTCTTAACTCTTCTTCACACAAGTTAGTTACTTTAACTACACTACACTTGTAATTTCCTAATGCAATGGGAAATTTAAAACAGGCCCTCTTGCAAGTATGGTTGTAAAGAGCCTGGGACTATTTCAAATGTCTTACCAATTCCAATAGAAAATTTTTATCTATAGGGTATTTGGGTAGCATGAATGGATGTCCATCAAATCCCTCCACTCTGATGTAGGAGTAAGTTGGGATTCATTGTATGTACTAGCCTCCCATTGGTCGAATGACACTTTGTGCTTCCAGGGATAATCTTTTGGCTTTATCACCTTCCATTGTTCTAACCAATTTCATGGAGAACAAATCATTAACTTTCCTATAATCATCTTTATACCCATGGATGGTGATCTAGGGTAGATGTGCATATATCAAACTGTTTCCAACCTTTGTGCCTAGAGTACCAATCTGTCTCAACCCTTGTTCATTGGTACTCATAGCACACGAGTAAATAACATACGATGACATGTAGAAGCACCAGGTTTTGGGGAATGTAGTTATCTATTCATATATTCTATCACTTATCAGCCTTCCCCAATGCAATTCCACAAGATTTTCTATTAGGCAGGATATTATTACAAACATCTAGGGTTCAAATTTGCTTGCATCTCTTAAACTAGCTACTCTGCTTAACAAAGTTATCATATCTTGCATTTCTTGTTTAAACATAGACCTCTAAATTACCTTGTTCTATTGTGTAATGGGATCTTGGCACCATTGGGTACTCATAATTTCTCTATTACGCTCTTCAACATTCTGATGTCTTGCTTTTAGCCTTTATATCAACATTGAACATTTGTGTGTAAATGGGGAGACCAAACATGTATATGATTCCTTTTTGTGATAAGTCTAAGTAAATTCTCCCTTCTTTCTCAACTACCCTCTTGGCTAGGTTGTAGTAATTTATACATTGCATAACCAATTGAGGAGCCTCCATTGCTAGCGAAAACCCTCCTACAGGAAGTCACCCATTTTCCACAGCGTTCTTGAAACACTGAGAAGCATTCTCTTGTAATAGTCAAGAATGGATTTCAATGTCAGAAGACCATCCCATATGAGTGTCTGTGACCACTACATTGATAGGTACAACTTGCAAATTGCAATACTTGAATTCATCTTCTGGCCTTGCATCAGAAGTGCTCATTTTGTATAGTGTGTTCTACAAATTTCATAATATGTGTCTTGTGTGCGAGTTAGGGTTAAATTTAACCAAAATTTACAAGTTATAAAATTTTCAATTCATTTTCGATTAAATTCAAGAAATTAGAGAATAATCAACATCTTAATTTCTGAATGGAAATACCATTGTCGAGATTTTTCGGCTTCAGAAACACTTAATAGAATATCAGTTATTCAAACATACCTGGTTCTGGTTAATAATGGTGATCTTTCATAATGAAACTTCAAAATCCTTGGTATTTGTGTCTTGGTTTCTCAAAATTTACCTCTCCTTGCATGTCAATGTTGTTTCGTTACTTCAATGTCCTTTTCCAATTTGCATTATGATGCAAAGTGGAGTGTTACAAAAGAAATTGCATGCTTGAGGTGGTGCCAAGTACATAGGTAGTTCACCACCTTCATTAATTACATGTTATTTCACATTAATTCCTTGAATAAAGGTGCAACCATTATGGATTATGGTTTAAATTATGAACACCTAGATTTGATCGCAGGCTCGCCACTAGAGAATAAAGACAACGCGATGATTCCTTGTAAGGCATATGATATTAAAGATATGTGATCAATTGGTGATCACCAAGATTGAGGCTTTTCGATAGTATCCTTAAAAAGAAACACCAGGATCCGGGAAACACCTTCTAAGCTTGAGAAAGAAAAAATTGGAACATTAAGAGAAAAGACTAGAAACCGAATCCAAAAGATGGGTTAACAAAATTTCAAAACAAACTCTGGTTTCCAACTTCTGAGTAAGAAAAGAAAAGGAAACAATAAAATACAAAGCTCCGGTAAAAATGAAACTATTGAGATTGATGATTCTGGTCAAATAAAGTACCAGGCAGATCTAAAACCGTATGAAGATACAAATTCCCTTGGTGCAAATGCAAGACTCCGGAACTTCAGTTTCTGGTAAAATATTAAACTTTGTGAAAAGATAGAAACATCAAATTCGGGAAATAAAATGATAAAGCAATAAAAAGGCCAAGTGAAATTGAAAGAGGATCAGCAACCAACCAAGCATAATTTTAGTAGAATGATTTAAATTTATCCATTTGTAGCTCAACATCAACTAAGATTCATGCTAATCAGAGTATAAAGAATTGAATAATTCTCTGACAATTTATAAATGTAAGACTATTTTTGGCTAGGGCATAGACTAGAGCTCTGGAGTTGACATTCTATTGACTCGTAGACCTTCAAAGGTTACTAATTATTGTAAATTCAAATGATGCAACACCTAAAAAAAGAAAAAAAACAACAATAAATGACTATTTACAAAAGAAAAAACTATTTACAAGAAAACTATTTACTTATGATTGGAAATAATACTTTAGGAATTGTGCATTGACAGGCAATGAGATATCTTCACCAGTCAAGGACTTCAACCTATAAGTGCTATCACCCAATATTTTAGAAATTTGATATGGGTCTATCCATAATTTGTCAAATTTACCATGTTCACCTTAACATTAATGAGCTGGGTATGTGCAGGATCATGGTATGCCAAACAAGCCCTTAAGTGGCAATGAAAATTCAGAACAATTAGAGTTAGGCAACTTGATGTAAAAATTTGAAAAGTTATCTATATTATTTCAAAAACATGTAAGAATAGATTCTATGGGAAATTGAATGTAGTTTCTAAACTACTAGGTTTATTTTTTTTAAACAAAATCTATTTGGTGAAAATTTAAAATTTCAATGTAGTATTACTTAAATTTCAGGAAAAATTAAGAAGTAGGTGTCTGACCACCCTAACCATAATAAAATGATAATACTTTTTTGAGATTTTAGATGTAAGTAGAGGACTCATGTCGGATGTGACGATATTTTTTGTAATTTTTTTTCCATGTAAATAATTAATTATGATTTTTATTACAACTTTTAAAAATATGGCTACGTAATACGACCACCTTAACTTGGTCAAAATTTCATGAAATTCAATTTTTTTAATCTATAGTATGCAAGCATAGAATGTGACATGTTTTTTGATTCAAAAAATATGATACCGTTTGAAAGTTATAGATGTTTGACAATTAGCCTATCAATTAGGACTTTAGTCATAATTCTAGTAGAAAATGAATAATAATAATCTATTAAATTCAAAATAAAGCATAATTTATATTGGAAAAAAGCTGAGAATCTCCTCTATAAACCCTTTTCAT
>VDFB02270651.1:227041814-227113993 GCA_007258455.2 Sequoia sempervirens
TTTCATTTATAATTTATCAAATTGTTGTTGCTAATGATCTATGTTCAAATGTTTCAGGTTTCATGGACATTAAAAGCAACAAACACACTGTTGAATCCATTTGATGCTTTCTACCCAAGTTGCAAATATAAATTCAAAACTTATGGTGCAGTCCAACAAGAGACTACTTATTGCAACCACTATGACAAAGAGGTGAGCTATGTGTACGTACTTCATCCCAAGGAAATCATCACGATAGACGACAAGAAAACAGTCCATTGCTCAATCTGAAGCAATGTGTTGCGACAACTCTTTCCTGTCCTTCACAACATTAAATATGAAAACTACATCAAGAACAAGTCAATAGTGATATTTGCACTACGAGAATTTTTCACCAAAGGGCATTTCACTCTTAATCAAAACAATGTTATCATAGAGGCCATATGCCTAATTAAAGAGTATATGCCACAACAAGGCATAAAGCAATACTGATTCAAATAGTCTTGTTGCTTTTCAAACTTCTCATATTGTTTACAATTATATAAAAAAATCACCTTTCATACTAACTATAATAATGATATTACAGGTGACAGAGAAGCAAAAACAAGTAAAAGACCATCTCTCCTTGGACAAACCTGTATTCCTGCTTTTGTTTATGTTTCTCTTGTTGGAAATTCTGCCTATATTACTATCGTAGACAATACTCTACTTTCTTATGTTATCGTTTAAATAGACCAAAATCTATTGTTACATGTTCACATTATGCAATACATCATATGCTACACAATACTTTAGCTTCTTATATCATTTTTTAAATAGATTAAACACTACTATTACATGTTTATAATATGAAACATGTTCACAATTGCATTTGCTAGATTTTCTTTTCAAGAGTTTACCCAACCTTTCTTACCTGCTATTAATTATGCTATTACTTTTGTTACCTGTTACCTATTAAAAAAAAATCCAAAATACATAGACCTCTATCCTCCTAATTTACTTTAAAAAAAAATAGTAGTACACTTGCTCGCACGTAATGCATTGCCTGTAGACTAATTAAGAAGCATGCACACATGGTGACAATAACAAGAGTGTTACGTGTGAAGATGTCAAAATATAGACTTGGAACAAATTGTTCTGTTGATTGATGTATTAGAATACTAGTATGTGGTTCCTATATAGTGCAATATTGTTTTAGATCCACTCCACTGTAGAGACTTACAATGCATTAATAGTGGCTTGATTGCTTTGATAGGCACTAGCCTACTAGCAAAGCCTGCAAATTTTGGATTTAATGACCAAATGTTTGCAAAAATCCATTGCCTACTTTTTTGCTTCAAAATGTCTTGTTTTGTTGGAAAAGCTGCAACAATTTGGGACAATTATTTATATTTTTTCCTTGTTACTACCCCTTTCGTCTATGTAACTATATATTGTGCTATGGGAAAATTATATACTTGGTATTTATGCACATATTTTTGATGTCTATAAACCATTGTTTATTTGTTTGGCTACTCCTATGAAGCAATCTTAGTGCCTTGTACTAAATGAATTGTGAACAACTACAAATCATAATACTTGTGTACACTTTGCTATGCTATGCATGTTGTGAACATAGTAACGAGACTCAGACTCGGCGAGGGCGACTCGGCGACTCGGGACTCGGATGTGGCGTAGACACGGCAATATTAAAAAAAGTTGAAAAAACCCTAGAAATTTAGAGATTTTTAAAGATTTAAAACTTGTTTCAAGCACCCTTTATTGAATACAACACAAATAAAATCAAATTTGATCACATGCACAAGTATACAACGATTACATAAGTATAAAGTACACAAATTGTAGTTGGCTGCTGAAGGAAATAACATACTTAGATATATAAAATTAGTCAAATGTATACAAAACTCATGGAATATGAAATCCATGACATCAAATGTTCCATACAAATATGAAATATCAAAAGTAAAACAATAGCTATAAGTCAATGACTCTATGCCCTATGGCATAGTGGAGCCAGCATCCTTCCTACAAAGGCGTCTAAGGGTCCTGGATGATGTTGCAGCTGCAGCCATAGTCTATGCCTGTGTCTGACTCTCCATGCCACTCTCACCGACAACAGCTATGTCTCCTCGTGCTCTAGCCTCCTCCTCATCCATGGCTACAACCTCAGCCTCTCTCTCTGCCTGGTCCACCCAATCAAGGTCCTCGTCACTAAAGACTACATCTGTAGCCTCAATGATCCACTCAGACTGTGGATCAACCTCCTCTAGACTGATCGAGGTTTTGTCGTGGTCAAAAAGCTTCCTGTATTTGTGCCAAAGGTTGTAATGAGCATATACCAAGTCATTCATCCTCTTCACTGTCAATCTATTGCGCTTCTTGGAGTGTATGTGCTCAAACATACTCCAATTGCGCTCACAACCAGATGAACTGCATGGTTGGCTCAATATATGAATGGAAATATTTTGCAAGATCGGTGTATCAGAACCAAACATATGCCACCACCTATCTGAGATGAGAGAAAGAAACAAAATCAATCTCATTTCAAGTTTCAAGTTCAAGTTCAAAAAATAACAATAAATTATAACATAAAAAGATGAAAATTATGCCCTTAAATATATTTTTACCTGGCAGTAATGTTGTCCTATTATCTTTGCACATTTGACGTGCAAAGAAGTCTCCTTGTGCCTTAGTGAAGGCATCTATCTCCTGCACCACCTGTGTAGTAACAACGGGAAACATCCGCTCTATCGTCGTGTAGAGCCCACTAAGAATTTCTCTATCTACACAGAGATCACGGCAGAAGTGGAAGGCCAGATTTAGGAAACATGCAGCTGCATGGATGGGCCTATGAAGTTGGTTTTTCCATCTCCTATCAATGATATCCTAAATGGGATGATACTTCTCCTCAACTCCACCATAGACTGATCTAATGGCCTCTTTGTCCCTATCCATGCCCTCATATATGTAGCCCATTGGGGGCTTCTCCTCATCTGCAACTCGTAGGAGCACTAGCAAGGGCTCAATAAACTGCAAAGTGCAAACATGTTTCACAAATAAGTGTGAATGAAAATAAACAAATAAAAGTAAGATATGATTAAAAATTTAAACATAATAAATAATTAAATCTTACCTTCACAATCTCGTCCATTGGTGTCCAAAACCCTTGCTCATAAAAAATGCAATCAGCCACAGCAATCCCTGCAGTGCTTGTAGAAAAGGATGAGGAAGACCACTCCTCACTAGTAAACATGCACCTTAAGGCTACTCTTGACCGAATCAAGGATTGCATCGTGATAAAATTTGTTGCAAACCTGGTGATGCCAGGATGAGACAACTCCCTCAACCCCTTGTATTGCCTCATAAGGTTAAGCACCCATGTGTGGTTGTGTACAAATTTGTATATGTTTTTTGCTGCTTCCACACATGTTTTGATCCATGGGAGCTTGCCAAGATCCTCCAACATGAGGTCAATGAAATGGGCGGCAAATGGAGTCCAAAATATAGTAGGGTGCCTCTCCATCAATAATCTACCATCAGCAACATAATTTTTTGCATTATCTGTCACCACTTGCACTACATTCTCTTCCCCCACATCAGCTATCACCTCCTCTATAGCCTCACACAGGTATGTGGCATTTTTGAATTGGGCAGAAGCATCAATGGACTTCATGAAGACGTATGTCACCTAAAAATAAGCAAAACCAATTTTCAATAAATTAAAAACATAAATCAGCTTGCTATTAAATTATTAATCACTAACCAATCTAAATTTCAATGCATTGAGGGAAGTATAACTACCTCCGGAGGAAACTAGGGAAATTAAGCATTCTATTTCTCCTATCGACCAAATCCATCACCATGATGGCAAAACAACCATCTCACCACTCACAGGTTGCCCTCCAATTGTGCTTTTCACACCGCCACCTTTAATTCAAAAGGGGCCCTTTAATTCATCTTCACTAGGGCCGAACCCCACCCCATCGTATGGTTATGGTAATCAACCATGTTTTCGCCGAAGGTGACCTATAATGTCATAAATAAAATTAATAAGTTACATACATTGTAAAATGAAAAACTTAAGTTTAACTTTAAATTCCAACTGAGAATGAGATACATCTAGATTCTAAAAATTTAAATATAAATTTCAAAACAATTAAACGAAAAAGAATTACCTGGCTACATGGAAGTGAATGGTGCAGTAGTACCAAAAGTCTGCAATTGTCTTTTTTGCTGCATCACATGCGTCCTTGTTCCAACCCATGCTCTCAAGCGACGGTTGGGAACAAGGAGTAGTGTGTGGTACAAAATATGAGCCACCCTAGATTTACGAACCTAGGCCATCAAGCACACCGCCACTACCATCATCAAAGAGCAAAGCACTCAAAGACTAGGAGCACGACAGGGCATAGCCGATGCGTAAAATGTACACCAGCACTAGGACTAAGAGAGGAGGCATGAAGAAGCTATCTCCAACAACACCAGAATATTAGCTTTTCACTTTTGCACTCAAAAGTTTCTAATTGCACCTGCACTTCACGCACAACCTCAGGAGGTGCTCTAGGGCAACCCACTGCATCATGGGCGGGTATGCGTGCAAGATGGTATTTTAATCTATTTATGCCTCCATGATATATTGTTTTGTAGTAGAAACATTTGGCGTCTCCTTTTTTCATTCCGGGAAAGATTTCAGCATGTTTCCAAGCAGGGTCTTTTCTGACTGGGGTTTGAGACATTGTGAAAATAATAATATGGTTTGATTTGCAAATGAATGTGGCTGCAAAAGTAGGGTTTCTAAAATTATTTAAGTTGCAAGTAGGGTTTGTAAAAAATATATGCAAACTCTAAAAATAATGATTTTACAAATTACAATGAATTATTTGTTAAAAAAACACAAAAAAATCAATTAAAATCAAACTTACCTCTTAGATTTGGCTTGGAATGTAGTGCAAACTCCTCCCAATCACTGGTAATGAGATCTCAATGCACCTCCTTGCTAGTATGAAGCTCCCCAAATGATATATGACCCTGGATTTGTCTTCAACAACTTGTTGGTTGCCCTCTCTTCTCCTCCTATTTTTCTTCACAACTCTCTCTTCTCCTCCTATTTTTCCAAATGAATGAAATGAGGTTGCTTTTAGGGCTAAGAAGAAAATATAAGTCAAAAAAAATTAAAAAACTTGAGTTTCTATTTTTTTTTGGCCTTTTTGGCCTTTGCTACTCCGGCCGCGTCCAGGGGTCGGGACTCGCCTGGACGCTGCGCGTCCAGCGCGTCTAGCGCATCCGGCCTGGACGTGTCTAGACGCGGCTGCGTCCGCGTCTGCACGCCCAAGACGTGGCCAGCGTCACGCGGAGCACGACTCGCCGCGTCCGGGCGAGTCCTAGCGAGTCTCGGGACTATGATTGTGAATGTCAAATGAGTGCACAGATGGTCAGAATGGCGAGAGTGTTACGTGTGAACATGTCAAAATATAGACTTGGAACAAATTTATCTGTTGATTGATTTGTTTTGTTTTAGATCCACTCCACTATAGAGACTTACAATGCATTAACAGTGGCTTGATTGATTTCATGGGAATTAGCCTAATAGAAAATCCTGGAAAATTTGGATTTAATCACTAGATGTTTGCAAAGAACCATTGTGTAGTTTTGTTTCCCTTCACAATGTTTTATTCTGCTGACAAGGCTGCCACAATTACGGACAATTATTTTTTCTTATGCTTTTCTTACTAGTTCTTTCGTCTACATAACTACATTTCATGTTCTCTAACTTTCAACTTTTTGTTGTTTTCGTTTTCCAGTTGACATTTTTTCCCTTTATATGCTACACAATAGTCTATTTTCTTATGTGCAGCTTGCTATTGCATGCATTGCATTTCAATTTGTCATGCTTAATTAACCAATGAAATTTAATTCACATATCTTATAATGTGTTTCTATTTCCCTTATTTGCTTGTAGAAAAAGGAATAGCAGAACTGTTGTATGCAATACAGACGGGCATAAACGATATATTTCATACATAAACAATTAAGTCGATACTTGATACAGTTCTCTTTGACCTGCTCTATCACATGTTGGTACAGGCATACTTAATTCACAAAATCTTAAACGAGTGTTGACTTTTTTTTGTGCTTAATCTCGTTTGGTAAAAATATTATGGATTTTTTAGCTCTTCCTTGCACCTCTCCATATTCATTACTCTAAAAAAGCTTGAATCCTGGTGAATGGCTTCACTCTATCTTTATAAAACTTGATATCTCTCTCACTACACAACCAATGAATGTATAGTTGGTTCATGAAATCTTACACAACTGTTGGGAATTGTTTGTGCTTTTCTCATTTTGCTAAAGTTTTTTAAAAAGCTTGTGAGTTATTTTACCTATTTCTAGACGTTTCCCATATGGGTCCATTAGACTTTGACAGCAACATTTTTTCCACAGCCAAAATTTAGACAAAATTAAACAATTTGTACAATTTTAGCAAACATTTGAACAATCAAACTTCCTTGGAAACAAATCTGCAAAAACATCTCATACTCTGACCTTGCACTCTTTGCTTCAATAACCAGATGTCTTTGCAACTTTACATATCTTTGTCTCCACTCCAATCCCAAAAAATAGTTCCTGTCGCAAACAAAATGCACTTAATGCATTCACACTTAACACAAACTTGCCCACACCAATTACTTTTCCGCATCCTCTTTGCTTCTACAAGCTTCTAAATTAGTTTTTACCTACTCATAGTTCTTCTACATTCAATTTCTAATACATCACAATCCAGTAATAACTCACCTCTATCACATTCTTTTGGCCTCCACTTGCATCACAAAACTTCCACACATTATCTTATGCATTTACCAAAGACCAAAACTCTCCCCCCGTCTATATTCTTACACATATACATGTAACACCCTTGCCATTTTCACTATCCATGCACACATCTGACGTCTGGACCCTATCCACTACACCGAGGCATAGAAAACCATTCCCACTTACAAGTGTCCATCATTTACAGATCACGAGGAATTGGAAATGCTTCAAACCACTAGCCTCAACCTAAAATCCATTAATATTTGCCTAAAGTTGATTTTTTAGGGTCTTTCTCTCATCAATGAATATTTGCATAAAATTGATTTTTCATGGCCTATTTGTCATTGATTAATATTTACCAAATTTTAATTTACAAAAAATATACTATTTGCAAAGGAAATTAACTTTTCAGCACTTTGAATAAATTTAACTCATTAATGTTTGTCAAAATTATTCACAAATTCTTTTTTCAACACTATTTCAATTTGAAATTATAAAAAAATAATTAAAATCATTTATTCATGTAAACAAAAATTTGTACATATTTACAAAAATTATGAACATGTAACATTTCTTCCTAAATACTTACTAATAATTTAATTTATATTCAAAAGAAAATTAGTATTTTTATTCAAAAGACTATTGCAAACTAACAACCACATATTTAGTATTACTTACTATATTGTCAAACAATTCATTAATTTTATTTAATATAAGTAATTTTGACAAACTAGCAAGCACATATTTAGTACTACTTACGATATTGTGAAACAATTAGTTGATTTTATTTAATATAAGTTACAAAAACTTATTTTCAAAATTATTTACTCAAACTATTGGTTTATTACATTCAATATCAATAATTAGCTTTCTACCACTAGTAAATCAATTTTCTATTTTCAAAATGCATCTAATATTTCACCATGGTGTATAAATTATTTTGCAAAATGCAATGTTCATTTCATATTTATACAAATTAGTATTACAAATTATTTAACTTATATTAAAAAAGAAAATTGATATTAATCAATATGTAAATTATTTCCCCATATTTTTTCTTTACAACAAGGGTGTCCTTGGGACCCAACCCAGCAGCCTAGTAGCAAGCTAGGATGAGACTAGCCCCCTACGAGTGAGATCCCCATATTTACTATTTGTTGAAAAATAACTTCATTTTATTTAATTTAAAAAATTAGTTTCATTCCAGGGCTTCAATAATTTAGTAATTTGAAAATGCATTTATTATTTACCCATGTAGTAAATTACTTTACGAAACATAATTCTTAGTAACTACAAATACTAATTACTATTACCTTACTGAACCAATGTACAATTACTACAAAGGTAAATATATTCATTGACAAGCAATTAATTCTTTTTACGTTAAATAACTAACTAGTTCTTTTACAAGTAATAATTTCAATTAAGCTTACTAAAAAATTATATTCATTTACAAACAAATACATCTACTATTAGTTTTTTAACAATGTTTAGTACCACACTTCCTTAATTTTATTAAACACTAAATCCAAACTCTTAAAATTTTGAATTAAGCTTACTAGAAATTACATTCATTTACAAACAATTACATATACTATTAATTTTTTAACAATATTTACTACCATATTTATTTAATTTTATTCAAAATTTAATCCAAAATATACCCTTTATATTTCGCTTCTATAATCAAATACTCTTGCATTCCATTTCAATATTTTTTGCTGCACTCAAAACAAAATTCCAAAGAGCACTTTGCTAGACAGCAGAACACCACGTGCTGCGTCACTTGTTTTAGTTTCGTTATATTTATTCTAATTTCATATCACTTAAACAATTCAAATAACACAATATTATTAAATATTTAATGTAAATTCTCATTACAAAACACCTTTTTTCTTATTGTCGATTAAAAAGTGCATACTTTGATTGTTAATCTTATTACTCTAAAGAAAGAATTAACTATAAATTTGTACTATTCCAAAACACATTTTCTTTGGGGCCCACATTTTTTCTGGTTCGGGGCGGGGAACCGACATTCTCAAGGTTCCTTTTCGGTACACATCAAATGGTATCTATATATAATGATAAATCGTGAGCAAAGGATACACTGAATAAGGAGAAATTTCCTTTTCAAAAAATTAAGAAATCTCAAGAATTTCATTTGCTCAGAATCCACATTCAACACTCCGATTGAACAGAAAGAATATAACATGTCTGCAACCGAGGTAATACAGAGGACCACTCCTCCCACCCCTGTTCAATGTCCTGGTAAAGCAGATGATGGGCCGTTCAAGAATTCGTCCCACGAACCGAGGTAATACAGAGGACCACTCCTCCCACCCCTGTTCAATGTCCTGGTAAAGCAGATGATGGGCCGTTCAAGGTACGAGTGGTGGCAAGAATTCCCATTCTTCCTAAAGAAATCAGGGCAGCCAAAGGGGAGCCCAAATCTTGCTTAACTGTAACAAAACCCAATGGAGAATCAGAAGTGGAACATGTACTTCATGTTGAGGAAAACAAAAACAATATCAAAGCTTCTTATAAATTAGATTTTTGTTATGATCAGGAAGATGAGATCGCCCAAATTTTCAGTAGAGAAGTTGAGGGCCTATTAGCAGGGTTGTTCAGAGGGTGTAATGCCACTGTATTTGCCTATGGTGCGAGCGGTAGTGGCAAAACACACATAATGCAGGGAAACAAAAAAACCCCTGGTCTTATGTCTCTAGCAATTAGCAGCCTTCTGTCAAAAGCCCAAAACTCAGAAACTAGACTAGAGATCTCCTACTATGAAGTTTATATGGACAAGTGCTATGATCTCTTGGGGCCCAAGACCAAATCACAGGTACCCATTTCATTGTTTGAAGACTGTGAGGGTCAAGTCCAACTCTTGGGTCTTCACAAACTTGAGGTTTCTTCTCTGCAGGAATTTGAGCAGATTCTGAGTTATGGGTGTCTGGGTAGGAAGATGGGTCACACAGCCTTAAATCATGTGTCCAGTCGCAGCCATGGGGTGCTTGTCATTTGGGTAACTTGTGGAAATGTTGTTGGAAAGCTTAATCTTATTGATCTTGCAGGCAATGAGGACAACAGAAGAAGTAAAAGTGAGGGAATCAGTCTCAAGGAAAGCTCCACAATTAACCAGTCACTCTTTGCCCTGTCAAATGTAATCCATGCTTTGAATGCCAATGAGAAGAGAGTGCCATACAGAGACAGCAAGTTAACTCGAATATTGCAGGACTCACTGGGAGGAACAAGCCGTACTTTGATGATTGCATGCTTGAATCCAGCTTCCTTCTCTGAAGCTTTGCATACACTCAGTCTTGCTGCCCGCTCTACCCAAATAGTAAAGCATGCTGTCAAAGCCAAGGTAGACTGCAAGCTGATTAAACCCAAACAGAGTTTAAATGCAAGAGTAAAATCATGTATGGAGGTTCAAAGGCACAAAAGTGATGGTAAGGACAAAGTGATTCATCCCATTTCAGTTTTCAACACTCCTCATCCAATGCCCAAAGGTGGAAGAGATTATGTTTGGGAAACATTTGTAGCAGTTTACAATGTGCACCATCTTTATAATATGATGTTCAAGAATAGTGTTGAAGAGGGCCTAGAAATTTGCAGCAGAGAAGATTTTGTGTAAAGTGGACTTCTTTTTTATATTGATCAAAGTTGCAAAAATTACAATGAGAAAATAATGCAGTCTGAAAGGAGGACTGTCAAAGGAATGAACAAAACAGCACTAGATACAGTAAGAGAACAATTCACAAGATATCCGGTAAACCATCTCAGCAAGCTAAAGTAATAACAAAGAAGACTAAAGCAACCAGCATTACAATTAACACATGACATGAAGTGTCAAAGTCTCTAATATACTTAAACTTGAAAAAGTATTGCAGCTGTCTGGCACAACTGATTTCCCTTCCTAACGCTATAGAAATTGATATTTGATCCCTTCCAACATCTTGTTTATGCCCCTTCCTTAATTGAGAACATAGAAAGTGGACTTCAAGAGCTCTTATTTATCTTTAGAGATAGTTTTTGGTAAGAACATATGTTTTTTTAATCTTCTCTTGGATTTATTGATTTTGAATGGTTATTTTAAAAATTAAATTTTAAGTGTCAATTTTGATAAATAAAAATAAGATAAATATTTTCGCTTTTTAATATGAATGAGTTGTAAAATTAGTATTAACAAATTAAGTTATTTGTGAGGATACGAGGAATAACTATGTTGTATTTGTTTGGTTTTGCATGTAACTTATATTCACCACCCTTCAAATTAATTGTTTGGAGTAGGAACTAGTATAGCCTCTTTCTTGTAGGCCTTTTTGTTTTTCTTGCCTTTGGGTGAGTGTATAATATTTAAATGGCTTGAAACTCCAAAGCATTCTAGGGATTTTGTTTTGAAAGTATTTCAAAAGGTCTATTGTTTGAATCTCCAAATAATAAGGAATATGTTGTTTGAATCCCTAACTAATATTGTGTTTTCCTATTCTGAAATTTGATAATATTTGCTTAAATGTTTTACTTTAATTGGTTATATTTTTAGGAGGATTCCCTCTAAAAAATACTTAAATGTTACCTCAAAGAGGCTTGGGTTCCTCATGAGGTTTGTCTTGATGTTGTTAAAACCACATCAAGGGATTTTTCTTTTTAGAATTGTGGGGCCTAGTTACAAAAGAGCCATCCTTTAACATGACGCTTGGTACATATGGAACTCATTATTATTTTTTACACCTTGGACCCAACACTTTGTTGTCTTTAAGAAGAGAGTCTCATGGGTCTTTGTGTGGGTTGAGTCCCCTAGTTTTTTTGTCTTGTTAAGAAAATTATTGCATTGTGGCCTCTTTAAGCTTGGTCATTTTTCTAGCTAGACAATTTTCTCTACTTGCCCACAAACTGGTATTTGCATTGAGATTGATCCTTCAAATAATTTGAAGGATTTAATTGGCATTTAAGCTGGTCAAATGTGACATACCCAAAAGGTGATATACCTTAATTTCCCGAATAATTGTTACATATGCCAATCCTTTGAATATAAGGCTAATGATTATCTCCTTGTTATCTCTAGAGCCAAACCTAGATGAAAGAAATTAGGGGACACTCCCCTCCCCAAAAATATGAGGGTTGGTTAACAATTTAGAGTTACAAAACTAATAGAAATACATGGAAAAAAAACCCAATCTATAAATATTAGGATGTTTTTAAAACCAGTAACTAGTATAGTCTCAAAGCTCTAATAAAAGGGAAAAATTATATATCCTTCTTAGGAAGAGTCTTCTAAGGAGGACAATAAGCCTAAGTCCATTCATACTCCACTTCTAGCTAGTATCTTATCCTCTTATATTGAGAAGCTAGTGTATTCTCCTCCTCCTCTTTAGACTATTTATCAATATTCGTGTAGTTTAGCCATAGGTCTTGAGGATGGAGAATATGTGTCCAATTAATGGAAAAATTTTACACTAACTATTTAACTAGGAAGTTTCAACCCATCCTTTGATGATGAATTTTTACAAAACAACAATTTAGCTCTAGATGAGGTTAATAGTGATAACATGGTTTTTGAATGAATTTTCTCTCATGAAATGTTTGAGATTAGATGGAACTCACCAAAAAAAATGTGTAGAATGTTTGATAAATATTTTAAAAACTAGATAATCTTTGTTTGTAAGAGGTTGAAATTTTGAACTTTTTACTTTTTTCTAGTTGTTGTGTGATATGGCTACACAACCATTTTTTGTGAAATAACAAGGTTGGTTGTAGTGGAGTTTTCAAATTTCTCTCTCCTAAGTGGAAAATACACTTAGTAAATCCTAGATGTGACCCCATCAACTAAGTATTATGTGCTCTCTTAAATGTTGATAACAATTCTTTTGGGACAATTATTGTTTAAGCTTTTAATGATGTTGTTGAATGATCTATTCTTTGATGGTGTATTGTTGATTCATTACCTTTAACTTTGTGGATCATGTGTGGAGATTTTAACATGGTTGATGATGTGTCTAACAAGTGTGGTAACCTACCTATGCATTAGGCATCTAGTAAAAGAGATATTGGTTTGTAATGGCCAATAAATTAATCCTTTTTTATTCTAACATTGGGCATGTACAAAATATGGGTGACCAAAAAGTAGTCACAACCACTTTTTGGTCCATTCAAGACATTATATCTATCATAAAAAAACAAAAAAATAGAGGTTGAGTTCATTTGAGCCCAATAACCTATCTCTATAATAGCCAAATGTGAGTGAGGAATAGCACAAACACATTTTTTAGTCAATCAAGCCAACAACACAATGCCACCATGACATTTGTGAGGTTGAGGAGGTAAGCTTTTTTGGTTTTTAACTATATAAATTGAATGGAATATCAATTTTGCAATGTTTTGATTCAATGATTTTTAATTTTTAGGTATTGAAAATCCTTCAAACCTTAGTGAAGGTCATGGACAACCAAACTCTCAAAAAACTCCGTAAATTCCTCGTTATCCTCCTCAAACACAAGAAAACATAATAGGTGAAATTGAAAACAATAGAAGGGAACTCCAAGCATTGATCAGTAGGTTGAAAAATACAAATACAACTAGTTCCCATCAGAAAATCCTTGCCACCTCATTGGAATCTATCAGCTCTCGTATATATTCCATGAGTGGCCAAATTAACATGTGATCTAAAAAGAGGGAGAAAGCATGATAATTTTATTCCATAAAAATTTCAAACCAATAAGTGAAAGAGAAGAAAATATTGAAATCTAATTTGTGTGCATTGTTCATTGATCGATAAACCAATGCACCCACGCACACAAGCCGCAAGAGGTTCTATATCCATTGGTGCCAACACCGAGAATAAGGAATTTTTTTGGGAGAGGTGGTGGATAGAATTTGGCCATCCTTTATGCAACAACAATGAGGTCCCATAGTATTTTTTGAGGAAACTCTATTGTGAGTGTGCCCTTAATGAGATCCCAAATAGTATTGATATGTGTGACTTCTAGGGTAGAGGCAAAGGCTTTGCATAGGATAGATAGGGGGCATGCCATTATTAGGACCGAACATGAAGACCCCTTACTAGGAAATACATTCATCACATCATGGTCCCTTTTGTTGTGAAGGAAAGTGTTGAGGTGAAGACTCTATAGTCCATCAACACTGTCACACAAACCTTTTTACAACACATGTATTTTACATAAGGTGATGAATTCAAGGATTCTAAGTCTTGATGATCACCTTACCTTTGTCAAAACTATGGGTTTGTATGCGATTATGGGTTTGAATATGTTCAAGATGCATGGGGCTAAGAGCATAAAACATCCATATTTGACTATATGGTGTTCACACATGAGTTATTAGATAGGACATTTGGTTTTGATGGACATGTAATTTTGAATAAGGTTAAATAAAATTTACTATATTTCCTTTTGAAATCTAAGATTAACTATATTCCTTTATGATGATTGAAAATTATTGTAAATTATCTCTAATAAAATTTTAGGGTCAAAATGTTTAGGGCCTACTTTTGTTGGCCCTACACCTCTTGATTATGTGGCCATGTTTAGTCCACATGTGTAATTAGTAAAAAAATATTAAATATAGTAAATGTAAATATGTTTTTCTTATATGAATGATAATATTAAAATTCACATTTGATTATGAATATGTGGATGTTGGACCTTCAACATCAAGAATTTTCAGTGGGGGTGCTCATACAAGTTTCATTGAGGTAAGGTTTTTACTATTTTTAATCATTGTTTGTAAATAATGTTAGGTATATTTTGGTAGAATAATGTTTTTTCTATTTTTAGTTGATGGCATCAATTCAAACTCCTAATATTCATGGCAAAATGGAGGTGGGAATTATTGTGTAAATTTTGTCTTCAATGCCTTTGATGGAGATATGAGTCAAGTTGGTAAATTTCATATTCTATTTCTTGTTTTATCCCATGTATATTAGAGTAAATTTGAATAATATTCATTTGTAATTTCTAATTTGTTTCTTGATTCTTTTCATAAGGGTCAAAACTCTAGTTTGTGCACCTTTCCCTCAAAAAGATGAAGAGAGGCAACAAATGATTGAGGTTGATTATCAGCTAGTGATAAGTGATTATTCACTTATATGCATTGTATATTTTATTTTCCTATATTAATGTGTATATGTTTTTATTGTATTAAGTGGACATTCAAAACAATAGAGAGGAGGTCAAGTTAGTAAATTTGAAAGCAACACACATCACTTACTTCTCCATCCACTCAATAGATAAGAGTTGTTGACTCTTCCATCCCAATCTAGAGGATTAATTATATTATGACTTTTTTATATGCCTATTGATGCCAAAAGTTGGCAAGGTAACAACCCTTTTATGGGAAACTCAGTTTATGGGAGACCTATTACACTAAACTGAGTGACCTCTGAATTTTAAAGAAGTCGACTTCTTCTATAATTGGGGTTTGGAAATGGAAAAGGAAACGTATATAAAAATAAAAGTCTAACCTAAGGCGATGCGCCAAAACGTAGATAATAGGCACGATAAATCATAGATCTAGGGGCTCGATCAACAATTTGCAATGTCCCAGAAAAGCAAAAACTAAAAATTAAAGTATAAACAATTCATTCATTCACATAAAATAACTTTGCACACATATTTAATGACAAGAAGAGTCACATGACATGATCTAGGCCATCAAACTTGCATTCAATTTATAGAAGTTCTGCAAATGAATCATCCAAACAATAGAAGCACTGTCTAAAGTTAATTAAATATCATAAGAAGAACAGAAAGGACAAATGATTGGCATAGTCTGCGAGTCTTTTTGCAATAATTAAAACAACAATAACAAAGGCCTGGTGTCTTTTTTTAAATCTATGCTCTTTCTGCAAAATCTTGGAACCCTTCCTCTGAAACAAAGAGGATTATATATAGTCGAATGCTCCCACCGCCTTGGCGATAAGTAACAAAAAATATTTGAGAATCCTTAGCAATCATGCAGAATCAAAGATTCCTCCCAGCCATTACAACCAAAAATATTCCAACCAAAGCATCAAGTCACTCCAAGCTTAGGTGCATCCTCTGCAAATGATGGCAGTGGTCCCGGCAAGGTTGTGTAGACAAGTTTCGTTACCCTACTAAAGTAGTTATGACACGTGGTAGGATGTCACAGTCCTTAACTCACTCCATTCATCGTTTAAAAGAAACACCTGCTGAATAGACACGTGGAGACATTGTGTGGCCTGTGCTCATCTTTTTCCTTCGATATTGAAAACTTGTGCCAAGGAGACACGTGTAACCTGCCTCATCCATGGTACTAACTGTGGGGCCTCCTAAAATATGTGAAGATGAAGTCACGTGGCGTGCAAACGGTGCTTGACTCAAAAGCGAAAGAAACTGACTTTGATTCCAATGGCATAAAAAGAATGGGGCATAGCGGTCGTGAGGCCATTTGGAAGCGAAGGCGATCGCCGAGGAGGCATAAATGGGCGCCACATGTAGCAGCATGCCGACATTATCTAGGTTAGGATGAATTTTAATGCAGTAATGTGAATAACACTTCAACAAAATAAAACCCAAAGGGAGCTCGATGAATATTTATTCACAGCTTTTGGTGACTATCAAGGGTGTTTCGCTTGAGGAACAGATAATCCAAAATTTCTCTAGCTAGAGACCAAAGTCTTACCCATTGGGTGATGGCTTAGCGGAAGCTTTAGAGGGGCATCTGGCGTGTATTCGACCTTGAATGGCTACTCGATATGGACCCTCACTTTTACTGATTGTGGATCAAGCATTCTTTATAAGGCGCTGTAATAGACCGGCCCAGGACTTCGCGCCAAGGAAGAAATTGCGCGTAAGCTTTGGATGATAAATCACGTCTCGCTACTTTCATGGGAGGTTGGCCTTTTAATTTTGTAAAGCGGACGTGTCACAGCGCTTTTCTTGTTGTTGCGAAGCTACCTCGGCCAATAGTCGCGGATCCATCCTCAAGAAATGGGGAAGGCAGGCCCATCGCAATCACCTAGGAGAAGCTTTCTCGCACATTATCTAGAGTCGCGCCCAAACTGGCCGCACATTCCTTGGCTCGTTTTATGGTTGAGTGGCAATGGATGAACTTGTTCGTCATCTTGGCAACAACCTTCCAATCGTTGATTCCTGCTCCAGCTAGGTCTTCATTAGAGATTGTGTACAATTTGGTTAGCAGCCCCTGTGCCTCAAGGACCTTTTCCATGATGAACTGTGGGAAATCCCCCATAGTTTTATGAACCTCTTGGCTCAAACTTGTCACCTGAGACATGTACCAAAGTATTGGTTGTAATGTCTTGAGCAATAATACTTTACCTTCCCCTAGTATGAAGCATACAGCTGATGTGTCGTTGGGATCAAATTTGGATGGGCAATAGGAGCCTAGGGAGCATTCTCTAAAAGAGAAATATCTACATCCCTTGTGTTGACATCCTGCATTAGCTATGTGATCCTCTTGTTAGCAGATGTCAATTGTTCCTAAACATGAGCTAACTCTTTAGACCAGCTCTCCTTCACCTGGCTATGGTTCACCAATTCTATGTCAAGGGAAGACTTTGCCTCCCAAATCTCCTCTTCTATTTGGGCCTTGTGACCCTCAAATTTGGCATCCTTCTCTTGTAGCTTTTTCTCATATTGAGTTTGCTGTTGATCTAGTACCTCATCTTTTTGCACCATCCCCTGCTCATATTCAACGTGCCGCCGTTCAAGCTCCTCATTCATTAGCTGTAGATTCTACCCCGCCACAGTCAATTAGCTCTGGTATTCCTAGTTCTTAGCACACAACTCATTAATTAAAGTGGGGTCGATGGATTAAACCTTTGCAAGTTCCTCCTGAAGTCTATTCCTCTCTTCCTCTTCTATTAGCGCTCTCTCTGTCAAGCGCACAACATCCACTCCTAGGGATTTTTCCCTTTTTTCCAAGAAACTGGCTCTTTCCTTCAAAGATTTTAGCTAGTCATCCATTTTCCTCAGTTGGCAGCAATTTTAATGAAATTAGAGGTGACCACTCATTGTGTTTCCTCCATGAGCTCAACTTTATCTTGTGGATGAGCTGCCTTTATGTCAAGCCCCATGACATACATATCATAATCTTCTGAATGCATCTCCCCTTGTTGCTTTGCCACAGTCGGGTACATGGTTGCAAATTTCAATGTTTGTTGAGTCTCATCATAGACAGTGTGCATCTCCAATTCCATCAGCTTACTATCATCCTTGGATTTTCATTTTCGCATTCTACTGGTGCGCACCTCCTTTGTAACATCATTCTATGAAATAAAATGGGTTGGCGACGGAACTAGCCCGCCAACGAAAGGAGCACCGGGAGGTAGGGCATATGGATAGGTTGGTTTAATAGGCGCGAGCAATTTCTTCTTCTAGAGAGTGACAGAACGTGGGGAGAAATGAGGCACATTCCAAAGCTCGGTTTGTGAACCAGTAGAAGGGCTTATCATTTTCCAAGGTTCCTTTGGTGAATCGGCAGGAGGACTCATGGATTGCAGTGGTGAGGGAGTAGTCATTATAGAGTCTGCTTGTTGTGAGAAAAATGGAGGATCTACAACAATAGTAGCAATATGGGCACCAACGGCAGGTAAGCCTTCAGAAAGTGAGGAAAAAAAGGACTGAGTGGCAGTAGCTGGTGTAAGGGCTCGCAAAGGAGTAAAGGAAAATGGATTCACCCATGCAAACAGGGAGAAACCTCTCGCAATCATTGTATAAAAAGTGGGAAAAGAAGGGCCAATACTCATAGTGGGGGGTGTCACAGAGATAGTGGAGGATACCAAAGACTAAGAGGCAAGAAAAGTAGGAGTGAATGTTAACTATTGACTGGTCATCAGTGACTCTTGGCTCGTTGTTGGTTCCCTATCTTTTTTGGGCTCCTGGCTGGTTGTGAGCACTTGGCTTGCAACAGGTTCTTCTGAACCTTCTCCAACAATAGTTTATGTGCGTTGTCGCTTTGTGGGAGGGGTTTCTCCAACCACAACAGTCTCTACCAGTTGTTGTTGTAACACTCTTGTTGATTTAGCAGCCCAAGTGAGTGACTATGAGGCCCTCAAAACATTGAATCGCACATTTGAAGCTGCGTAGGAGGGCCGCCCCGTGGAGCTTTTCTCTTGCTAAGCAGAGGACGTTGGGGTCCCCGCTTCTTCTTCTCCTTGTTTTTCAGATTCATCTTTTGAGATGTCGCTCCCTCCAACGCTTGAGTCAAAGGTTGCATGTCCATCATCCCACCATTTTTCAAATTCTTCATTGGCTTTCAAGCTTCCATAAGGGGCTTCAAGTTGTTTTGTTTCCTGGCGATATACCCAGAAGGCTCTCATTTTTTCTAGAGTCTATTCCTCTATATGATTTAACTTGTTGTACATGGTTCTCCCCATCTTGACATTCTTATTAGCCTCCGCCACAACGAAGTAGAACTTATGCCATGGCTCCCTATTATCCTCTATGGAAATATGCAACAACTCAACCAAATATTCATCCTTATCCTCCTACGGGTTGTGCCTCTTTTCCCAGTAGGGTCAAGGAGTGTGAGTAACCCTCATGTGTGCATGTGGCAGATCATTGAAAGGATTATACTGCCATTCATCACATATCAAAACCAACCCTAAATGAGCTAGTTTATCTTGCAATAACGGGTGTGCTTGCCTCTTTACCAGGGTCACCGTTTTGAAACTTATGGGTAACTGGAAGAATCCCTTCTTCTTGGGAGGTCCTCTACAAAAATTTTAATCGATAATGCATGTGTATCGATACATTTCAAGAGCCATCACTCTATTTGTGATGTAGGTTGGGAGTTGGAATGGTTGGTCATTGAAACCCTGCATCCAAATGATTGTGAAATCCGCGTCGAAGAACCAGTCACATGCAGGAGTAAAGACTTGCACATATCCTATTTGATCCATGTTGAGTCAGACCATGCCATCTTCTCCTTGCAAATCTTAAAAAATCAGAGTTAGAAATAAATCTGAAAATGCATAGTAGTCAAATGTTGTGGAGAGGAGAGGTGTTCATGTAGATACCGGCTTTCTTCTACCCTTTTCATCAAAAATAGACAAACCCACATACTTACTTAATAAATTAGGGTTCTGATGCAAAAACATATGGGAAAGAAAAGAGAGGAACCTGAACTTTCGTTCCTCCAGGTAATTCTCTATTTTCCCTATCATTTCTTCTACGAGGAAGTCTGTGAAATCATACCAGAAGAAATTATGTTGCTTGCGAAATTGGAAACCCATCCCTAATTGAAAAGCGTGCACCTCCTAGTTTGTGTCCAGGCCACAAATAAATGCTACCATTGAAAAGGCCTCCTTTAAGTCATTCTCAAACGAACCATGCGGCACTAGGATACTTGGCAGGTTTTGGCTCATTACTCCCTGCTTGTATGTTTCCTTAATTAAAAACTGAGGACCCTTCCTCATTTCCCTCCATGTGTTTTCTCCTTTCTCAGGAGTGAATGCCTCAATTTTCTCACTTCTGGTGGTCGGGTCGGGGATACATAGCATATGCCAGATAGCCTACGGGCCGATATTAACCGTTAAAGTTCGGCCCTCAATGTTGTGGGTGCTTGGGTTGTAACGTTGAATGGCCGCATCAACCAACTCTAGGCAATAGTGCACTAATGGGACCATGTACTACAGGAGCCCACTAAGCCATATCCTTTTTGCTTTTGATATATGTTTCTTGGATGCCTTCATCCTTTTATAGGCCCCTTCTCTCAAAGACTTGGGGTTTTTTGCAAGGTGTGGGTCATGAATATTATCCCAATCCTCCTAGACTTGAACCTAGTTTTTGTAATTTTGAACCTGGTTTCTGTAACTTTTGGGCTTCTTTGGTTCTAGCGTGTTCACCCATTTAGGCTTGTCTCATATACCAGGTGTAGCATATTATTTTTTTTCATATACGTTAACAACATGTGATGCTCGTATGGCCCTAAGCAAATATTGTGTTGCCTCCCCTTGTATCTCTTGTTGTGAACTCTCTGCCATTGTCTCTTTCGATGAAAGATTTTGCTAGCCCTAAATTCTCTACAACTTTTTCCTCAGCTCTAGATATGATAAAAACCTACCCTCACTCGGCTTAGCATATTTGAAAGGACTGTTAGGCGTTTAAAATTTTGCATGCGATACTTAACTATCTTTTCTCAAGGTGGTAGATGAAAATGGTTTTTTGCATTTAATTCAGCATGTACTATCCACCCTTTGGCTCGTGCGAAAATGAATTACTTGCCATTTTGAAGTGACAAGAATTCATAATTGCATTTGGCAATCGTGTGATACGGTGTGATTTCCTTGGAACTTGGGCTGGCGATTTTCTCTTAGCTTAGTATTCGTATGTGTTGACAATTAATATCCCAAATGGAATTATTAAGCCAAAGCAAACGATCGGCGCTTGAAAAGATATGAATCTTGCCTTGGGTTTTGGGAAATGCTTGAGAAGTGACACAACAGCTTCTGGACCGTGCAGCTCATCGTTGATGAACGCCACCATCTTAAGATAATTAATTATCTCTCATTAACTTTGCACACATGAACCATACTTAGCAAGCGCAACTGGTCAGGAAATTCGAGCAAGCTTAGGCACAATTCTCAAGTTAGCACTTGATTATCATCACATTTTTGGAAAGCCCCTTACCACACCTTTCCTCGCTTTTTCTATAAATAGGCATCTAAGTGGTAACAAAATCACAATTAGAATTTGAGCAAGCTTTTGTAATAGGTTATTGACTTAGTGTTTGGCTTTGGTAATTGGCAAAGTATCTTCATAGGCTAGGCTTTAGGCAGCTTTCAGGAGTAGTTAGCAAATAATTGCAATGTGTCATTACCATGAACACCCCCATTAGGCTAGTTTTGCACAAGTCATAGATGACCTTTCTTGGTGAGATTTCCATCAGATGTCTGAAAAGACTGACAAAGAACAAACACTCCTTGGCTCTAATAGCCATGAAGGGGGCTCTAGGTTGGGACTGTCTGGATTATGAGGACAAGTATCAAGTTAATACTGACATCTACTCGCACTTTGTCGTGTCCATGTTGGATATCGGCATCCCCAGGCCATTGGTGTTGAAGTTGGTCAAAGAAATTTTCCCCAAGAAGTATTTGAATGGTCTTGGTGAGGTTTTCAGTAACGCTGCATACAAGGTAGGCCTACCCACAACAAGCGACCTTAGGCGCTACATTGAAGAAGAAGCATTCATCCTTTGACTTTCGTTCCTGAGTGGATTTTTCCTTTAGTCACAAAATGAACACCGAAAAAGAGTCACCCGCGCATTCCATTTCCTCTTTTGCATCTATAACATGGTGGAATTCTATGACATTAAATGGTATATAGACTTCAAGAACCCGATGTTCCCTCCGTTGCTGGTCGTTGTTCCTGTTGATGTTGCTACTGTTGTTGGTGGTGCGCCTACTGATGAAGACATGGTGGATGCTACAATTGATGTGTCTATTGTTGTTGCACATGTTGTTCGTTGAAAATACCTCTTTCCCCATTTTCTTCTCTTAAGGATACAATACCCATCTCCTAATTTTTGTACATATGCCTGAAAAAGGCCTACGCATAGCATATACAAAAAGGAAGCAACATATAGTTATATAATTTTTGAATTATGGCCCTTAAGCCCATTTTCCATGTAAATATAAAAGCATATATATAATGAAATATAGCTTTATAAAATCCTTGGCTCCTTTTACTCCTGGTATTCTACAATATGAGTTTTTGTTCTTTTCAGCATATGTATTTGATTTCTACTTGCATGCAGGTATTATTTTCTCCATTCACCTTGCTATGAATTGTTTTGTCCTGCTCTCTGCAATGATGGGTCATTCCTTTGTCCCGAAACATGAATTATTTAAAAGACCGACCAACAAAACAAAAAGGAAAGAAAAAAGAAAAAACACTATTAACATATTTACACCAGTAAAACCGTACAACTTAATGGAACAATTTAAGATGAATCCCATTGACAGCAATTCCTAATGCCTCCTATTCCATATTTTCCAATTCAAAGGCATTATGCTCTTTGCACTTAATTATTTTGAAGGGGCCTTCCCAAAGGCTATCAAATTCCCCATGCTAACCTAGCTTTGTAGCCCTTTCATTGAATTTCAGCACTAAGTCTCCACACTTTAGGCCTTGGTTGGACGCCCTTTCGTCAAACCATCACTTAACAAACTATTGGTGGTTAGTCATGGTTATTAGGGACTTCTCCCTTTTTTCTTGTACTTCCAATAATTCAGCTAGTTGAACCTCCATGGCACCATTTTGCTCTATCTCGAGGGATTTCAGCAATTGGATCGCTGGAATCTCCATGGATATAAGCAACAGTGCCTCTTTTCCATACACCAGCTCATAAGGCGAAATATTAAGGACTTGCTTAGGAGTTATGCGGTCTGGCCAGAGTGCCACTCAGAGGTTTTTATGCAATTCTTTCTCATGTTCTGAACCAATCCTTTTGAGGAGTCATACAAGGTTCTTATTTGTCGACTCAGCTAGGCCATTCCCCTATGGGTAATAATTTGACGATGTCTTAAGGAATATGCCATTTGTTAGTGCGAAGTGACATACCTTTGCGCCTAGAAAAGCTCTGGCGTTGTCAGAAATGATAGTTTTTAGAGGGTCGAACCTTGTCACCAATCCTTCGAGGAAATCGACTATCTCTTCCTTTGTTGCATTTTTCAGCGGTGCAGATTTTTTCCACCTTGTGAGTAATCTGTAGCCATTAGGATCCACCTGTGTTTGGCGCTAGAAGCGGGATTGATCATTCCAATGAAATCTAGACCCCATTGTGCGAATGGCTCGTCTGCCACTATAGGTTTGAGAGGTATCATGGAATTCTTTCTTCTCCCTGTACAAAACCGGCATTCCTTGCAAGCTTTCACCAAGGAGTGCGAGTCATTGAAAAGTGTCAACCAAAAGTAACCTGTGCACATGATCTTGAGGGTGGTGGTCTTAGCGGAGAAGTGTCTGCCACACTATTGTTGTGGAAAGTGTCAAGGATTCTCTTTGCTTGCCTTGTGGTAGCACATTGCAGGAGGATACCATTGAAATTCCTTTTGAAAAGGACCCCTTCAACTAGTGCATATCTGCAATTCTGCAGTCAATAGTATCTCCTTTTTTGGGGGGAAAGACCTGGTGGATACTGTTGTCACCTAGAATTGCACCCTGTGCAAATTTTACAAGAAACTGAGCATTCTAGAGCAACATGGGATCACTCCAAGGCTGTGGGTCACCTATGGTTGAAGTGAACCTTCGGAGAAGGCCGGCTTCCTTTGGGTATCACCTAAACTATTGATTCTTCGAAAGGAAAAGAGGAAGAGATGCATAAAATGGAAAAAACTAAACCTATGGTGATACACCATATTAATGAGAAATCATGAAATGAACACAGGAAGAACATACATTGGAAAGCAAGGATGGTGTTTTTCACTTACTTGACATAACCCCTTCTAAACTCATATAGTATTCTCAACAGGCTTTCTCTACATGCATATCTCAGGAAGGAAAAATGATTCTCACAGCCTTAGGTATGAATATAGATTTTTAGAAAAACACAGTTAAGAACTTGTATAGTTTAAAATACAGAAATGAAAGTAGTACAAACATTTAACAGTAGCTTCCAGGTAAACTCTGTGTTATATTCCAGGTTCCAGTTGAGTTATAAAACATACATTAATCGAGAAAGGATTGATAAAAATAATCACTAACTCCTTTTGAATGCATAATTCGAACTATTTACAAAAAGGGAAAAAATGCCTTATATACAGACTATACGTCAGCCCCTTAGGGCTTACAAAAAAAATATCCTGATTCGGGATAGGATTTTCCCCTAGATCTTTTGCCGAGTTAATGTTGGAGCCTGCGTGTCCTTGTTGTTGGTGTCGGTGTGAAGAACCGCTCTTGGAGAAGCCTTCTCCTGATCTTTTGTAGCATTAATTCTTCTGATTCATCGTGTCCAGCTACCAAGTCCCTTGTTGAAGAGCTGCATTGAATGTCCCCCGAGCTCAGAACAGATATATATTGTATTCATTTTGCATTCATCCTGAGTTGGCATTCCACGTTCTGATCAGACTACCACGATTCGCCTTAGATCCCTCTGGTTAGTCAAGCACCCTCCACGCGAGCCATGCAGCTGGTCAAAAATCCCTTTGAATGGAACCACGATTCACCTTAGATCCCTCTGGTTAGTCAAGCACCCTCCACGCGAGCCATGCAGCTGGTCAAAAATCCCTTTGAATGGAAAAGCATCTCGGCAAGACACTAAAAGTGTCTCGCCAATGCGATCATGGCCCTCTGAAGCTATTGGCACAGCACATGACGGTTGGTGAGACATTACGTGGGCTTTAGAATTCATATCGATTATCACTGAGGCCATCGACAAGACATATTTCTATCGCTAAAACATTATGGCAAAAAACCCCACTTTTTAGCGAAGGCACCCTATTTCGGCAGGATAACAATGCATTCGGCAAGAATTTCGGCGATGTTGGATCCCCCTCTCCTAGCGTCTCTATCATATCATCATCTCCCATTGTCGCCGAGACTCTATAGCGAAGTCTCCCTGTTTTACTGAAGCTCACTTTGAGTTCGAAGAAAGCTTGCTTGGTTGGCAAGATATTCTGTCGACCCACCCTTGCTCCATTTGAGCTTTCTTTTCCTTCGCTGAGACTCTCGTCGGTCAGGAAGAGTTCTTCCCGAACTTCTTGTGCTATGTCGAAGACTCCAATGAAAAATTGTCGGCGTAACCCCTGTCAGTCGCCAAGACACTATTGCAAAAGCCTCAAGTCTTTGCAAGGCCTTTCCTTTGTCCTCGGTGGCTCCTTCATTTTTTGACAAGACATACGCCGAAGGAAAATCCTTTCCGAAACCCGTGCCTGTCGCCAAGACACATTATCTTCGCTAAGACCTCTTGTAGACCCCTTTTGTCTACCCGAAGAGCTCCTGTTGTGCTTTCGGCAAGAGTCCTGCCGAATTGCTTTTGTCTTTGTGAGGGTCCATCCCTCCTTTCAGCGAGACTTTCGCCTTCACTAAGACCTCCAGGCAAACTTCATTTACCTTTGCCAAAAATTCTATCTGTCACCCAGAATCTTACCGAAGATATCACATCATTGGCAAGACAATGATTGGTCATTAAGACCTCCCGTCGAGCCCGAAATGTTATGCCAAAACGTTTATGTTCGGTGAGACTCACGCCGATGCCACCTCATTTGATCTCTTCAGTATGACACCTATCCTTTAGCAAGACATCTTGCCGAAGGTGATATCCTTTGCCGACGCTGCCCTTGTTTCATTTTGGAGGCTCCTTTATTCGGTGAGACTCCTGCTGAATCTTTTCGCCCTTCACCGAGTTCTGCTTCATTTTGGGGAGACATCTCCACCTCGGTATGACATTCTGGCGAAGCTATCTCCTTATGCCAGAAAGAACCCGTGTGAAGTCCGTAAGACCTCGACCTTCGCTGGGACTTCTCACTGAGCGCTGTAGGTCTCCCCGAAGCCCTTAGTCACCGAGAGTCTCGCCGAAAGCGATTAATGGCCTATCGTCCAAGGAAAGTCTACGCGGTAAGAGGTCATACTGAATCCTCTTTGCTATGGCGATAGGCTCTGTAGGCTCATTTGATATAACTGAAACTAGGTCTCAGCGACCTGCACGAGATGGAAGGAATCAAGCAGTCAGTCGGCCAGATAGTAGAAGGGTCCTGCCGACTTTCTCCTTGGATGATTTTCATGTCAAATCCTTCTAGGGTAGCTTCTCCCACTGGGTTCCCCACGACCTGGCAACAGATGTAGAGTCTTTTCCCTTGTGTGAATGTCCCACCTGCCTCTGAAGATCTAACATTTGATCATCTTGCCTGATTTAACTGTAGGTGAAATAGAGGCAACAATTCTGGCGACCTTTGTAGGATGTTTTCCTGCTAAACATGAGAACCAGTAGCTACAACTTGTCCATTGGGCATGGAGTCGTTAGAAAACTCAGAGAACACATAAAATGTCAGTCAGCACATGGTTGCAATATGCATGGGACTCATAGGACACAACAGGTTGTCAAAAACAAAATAGGGGAAAACGGCGGAGAAAAAATACCGTATTAAAACAGCATTTAAAAGATGGAACAAAAAAAGAGAACAAACGAACCATAGTGCAAAGCACTTATTGAAAACATAAAACCTAACTAGATATGTACAAGAAAGGCACTTATCAGGTGCAAAAGCAGGGTTTAAGGTGTATCCCATTGATTGGGATAGGAAGCGAATCTCCTTCTATTGTAGCCAGTTGATAAGCATTGTGCTCTTTATAGCCTGTGATAACAAACGGACCAGTCCACATGTTGTCGAACTTGGTGTGATGGCCTAGTTTTCTCTTAAGAACGTCCCACCTGAGCACAAGGTCTCCCTCCTTAAAATATTTTGTTGTAGCCCTTTTGTCGAATGTATTTTTTGTCTGGAGCTGATGATCCTCCAAAGTTTTCATTGCTCTGTCTCTTGATTCTTTGAGCTCCATGAGTTCTGCATACCTTACAGACATTGGTTCATGTCCCTCAAGCATCTCTAGCTGGTGAACAATGTCTAGAGCTAGTAGCTCCATAGATAGGGGCAATCTTGACTCTTTTCCATAGACCAACATGTATGGCGAGTTACCAACAGACCTCTTAGGGGTCACTCTATCTGCCCAAAGTTCATTCATTAGACTGACGTGCCAAGTCTTTTGGTTATCCTCTGTGGTTCTTTTGATGATCCTGATGAGGTTCTTGTTCGTGCTTTCAGCTCAACCATTACCTCGAGGGTAATAATTTGAGGAGGTGTTCAAATGAATGTCATGCTTGACAGCCCAATCGGTTAGTTTTAATCCCACAAATGCAAGGGCATTATCAGAGATGATGGAGTCAGGCATTCCAAACCTAGTGACTATGTCTGCATAGAAGCTCAAGACTGAAGACTCTTTTGCTTCTTTCAATGCAACCGCTTTTATCCACCTTGTAAAATAATCAGTGGCTGTGAGCACCCACTTGTGACTAGTAGTGGAAGGTGGATTTATTGGTCCAATGAAATCAATGCCCCATCTCATAAAGGGTTGCTCCACTTGAATTGGGTGTAGGGGCATAGCAGGCAGTTTCTCTTTTCCTGAAAATAGAGCACATTTGATGCACTTTCTTGACCAAGAATGTGCATCCTTGAACAAGTTGGACCAATAGTAACCAGCTCTCATGATCTTCTAGGCAGTAGTTCTAGGAGCAAAGTGACCTCCTGCAACTCCATCATGAAACTCATGAAGCACTCTTTCAATTTGGTCACTGTGAATGCATCTTAATAGGACACCATTCAGATCTTTCTTAAAAAGAACATCTCCCATCAGCACATATGGTATGTACTGCAGTCTAAAGTATCTTCTTTTGGCCCTGTTTAGACCTAATGGGCATTGACCAATTTGTAGAAATTGGGTCATATCTTGAACCCAATTAGTTATCCCCATGGGCACATCATCTTGAGCATTCTGAGGCTCATTTGTATTGGCAAGCACAGCATCCTTTTCTAGTTCACCTTTACTACTCAACCCTGAAGCAAGCTGTTCACAAAGGCATCTGCCTCTAACTAGTTTGGTGACGCTGATAGCTACATCATACTCCATGACCTTAGAGATCCACCTTGCTCTTTTTTCATTCAGATCCTTATTCAATAAGAATTCCTTCACACTTGAGTGTGCCACCATGATATGAATTCAATTATGAGAGACCAAAGGCTTGAATTTCTTAAGGCTTCTGATCACAGCAAGAACATGCCTCTCCACAAAGGAGTATTTTTGTTCATAGTTGACCAAACCTTGGCTGAAGAAAGCTATTGGTTGTTCTAAATTCTCTTCATTTTTTTGAACCAATATTGCAGAAATGTTACTTGTACTACCATAAGCATACAGATAAAAATCTTTGGAAAATTGGGATTTACTAGCGTGGGAGCTGCTGCTAAGGCCTCCTTGACCTTTTCAAAACTATTCTTGGCATCCTTTGTCCAACTGAAGACTGCATTATTCTTTAACATAGCTGTTAAAGGCTGTAATAGATTTGCAACATTAGTGATGAATCTTCTTAGAAAGTTGATCTGGCCCAGAAAGCTCTGTAGGCCCTTCTTGTGATTAGGCAGGGGCAACTCAAGTATGGCTCTAACCCTTTCCGAGTCAATAGTAATTCCTTGCTTTGACACTATGTGTCCTAATAGTTTCCCTTCGTGGACAGCAAAGATACTCTTCCTTGGATTGAGGGAGATACCAAACTCTGCATTTTTCAAACACTTGCCTAAGATGCAACAGATGTTCACAAGCATTCTTGGAATATACTGTGATATCATCTAGGTAAATCGATATGATTTTGTTGATCAAACTTTGAAATTCCATGTCCATGGCTCTCTAAAACGTGGCACCATCATTGGACAAACCAAAAGGCATCCTTTTGTATGCCATGGTGCCCCATTTAGTTGTAAAAACAGTCTTAAACTGATCTTCCTCTTTAACCAGCACCTGATTATATCTTGAGAAACCATCTAGCAATGAAAACCTTTCAGAACCAGCAACCTCTTGCAAGATTCATTCCATGGACGGCAGTGGGTAGTGGTCTTTTAGAGAGGATCGGTTAAGATCCCTAAAGTCTACACAAAGCCTTATCTCACCACTTTTCTTTCTGACCGGTATAAGATTAGAAACCCATGAAGTGTGCTTGATAGGGAAGACAATACCCCCCTCAACTAGTTTAGTCAGCTCCTTAATCATTAGGGGCTCAAGTTTAGAATTCAAGGGCCTTTGTTTCTGCCTTATTGGCTTGGCGTTAGGCTCTAATTCAATTGTATGCTGAGCAATATGGGGATCAAATCCTTTCAAATCTGAATACTCCCAAGCAAATACATCATGAAATTCTTGGCATAAAGCAACAAAAGCTTGTCTATCTTCAGGTGAACAAAGTTTACCTATCTTAAGGAGCTTACCTTTGAAGATCTCTAGTTCTTCATAGTGTTCTTCTTTGATTTGCAAGCCAGCTTTACCCTTTTTGAGCTGATCATTGGTACTGAAAATAGACTCTAAGGTAACCAAGCCTTTGGGAAATTTGTTTGTCTTCAGCTGTATGACCTGATCACCATACTGTTGCTTGAGTTTTGCTTGATTCACCATGGAGAATTGATCTTCTTCAAGCAAGAAGGAAAGGATCTGCTCATTACTGTCAAAGACTTTCTAGTGGATGTTGTTGTCAGGGATTGATGGTCTGACTACAACCTTGACATATTGCTGCACCTTCTCCTTTCTGATGTCATATGGAATATCAAACTGTGCTCCAATGGCTGCGAGCCTGTCAGCATTCTTGTTCTGATTTCTTGGGACAGACACTAAATTAAAGGCATCAAAATCTTCGAGCATGTTCCACACTCTGTTTCTATAAGACTTTAATGTGTCATTTTTAGCAACATTTAGGCCCCTCACTTTATTAACAATTAATTCGTTGTCCCCATGGACTTTCAAGTTGGTTATTCCTCTCTTTCTTGCCCACTCTAGACCTTGAACAAGGCTTTCATTATTGGAGCACACAAAAGAAAAACGGAATGCAAAGTAATACTTATCGCCTTGAGGAGATACAAGCATTGCACCTCCTCCTGTGCCATTTTGCTTCTAGAACCATCAAAGAACATCTCCCAAAGTCCATTAAGGGGTTGCAATAACTGATCTGCGCCTTTCTCTAAGTTTGGAAGCTCTGTATCAGGCTCAAGAATGACGTAGTTGTCCATACCAGCATCTTGAATGAGGTCTCCAGGACTGTCTAATACATTTTCAACCGCCCATTCATGCAACAGCATATCAAGAATAGCTTCTGATTGGAGTTCTTGAGCAGCAATGTGTTCATTGTCAGTAAAAATAACACAATTTGTATTTGCAGCAGAAGGAGCAGCATTGATGGGGCTTGGGTTATATGGCTCAATGTGGTCTTTGGGCAATCTTTCAGACTTGATGGTAACCTTGGTTCCATATCTTGTTCTAAATAGCATATGTGACCAATCGGCTGATACATACCCACCTATCTTGGCTATAAAGTCTCTAGATAAACACAAGGAAAAGAAAGGTGGAAGGTCTATGATGCATATGTCTTGCGGGATTGAAAAATTTGGACAAGCATACAAAGTGAGACTTAGATCTTTGATGATACCTACAGTATTAACCAAAGTGTCATCCAATTGGATCACTCCCTTCTCCAAAGGCTAGTATTTTAGTCCAAGTTTGTCAGCAATCTGTTTTGGCATGACGGAGCTGCTAGCTCCACTATCTACCATACAGTTATGGACTAATTTATCCCCAATAATTACTGACACGTAGAAAGGAGGTGGTTTAACTCTTTTTTCATTCTCTATGCAAGGCTGCTGACCATTTCCCTGAGAATCATTTGTTAACACGGCTCTAACCTGACCTATTGAGGGCTCAGATTCATCAGATATTTTCAAACTTGATAGGGTTGATTGTAACATATCCTTTTGACCGAGGATGACTAAAGAATCCCACATAGACATGGTTACGTTTGTCCTTCTCATGCTATCAAGAATGTTAAAAGGTTCAATTGGATTTTTATTGTGTACCTTTATGCTAGTATGGTTAGCTTGTAAGCCTGACTGCTCCTTGTCTGGGAGTTGTTGATCTCTTTGCCAACCACTAGTCACTCGAGAGGTAGATGGTTCCACAGCTGCCACCCTTCCTTTTTCAACTACTTGATCAAGTTCAAATGCTCTCTTCTTTTCTCTGGTATTGGCTGCAACTGGAGAGCTATCCTCATTCAACCCACATAATTCTTGACCTTGTCAATTAAGCAGGGTTGTATCATTGTATCACCGTTGCAAGGATTCTATCCCAAGTCCTTTGAAATCTGAAGTTGAAGTCATTCATCTGCTCTTGCAGAGCCCTCTTAATTGCAATCAGTTGCTCCAATAGAGACAAGTTGTCAGACCTGTCTTGGAATTGCTTATGCAATTTTTCTCCAAAGTCATCCCATGTTGCAATTGAACTGACTGGTAGGCTCCTGTACCACTACATAGCTCTTCCTTTCAGTGAAGTAGCTAGCAATCTTACTGCAACATCTTCTTCAGTTATGTGGTGGACTCCACATAACGAAGCCACATCTCTTAAATGTTCAATGGGAGTAGTTTGATCTTCTCCCATGAAAATTGGAAGAGTCTTCAAGGCTGCCATTGGAATATCATTATGTTGCGCCAAGTTCAAAGGACTCCCTCTGTTGAAAGGAACAAAGGGTTGATTCCTTGGAGCGGCCATTGAAGGTATCTGATGTTGTTGTATCGGTATTCTAGATGAAGCTAAGGATGAGATAAAAATGTGTGATCTTACAGATGGAGGAGTGGATTGAGTCCTTTTGGAGTAAATAACTATTGTTCCCCTCTTTTTTGTTGCTCTACCTTTTCTTCTAGGTGGTGACAGCTGTAAATATTCAAAGGGACCTGAGCTGCCTCTAGTCTGAACTTTTCTCATAAACTAAAGAAGACGTGGATTTCTAGAGTTCTTCCTCTTTGTGGAGTCGCCAAGTATGCCAAAGGGCTTCTATAAAGCCTAATAATTCACTGGCTGCATACCAAGCCAGTAGTTAAAACAAATTCCTGTCCCACCGGGCATGCTAGAAAATTGTTGTCACCTAGAATTGCACCCTGTGCAAAGTTTATAAGAAACTAAGCATTCTAGAGCAACATGGGATCACTCCAAGGCTGTGGGTCACCTATGGTTGAAGTGAACCTCCGGAGAAGGCCGGCTTCCTTTGGGTATCACCTAAACTATTGATTCTTCAAAAGGAAAAGGGGAAGAGATGCATAAAATGGAAAAAACTAAACCTATGGTGATACACTGTATTAATGAGAAATCATGAAATGAACACAGGAAGAACATACACTGGAAAGCAAGGACGGTGATTTTCACTTACTTGACATAACCCCTTCTAAACTCATATAGTATTCTCAACAGGCTTGCTCTACATGCATATCTCAAGAAGGAAAAATGATTCTCATGGCCTTAGGTATGAATATAGATTTTCAAAAAAACACAGTTAAGAACTTGTATAGTTTAAAATACAGAAATGAAAGTAGTACAAACATTTAACAGTAGCTTCTAGGTAAACTCTGTGTTATATTCCAGGTTCCAGTCGAGTTACAAAACATACATTAATCGAGAAAGGATTGATAAAAATAATCACTAACTCCTTTTGAATGCATAATTCAAACTATTTACAAAAAAGGAAAAAATGCATTATATACAGACTATACGTCGACCCCTTAGGGCTTACAAAAAAAATATCCTGATTCGGGATAGGATTTTCCCTAGATCTTTTTCTGAGTTAATGCTGGAGCTTGCGTGTCCCTATTGTTGGTGTCGGTGTGAAGAACCGCTCTTGGAGAAGCCTTCTCCTGATCTTTTGCAGCATTAATTCTTCTGATCCATCGTGTCCAGCTACCGAGTCCCTCGTTGAAGAGTTGCATTGAATGTCCCCCGAGCTCAGAATAGATATATATTGTATTCATGTTGCGTTCGTCCTGAGTTGGCATTCCACGTTCTGATCAGACTACCATGATTCGCCTTAGATCCCTCTAGTTAGTCGAGCACCCTCCACGCGAGCCCTGCAGCTGGTCAAAAATCCCTTTGAATGGAAAAGCATCTCGGCAAGACACTAAAAGTGTCTCGTCGATGCGATCATGGCCCTCTGAAGCTATCGGCATAGCACATGACGGTCGGTGAGACATTACGCGGGCTTTAGAATTCATATCGATTATCACTGAGGCCATCGGCAAGACATATTTCTATCGCCAAAACATTATGTCGAAAAACCCCACTTTTTAGCGAAGGAACCCTATTTCGGCAGGATAACACTGCATTCGGCAAGACTTTCAGTGATGTTGGATCCCCCTCTCCGAGCATCTCTGTCATATCAGCATCTCCCATTGTCGTCGAGACTCTATAGCGAAGTCTCCTTGTTTTACCGAAGCTCACTTTGAGTTCGGAGAAAGCTTGCTTGGTCGGCAAGATATTCTGCCGACCCACCCTTGCTCTGTCCGAGCTTTCTTTTCCTTCACTGAGACTCCCATCGGCTGGGAAGAGTTCTTCCCAAACTTCTTGTGCTATGCCGAAGACTCCTTCGATGAAAAACCGTCGGCGTAACCCCTGTCGGTTGCCGAGACACTATTACGAAAGCCTCAAGTCTTGGTGAGGCCTTTCCTTTGTCCTCGGTGGCTCCTTCATTTTTCATCAAGACATACGCCGAAGGAAAATTCTTGCTGAAACCCGTGCCTGTCGCCAAGACACATTATCTTCGCTAAGACCTCTTGTAGACACCTTTTGTCTGCCTAAAGAGCTCCTGGTGTGCTTTCGGCAAGAGTCCTGCCAAACCGCTTTTGTCTTTGTGAGGGTCCATCCCTCCTTTCGGTGAGACTTTCTCCTTCGCTAAGACCTCCGAGCGACTTCATTTACCTTTTCCAAAAAGTCCATTTGTCACCCAGAATCTTACCAAAGATATCACATCATTGGCGAGACAATGATTGGTCGCTAAGACCTCCCGTCAAGCCCGAAATGTTATGTCGAAACCTTTATGTTCGGTGAGACTCACGCCGATGCCACCTCATTTGATCTCTTCGGCATGACACCTATCCTTCGGCAAGACATCTTGCCAAAGGCGATATCCTTTGCCGACGCTGCCCTTGTTTCGTTTTGGAGGCTCCTTTATTCGGCGAGACTCCTGCTGAATCTTTTCGCCCTTCACCAAGTTCTGCTTCATTTCGGGGAGACATCTCCACCTCGGTATGACATTCTGGAGAAGCTATCTCCTTATGCCAAAAAGAACCCGTGTGAAGTCGGTAAGACCTCAACCTTCGCTGGGACTTCTCACCGAGCGTTGTAGGTCTCCCCGAAGCCCTTAGTCGCCAAGAGTCTCACCGAAAGCGATTGAATGGCCTATCGGCCAAGGAAAGTCTACGCAGTAAGAGGTAATACCGAATCCTCTTTGCTATGGCGATAGGCTCTGCAGGCTCATTCGGTATAACTAAAACTAGGTCTTTGCGACCTGCACAAGATGGAAGGAATCAAGCAGTCATTCGGCCAGATAGTAGAAGGGTCCTGTCGACTTTCTCCTTGGATGATTTTGATGCCGAATCCTTCTAGGGTAGCTTCTCCCACTGGGTTCCCCACAACTTGGAAACAAATGTAGAGTCTTTTCCCTTTTGTGAATGTCCCACCTGCCTCTGAAGATCTAACATTTGATCATCTTGCCTGATTTAGCTGTAGGTAAAATAGAGGCAACAAATACTTCCCCATTTGCATAAATCTCACTCTGTCTGTTAGTCAATAGCCTCTGAACTTCAACTCATTCATCAAAACAAGTTTTGATTGCTCTTCTTCAAGGTCCACTTCTTCATCATGAATTCAATGTCATATTCGAGGATCTTGGTGATCCAATTAGCTATTTTCTTTGTGATTTCTCCCTCCATGATGTATTCGTGCACACTAGAATGCACGACATTAACTATCACCTTATTGTAGGAGATTAGATGGTGGAACTTCTTAAGTCCCTTTACTATTGCAAATGCCTTCCTTTCAACAAAATTATAATTCATCTCATATTCCTTTAGGTTCTGGGAGTAGAATGCTACTAGATGTTCTCCCTTTCCTTAGTTATCTTTTTGAGTTAAGACACTAGCTATACTTGACTTGCTATTGAATACATACATTATGAATTCCTTAGATAATTCTGGATTAACCAGTACAGGAGCTGAGGAAATAGCATCCTTAACTTTCTCAAAGGCTACTCTGGCTTCCTTTGTCCAGTTAAATGCTTGATTCTTTTTTAACATCAGGGTGATTGGCCTGATTATTTCTGCGAAGTCAGAAATAAATTTGCTAACAAAATTTACCTTCCCCATGAAAGACTGGATTCCTTTCTTGTTAACCGAAAGGGGAAGCTCCTTGATGCCTTTCACCCACTCGGGATCAATTGAAACTCCTTCTTTGGACACCACATGTCCCAATAGCTTGCCTTGCGACACTCTAAATACACATTTTTTTGGGTTCAAGGAAACCCCGAACTCCTAGCATTTTTGAAAAACCATTTCTAAGTGATCAAAATGATCATCCTTAGATTTAGAGAACACAGTAAGATCATCCAAGTAAATTAGGATAATCTTGTTAATCAACTCGCTGAAAGTGATGTCCATTTCCTGTTGGAAGGTTGCCCCTATGTTGGATAGGCCAAAAGGCATTCTAGCATACGCGAATGTCCCCCACTTTGTAGTGAACATAGTTTTGTGTTGATCCTCCTCTTTAACCCAGATCTAATTATAACCTTAGAAGCCATCTAGTAAGGAAAACATTTTTTATCCTACCACCATTTATAGGATTGACTCCATAGAAGGCAGTGGATAATGATCCTTCAAGGATGCTCTATTTAGGTCTCAGAAGTCTACACACAAGTGGATATCTCCATTCTTCTTTTGGACCGAGACCAAGTTGGAAACCCACATGCTATGCTTGATTGAAAAGACAATATGTGACTAGATTAGCTTGTTAGTTCCTACACCATTTGCGCTTCAATCTTGGGGTTCACCGACCTCTTCTTTTGTCAGACTAGTTTTGCACCTTCCACCAGCTCGATTGTGTGGTGGATGATATCGAGATCGTATCCCTTCAAATCATCATAAGACCAGGCCACTACTCCTTCATACTTCTCACAAAAATTGATGAGCCTTTCTTTATCATGATGGGGGACATCTTTCCCAACTTTAAGCTTTCTCCCATCTGCGACCTGAAGATCTGTGTAGTCGCTTTTGTTTGCCACAAACTTCCTCTTGTCATTTTTTGCATCGTCACAATCGAAAAGGTTTTCGAGAGTGACCAATCCCTTTGGAAGCTTGTTAGATTTGAGCTGAATGATTTGTCCCTCATAGGCCTTAGCAACCTTTGGTTGGAGCTGATCAGCGAATTCTCCTGACTGTTGGATGAACGAGGCAATGTGTTCATCACTTTCAAACACTTTATAGCTTTGATCGTTATCGGGAATCGTCAGTCGAACTATCACTCGTACAAAGTGCTTGTTATGGATGAGGTCAGAGGCAGGATCAAATTGGGATCCAATTGCTACCATGTGATCCGCGTCACTATTTTCTTCTCAAGGAACGGTCTGGATGTTGAAGGCTTCAAAACCCTCAACTAGGTCCTAGACCCGGTGCCGATAGGATCTCATGTCAACATTCTTTGCCACGAAAATTCCCTAGACTTGGTTGACCACTAGTTCAAAATCTTTGAACACCATTATTTGCTTGATTCCCATCCACTCCACAAGGCTTAAACCTTGTACTAGTCCTTTGTATTCAGCTTCATTGTTCGAGCAAGCAAACTAAAAGTGGAATGACCTTAGTGTCTTTTCATTATTTGGGGATATTAAATATATCCTAGCTCCTACGCCATTCTTGTATCTTGCTCCGTCAAAGTGCAATGTCCACATTTTAGATGCTTGACCGCCTTTGGATCCTTTGGCAACCTTTGGGAGCACTTGATCTTCATCGTAGATGACATAGGTGCCCAGCCCAGTAACATAGTAGTTTCCGAAAGGGTTGGTATCTATATGTTCACTCAAGAGAGCATCTTCTTGATCATTCTGGTCTCCAATCATCTTTTCATCTTCTAGTAACTCAACACAATACATTTTTTTCTTGGTGATGGAGGTATGTGCGGCTTCAAAATTGATCATGGCTTCATCAGCTACATGTTTTGAGTGTAAAGTTTTGGATTCTATCTTCATCTTCGTACCATGCTTGGTTCTAAGGATCAAATGCAACTAATCTAGGGACAGATATCCACCCACCTTTGAATTAAATTCTCAGGATAGGCAGAGGCCAAACATGGGGGGAACATCTATGATCATAGTGTTTTGCGGCACTGTGATACTAGGTGCCCAGGCCGATAGCATGGTAGTTTCCGAAAGGGTCGATATCTATATGTTCACTCAAGAGAGCATCTTCTTGATCATTCTGGTCTTTGGTCACCTTTTTATCTTCTAGTAACTTAACACAATACATTTCTTGCTTGGTGATGGAGGTATGCACGGATTCAAAATTGATCATGGCTTCATCAGCTACATGTTCTGATTGTAAAGTTTTAGATTCTATCTTCATCTTCACACCATGCTTGGTTCTAAGGATCAAATGTGACCAATCTAGAGACAGATATTCACCCACCTTTGAAGTAAATTCTTGGGATAGGTAGAGTCCAAACATGGGGGGAACATCTATGATCATAGTGTCTTGTGGTACTATGATAATAGAGTTAAAGGGAGTGCTTTAATGACACCTACGGTTTCGACTTTGTTCCCATCAAGCTACATCACTCCCCTTTTTAAGGGTTCATAACTGAGCCCTAAAGCTCCAGCTTTTTTTTTAGGCATAACTGTGGTGCTAGCACCAAAATCAATCATGGCATTGTGCAATAATTTCTCCCATATAATAAGAGTTAAGAAGAAGGGTTGAGGCTTCAGCTTATCTCTTGCTTCAGTAGGGGCTTTCGTTGTGCTATTTGTAAGAACTTTGGCAGGGGATAGTTGATCAACAACCCTTGCTTTGGGCAATTGTTTCGTCGGCATTGTGTTGACCTCTTCCTAGAGAGCCTTCTATAGTAGCATCTTCTGCTCTGGGATAGCTAGGATGTCCCACAGGGACACATTAGCGAAGGATTTCTTTAATTGTTCCACCACATTGAAAGGTGGTGGGTTCAAAGGTTTTCGCTCCTTTGCTCTTGTTATAATAATTTCCTTCTATGGCTGATATTGCAGCATTACTGCCGAGGTACTAGGCATCTGGTCAGAATCACTTTTAGGTTGCGGACTGGCTAGTTGTGGAACAACTGATTCACTTGTAAATATCCTCTCCGAGTGAGTGTTGTAGTCAGATTGTACTTTTGGCATTTTAGATACGGATGTATCATTGGAAAACACCGCTTCTTCTTCTTCCATCCATGAAAAGAGTGCATGGTTGGGAGCGATGTTCGCTTCTTGCTCTAGTGACATCCCTTGCATTTGCATGGTGAGCACTACATTGTCCATTTGTGAAGAGGTATACACATAGCTTATGGGGGCTGACATTGTAGCTTGGTTGCACTACTCTGCCACCTTTTGTTGTAGGTTGTCGTGTAGGAAATTTTTAGGCATATGTGAATCGCCACAAGGAAGGCACCAGGGGTTGGTGTCATCCACTAAATTATTTTGACCCACAGTCAACTCTCTGTTCAAGCTTAAGTTAGCGCTTTGTAGCGGAGTGGGTACTAGTACCATTTGATTCGTTGTTTGCGCTTGTGGATTTGTTTGAGTGCCTCCTTGGAAATAGTTTTGTTGGTAAGAGGACCTTCTGCCTTGATAATTTTGGTAGGCAGGCTTCAGAGGTGCGGCCTAGTTGCACTTGAGGGTAGTTATGTCATTTTCCATAGTCTGCATCAATTCCTTGAGATTGCTCATTTATCCTTAGAAGTGCCAGATGTAGAGGCAGCATTTTGCGGTGCTGTCGCATATGTGTACATTGACTGGGGAGGTGCGGGCGAACTAGTCGATGCAACTTCCTGGGTGGGCATCGATATTTTGGGGAATATAGGAATGATGGGCTGAGGCAGTAACTTCTCAACATCTATCAAATTGTTCTTCACTTTAGCAGTGATGCTATATGCGTCTGGTACTGTGATTCCGCCTAGAGACTGGATCGTCATTGAGATGTTGGGATTGATGGCCTTTAGGTAGAAAATGAATGCTAGATCTGGCAGCGGAAAAATATCAACTTGAATCCTCTACCAACTCGTATGGAACCGAGCATTGAAGTCAGCCATGGCTTCGTGCAGAGCCTGCTTTATGACTGAGAGCTGGTAATAGAGTGATGATCGGTCTCCATTAAAAAATATCTGATAGAAAGGCTCGTTGAGCTCATCCTAGGTTCTGATAGTATTTTCTTGTAGTGTGTGATACCAATCTAGTGCCTTACCCCTGAAAGAGGCGACAAGCAATCTTAATGCCACATTTTGGGTTGTAACCCCATGTAGCAGACAAACATTTGCAACATCTTGCAAATGTTTGGACGGTGTTCTTGAGCCATCTCCAGTGAATTTAGGTATAGCCTTTAGGGCAGAAACTGGAATAGGGGCCCAAACGACAAGCGCTACCGGTGCAACAAGAGGGCTTTTGGCATCCCATGCCACATAATTTTTGTTAGCAGCAAGCAACATGGCTAGCGGAAAGGGAGGAGGAAGCAGAACGTTTACTAATTGGGTTGTGGGTTGTACTGTCCCTAATGGTGGTACTAAAAAACCAAGATTATTTTTTGTTTGGGACCTAGTAATAGGTCAATGGCTCATACACTCTTCTGAAAATTTGATTCATTTAAGTGCGGTCCCACTGGGCATGCCAGAAAAAAGAAAAAACTGTTGATGCCAAAATTTGGCAAGGTAACAACCCTTTTATGGGAAACTCAGTTTATGGGGGACCTATTGCACTAAACTGAGTGACCTCTGAATTTTAAAGAAGTCGGCCTCTTCTATAATTGGAGTTTGGAAAAGGAAAAGGAAACAGATATAAAAATAAAATTCTAACCTAAGGCGATGTGCCAAAACGTAGATAATAGGCATGATAAATAATGGATCTAGGGGCCCGATCAGTAATTTGCGATGTCCCAAAAAAGAAGAAACTAAAAATTAAAGTATAAACAATTCACTCATTGACATAAAATAACTTTGCACACATATTTACTAACAAGAAGAGTCGCATGACATTATCTAGGCCAGCAAACTTGCATTCAATTTATAAAAATTTTCCAAATGAATCATCCAAACAATAGAAGCACAGTCTAAAGTTAATTAAATATCATAAGAAGAACAGAAAGGTTGAATGATTGGCACAGTCTGCAAGTCTTTTTGCAATAATTAAAACAACAATAACAAAGGTCTAGTGTCTTTTTTTAAAATCTATGCTCTTTCTGCAAAATCCTAGAACCCTTCCTCCAAAAAAAAGAGGAGTATATATAGTTGAATGCTCCCACCACCTTGGCGAGTAGTAACAAAAAATATTTGAGAATCCTTAGCAATCATGCAGAATCAAAGATTCCTCTCGACTGTTGCAAGAGAAAAGATTCCAACCAAAGCATCTAGTCGCTCCAAGTTCAGGTGCATCCTCTACAAATGATGGCAATGGTCCTGGCAACGTCGTGTAGACAAGTGTTGTTACCCTGCTAAAGCAGTTATGACACGCGTCAGGTCGCGGTCCTTGACTCGCTCCATTCATCGTTTAAAAGAAACACCCACCGAATAGACATGTGGCGACATTGCGCAACCTGTGCTCATCTTTTTCCTTCGTTGTTGAAAGCTTCCGCCAAGGAGACACGTGTAACCTACCTCATCCATGACACCGACTATGGGGCCTGCTAAAATATGTGAAGATGAAGCCACGTGGCGTAAACGGAGCTTGACTCAAAATCAAAGGGAAGCGGCTTTTGATTGTGCATGTAGTGGACACATGGCAGTGCAGCAGGGCCATTTTGAAAAGCGAAGGGAAATGATCCTTCGGGGAGCACAGAGCGAACACATGGTAGCACAGTGGCATTTATCAAAAAGGGTCGAATTAAATTTTAATGCAATGTGCAGGCTGACACTTCAACAAAATAAAGCCCGAAGGGAGCTCGATGAATATTTATTCACAATGCCTATAGGGCTTTCTTGTACATATATTTTTATATTATTGATATAAAGCATTGTATGCATATATGGCTTTGTTGTAAGCCTAAATGGATTTCTTAAATATATATATTATTGTGTCACCAACATATAACATTGTATGCTTATATGATTTTTTTGTGAATACATATTTGTTTTACTAATGTTGTTTATATTTGATATAAAATGAGAGATTAGGTTTGTAGTTTGTTATACATGTTATGCGATTGTTTGCTATATATCTTATGTTCTTTATTCTAAAACTTATTTTCATATTTATATTTTCCTAACACACTAAGATCTATTATTTTTCTATTTAAGATAATAATTATAAGACCTGTGCATGCATCTAAAATGATTAATGAACTTCTAGTTTCAAACAAAAAATAATGGACATAATCTCACTGTCGTGACCACATGGATCATCATGTCATCAAAAATTGTCATCTCATGCACCTTGTTATCCCATGATTGTGAAAATATAATATAGAAATTAAACCTCCTAATACATAATAAAAATGCTCATGTTTTAAAAACGAGTAAGATATATCTGTGTGTGTGTGTGTTTGTGTGTGTGAGAGAGAGTATGTATGTATGTATGTATGTATGTATGTGTTTACATGTATATATAAATATGCATGTATGCATATAAATATGTGTACAATTGTATATGTATGTATATATAAACATGTGTGTGTGTATATATGTGTATGTATGTATATACATATATATCAAATCTTGTAAATTCAAATTATGATGCTAATAATTCTACCTCAATTGGTGTAGTTCACAATTTGTTGATTAACATGCCTTATCAAATGGAAGTTCAAGGTTATTGGACAAAGGATAATCTCATCAAAATATTTGAATCATGTGTCTCACCCCCCTTACTACTAATCCTTTTCTTCTATTGTCCCTCCTAGCTATTCTTATATGGCATGTTCCATGCTTCATCAAACCTTCCACTAATCATCTCCATGTGCTTACTTTTCATATTTAGTTTAACCATCGCTATTCATCCTATTGTGCCTACTTCTCATCCCACTAACTTCTTATTCATACTTATCATGTTGTCATCCCATATTCATTCAATATCCCCCATCTTATCTATATTCCCATTATTTCTTATGTTTCCACATACTCTACTCTCCATACTTTCAATGTTCATCCATCTACTCTTGCAACCATCCTTAAAAGGCTTAAGTATATCCAAGTAAAATGTGATACCTTACCCATTTGAATTAAAAAAGGACATTACTAATGAAAAAAAACATAACTCAATTACTTTTAAGATTATTTCTTATCCATTTCTAATTTCCTTTAAGACATCTTATTTTGAAATGTATAATGGTAATGGGGACCCTATGACACATTTGAGATCATTTTTAATGCTACATGTTTGGATATTATTTATGGTGATAAGCCTTCTTGCTAAGTTCTGTCTAAGGAATTTAACATATTATTTGAATGAATGGCTATATTCTATTCATCGTGGATCTATATATTTCCTCTCTATTTAGATAGTATTTTTGAAAATTACTTGAATATCAATATTGATTTAAAGGTTAAATTATAAAGATGAAATTCTACATGTTAGTTTTGTGACAATGTGATTACCATATTAGTTTTGTGAAAATGTGTTAAATAATGAAATATAATATACATCAAATATATATGAATTTCCATACACACATATAATCAAATTTATAAATGACTATATATACAAATAAATTTATAAATTTATGGATATGCAAGTCCATGTTAATGTCCATAAACATAAACATAAATGGTCATAAATGTATAAATAAATAAACATCCACACACATGTTAAATACAAATTTCTATGTAAACAATATCTAAATAAAATTTCATAACCATAAATATCCATAGGGATCTATCGACAAATCCTAGTTATTGACCCTCAGAGTGAGAATATTGCTTCGATAGATGCATAGAGCTCTACAAAAATATAATTATTTATTAGAATATTGATTTCAAATATAATTTATTATACTTAATTATACAAGAATATGTTCTAAATGATAAATATGTCGTCAAGTGAGTTGCATGTGCATACTCACTTTTCCCTCAAACTAGGAGTATTGCCTTCCATCTCAACCTACAAATTCAAGCCAAAATGAAATATTGATCTCAAATATAACTTATTGTACCTAACTACAATCATATGCTTTAAATGATAAATATATCACTTGTCCACTTTTGTGAAGTGATGTGCATGAGCGTGCATGTTCTGCCCTTGAACTAGTAGTATCACCTACCAGCTCAGCCTATAAATGCATGTAAAAATAAAATATTGATTTCAAATACAAGATTTATTCTAGGACTACAAGCATTTGTTTTAAATTTTATAATATAAATTTAACTTAGAAGTTAAAAGTTATATACTTGTGTCAATATACTATGACCTTGAGTACCACCCTTTGCAACTATAATGATGTCATCCATTGTCTCATTTAAATTTATCTCATCCCTTAATAGCTCTAGCAATGATGAATGCAATAGATTGTGAAGGTGTGATGACATTGATCCTTATGAAAGCATCTAAGCTATGCATCATCCATACACCTTGAAACTTGCTCAACTAAATCACATGCATATGGAGTGATAAAAAGGTTAGTAGATACAACTTGTGTTGCTCTCGTATTTGACTCGTATTGTCCACTAAAGAATCTAACACCAAGGTGTGCATCAAAAGTTTGTGAGCCAACTACCAATAATCTACATATGCAAGGTTGTGACAAACATATGAACTAACATCTAACAAAGGGATCCCCAACTAGGATGATATTACCTTGTATGCCCTCATCAGGTCCTTAGACAAACATGTTGCACTTTGAACCTGACTATCACTTGTAATGAAGTCCATATCATCTAGAGATGGCATACCAATAAAATGATAGGGATCTAGGTGAGAATATGACTTGCATGAATTCATAATCAAATATTGTCCCACATGATCTATATATCGTTTGAGTCTAGACACAATAAGCTCAACAATACTATCAATTTATTCCATTTAGGAAGCAATGAACACATGATCACCAATATCACTAAGCAATGGAGAGATTGTAGACATCCTCTCAACAACCAAAATCCTATTAGCAAGAGGCTTTTGATCTGCACAATGATATGGCTCTATTCTGCATACCTTGTCACACATCTACCCCAAATATGGAGGAAAACCTAAATGGTTGATTTTAAAACCTAAATGAAAGTTATCATACAACTATTGTGCAAAATATAATGAAATTTGGTCATTATTAAGATAATGAAAATAGGAAGCAATTAATATAGGTTAAATCAATAGTGCCATCAAAGGGTCTACACATCTAGTCATCGGATATACCCTAACACTAGTTCTAGGGGCATACTGAGGAAAGCAATCCATTTTGATAATTTATTTTGGCACATTTAATTGCATTGTATTCAATGAAACATCACCTAATTTTTTATCATATTTAGGAAATAATAGTTGCTAAAGTCTCACCAAAATAAGCTGAAACACTCCCTAATGAATATCTAATGTGAAGTAAACTATCCAATATCTTGTTGCAGCTTGTTTCATAAACACTAGTAGTTTTAAGGTCATTTAAAATTAACTACAATATAAATTGATCTCCCTATTTTTTATGTTTGAAAATTCAATTATTGAGCATGATCGTGACAATAGAACATAGAAATAAAACCTCCCAATATATAATAAAAGAATATTATATGACACATATGCATCATGGGAGCATGCAAAAACAAAACCAACCCTCTATTTCAAATTTTCAACATATAACTCATTATCATATGTATTAGTCAACATACCATCATAAATAGGGAATCAAAATCTATTTCCCCAATGCAACCTCACATGCATACCATAATAGGCTAAGGTCAAGTTTTAAATTTTCAAACTAACATATCTCACAAGTGAATGATTGGTTGTAAATCTATCCTAGAATGTGAATATACATAAAGAATGCAATCTAAGATGAATGCCCTGTGGTAGTATTCATATTTTATTAAATAAGGTAGCACTTTGTCTAAATCCATAGCTAGGTTATAGCTAAAAACCTCATAGTTAGTCCTCATATAAAAGAAAACAACTTATATTTTAGAAAGGTAAATGTTATGCGTAAAAATATTTGGAGACATCTAGGTATATCTCTACTATAAGAGTTTATTTTTTCTCTACTATAAGAGTTTATTTTTTTATATTCACTCAAATCCCATGAGTAATCCCACTCACTTTAATACATGTTACACCATGGCATAGAGTCACCACGCATGTGGGATTGAGACATGTTACACCACTAACTCAAAACCCATAAGTGACTTGTTCTAATTTATTTTTTCCTTTTGAAGGCATCTAGATTAACACATTCCCTATGAGACATACAGGACATGTTACACCATGGAATAGAGTCACCATGCAAGTGGGATTGATCACCAAAATCTCTCCCATTTTCAAGCAATAGTATGGACTATGTGTCCAAAGTCAAAGGTTTATCTTTTTTCTTTCTTTCTTGGATGAGAAGCATGAAATCTCAAACAACCCATGGTTCTCATTGATGGTAGTTACAAGACTATAAGAATGTTGAAGAATTGCATGACACTTTTCTATTGGTTCATTTACAATGGTTGACCTAGGAGAACATGCCCCTAGTGAATGAATGAATGCAATATAGCTTGGAAGGACTGAGACACTGAGGGAATGAAATGAGGCCTCTAGTAGCATTCTCTATCCCACCCCAATTTGTTGGCATAGTTTGTTTGGTAGCATAATTTTTTGAAGAAAAATAGACATTAACACCTTTACATTGCTCTTAAATGATGTATTTTATGCAAATGAATTCATTATTGGCAAGCTCAAATGGTCTGAAGTTGAGAAAATTTGAGATAGGCTAGTAGGAATCTAAAATTTCTTTTGCATGTGCAAAAGTATGATGATAAATCAAATCAAATGAAAAATTAGGGTAAGGAACAAGGCATAGTTTTAGGACTCATAGGTAGTAGAGTACCCCTTCTTAGAATTTGACTCCATCAATCTAATAGATAAGAATTTTGATCATTTATTTAGGCACAAGATGAAGGACTAGGTCAAGGAGGGTGCTAATAGAAGGAAATGGCGTGCCTTCCTCCTTCGATCCCCAAACCTTAGAGATTTTTGTAGTAATTAATGGAAGTAACCTATAGATGGGTCTTTAGCTCAAGTAATAAGGAATATTGGTTAGTATGTAGAAAAAAAAATTCTAGAGGAAGCAATATTGTGAGATACATACCATAAAATGTCTAGACTAGTCAAGGAAGTAGATGACTTATTATTTGAATGTTAATTTGGGGAAAATAGGGGATCCCCAAAGCAAGTACATTCCTCTAAGTTAATTTGAAAGAAAGGGATCTTAGATTATTAAAAATTATTCCATCTAGATGCATCATGTGTAAAAAATAAGAGGAGTCGAATAATCTATTCCCTTACTCCCTTTAATGAAAATTATATGGGCCTAATTTATAAAGTGTTGGGAGGATATCTAGTCCTCTCTCAAACAACATACATTAGTATTTATTTTAGGTTGGAATCTAAGAATCAAAAGTCTAGATCTAATATTCATCTATAATGTATCCCCCTCCATAATTATGTCCAGCATATGGCTAGAGAGAAAATGAATAATTTTCAAGGATAAGGATGGTTTCAATTGAAGATTTTGGGGTTTAAAAATAGTTGTTTAGGGTTCCAATTGAATATTTTAGGGTTTCAAAATAGTTCTTTAGGGTTTCAAAATAGTTTTTTAGGGTTTCAATTGAATATTATAGGGTTTTAAAATTGAAATTTTAGGGTTTCAAAATAGTTGTTTAGGGTTTCAATTGAAGATTTTAGGGTTTCAAAATAGCTATTTAAGGTTTCAAATGAAGATTTTATGGATTCCAAATAATTTTTAGGGTTTCAATTAAATATTTTAGGGTTTTAATTAAATATTTTAGGGTTTCAAATTAGCTATTTAGAGTTTTAATTTCAAATGTTAGGGTTAAAAATTAGCTCAGTAGGGTTTAAATTAGACATTTTAAGCTAAAAATAAAGAAAATAAAAATTTAGAATATCAATTGAAAACCATAGATGATTTGGTATTGAAAAATACATATTAAATAGAAAATTTCACAAGCAAGTGGATAGGAGACCTCTAATTGAAGCCACGTGGTAAAATCATAAGACAAATGAGTGTTTGAAGACAATTATCTTTCCACTATCGAAGTTAACCTATGAAAGCGAAGGGAGCTCCAATGTTCGTCATGTTGGAATTTGCAATGTGAAAGCGAATGATGAGTCATCATTTTACTTTTGATTATTATTTTTATATTAAAATAATACATTTGTTTGATGGTCACCTTCAAACGAAGGTATTATTTAAATTTGTTAACAATAAAAAATTGTCTTTGAACGAAGGTGACCCTTTGTTTAAAGGTGTTTACAACACAAGCTTCAAATGAAGGCACCTTCATTTAAAGAAATGCCTTCATTTGAAGGTTCTGGGCAACTTTGAGCCCCCCCACAACCTAAAAAAATTGATGAATCCTCCCATAAGAGAGCATATCTTCCATCCCTAACCTCCCATGTTATGAATTGATATATTTTTCTATAGAAAAGAAAAAAGTCAAAATATTGGATCCATTTGGAGGATATGAGATCGTCAAAATTTTGAATCAGTCTTGAGAGTCTAAATAATTATTTTACATGATCCTAGTCCATTTCAAATTAGTTTCACTCCAAGGCCCTATTTTGAGCTACAATCACAACCTTTAACATTGTGATTCTCCCAACCTAAGAGAGCCAATGATCTTTCTATAAAGTCACCCTTTTGAGCACATGTCCAATAATAGTTTCCAAAAATATGTCGAGAAGTAGCCCCCAAAAAGAGGAAACCCAAGGTATTTACTTGACAATGGCCCTTTTCTAAAGACCAACATGTGCAATATATCATGTTGTTTCTTTAGATCAATGAAAAGGAAAACATATTTTTGATTTTATATGATTGATAAGTTGACCCAAGGCTTGAGTGTAGGAATGTAGAGTATTCTTTATAATTATTGCCTCCTTAAATTTTGATGTCCCAAAAAGCATAGCATTGTCAACAAACTAAAGATGTGAAATATGAAAAACGTCCTTGTCATCAAGAGCCCTTCCTATTTACAAAAATTGGAGACCACCTAAACATATCTACCTAAAGCATTAGCCATTATTACAAACAAAAAAGAGGAAAGGAGATCCCCTTGATGGAGCCCTCTAGAAGCTTCAAATAAACATTAGGGGGATGTATTCACTATTACTGAATATCTTAGGCTAGCTATGAGATTGTAAATCCTATTCAACCAATGTTTATTGAACTCAAAGGATTCCATAAATTTTAGTAGAAATCTTCAATCCACTTTATTATAGGTCTTCTTAATGTCAAGACTCAATATTGTGCTACTCTTTCTTGTGGATCGTATTGAGTGAATAAGATTTATTCAAATAAATTATTTATTATACTTTTCAAAGTAAAAATAAAACAAAATAATTATGAAAATAATAGATAGTAATTTTTAAAAAATAAAATTAAACTTTCCAAGCAAAGGTAAGATAATTATTCAAATAAATCAAAACAAACAATGTAACAAAATAAAATAATTCTAAACTAAACTAAAATAAAATAATCCTTAAATAAATAAAAATAACATATTTATTAATACTAGCCTTCTTTATAATAATGATAAAAAAAATCTTTATTATTCTAATAAAAAAAGGTAAATAATATAAAATAATAAAATAGTTTTTCAATAGTCTTAAATAAAATAATTCTTATAGAATTTAAAATAAAATAATTCTTAAATAAATAAAATAAAATAATTATTTAGTAAATAAAACTCCATATATATTTTATAAAAAGTTATCTAAAATATATTTAGAGATATCATTCTAAAACATCTATTCCACTTAAATCATCACAAGATGAACATTGGAAAATAATATCTGTCAATATCTTTTATATAAATTTTCTAAAGATAAATATATTAATATAATTATAGAAACAAAAATCGATTATTTTTATAACTTGGAGCCGACAATGTTAAGGCGCCTTTTGGGTACACATCCATATGATTCCATACATAAAGATAAACTGAGAGCAAAAGTCATATAAAATAGAGGTATAAGAAATTTATTTGCTCAGAATCCATTTTAAATACTACGAGTTAACATAAGGAATTTAACATGTCTGCTACCGAGGTAAACCAGATTATCACTCCTCCCAACCCTGCTCAATCTCTTCCCAGAGCAGATGATAAGCAGTTGAAGGTACGAGTGGTGGCAAGAATACGTCCATTCCTTCCTAAAGAAATCTGGGCAACCGAAGGGGAACCCAAGTCTTGCTTAACTGTAACAAAACCAAATGGAGATTCACAAATGGAACATGTACTTAATGTTGAGGAAGATGAAACCAACATTAAAGCGTCTTATAAACTAGATTTTTGCTATGATCAAGAAGACGAGGTGGAACAAATTTTCAGTAGAGAAGTTGAAGGCATATTAGCAGGGTTGTTCAGGGGTTATAATGCCACTGTATTTGCCTATGGTGCGAGCGGTAGTGGCAAAACACACATAATGCAGGGAAACAAAAAAACACTTGGTCTTATGCCTCTAACAATTTCCAGCCTTCTGTCAAAAGCCCAAAACTCAGAGACTAGGCTAGAGGTTTCCTACTATGAAGTTTATATGGACAAGTGCTATGATCTCTTGGGACCCAGGACCAGATCACAGGTTCCCATTTCATTGTATGAAGACTGTGAGGGTCATATCCAACTCTTGGGCCTTAGCAAACTTCAGGTTTCTTGTCACCAGGAATTTGAGCAGATATTGAGTTATGGGTGTCTGGGTAGGAAGATGGGTCACACAGCCTTAAATCATGTGTCCAGTCGCAGCCATGGGGTGCTTGTCATTTGGGTAACTTGTGGAAATGTTATTGGCAAGCTTAATCTTATTGATCTTGCAGGCAATGAGGACAACAGGAGAAGTAAAAGTGAGGGAATCAGTCTCAAGGAAAGCTCCACAATTAACCAGTCACTCTTTGCACTGTCAAATGTTATCCATGCTTTGAATGCCAATGAGAAGAGAGTACCATACAGAGACAGCAAGTTAACTCGTATATTGCAGGACTCACTTGGAGGAACAAGCCGTACTCTGATGATTGCATGCTTGAATCCAGCTTCCTTCTCTGAAGCTTTGCATACACTCAGTCTTGCTGCCCACTCTACCCAAATAGTAAATCATGCTGTCAAAGCCAAGGTAGACTGCAAGCTGATTAAACCCAAACAGAGTTTGAATGCAAAAAGAAAATCTTGTCTTGAGATTGAAGGGCCTAAAACTGATGGTAATTACAAAGTGGATCATCCCATTTCAGTTTTCAATACTCCCCATGCAATACCCCAAGGTGGAACAGATGATGTTTGGAGAATATTTGTATCAATTCACAATATGCACCACCTTTATAAGATCAACCTGTGTTCAAGACCAATGAATTCAGGACAATATAAAACAGAGCAACATTCAAAAGAATGCACTCTTAGTGAGCTGAAGGATGCAAAAACTGTCTGAGGATGATAAGATCTCCTCAATTTCAAATCTTGTAGAGGGTAAGGTATGTATGTCTCGTATTGTGGAGCTCGAATTAGGTGTCTCCCTCATATTGGGAGTATGAGGAGTCCCATATACTGTAAGTCATCTGTAGACCCAAAAACAGATCGCCTAGTATCGTGGATTATAAAAGGACCTTTCCTTTCCTTTCCTTTCCTTTCCTTTCCTTTCCTTTCCTTTCTTTGCACAAAATCTTCTAAGTAGATGCTGCAAATTTCTAGACCCTCTTCAGCATCCCCTCAAAATTTCCTCCTAAAATTAAGGTTCCCCTCCTGCAGAGAAAAAATAGCAGTGGCATTCCCTCTATAGAAATACATCCTTGAAAATGGCTTACAACAGGATGGTATCTGCAGTTTACAGGGTGGTTATTGAGAAAATAAATAGTTATATTATTTATTCCTTGTATGTTTAAATTTCTAAGAAATTTATAAAGTGGCATATGAACTTTTCTTCTTTGTTGCTGATTAAGCACTTTTAATTGGTGTCTGTTGAACAATAGATGTCATTTCAGTAATAAAATGAATAAATAGCATATCCTCCATTAAAATTACGCATTGTTACTAAATTATATATATAAGATTAGAAATAAAATTATCAAATGTCACACATTTTATAAGAAGATTTGAAAGAAAGTTAATATTTCATTAATCTAAATAATAATGTTGTCATTCTTGATAAAAAAGAGTTCAATTAGATTCCAATATTATTATTAGTGAATTATAAGTATTACTATAAAATTTTAATTACTATGATATTGGATTTCACTATTGTCATCATTAATTTTTGTAATAATCACTTCTAGCAACTATTATTTTTTTCTTTTGATATAATTTAATTTATCAAACAACTTCTATTCAATATAGAAGTGTCAATTTCATAGTCCTACCAATTATAGTCATGGCAACAACTCCATGCCAAAATATTTCATACTTACAATAAACATGGTAAACTTTCATTTATTATGGTTATCCATAAACCCAAACTTATACCTTGAAGATTCATTCATAATGGCCTCATCTATGTATCATTTTTTAGGAATTAGAGGATTTATAGTTTGTACACCAATAATAGAGAGACTTATCCTATCCTTTGAGATGAGATCTCTAATCTCACTTTTAAATTGTAGCTATTAATTGAACTTATACTTCCAATTCAATCCATATGCAATACTATGATAGAAAATGTATTCCACTAGTGTTTAAATATATTATAGTCAAATTCTAGTTTAATGCCAACATTAGTTTTTAAATACACACAAAACCACATAGCTACCAACTCATAAAAGCATCACATGATCTTACAATGACCAACTCAAGCATACACCACATATACACCATATGATTAGCTCATACACACCTCACAAATACATAGTGACTAGCTCATGCATACATCATATATCCATAATGTGATTAGCTTGTACTCACATCTCAAATACACAATGACCAGCTCTTACATGCATCAAATATGCACTTTATGACTAGTTCACACATTTATCAAATTTACAAAATGTGATAAATTTGTATATACATCACATATACATAGTGTGACTAACTCATGCATCCAACATATATACACAATATGAATAACTTATTAAACATCACACGTATACATAGAGACTATTTCGAAAAAAGAAGTGATTGCAACCTTGCAACAAAAATATACCCCTTTACTTGGTTCATTAACCTATAATCCCTTATGTGCATCCTAAATATAAAAGAGGAACATTGATGCACCCACATATAACTCATCTTAAAGAGGAAGACATCTAATCTCAGTTGGTTGCCCAAATATGGTCACAACAACCATGCAGGGAAAGTTGACATTGTTTGGATCTAAAGAGATTGTCCCTAGTTAGTTGAGTCACCATTATCAACTTATCAACACAAAGAACTACGATAACAGTGCCCTCATAAGGTTTGTGTCTTTGTAATTGTATCAAAAGGGTGTAAATCAAACAATTTTTGTAGTGTTTACTTTTTTGGGCAATCAAATTTTATTTCAAAACTAAACTTTATATCAAAATTCTAAATCAATTTGTTTCATGTACAATTTTATCCTTATTGAGTGTGATATTGTGTTTATTTCTCGTTCTATTCATCATTTTTCCATTGAGTTCCATTGAGGTGCTACAAAACTAGTTTATGTTGAGAACCATAACCCCAACCAAGTGACTTTAAAGTTTTTTAAAACCATAGGGTTATTACATTGGTATCAAAGCCACCCTTATTTCCAACCTGTGGTGATGCATATTAATGAGTTTGAGTGACAAAGAAATAAGATATTAGCAAAGGGAGAAGGAGGAGGCGGTCATGGACCGTGACAAAGATGAAGAGAACATGCAAGAATTTCTCAAGGAAAACAGAGAGTTTTAAACTTCCATGAGAGATTCTATGGTAAAGATGGTTTAAATCATAAGAGGGTTGAATCAACAATTGAGTGTTGGAAGGCCTAATCAAAATAGTGCAGAAGGAAGTAATTCAGTGAATGATTTAAGGTTTCAATTAACCCAAACCCAAAGACATTCAAAGCCAATTTTTTGCAAAGAGTGGAGATAGAAACATCAGAAGAAGAACAACCTATACATCCACAACAAGAGGATGAAATGGAAAGGTGTCACATGAAATAAATTTCTTAAATCCATCCATTATGACATGTCTTTTGTTGAGTACTATGAGATGAAAACAAGAAATGGCCATAGGAGAAGGTATGAGGAGTAGCTTTGTAGGGACATTCAACAATGTTTTGGAAAGATCAATATATCCAAATATGATGGATCTCAAGGTTGTTCAGCTAGGGAATGGTTGCAGAAGTTAGAAACATATTTTTGCTTGAACCCATTTTTTTAAAAGAAGCCATTAAGTTTTCTACTTTACACCTAGAGGGTGTAGCTCATGAGAAGTGATACAACAGCATGGTGACATAGGGGCATGGTTCCATTACCACCTTGGAAGAGTTTAGCCAAATATTGACAAATAGGTTTGACACGAAAGATCTAGAGCTTTACTTCAGAGAGTTAGCCCAATTGAAATAGGAGATATCAATTGAGAATTATGGAGTAGAGTTTAAAGGCTTTCAATGATGGTTCCAAATGTGATGGAGAGAATACTTTTAGTGCTCTTTGTTGAAAGACTTGGTGATTCACTAATGGGGTTGGTGAAAGCATTAGAGCCATGTTCCTTGTAGGAGGCCATCAAGAGGGATTTAAGATTGGAGGGTTTAGTAGCTGAAGGTAAATTCAACCACAAGCCATCTCCAATAATTCAGGATAAGAGAACTATCCAAAAATATACCCCTAAACTAATGGCATCGCCATTCAAACCAAGAAATATTGAAGAAACAAAGAATGAGCTTCAAAGGAAGAAGTTTTTTTTTGTGTAGAGAGTCATGGGTGCACGGACATAGATGCTTGGGGAAGGGGAAAATACACTACATAGAGGCTCTTCCTAAGGAGGATTCAAAGATGGAAGGAGTCGAGCCTAACGAGATAATAGAGTTTGAAACTATAGAAGGAGAAGAGATCACAAAAGGCACTCTCACTACTCTTTTAGGGGCTCTTAAGAGTACAAGGAATCTTGCAAGCTCACAAAGGAGCAAAGTTAATCAATAGTTGGGCTACTCACAATTTTATAGATGTGAATTTGGTTTCTAAGAAGGGTTTGGATGCAAAATAAATTGGTGAGTTTAGGGTTATGCTCATATATGGCCACATTATTCCTTGTAAGGGATGGATATAAAATCACAACCTACTTTTGGGGAGGTATAAAGTTAAGGATGATTTCTAAGTTGTGGGATTGGGCAACATGGACATATTCTTGGGCATGCAATGGTTGTACTCACTTGGAGATGTTACTCAAAATTACCAAACAATGGAGTTAAAATTTAAAGTGGACAGGATGGAGGTAATACTCCAAGGAATTACAAATATAAGTCCAAGCATGGCTAAAATGAAAAGAATGGAAATGAGTGTTCATGAAGACCAAGCCACTTAATGAATTGAGGAATTCAAGGAATCCCTTCAAGGTAAGATACTCTATGATAATTTTTGGTCCATTTTGAATATGTCCACAACAACACAACAAAGATGGCTACCATATGAGATATTGGTGAAAAAGGGAAGTTTGGAGGAGAATCATCATCCCAACATGGTTGTTTGGAATCTTGAAGGTAATAAATATAATACATGGGTCTTTAGGTGTGTTTTTTCCACCTCAATCTTTTTGTTTTTTGCATTTTTAGTTTATGCTACCCCTTTGGGATGGCCACCAAGCAAAGGTTGATGGTATGGAAAGTGTTTTTCCCACATATTGTATTTAAATATATGTATTTGAGATTTATGCAAAGAGGGTTCCATTTTTTTTCCCTAAGAAAGGGAAGGCATGGGGACAATCATGAAAAAGTGTTTTGGTTGATTGGAGCACTATTGTTCATAGCTTTTGTTTAGCCAACATAGAGGGATTTTTTTATTCTAATAAGGTGAGTAGGTGGTACCACATATGGAGAGCACTAAGAACTTGCATGTACTAGCATTTCTAGTAGCATCAAGGATAAAATTTGGGATATTACATGGTTGTTGTAATAACTTATATGCAATCATACAATATAATTTAAGCCACTTCCCAAAGGGGACAGAGTGAGGTAACATGATCAAAAAATGTGATAGTGAACTTCATAATAAAGTTTTGCAAGAGGCATTGGATTGTGAAATTGAAGCTTACACATATGATTCAATGAGGTCACTAAGGAGGAAAAGGCAATGAGGAAACCAAAATTAGTGAGTATTATTTCCAAACGTAATAGTTTGATTGTTGTAGTGCCCAGGATTGATAAGCATGAAACCATATCATGTTGCCTTCACTCAAAGTGGATTGTGTTTTTAGAGTTGACATTACTTATGCTTGAGGACAAGCAATATTTGGGGCAGGAGGACTATCATATCCTCTCCATCTAGGAGAAATAATAATATTATTTTAATTTAATAGTATTTTTAAACACTAATAAATAAAAATGTAACATAATAATAATAAATAAATAAATAAAATGGGTTTCTAGCAAATCGACGCCAAGGTGAATTCAAATTCAAATCAAGATTGGCCTATTTTGGGCCCTAGTGCTCCACCTTAGCATCATATATATTCTCTTTTTTGTAACTGAGCACAGTAGTTGGACATTGATAAGAATTTTGGGAGAAATTCCAAAGTGGTGTTAGTTGGAACAAATACCCTAGTTGTCCTCTAAGGTTGGGATAAAAACTCTAACCTTGTTATGTTGATTTATTTATATTGTGCAAGTTTGTTATATTCAGAAGCCTTGTTGACTAACCCAACTAGAGTACATATCAAGTATGATCACCATTGAGATTGGAGAGGATTTATACATCATCGGGGCCACAAGCCACTAAATTTTCCATCAAGGTACTATACTAGGTGACCTCTCAAAGTATTACTAGTTGGTAGACACTAGAGAAAGGCGTAGAACAAGAAACCTAAGGCTATTTGGGTTCAAAATAAGGGTGATTTGTAGGGCGACCAAGTGCAGTTTGTAGCCAACAAGATCCCAACATTACAAACATCAAAAAAAGGGTGAATCAACATTAATACTAGAGGTCTGCAATAGAACCATCTATTAGGGTGATTCTAAGATTAAGGAATTTTAATTCTATTGGCAACTAAAATAAAGAACTTGGAATGAAAATTTTCCAAAAGCATACCACCACAATATTGACCTTCTAACCCAATTCAAAGAGGAAGACATTGGATCTCGGTTGGTTTCCCAAATATAGGCATAAGAGAAATATAGGGAAAGTTGATATTATTCGGATCCAAAGAGGTCATCCTTAGTTAGTTGAGTTTCTATTATCAAGTTATGTGCACAAAGAATTGTGATAACAATACCCTCATGAGGTTTGTGTCCTTGTAATTGCATCAAAAAGGTATAAATCAGACTATTTCTATAGTATTTACTTTTTTGGGTAGTCAAATTTGAATTCCAAACTTGAAATTTATCTCATAAATCTAAATCAGTTAATTTTATGTATAATTTTATCCTTGTTGAGTGTGATATGGTGTTTATTTCTCTTTCTATAAACTATTGGTCCATTGAGTTATGTTGAGGTGAGACAAAACTAATTTAAACATAACCCTAACCAAGTGATTTTGAAGTTGTTTACAACTCAAAGGTTATTACATACTCGAGCTGAGATGCTTTCCTCTAATTTTTCAAACGATTATGATCTCATTTTTGTGGCATTATTTATATCATTTTGGAAGAAATTTTTGAATATGACGATATATAATGGAGTATGCATAGAGTTTGAATTGGATTATAGGATAATTTATTTAACCATAGTTATTAATGGATTTCTTTAATTTTTCTAGTATTCATGCTGGAAGAGCAAGCTCAAATGTTATAAAATTTAATAGCATCTAATGTACTGTAACATTAATTAATTAATTGTAAGAAATAAATAATTATTCAAATAATTTTAAAAATATCTAATAAAAGTTGGATCAAGGTAATCCTTGACTATGTTAAAAGTGAATGTATTAGAAAAACATAAAGAGAATTAAAATACAATTACCATATAAGTAATTATTGTATGAGTAATGTACAAAATATTTAAGAGAAGTTTAATTAAATAGTAGTTACATAATTTTGAGTAGATGGTCTTTCAAATTTTTAAATATATGAAAGAATTTAAAATTTGTGATTATTAATATTTTAAATATAGGTATTTGTAACAATAAATATAAATTTGATATTTAATTTTTTAACAAAAATATTTTATTAAATTGTTAAAAGTGAACATTATAATTTGAAGATAAAGTTAGCATTCATAAGTTCATATAATTATAACGATTAATAAAATAAAATAAAAAGAACACAATTATTATGCAAAATAACAATGAACAACACAAAGGACATACCAATAATTAAATAAGGTTATAAAATTGTCATCAATAATTTCTTGCCAAAATATTCTCATTTGAGAGATCCTACAAGAATATTGATGTATTGTAATCTCTAAACAAAACTAGGTAAGTTTAATTTCATCACTAGTAACATAAGAGAAATAGTTGTAATCAACATTTTTCTTTTACATTTTAAGTTTTATTTTATTAAGTGTTATAAAACTATTAGCTTATGAATGTCAAATTTGTATTCAAGTTATAATGTTCATTTTTGAAAATTTAATAGAATAATTAGGTATAGAAAATGACAATGAACAACACAAATGGCCTATTAATAATTAAATAAGCCTATAAATTTGGCATCAACAATTGTTGGCCAAAATATTCTCATTTAATAGATCTTGCAAGAATATTAATATACAATAATATGTAAACAAAAATAAATAATTTTGACATTTCATTGCTAACAACATAAGAGAAATAGTTGTAATCAAGTTTTTTCTTTTCCATGTTCATTTGAATAAATAAAACAAGATAATAAAACATTAAAGAAAATTTCAATGTCACTTATTTGTAATACTAATAAAGTATCTTCAATAATAGAAAAGTGGTTCAAGTACAACAAAACAACTATGAAAATAAACTAGAAATTCAAGGCCATCCCTTAAAAACAAAATAGGTATATGTATTGAGGACATATATCATCCTTGCCTAATAATTTATAAGCATGTTTTGATGGAAATATGTGTACTTTATAGGTATTATAACATCACCATAATCAATTGCCCTTGGTATGAAGCTTGATCGCTATATCCTTACCAGGTTTTGGCATAGGATCACAAATTATTTTTTCATCAGGAAATATGAGAGACCATTTATATTTAGATACTAAATAGTGTAAAAATATAATTGTTTCTATCTTTGCAAATTCATAACCCGGACAAATTCTAGGACCTACACCAAATGGTATAAACATATAAGGTGGAAGTTGATTGCCAAAATGACTAGGATCAAAGTTATGTGGCTCCTTGAAAGCTTCCTCATCCCAATGGGTGATAGTGTTTGTCCAGAATAACTGTTCAATTTTGACAAGAAGAATTGTATTTTAAAATTAAAAAATATGATCATTGTAAACTTGTTAAATTGAGTACCCTATAAATAGTATAGAAACTAATCACAAACTCAACATACAATACAAATTTTTACTTCACATAACAATAAGTTATTTTCTCTTCAAGAATAACTTGTATTTAACTCAATTCAAACTTAGATAAATCAATAACACTACTTGTTTGGTTCCCCATTAAATTTTGATATAAGTTATATCTTCTAAACACTCAAAAAAAAAAAAAATTGTTGAATAAGAATATTTGAAAAAGGAAATGTGTTAGTTTAGTTAATATATATGTTTGTGATCAATGATTAATCATTTTTTTTTCTTATTTATGATGGATTAGAGTGTGATTCAAAATTTGTCAATATTAATTAAGTTTACAGTTGTATCCAAAAACTCCTATTCAATTCAATGGATTGTGAAAACCTCATCTACACTAAATATTATGCTATTGATATTTGTATAAAACATGCTCTAAATATTTTATAAATATCGTGAAAAGGTTCATTTAATAGTATTATAACCTTGGTATTTTTCTATTCAATTTCATGCTATTACACTTTTTTAAACAATTTTTATTACTAGTCTTTTGTTCATTCATATAAAAAACATACCTACCATCCTTTAGGAATCGTATAGCCTTCATATTCTACATCTTGAATAGCTGTCTTGAATCCACCAATTGCAGGAGGGATGTAACGTAATGTTTCTTGAGCAACCTTCCATGTATATTTCATTTTCTGAATATCTTCTCATTGAAGAGGTTCATTTGGTTGTTTCCCTGATAGAACCTTCTTTTGTTCTGTGACACAATGAAAAACAACAATTTATAATCATTTAAGAGGTTCATGTGGTTGTCTCCCTAAGAGAACCTCTATTTTATCTGTGAAAAATAATAATTTATAATTGTGTGAATCCAGTTTAAAGCACTGAATTTGAATTAAGAAATTTTTTGAACACTGACCTTGAAGAATGTTGTGGTAGATTGGGGGTTCAATGCCAACATTCTGACAAGCTGGGTAAGAAGAACAGTAGTAGTGTCATGGCCGGCAATCATGACCAAGATCATGTTATCTATGATCTCATCTTCAGTCAGGGGCATATTATTCTCATCCTCCATACTTAGCAAGCATGATATTAGGTCTTGTGTGGGAGAGGCTTTTCCTTGTTGCAGCTCTCTCCTTCTAGCTTCTAGAAAAATTGATAAATTCTTATATAAACGAGAGCAAGCCTTTAAGCTTCCATGAAAATATGTTCCAGGAAAATTCAAGGGAAGAGACCACGCACCCTTTATAAGTGTAGTTAAATCATGTTCTAGAATCCTCCTCTCATTATCATCCTTCAGACCAAATAGCAGATCACAAGAAACATGAAATGTAAGTGTTGAAAATGTAGCTCGGAAGATAAATCTTCTAGCCTAGAACCGTGTCACCCAGGCTGGATAGATTAGATAAGATTTCCTATTTTTTTTCCTTGTTATCTTTTACGCACTTGCCAGTTTGGGAATTCTTTTTAGAAACAGCTTTGTCTTCTTTCTAAGATTAATCTCTGCTTTGCTTCACCGTTGGTGAATAAGAGATTATAAAAAGGGATTGATGTGTGCATTGTAAAAAGACAGATTGAAGGTTTTTGCAGGAAATGACATAGGAAGAAAGGGAGATTGCAGTGAACAGAAGAAGGATTTGAACATTATCCAAAGTTTGCAGTATTGTTGTGGATGCCAAGTTTTGGCAGTTGTTGTAAATTCCTTCCTTTCTGTAGTAATAAAATCTCTCTTTGAATGTTGGTTTTTCCCTAGAGTTAGGGGTTTTCCAGGGTAAATCATTGTGTCAAAAGTGTGATTGGTTTTCTCTCTATTCAGTATTTTAGTGAATGGTGTTGTGCATGCTTTAGTTCTTTGTTTCAGTCATTTGATTTTTGTTATTCGAATTTTTGAGAATAAACAATAGTGAATTTATTGTTGGGTTTCACAACGCCAATAAGGTAGACGTATTTTTCACATGGTATTAGAGAAAATACTCTGAAAGAGAAAACTAGGGTTTAATCACACAAGTGCAAGTTTCGATTTTCTTTTTGTGTTCAGGGAGGTTTAAGTTCAAGGGTTTCAGCAATGGCAGCAGCCAGATTAAGAGATTCAGACAGACTTGAGGGGGCTTCAAACTTTGGCATGTGGAAAGCAAGAATTCTTCTGTTACTGGAGGAGAATGGTCTGAAGGAATATGCAACCACTACCATCTCTGTTCCAACAGATGCTACGCTACTAGCGACCTACCGGAAAGAAGATGCCAAAGCTAGACGCATCGTTATGGATGGGGTCAAGGATCACCTTGTTCCTCATATTGCAGATTTAGACACCTACAAAAAGATGTATGATGCCATACTCAATCTATACCAGAGTTCAAACTTGAACAGGCAGCTGATTCTCAGGGATAAGCTGAGAAACACCAAAATGAAGAAAGGGGAGATCGTTGTGGACTACCTTACCAGGATCATAACAGTAAAAGATGAGTTGGTAACTGTCGGGGTAGCAATACCAGATGATGAGGTTGTTAGGATTGCATTGGTAGGATTCACAAAGGATTGGGACATCTTTGTCAAAGTTGTATCTGAACGACAAGATATTCCTGATTGGGATCATTTGTGGACTGATTTCACTCAGGAAGAATTGTGAATGAGTTATGTTAATGGAGGCAGCAGTAGTGGTCATAAGGGTGAGGTGGAAGAGAATGTTGCTCTTGCCAGCAAAGGCAAAGCTAAGAAAGGCTCAAACAATGAGTCTACCTCAAAAGGAGACAAGAAGAAAAAGAAAGACCCGAGTAAAATTAAATGTTAAGGTTATGATCAGCTAGGACATTATGTCAGTCAATGTCTGAATCAAAAGAAAGGAGACAAGAAGAAGAAGCAGACAACAGCTTCAGCAGATGTTGATGAGCTATCCTCTAGACTAGAATATGAGTTCACTCTTCTAAACTGCTTATCTAGCTCCAACACTACAGGGGTCTGGTACATTGACAGTGGTGCATCATGCCATATGACAGGAGTTAGAGAAAACTTCTCCAACTACAAAGCAGAAGAAATAGGCTTCCAGATAAAAATGGGAAACAAGTCCACATGCACTCCAGTTGGGAGAGGGACTGTTTCATTTCAGAGGGAGTCAAGCAGTGATATTAAGATCGCAGATGTATTGCATGTGCCAGGGATGTACATGAATCTGATTCTAGTATCTACTATTGAAGAAAAAGGGTGCAGCGTACTCTTTCAAGGACAAAAGGTGTATTTAAAACACAAGGACTGGAAGAAGGCAAAGCAGATTGGAGTTAGAAGTGACAATTTATACATATTGCAGTTTGAAACTCCAAAGGCACTAGTGAGCATTAATAGCAACAAGGAAATAGGAGAGCTATGGCATAGACAGATGGGACATATACACCATGGGGCATTGAAATTGCTCAGAGAAACCATGATAGGAATTCCAGAGTTGAATGCAGAGCATGGTGACACATGTAAAGGGTGTGCACTCATGAAATTTTCAAAGGCAGCCTTTCCTAGAAGTGACAATAGAAGTATAGGTGTTCTTGACTTGATACATTATGATATTTGTGGTCCCATGTCTCCTCAGTCTTTGAGGGGTTATGAGTATTACGTAACCTTCATTGATGATTTCTCTAGGAAGACCTAGATATATTTCTTGAAGGCCAAAGATGAGGTCTTCAGTCGCTTCCAAGAATTCAAAGCTCTTGTGGAGAATATGACAGGCAGGAAGATCAAGGTTCTTTGGATAGACAATAGGGGTGAATATAAAAGCAAATCCTTCCAAGAGTTCTGTACCAAAGAAGGAATCAAGAGAGAGTGGACTATTCCCTACAACCCACAACAAAACGGGGTTGCTAAGCGTAAGAACAGGGCAATTGTTGAAGCAGCTAAGGCCATGTTGTTTGATCAAGATCTGCCTAAGTATATTTGGGCAGAGGCTTGTAGCACAATAGTCTATATTTAGAATAGAGTACCTCATAAGATTTTGGGGAAGATGACACCAGAAGAAGCCTTTACAAGGAAGAAGCCTGAGGTCGGGCATTTTAGGATCTTTGGCAGTATAGCATACTGTCACGTACCATCAGAGAAAAGAACCAAGTTAGATTCGACTACAGAGAAAGGTTTCTTTGTTGGATACAATGAAACCTCCAAGGCATACAGGATCTTTATTCCAAGGACGAGGAGGATCATAGTGAGACGTGATGTGAAGTTTCTGGAGGAGAAAGCCTTCATAAAATCTCAGGATTTTCCAGCAGTCGAGCAGGGTCAGCAGATTGAAGCTCCAAAAGTGGATCAGGAGTCCCAGGCACAGGGCACTATGATAGGAACAAATACAGATACAGGTACCTTGGGTGAGTTGAGTCCACAGGATCAGGAGAAGCAGAATAAGGAACAAGCTCCATCTATTGGTGTATCTCCTACTGGCGGGAGAAGGACTAGTCGAGTGGAAACTTAGATTGCGCGAGATGCTCAGGAGTTTATGGGAGCTCCTAGAATGAGTGGCAGGGAGAGGAGACCACCGCTAAATATTCAGATTATGTGGCATTAATAAGCAAGCTCATTGACAGTGAGCCTTCCAGTTATCAGGATGGTGCACAGCAACAAGTTTGGCAAGATGCTATGGTGGAGGAATACAACTCCATCATGAAGAACGATGTCTAGGAGGTAGTGCCAAGGCCTATAGATAAGTCAGTGGTTGGTTCTCGCTGGATCTATAAGATCAATCATGCTACAGATGGTAGCATAGAGAAATACAAAGCCAGGTTCGTGGCCAAGGGGTTCTCTCAGAAGGAGGGAATCAACTATGACGAGACATTCACTCTAGTGGCCTGATATACCTCCATACAAGCTGTGATCTCATTAGCAGCACAAATGGGATGGCAGATCCATCAGATGGATGTCAAGACAGCTTTCCTAAATGGAATCATAGAGGAAGAGGTGTACATCGAACAACCAGAAGGTTTTATGGCACATGGGAGTGACTCTCATGTTTGTAGGTTAAAGAAAGCACTATACAGACTTAAGTAGCACCCAGAGCGTGGTATGAGCGCATAGATAGCTACTTGCAGAGCATGGGATTCGTGAAGAGTGAGGTGGACTCCAACCTTTACTATCTCATGATGGGGGGTGAACCACTCATCCTAGTTTTGTATGTGGATGATTTATTTATGACTAGTTCACCGAGGCTCATAGAGGATTGCAATAGGGACCTAGCAGCAAAGTTCGAGATGAAGGATTTGGGGTTGATGCACTATTTTCTGGGACTAGAGGTGTGGCAGACAGAGGGAGAGATTTTCCTTGGTCAAGAAAAATATGCTATGGAAACCTTGAAGCGATTTAGAATGTTGGACTGTAGACCCATGTCTACACCAATGGTTACAAATTGGCAGAAGATCAATGCATCAAAGCAGGAGGCAGTAGACCCCACCTTGTATAGACAGCTTATTGGTTCATTGATGTATCTGGTCAATTTACAAGACCAGACATTTGCTTTGCAGTCAACTCTCTTAGTCAGTTCATGGTTGAACCAAAGAGATTACATTGGATAGCAGCAAAGCATGTGTTGAGGTATCTACATGGTACAGTTGAGTATGGGTTGAGATATACTCGGGGTGATGGTGTCAAGTTGATTGGCTACACTGATGAAAATTGGGCAGGTAATGCAGTAGATAGGAAAAGCACTTCAGGGTGTTGTTTCAGCATGGGATCAGGGGTTGTCTCTTGGTACAGTAGGAAACAGAAGTTTGTTGCATTACGCTCTACGGAAGCAGAGTACATGGCAGTGAGCATGGCAACATGTGAGGCCATATGGCTTTGGAAGCTGGTAGTAGCATTGTTTGGTTAGGAGCTAGAATCAACCATCATTCACTATGATAATCAGAGTTGCATAAAACTCTCTGAGAATCCTGTGTTTCATGATAGGTCAAAGCATATTGACATTAGATATCACTTTATCAGGGATTGTGTACAACATGGATTAGTTCGACTACAGTATATATCTGCAGATGAGCAGGTTGCGGAAATCTTAACGAAGGCCTTGATGAAAAGAAATTTTGTCTTCTTCAGGGACAAGTTAGGTGTAGTAGAGAACACCTTCCTCGCTAAGAGGGAGTGTTGAAAATGTAGCTCGGAAGATAAATCTTCCAGCCTGGAACCGTGTCACCCAGGCTGGATAGATTAGACAAGCTTTCCTATTTTTTGTCCTTATTATCTTTTACGCACTTGCCAATTTGGGAATTCTTTTTTAGAAACAACTTTTTCTTCTTTCTAAGATTAATCTCCACTTTGCTTCACCGTTGGTGAATAAGAGATTATAAAAAGGGATTGATGTGTGCATTGTAAAAAGACAGATTGAAGGTTTTTGCAGGAAATGACATAGGAAGAAAGGGAGATTGCAGTGGACAGAAGAAGGATTTGAACATTATCCAAAGTTTGTAGTATTGTTGTGGATGCCAAGTTCTGGCAGTTGTTGTAAATTCCTTCCTTTCTGTAGTAATAAAATCTCTCTCTTTGAATGCTGGTTTTTCCCCAGAGTTAGGGGTTTTCCAGGGTAAATCATTGTGTCAAAAGTGTGATTGGTTTTCTTTGTATTCAGTATTTTAGTGAATGTTGTTGTGCATGCTTTAGTTCTTTGTTTCAGTCATTTGATTTATGTTATTCGAATTTCTGAGAATAAACAATAGTGAATTTATTGTTGGGTTTCACAACGCCAATAAGGTAGACGTATTTTTCACAGTAAGTTGCTTCATCCAGGGAGCCACTGTAATACTCTATTTTCCTTCCCAATACCCAGCAAAATGTTGTACAATAACTGACTCCATTCTACTCAGGAATTTCTGCAGGACCTCAGGCTTCATGAATGAGGTGATGGCACCTCTCATTCTTTTGTGATCATCTACAGGCAGATCAAACAAGTTCTTGGGCCCAAGAAGCATGCTCACACTGGAATTTTTCTTGTTACTTATGAGGTTGTAATCATTGTTAAAGATAAAGCGGTTGCCTACTTGCCCTGTGAGGACAACTGTGGGGCAGCCCATTAATGAGGTTTTGAAGAAAAGACCATATTTTGAGACCTTGTGTTGTATCCACTCCTTTATTTTTTGAGCTTTGTGTGCTCTCATGAATTGGAAGGTCTCCCCTATTAATGGAAGTCCTAAATTTCCAAGAGGAAGATTTTTTCCCCTTCCCCTGTTCAGAATCTTGACTGCCATGACAAATAGGAAAGAAGTAACTGAAACAGTCCATAAGATGAGAATTAGTTTAGTGGTAAAGAGTTGAGATTCCATTAGAGCTTTCAATGGAAAGAATGAGCACGGGAAGAGTTTATCTAATCGACGAATTGAATGAATTACTAAATAGATTGTTGTATGTTTTCATCGACGATGTTTTTCATGTATAATCAGACAAATGGTGAAGGGCATTAGAAATTAGAAGGAATATTTTGTTGAGTTGAATGCAGGTGTTACTTAGCACTTGTCGTTTGCAGATGTTTGGGTAGGATTGATGGTAAATAACGGAATATTTTTGTGAACTGAATGTAGTTTGTACTGCTTGTCGTTATACGTATGGTTGATGTTCTTACTTTTTCTATAAGAAAAATTACTATTTGTTTGTTTTCAATGGATTCAGTTTTTTTTATTTCTTCTACAAATATTTTGCATTTGTATAAGCCAACTAAAATATTTTAATTTAATGATAAATTATGTGGCACAAAAATTAAAACCATTTGTGATGCAAAGTTAAAAATTATGAGTAACAAAATGACAAAGCATATGTGTAATATTTGTGATTTTCTTTTTAGTTTTATTATTCTTATTTCAAAATTTTAACATTGTCACTATTAAAAAATTAAATAAAATATAAATGATTGCATTTTCTTTTGGTTGGTTAGGATAAATGGCTACAATCACATGCAAACAATTATTGTTGTATTGTTTTGTCCGTATCACATTCCAACATGTTTATGTAAGGTGGATTTATAGACTTATAATTACTTTGTGCTTTGTTTGTTGTCTTATCAATCTGAAAACCAATCTTAAGAAAAATAATTGGGTGTAGGCATTAGTTTAAGGGTTCATTTCTTTCTAGGAGTTTGACTAACTGTTTTCCCTTCTCTTTTAAGGATCTTTGTCATAGATAGGGATACTTGTGCAATCATGTTTTGACATTTGTTTGCTTTGTATAAAGTAGAAGGTGGTGGATATGCTCTACTAGTGAGGAAGTGACGGTGGTATTGTTTATAAATATAAAAATTGTATGTAACAAAAATTAATTTAAAATATTAAAAAGAAGGTATTTAGTGTAAATTTTAAATTATATATATAAGATTAGAAATAAAATTATCAAATGTCACACATTTTATAAGAAGATTTGAAAGGAAGTTAACATTTTATTAATCTAAACATTAATGTTGGCATTCTTGATAGAAAAAGAGTTCAACAAGATTTCAATATTATTATTAGTGAATTAGAAGATTATTATTATAAAATTTTAATTACTATGGTATTGGATTTCACTATTGTCGTCATTGGCTTTTGTAATAGCCACCTCTAGCAACTACTATTTTTTTCTTTCAATACAACTTAATTGATCAAGCAACTTCTATCCAATGTAGAAGCATGTCAATTTCATAGTCTTACCAATTATAGTCATGGCAACAACTCCATGCCAAAACTTTTCATACTTGTAAAAAACATGGTAAGCTTTCATTTATTAGGGTTATTCATAGACCCAAACTTATGCCTTGAAGATTCATTCATAATTGTCCCATCTATGTATTTTTTTCTAGGAATTAAAGGCTTTGTAGTTTGTTCACCAACACTAAAGACACTGTATCCTATCCTTTGAGATGAGATCTTTAATCTCACTTTTAAATTGTAGTTATTGATCAATCTTATACTTCCAATTCAATCCATATACAATAGTATGATAGAAAATATATTCCACTAGTGCTTAAATATATATTATAGTCAAATATTAGTTTAATGCCAACATTAGTTTTTGTATACACACAAAACCACATAGCTACCAACCCATAAAAGCATCTTATTATCTTATAATTACTAAATCAAGCATGCATCAAATATACACCATATGAATAGCTCATATGTACCTCACAAATACATATTGACTAGCTAATGCATACATCATATATCTATAGTGTGATTAGCTTACACTCACATCTCAAGTACACATAATGACTAGCTAGATTGCATGCATCACATATGCACTTTGTGACCAGTTCACACATAGATCACATTTACAAAATGTGATAAACCTGTATGTACATCACATATGCATAATGTGACTAACTCATGCATCCAACATATATACATGATATGTATCATGTTCCTGATCTTCTCTAGCCTGATCATGCTCAACACGTTGATCATGTTCTACATGCTCTAAAGTTGAAACACGAAAGGTTACATTAATTAATACACCAATTGCAATTAAATATGTTTAAAAGAACTTTAGAGTGGTCCTCTTTACCTGATGGGGCCACATCATGTTCCTGATCTTCTCTAGCCTGATCATGCTCAACATGTTGATCATGCTCTACATTCTCTAACGTACTGGGATGCACCCATGATCTTCATCTGCAGGTTGTGCTCCACCCTCACTAAGCTGCATTCCAATGTCATGTGATATTATCATTGCTTGAATGTTTAAAAAAATAGGCATGTAATTACTTTATGGTGGAAATTAATATTGAATAGATTGCACAAGTATTCAATTTTAAATAAACTTTATTGAGTTTATTTACCTGCATGTCGGATGTAGTGGAAGGTTGTGTTTGCCCAGTCAAGACTCTTAAGCATTCAGCCACGGCTCCATAGCCTTGCTGGAAGGAAATCTTCAAGTCATCTTATGTGGGAACTCTGTTGAATTAAGAGCCCTACATTTTTGCATAAGATCATGAATTTTGCTTCTATGGTGTGATAAAACCAAAATTGCTTTCAATTTATTATTTGGATATTCTATTTCATTTATTGATACTTACAATTTGTGTGGCTAATTTCATATAACCACCAAAGCCAAGTTTGTGTTGCGTGTTTTTTCTAGTCTTGCCTTTGTTTCCTTCGATGTGTGAGTGCTGTGAAAAGTTTGAAATACGCTAGATTATGTAAAAGAAAGAGTAATCAGTATATAATTACATTGTTGATAGTATCACATACCTTCCTTGGCCCGGTGGTGTCTTTCCTTTTTTCTTTTCAGCCTTCTCCTTTCCATCGACACCAGGTCCTTCCACTCCATCTCTGGAATCATGGGGGGACGCTCGTACTTTTTGTTCTTCTCTAAATGTGACCTATATTGGTCCATCGCATACTTTAGATAGGTACCAGCTTTCTTAAGGACCTTGGTTCGGTTGAATGTTTTATCACTGAACAACACAACTAAATGGTTAATGAGCTCATCTTTTAAATCTTGATTTTTGGCATTCCATCGTGTACGTATGGTGGGCCCGAAGAGCTCCAATGTTATATCACTTAGATGTTTATAAAAAACATCATTTCCTGCAAAACGATCATGGGATCAATAGTCTAAAAAGAGCGATCAATAAGTAAATTTCAATTGGATTATATATAATAATAATTAAAAAAATTTAAAGTACCTAGGACCTTCTCTATCTTTATGGGAATGAAATCCATGGTCACCACAAATGTGACTGGGAATGTTCCCGTACTAGTAATACAAGAAGATCGAGGAAATCTTTAAAACATCCACGGTATAGTGGCCTGCATCGGTACATGTCACGGCGCATGTTAAACCGCGTGTTCATTACCCGAGGAGAGGTGTATTAATGGATACTGGCGTGGTATGTGTTTCCAACATTTCAAATGACAACATAGGCATAGATGATGGTGCCAGATAATGTGATGTATGTGTAGGAAGATCAGGATGGACACTTGTGCCAGCCCTTACTCCTCAAGAAGCACTTGCAATACCCTAATCATGGCCAAGAGCATCATGAGGAGGCAAATAACCTGTAAAACAACACATATTTTTAGTTCATGACATAAAAATTATAAAATATAAAACCATGAATGAACTTATGTTATAATTAAAAGACCTCATGATAGCTTACTTACCAGAGTTTTGTAATCTCTCAGTCAATATTTTAACCCTCTCTCTTATCTCATCTGTTTGAGGCACTATGAATATCAACTTAACCATTTCTTCATTGCATTTTTTTTGGATCTTCTTTATCGCATCGAGAGGGTTTGGTGAATAAGTGATGTCATCATCATAAAATATTGACTGTACCTCACTATGGATGCTCTCCTATCGCTGAATTGCCTTTCCGTCGGTCGGTATATGAGAATATTAAAACATTATCGAAATTAACCCAAAAAGCTTATGAAAAAAACATAATAATAAAACATTTTCCTCGTATCTAATTTGTACAATTACAATGAGGTAAACCTGTTGGGTAGAAGCGGCTGAAGATACATCGCGATCTGTGCTCTAGGCTAGAGCCTTCTCCGTACGATCAATGTCTCCCTGTGACAAAAATTAAATATAAAAAAACATTACCAAAATGAAACCAATAGACTTATGAAAAAAAACATAAGAATAAAATGGTATATTGGAGTCATTAGTGGAGGTTGAACAAATGGTACATAGTACATATACCACCCCCATAGTAGCGTATTTGTAACTAAAGCGATTCAAATTGTAATCGATTAGCAACTCTTCCTATAGTTGAAATTGATTTTGCTCCTTTATACAAATACAGTTTCCCTCCACACCTCGAATATACAATTGGGTTGCTTATTTGTTGACCGAATGCGGTATACTGTTTATAAACCCTACAATATTCCCTGATGCTTTTGGCATTCCATCAATGTACATAGCCACTCCTTTATTTTTATCCTTATCTTTTAGTTGTATATAATTTGCTGACAGTGCATACCTACGCATACTTCGTGTATATCGAACCAGTTGCATCCAATTTTTGTAATTGTAACAGGGTCCGACATACTCCATCAATTCAGTAACTTTGTCATAACAGACCCTTATGTCGTCCCAAACCATGTAATGACGATGGTGCTATGTGATATATCCTCTCGTTAACACAAAAATTAGTTTTTATTGGAGGAAGTTCCTTGGGTACCCATTATTTCTATAGATGTTTGTACCTCAAGGGAACCTCGACGTCGCCTATGCTCTCATCATCATAAGAACATGACCCCCCTTCAGCAAGAAAAAATTTCATGCGTTTACGGAATTTTCTTCTAATCTTTTGACCTCTAGTTGATCTCCCTCTTTTAGACATACTACATGTCTCGCTTTCCTCTTCTCTTCCTGAATTTCTCTCGCTCGAGGAAAACAGATCTAGAAAATACCTATTTGGTAGTACCTGCACTCATAAGGATGTTGGATGAAATTCTTTCATGGTGATGTGATCCCAATGTGACATTATGATTAATCTATCATCTCATCGCTAGAATTTCACAGGTTATAAGGTAATAAAGTCTTGATAGATTGCAAGCTATTGTTACTATCGTCCAAATGTATCCATCACAAATCCAAATCTACTTAACGTTTTAACTCCCAAACTTTGTAACAAGTGTTAAATGCGACTATGGTCCACCAGTTACACAACCAAGGCCTCAAATGTATTCTCTAATTATAATCAAAGGACTTTTCTCTTCATTCAAGTAAATAAACTTGAAGGGAAACACCACCAAGTGGTTTATTGGACACCTACATGACTAAAAATAGCAGCAAATTTACATTTAATTTCCATATGTCTAAGTGGTTAACGGGGAGGGAGTGTGTACTAGGCCTTGTTAAGTTATCATAAGTTTACACTTTGGCAATAAATTTTTTTTAAGTCATATTAAATCTTCCTATGTCTAATTGCTAGGAGATTTTTGGTATGTTTTAAGGTAGGATGATTAATGAAAGAGCCCAAAGACTAG
>VDFB02270651.1:227114093-227143144 GCA_007258455.2 Sequoia sempervirens
CTAGTCTTCTCACAAAAAACATACATTAGTATTTATTTTAGGTTGGAATCTAAGAATCAAAAGTCTAGATCAAATATTCATCTATAATGTATCCCCCTCCATAATTATGTCAAGCATATGGCTAGAGAGAAAATGAATAATTTTCAAGGATAAGTATGGTTTCAATTGAAGATTTTGGGGTTTAAAAATAGTTGTTTAGGGCTCCAATTGAAGATTTTAGGGTTTCAAAATAGTTCTTTAGGGTTTCAATTGAATGTTTTAGGGTTTCAAAATAGTTGTTTAGGGTTTCAATTGAATATTATAGGGTTTCAAAATTGAGCATTTTAGGGTTTCAATTGAAAATTTTAGGGTTTCAAAATAGTTGTTTATGGTTTCAATTGAAGATTTTAGGGTTTCAAAATAGCTATTTAAGATTTCAAATGAAGATTTTATGGATTCCAAATAATTTTTTAGTGTTTCAATTGAATATTTTAGGGTTTTAATTAAACATTTTAGGGTTTCAAATTAGCTATTTAGAGTTTTAATTTCAAATGTTAGGGTTAAAAATTAGCTCAGTAGGGTTTAAATTAGACATTTTAAGCTAAAAATAAAGAAAATAAAAATTTCGAATATCAATTGAAAACCATAGATGATCAAGTATTGAAAAATACCTATTAAATAGAAAATTTCACAAGCAAGTGGATAGGAGACCTCTAATTGAAGCCACGTGGAAAAATCATAAGACAAATGAGTGTTTGAAGACAATTATCTTTGCACTATCAAAGTTAACCTATGAAAGTGAAGGGAGCTCCAATGTTCGTCATGTTGGAATTTGCAATGTGAAAGTGAAATGACAAGTCATCATTTTACTTTTGATTATTTTGTATATTAAAATAATACATTTGTTTGATGGTCACTTTTAAATGAAGGTATTATTTAAATTTTTTAACAATAAAAAACTACATTTGAATGAAGGTGACCCTTTGTTCAAAGGTGTTTACAACACAAGCTTCAATTGAAGGCACCTTCATTTGAAGGTTCTTGGAAGCTTTGAGCCCCCCACAACCTAAAAAAATTGATGAATCCTCCCATAAGAGAGCATATCTTCCATCCCTAACCTCCCATGTTATGAATTGATATATTTTTTCTATAGAAAAGAAAAAAATCAAAATATTGGATCCATTTGGAGGATATGAGATCGTCATAATTTTGAACCAGTCTTGAGAGTCTAAATATTTATTTTACATGATCCTAGTCCATTTCAAATATGTCTTGGAGTGAATAATCCAAATTAGTTTCACTCCAAGGCCCTATTTTGAGATACGTGATCTGTCAAACCAACTCCACCAAAATCCTTTATCTTGCATATATTATTCCATGTAATCAATAGATTTTCTTCTCTTCTGAAGCTCCTTGCCAAAAAATTACATGTTATTCTAATATATTCCTCATGTTCTATTCTAATATATTCCTAGTCTTCCTAGGAAATTTAGATAGAACATTAAGAAAATAGGTCCTAAGAATAGCTACAATCACAACCTTTAACATTGTGATTCTCCCAACCTAAGAGAGCCAATGATCTTTCTATAAAGTCACCCTTTTGGAGCACGTGACCAATAACAGTTTCCAAAAATATGTAGAGAAGTAGCCCCCAAAAAGAGGAAACCCAAGGTATTTACTTGACAAAGGCCCTTTTCTAAAGACCAACATGTGCAATATATCATGTTGTTTCTTTAGATCAATGAAAAAGAAAACATATATTTGATTTTATATGATTGATAACTTGACCCAAGGCTTGAGTGTAGGAATGTAGAGTATTCTTTATAATTATTGCCTCCTTAAATTTTGATGTCCCAAAAAGCATAGCATTGTCAACAACCTGAAGATGTGAGATATGAAAAACATCCTTGTCATCAAGAGCCCTTCCTATTTACCAAAATTGGACACCACCTAAACATAACTACCCAAAGCATTAGCCATTATTACAAACAAAAAAGAGGAAAGGAGATCCCCTTGACGGAGCCCTCTAGAAGCTTCAAATAAACATTAGGGGGATGTATTCACTATTACTGAATATCTCAGGCTAGCTATGAGATTGTAAATCCTATTCAACCAATGTTTATTGAACTCAAAGGCTTCCATAAAATTTAGTAGAAATCTTCAATCCACTTTATTATAGGTCTTCTTAATGTCAAGTTTCAACAATGTACTACTCTTTCTTGTGGATCATATTGAGTGAATAAGATGTATTCAAATAAATTATTTATTATACTTTTTAAAGTAAAAATAAAACAGAATAATTATGAAAACAATAGATAGTAATTTTTAAAAAATAAAATTAAACTTTACAGGTAAAATAATTATTCAAATAAATCAAAACAAACAATGTAACAAAATAAAATAATTCTAAACTAAACTAAAATAAAATAATCCTTAAATAAATAAATAAAAACATAATTATTAATACATGTGTAGCTTTCTTTATAATAATGTTGTAAAAAAATTATTTCTTATTTCAATAAAAAGAAAAAAAGAGTAAATAATATAAAATAATAAAATAACTTTTCAATAGTCTTAAATAAAATAATTCTTATATAATTTGAAGTAAAATAATTCTTAAGTAAATAAAATAAAATAAATTATTTAGTAAATAAAACTCGCATATCTATTTTATAAAAAGTTATGTAAAATATTTTTAGAAATATTTTTTTAAGACATCTATTCCACTTAAATCACAAATCAAACTAAGATAGACATTGGAAAATTGTCAATATTTTTTATATAATTTTTTAAAAAATAAATATATTAATTTAATTATACAAACAAAACTCAATTTTTTAAAAAAATTGGAGGAATCAGGTAGCCCCCCTAAAAACTGCAATGTGTCTCATAAACTTTTTCGACGTGACCAGTGACACTAGTGCGACACACCCTCTGATACCAACTCGTCACCTCTTGCTAAACAAAAATTGATTTTATTTCTTCTTTAATAGTCCAATTTTTCTCATTAAAAAAAAGTACCTACGTTGTGATTATTACTCTGAATGGATAATTAACTTTAAAGAGAATTATTATAAATTTGTACTAGAAAACACACTTTTTATAACTTGGAGCCGACAATGTTAAGGCGCCTTTTGGGTGCACATCCATATGATTCCATATATAAAGATAAACTGAGAGCAAAATTTATATAAAAGGAAGCAAGAATTTCTTATAAGAAGAAATTTATCTGCTCAGAATCCATTTTAAATACTACGAGTTAACACAAGGAATTTAACATGTCTGTTTCCGAGGTAAACCGGAGGATCCCTACTCCTACAGATGATGAGCAGTTGAAGGTACGAGTGGTGGCAAGAATACGTCCATTCCTTCCTAAAGAAATCAGGGCAGCCAAGGGGGAACCCAAGTCTTGCTTAACTGTAACAAAACCAAATGGAGATTCACAAATGGAACATGTACTTAATGTTGAGGAATATGAAACCAACATTAAAGCATTTTATAAACTAGATTTTTGCTATGATCAAGAAGACGAGGTGGAACAAATTTTCAGCAGAGAAGTTGAAGGCATATTAGCAGGGTTATTCATGGGTTATAATGCCACTGTATTTGCCTATGGTGCGAGCGGTAGTGGCAAAACACACATAATGCAGGGAAACAAAAAAACCCCTGGTCTTATGTTTCTAGCAATTAGCAGCCTTCTGTCAAAAGCCCAAAACTCAGAGACTAGACTAGAGATTTCCTACTATGAAGTTTATATGGACAAGTGCTATGATCTCTTGGGGCCCAAGACCAAATCACAGGTACCCATTTCATTGTTTGAAGACTGTGAGGGTCATATCCAACTCTTGGGCCTTAGCAAACTTCAGGTTTCTTGTCACCAGGAATTTGAGCAGATACTGAGTTATGGGTGTCTGGGTAGGAAGATGGGTCACACAGCCTTAAATCATGTGTCCAGTCGCAGCCATGGGGTGCTTGTCATTTGGGTAACTTGTGGAAATGTTATTGGCAAGCTTAATCTTATTGATCTTGCAGGCAATGAGGACAACAGGAGAAGTAAAAGTGAGGGAATCAGTCTCAAGGAAAGCTCCACAACTAACCAGTCACTCTTTGCACTGTCAAATGTTATCCATGCTTTGAATGCCAATGAGAAGAGAGTACCATACAGAGACAGCAAGTTAACTCGTATATTGCAGGACTCACTTGGAGGAACAAGCCGTACTCTGATGATTGCATGCTTGAATCCAGCTTCCTTCTCTGAAGCTTTGCATACACTCAGTCTTGCTGCCCGCTCTACCCAAATAGTAAATCATGCTGTCAAAGCCAAGGTAGACTGCAAGCTGATTAAACCCAAACAGAGTTTGAATGCAAAAAGAAAATCTTGTCTTGAGATTGAAGGGCCTAAAACTGATGGTAATTACAAAGTGGATCATCCCATTTCAGTTTTCAATACTCCCCATCCAATACCCCAAGGTGGAACAGATGATGTTTGGAGAATATTTGTATCAATTCACAATATGCACCACCTTTATAAGATCAACCTGTGTTCAAGACCAATGAATTCAGGACAATATAAAACAGAGCAACATTCAAAAGAATGCGTTCTTAGTGAGCTCAAGGATGTAAAAACTGTCTGAGGATGATAAGAGTTTCTCAAGTTCAAATCCTGCAGAGGTTAAGGTATGTACGCCTCGTATTGTGGAGCACGAATTAGGTGCCTCCCTCATATTGAGAGTACGAGTCCCATATACTGTAAGTCATCTGTAGACCCAAAAACAAATCACCTAGTATTGTGGACTATAAAAGGACCTTTCCTTTCCTTTCCTTTCCTTGCACAAAATCTTTTCAGTAGGTGCTGCAAATTTCTAGTTCCTCCTAAAATTAAGGTTCCCCTCCTGCAGAGAAAAAATAGCAGTGGCATTCCCTCTATAGAAATACATCCTTGAAAATGGCTTACAACAGGATGGTATCTGCAGTTTACAGGGTGGTTATTGAGAAAATAAATAGTTATATTATTTATTCCTTGTATGTTTAAATTTCTAAGAAATTTATAAAGTGGCATATGAACTTTTCTTTGTTGCTGATTAAGCACTTTTAATTGGTGTCTGTTGAACAATAGATGTCATTTCAGTAATAAAATGAATAAATAGCATATCCTCCATTAAAATTAAGTATTGTTTCTAAATATAAAAAGGGCACGTGATAAAAATTAATTTAAAATATTAAAAAAAGGTATTTAGTGTAAAGTTTAAATTATATATATAAGATTAAAAATAAAATTATCAAATGTCATACATTTTATAAGAAGATTTGAAAGAAAGTTAATATTTCATTAATCTAAACAATAATGTTGTCATTTTTGATAAAAAGAGTTTAATTAGATTCCAATATTATTATTAGTGAATTATAAGTATTGTTGTAAAATTTTAATTACTATGATATTGGATTTCACTATTGTCATCATTAGTTTTTGTAATAATCACTTCTAACAACTATTATTTTTTTCTTTTAATACAATTTAATTTATCAAGCAACTTCTATCCAATATAGAAGTGTAAATTCCATAGTCCTACCAATTATAGTCATGGCAACAACTCCATGCCAAAATATTTCATACTTGTAATAAACATGGTAAACTTTCAGTTATTATGGTTATCCATATACCCAAACTTATACCTTGAAGATTCATTCATAATGGCCTCATCTATGTATCATTTTTTAGGAATTAGAGGATTTATAGTTTGTACACCAAAAATAGAGACTTATCCTATCCTTTGAGATGAGATCTCTAATCTCACTTTTAAATTGTAGCTATTAATTGAACTTATACTTCCAATTCAATCCATATGCAATACTATGATAGAAAATGTATTCCACTAGTGTTTAAATATATTATAGTCAAATTCTAGTTTAATGCCAACATTAGTTTTTAAATACACACAAAACCACATAGCTACCAACTCATAAAAGCATCACATGATCTTACAATGACCAACTCAAGCATACACCACATATACACCATATGATTAGCTCATACACACCTCACAAATACATAGTGACTAGCTCATGCATACATCATATATCCATAATGTGATTAGCTCGTACTCACATCTCAAATACACAATGACCAGCTCTTACATGCATCAAATATGCACTTTATGACTAGTTCACACATTTATCAAATTTACAAAATGTGATAAATTTGTATATACATCACATATACATAGTGTGACTAACTCATCCATCCAACATATATACACAATATGAATAACTTATTAAACATCACGCGTATACATAGAGACTATTTCGAAAAAAGAAGTGATTGCAACGTTGCAACAAAAATCTACCCCTTTACTTGGTTCATTAACCTATAATCCCTTATGTGCATCCTAAATATAAAAGAGGAACATTGATGCACCCACATATAACTCATCTTAAAGAGGAAGACATCAAATCTTAGTTGGTTTCCCAAAAATGGTCACAACAACCATGCAGGGAAAGTTGACATTGTTTGGATCTAAAGAGATTGTCCCTAGTTAGTTGAGTCACCATTATCAACTTATCTACACAAAGAACTACGATAACAGTGCCCTCATAAGGTTTGTGTCTTTATAATTGCATCAAAAGGGTGTAAATCAAACAATTTTTGTAGTGTTTACTTTTTTGGGCAATCAAATTTTTATTTCAAAACTTAACTTTATATCAAAATTCTAAATCAATTTGTTTTGTGTACAATTTTATCCTTATTGAGTGTGATATTGTGTTTATTTCTCGTTCTATTCATCATTTGACCATTGAGTTCCATTGAGGTGTTACAAAACTGGTTTATGTTGAGAACCATAACCCCAACCAAGTGACTTTAAAGTTTTTTAAAACCATAGGGTTATTACATTGGTATCAAAGCCACCCTTATTTCCAACATGTGGTGATGCATATTAATGAGCTTGAGTGACAAAGAAATAAGATATTAGCAAAGGGAGGAGGAGGCGGTCATGGGTGACAAAGATGAAGAGAACATGCAAGAATTTCTCAAGGAAAACAAAGAGTTTTAAACTTCCATGAGAGATTCTATGGTACAGATGGTTTAAATCATAAGAGGGTTGAATCAACAATTGAGTGTTGGAAAGCCTAATCAAAATAGTGCAGAAGGAAGTAATTTAGTGAATGATTTAAGGTTTCAATTAACCCAACCCCAAAGACATTCAAAGCCAATTTTTTGCAAAGAGTGGAGATAGAAACATCAAAAGAAGAACAACATATACATCCACAACAAGAGGATGAAATGGCAAGGTGTCACATGAAATAAATGTCTTAAATCCATCCATCCATTATGACATGTCTTTTGTTGAGTACTATGAGATGAAAACAAGAAATGGCCATAGGAGAAGGTATGAGGAGTAGCTTTGTAGGGACATTCAACAATGTTTTGGAAAGATCAATATATCCAAATATGATGGATCTCATGGTTGTTCAGCTAGGGAATGGTTGCAGAAGTTAGAAACATATTTTTGCTTGAACCCATTTTTTTTTAAAGAAGCCATTAAGTTTTCTACTTTACACCTAGAGGGTGTAGCTCATGAGAAGTGATACAACAACATGGTGACATAGGGGCATGGTTCCATTACCACCTTGGAATAGTTTAGCCAAATATTGACAAATAGGTTTGACACGAAATATCTAGAGCTAGACTTTAGAGAGTTAGCCCAATTGAAATAGGAGAGATCAATTGAGAATTATGGAGTAGAGTTTAAAGGCTTTCAATGATGGTTCCAAATGTGATGGAGAGAAGACTTTTAGTGCTCTTTGTTGAAAGACTTGGTGATTCACTAAGGGGGTTGGTGAAAGAATTAGAGCCATGTTCCTTGTAGGAGGCCATCAAGAGGGATTTAAGATTGGAGGGTTTAGTAGTTGAAGGTAAATTCAACCACAAGCCATCTCCAATAATTCAGGATAAGAAAACTATCCAAAAATATACCCCTAGAAACTAATGGTATCGCCATTGAAACAAAGAAATATTGAAGAAACAAAGAATGAGCTTCAAAGGAAGAAGTTTTTTTGTGTAGAGATCCATGGGTGCACGGACATAGATGCTTGGGGAAGGGGCAAATACACTACATAGAGGCTCTTCCTGAGGAGGATTCAAAGATGGAAGGAGTCGAGCCTAAGGAGATAATAGAGTTTGAAACTATAGAAGGAGAGGAGATGACAAAAGGCACTCTCACTACTCTTTTAGGGGCTCTTAAGAGTACAAGGAATCTTGCAAGCTCACAAAGCAACAATGTTAATCAATAGTTGGGCCACTCACAATTTTATAGATGTGAATTTGGTTTCTAAGAAGGGTTTGGATGCAAAATAAATTGGTGAGTTTAGGGTTATGCTTGTATATGGCCACATTATTCCTTGTAAGGGATGGATATAAAATCACAACCTACTTTTGGGGAGGTATAAAGTTAAGGATGATTTCTAAGTTGTGGGATTGGGCAACATGGACATATTCTTGGGCATGCAATGGTTGTACTCACTTGGAGATGTTACTCAAAATTACCAAACAATGGAGTTAAAATTTAAAGTCGATAGGATGGAGGTAATACTCCAAGGAATTACAAATATAAGTCCAAGCATGGCTAAAATGAAAAGAATAGAAATGAGTGTTCGGGAAGACCAAGCCACTTAATGAATTGAGGAATTCAAGGAATCCCTTCAAGATAAGATACTCTATGATAATTTTTGGTCCATTTTGAATATGTCCACAACAACACAACAAAGATGGCTACCATATGAGATATTGGTGAAAAAGGGAAGTTTGGGGGAGAATCATCATCCCAACATGCTTGTTTGGAATCTTGAAGGTAAGAAATATAATACATGGGTCTTTAGGTGTGTTTTTTCCACCTCAATCTTTTTGTTTTTTTCATTTTTAGTTTATGCTACCCCTTTGGGATGGCCACCAAGCAAAGGTTGATGGTATGGAAAGTGTTTTTCCCACATTTTGTATTTAAATATATGTATTTGAGATTTATGCAAAGAGGGTTCCATTTTTTTTCCCTAAGAAAGGGAAGGCATGGGGACAATCATGAAAAAGTGTTTTGGTTGATTGGAGCACTATTGTTCATAGCTTTTGTTTAGCTAACATAGAGGGATTTTTAAGTCTAATAAGGTGAGTAGGTGGTACCACATATGGAGAGCACTAAGAACTTGCATGTACTAGCATTTCTAGTAGCATCAAGGATAAAATTTGGGATATTACATGGTTGATGTAATAACTTATATGCAATCATACAATATAATTTAAGCCACTTCCCAAAGGGGACAAAGTGAGGTAACATGATCAAAAAATGTCATGGTGAACTTCATAATAAAGTTTTGCAAGAGGCATTGGATCGTGAAGTTGAAGCTTACACATATGATTCAATGAGGTCACTAAGGAGGAAAAGGCAATGAGGAAACCAAAATTAGTGAGTATTATTTCCAAACGTAATAGTTTGATTGTTGTAGTGCCCAGGATTGATAAGCATGAAACCATATCATGTTGCCTTCACTCAAAGTGGATTGTGTTTTTAGAGTTGACATTGCTTATGCTTGAGGACAATCAATATTTGGGGCGGGAGGACTATCATATCCTCTCCATCTAGGAGAAATAATTTAATAGTATTTTTAACACTAATAAATAAAAATGTAACATAATAATAATAAATAAATAAATAAAATGGGTTTCTAGCAGATCGACGCCAAGGTGAATTCAAATTCAAATCAAGGTTGGCCTATTTTGGGCCCTAGTGCTCCACCTTAGCATCATATATATTCTCTTTTTTGTAACTGAGCACAGTAGTTGGACATTGATAATAATTTTGGGAGAAATTCCAAAGTGGTGTTAGCTGGAACAAATACCCTAGTTTTCCTCTAAGGTTGGGATAAAAACTCTAACCTTGTTTTGTTGATTTATTTATATTGTGCAAGTTTGTTATATTCAGAAGCCTTGTTGACTAACCCAACTAGAGTACATATCAAGTATGATCACCATTGAGATTGGAGAGGATTTATACATCATCGGGGCCACAAGCCACTAAATTTTCCATCAAGGTACTATCCTAGGTGACCTCTCAAAGTATTACTAGTTGGTAGACACTAGAGAAAGGCGTAGAACAAGAAACCTAGGGCTATTTGGGTTCAAAATAAGGGTGATTTGTAGGGTGACCAAGTGCAGTTTGTAGCCAACAAGATCCCAACATTACAAACATCAAAAAAAGGGTGAATCAACATTAATACTAGAGGTTTGCAATAGAACCATCTATTAGGGTGATTCTAAGATTAAGGAATTTTAATTCTATTGGCAACTAAAATAAAGAACTTGGAATTTGAAATTTTTCCAAAAGCATACCACCACAATATTGACCTTCTAACCCAATTCAAAGAGGATCTGACATTGGATCTCGATTGGTTGCCCAAATATAGGCACAAGAGAAATATAGGGAAAGTTGATATTATTCGGATCCAAAGAGGTCATCCTTAGTTAGTTGAGTTTCCATTATCAAGTTATGTGCACAAAGAATTGTGATAACAATACCCTCATGAGGTATGTGTCCTTGTAATTGCATAAAAAAGGTATAAATCAGACTATTTCTATAGTATTTACTTTTTTGGGTAGTCAAATTTGAATTCCAAACCTGAAATTTATCTCATAAATCTAAATCAGTTAATTAAATATGTATAATTTTATCCTTGTTGAGTGTGATATGGTGTTTATTTCTCTTTCTATAAACTATTGGTCCATTGAGTTATGTTGGGGTGAGACAAAACTAATTTAAGCATAACCCTAACCAAGTGATTTTGAAGTTGTTTACAACTCAGAGGTTATTACATACTCGAGCTGAGATGCTTTCCTCTAATTTTTCAAATGATTATGATCTCATTTTTGTGGCATTATTTATATCATTATGGAAGAAATTTTTGAATATGACGATATATAATGGAGTATGCACAGAGTTTGAATTGGATTATAGGATAATTTATTTAACCATAGTTATTAATGGATTTCTTGCATTTTTCTAGTATTCATGCAAGGAGAGCAAGCTCAAATGTTATAAAATTTAATAGCATCTAATGTATTGTAACATTAATTAATTAATTGTAAGAAATAAATAATTATTCAAATAATTTTAAAAACATCTAATAAAAGTTGGATCAAGGTAATCCTTGACTATGTTAAAAGTGAATGTATTAGAAAAACATAAAGAGAATTAAAATACAATTACCATATGAGTAATTATTGTATGAGTAATGTACAAAATATTTAAGAGAAGTTTAATTAAATAGTAGTTACATAATTTTGAGTAGATGGTCTTTCAAATTTTTAGATATATGAAAGAATTTAAAATTTGTGATTATTAATATTTTAAATATAGATATTTGTAACAATAAATATAAATTTGATATTTAATTTTTTAACAAAAATATTTTATTAAATTGTTAAAAGTGAACATTATAATTTGAAGATAAAGTTAGCATTCATAAGTTCATATAATTATAATGATTAATAAAATAAAATAAAAAGAACACAATTATTATGCAAAATAACAATGAACAACACAAAGGACATACCAATAATTAAATAAGGTTATAAAATTGTCATCAATAATTTCTTGCCAAAATATTCTCATTTGAGAGATCCGACAAGAATATTGATGTATTGTAATCTCTAAACAAAACTAGGTAAGTTTAATTTCATCACTAGTAACATAAGAGAAATAGTTGTAATCAACATTTTTCTTTTCCATTTTAAGTTTTATTTTATTAAGTGTTATAAAACTATTAGCTTATGAATGTCAAATTATTATTCAAGTTATAATGTTCATTTTTGAAAATTTAATAGAATAATTAGGTATAGAAAATGACAATGAACAACACAAATGACCTATTAATAATTAAATAAGCCTATAAATTTGGCATCAACAATTGTTGGCCAAAATATTCTCATTTAATAGATCTTGCAAGAATATTAATATACAATAATCTCTAAACAAAAATAGATAAGTTTGACATTTCATTGCTAACAACATAAGAGAAATAGTTGTAATCAAGTTTTTTCTTTTCCATGTTCATTTGAATAAATAAAACAAGATAATAAAACATTAAAGAAAATTTCAATGTCACTTATTTGTAATACTAATGAAGTATCTTCAATAATAGAAAGGTGGTTCAAGTACAACGAAACAACTATGAAAATAAACTAGAAATTCAAGGCCATCGCTTAAAAACAAAATAGGTATATGTATTGAGGACATATATCATCCTTGCCTAATAATTTATAAGCATGTTTTGATGGAAATATGCATACTTTATAGGTATTATAACATCACCATAATCAATTGCCCTTGGTATGAAGCTTGATCGCTATATCCTTACCAGGTTTTGGCAAAGGATCACAAATTATTTTTTCATCGGGAAATATGAGAGACCATTTATATTTAGATACTAAATAGTGTAAAAATATAATTGTTTCTATCTTTGCAAATTCATAACTCGGACAAATTCTAGGACCTGCACCAAATGGTATAAACATATAAGGTGGAAGTTGATTGCCAAAATGAGTAGGATCAAAGTTATGTGGCTCCTTGAAAGCTTCCTCATCCCAATGGGTGATAGTGTTTGTCCAGAATAACTGTTCAATTTTGACAAGAAGAATTGTATTTTAAAATTAAAAAATATGATCATTGTAAACTTGTTAAATTGAGTACCCTATAAATAGTATAGAAACTAATCACAAACTCAAACATACAATACAAATTTTTACTTCACATGTAACAATAAGTTGTTTTCTCTTAAAGAATAACTTGTATTTAATTCAATTCAAACTTAGATAAATCAATAACACTACTTGTTTGGTTCCCCATTAAATTTTAATATAAGTTATATCTTCTAAACACTCAAAAAAAATATTTTTTTGTTGAATAAGAGTATTTGAAAAAGGAAATGTGTTAGTTTAGTTAATATCTATGTTTGTGATCAATGATTAATCATTTTGTTTTCTTATTTATGATGGATTAGAGTGTGATTCAAAATTTGTCAATATTAATTAAGTTTACAGTTGTATCCAAAAACTCCTACTCAATTCAATGGATTATGAAAACCTCGTCTACACTAAATATTATGCTATTGATATTTGTATAAAACATGCTCTAAATATTTTATAAATATCGTGAAAAGGTTCATTTAATAGTATTATAACCTTGGTATTTTTCTATTCAATTTCATGCTATTACACTTTTTTAAACAATTTTTATTACTAGTCTTTTGTTCATTCATATAAAAAACATACCTGCCATCCTTTAGGAATCGTATAGTCTACATCTTGAATAGCTGTCCTGAATCCACCAATTGCAAGAGGGATGTAACGTAATGTTTCTTGAGCAACCTTCCATGTATATTTCATTTTCTGGATATCTTCCCATTGAAGAGGTTCATTTGGTTGTTTCCCTGATAGAACCTCCGTTTGTTCTGTGACACAATGAAAAATGACAATTTATAATCATTTAAGAGGTTCATGTGGTTGTCTCCCTAAAAAAACCTCTATTTGCTCTATGAAAAATAATAATTTATAATTGTGTGAATCCAGTTTAAAGCACTGAATTTGAATTAAGAAATTTTCTGAACACCAACCTTGAAGAATGTTGTGGTAGATTGGGGGGTTCAATGCCAACATTCTGACAAGCTGGGTAAGAAGAACAGCAGTAGTGTCATGGCCGGCAATCATGACCAAGATCATGTTATCTATGATCTCATCTTTAGTCAGGAGCATATTATTCTCATCCTCCATACTTAGCAAGCATGATATTAGGTCTTGTGTGGGAGAGGCTTTTCCTTGTTGCAGCTCTCTCCTTCTGGCTTCCAGAAAAATTGATAAATTCTTATATAAACGAGAGCGAGCCTTTAAGCTTCCATGAAAAGATGTTCCAGGCAAATTCAGGGGAAGAGACCACGCACCCTTTATAAGTGCAGTTAAATCATGTTCTAGAATCCTCCTCTCATTATCATCCTTCAGACCAAATAGCAGATCACAGGCAACATGAAATGTAAACTGCTTCATCAAGGGAGCCACTGTAATACTCTCTTTTCCTTCCCAATACCCAGCAAAATGTTGCACAATAACAGACTCCATTCTGCTCAGGAATTTCTGCAGGACCTCAGGCTTCATGAATGAGGTGATGGCACCTCTCATTCTTTTGTGATCATCTACAGGCAGATCAAACAAGTTCTTGGGCCCAAGAAGCCTGCTCACACTGGAATTCGGCTTGTTACTTATGATGTTGTAATCATTGTTAAAGATAAAGCGGTTGCCTGCTTGCCCTGTGAGGACAACTGTGGGGCGGCCCATTAATGAGGTTTTGAAGACAAGACCATATTTTGAGACCTTGTGTTGTATCCACTCCTTTGTTTTGTGAGCTCTGTGTGCTCTCATGAATTGGGAGGTCTCCCCTATTAATGGAAGTCCTAACTTTCCAGGAGGAAGATTTTTGCCTCTTCCCCTGATCTGAATCTTGACTGCCATGACAAATAGGAATGAAGCAACTGAAACAGTCCATAAGATGAGAATTAGTTCAGTGGTAAAGAGTTGAGAATCCATTAGAGCTTTCAATGGAAAGAATGAGCAGGGGAAGAGCTTATCTAATCTACGAATTGAATGAATTATTAAATAGATTGGAGTGTGTTTTCATCGACAATATGTTGTTCGTGTATAATCGGACAAATGGTGAAGGGCGTTTGAAATTAGAAGAAATTATTACTTATCACTTGTCGTTTGCAGATGTTTCGGTAGGATTGATGGTAAGTAAGGGAATATTGTTGTGAACTGAATGTAGTTTGTACCGCTTGTCGTTATACGTATGGTTGATGTTCTTACTTTTTCTATAAGACAAATTACTATTTGTTTGTTTTCAATGGATTCAGTTTTTTTTATTTCTTCTGCAAATATTTTGCATTTATAAAAGCCAACTAAAATATTTTAATTTAAAGATAAATTATGTGGCACAAAAATTAAAACCGTCTGTGATGCAAAGTTGAAAATTAGGAGTAACAAAATGACAAAGCATATGTGTAATATTTGTGATTTTCTTTTTAGTTTTATTATTCTTATTTCGAAATTTTAACATTGTCACTATTAAAAAAGTTAAATAAAATATAAATGATTGCATTTTCTTTTGGTTGGTTAGGATAAATGGCTACAATCACATGCAAACAATTATTGTTGTATCGTTTTGTCCGTATCACATTCCAACATGTTTATGTAAGGTGGATTTATAGACTTATAATTACTTTGTGCTTTGTTTGTTGTTTTATCAATCTGAAAACCAATCTTAAGAAAAATAATTGGGTGTAGGCATTAGTTTAAGGGTTCATTTCTTTCTAGGAGTTTGACTAACTGTTTTCCCTTCTCTTTTAAAGGTCTTTGTCATAGATAGGGATACTTGTGCAATCATGTTTTGACATTTGTTTGCTTTGTATAAAGCAGAAGGTGGTGGATATGCTCTACTAGTGATGAAGTGAGGGTGGTATTGTTTATAAATATAAAAATTATATGTAATAAAAATTAATTTAAAATATTAAAAAGAAGGTATTTAGTGTAAATTTTAAATTATATATATATATAAGATTAGAAATAAAATTATTAAATGTCACACATTTTATAAGAAGATTTGGAAGAAAGTTAACATTTTATTAATCTAAACATTAATGTTGGCATTCTTGATAGAAAAAGAGTTCAACAAGATTTCAATATTATTTTTAGTGAATTAGAAGATTATTATTATAAAATTTTAATTACTATGGTATTGTATTTCACTATTGTCATCATTGGCTTTTGTAATAGCCACCTCTAGCAACTACTATTTTTTTCTTTCAATACAACTTAATTGATCAAGCAACTTCTATCCAATGTAGAAGCATGTCAATTTCATAGTCTTACCAATTATAGTCATGGCAACAACTCCATGCCAAAAAAATTCATACTTGTAAAAAACATGGTAAGCTTTCATTTATTAGGGTTATTCATAGACCCAAACTTATGCCTTGAAGATTCATTCATAATTGTCCCATCTATGTATTTTTTTCTAGGAATTAAAGGCTTTGTAGTTTGTTCACCAACACTAAAGACACTTTATCCTATCCTTTGAGATGAGATCTTTAATCTCACTTTTAAATTGTAGTTATTGATCAATCTTATACTTCCAATTCAATCCATATACAATAGTATGATAGAAAATATATTCCACTAGTGCTTAAATATATATTATAGTCAAATGTTAGTTTAATGCCAGCATTAGTTTTTGTATACACACAAAACCACATAGCTACCAACCCATAAAAGCATCACATTATCTTATAATTACTAAATCAAGCATGCATCACATATACACCATATGAATAGCTTATACGCACCTCACAAATACATATTGACTAGCTCATGCATACATCATATATCTATAGTGTGATTAGCTTACACTCACATCTCAAGTACACATAATGACTAGCTAGATTACATGCATCACATATGCACTTTGTGACCAATTCACACATACATCACATTTACAAAATGTGATAAACTTGTATGTACATCACATATGCATAATGTGACTAACTCATGCATCCAACATATATACATGATATGTATCATGTTCTTGATCTTCTCTAGCCAGATCATGCTCAACACGTTGATCACGCTCTACATGCTCTAAAGTTGAAACACGAAAGGTTACATTAATTAATACACCAATTGCAATTAAATATGTTTAAAAGAACTTTAGAGTGGTCCTCTTTACCTGATGGGGTCACATCATGTTCCTGATCTTCTCTAGCCTGATCATGCTCAACATGTTGATCACGCTCTACATGCTCTAAAGTACCGGGATGCACACCATGACCTTCATCTACAGGTTGTGCTCCACCCTCACGAGGTTGCATTCCAATGTCATGTGCAGTATTATCATTGCTTGAATGTTTAAACCAAATAGGCATGCAATTACTTTATGGTGGAAATTAATATTGAATAGATTGCACAAGTATTCAATTTTAAATCAACTTTATTGAGTTTATTTACCTACATGTCGAATGTAGTGGAAGGTTGTGTTTGCCCAGTCAAGACTCTTAGGCATTCAGCCACGGCTCCATAGCCTTGCTGGAAGGAAATCTTTAGGTCATCTTCTGTGGGAACTCTATTGAATTTAGAGCCCTACATTTTTGCATAAGATCATGAATTTTGCTTCTATGGTGTGATAAAACCAAAAAAAAATTCAATTTATTATTTGGATACTCTATTTCATTTATTGATACTTACAATTCGTGCGGCTAATTTCATATAACCACTAGAGCCAAGTTTGTGTTGCCCATTTTTTTTTAGTCTTTCCTTTGTTTCCTTCGATGTGTCGGGCATCCTATGAAAAGTTTGAAATACGTTAGATTATGTAAAAAGAAAGAGTAATCAGTATATAATTACATTCTTGATAGTATCACATACCTTCCTTGGCCTGGTGGTGTCTTTCCTTTTTTTCTTTTCAGCCTTCTCTTTTCCATCTGACACCAGGTCCTTCCACTCCCTCTCCAGAATCATGGGGGGACGCTCGTACTTTTTTTTTTCTCTAAATGTGACCTATATTGGTCCCTCGCATACTTTACATAGGTATCATCTTTCTTAAGGACCTTGGTTCGGTTGAATGTTTTATCACCGAACAACACAACTAAACGGTTAATGAGCTCATCTTTTAAATCTTGATTTTGGGCATTCCACCATGTACGTATGGTGGCCCCAAAGAGCTCCAATGTAATATCACTTAGATGTTTATAAAAAACATCATTTCCTACAAAACGATCATGGGATCAATAGTCTAAAAAGAGCGATCAATAAGTAAATTTCAATTGGATTATATATAATAATAATTAAAACATTTTAAAGTACCTGGGACCTTCTCTATCTTTATGGGAATGAAATCTACAGTCACCACAAGTGTGACTGGAAATGTTCTCGTACTAGTAATACGGGAAGATCCAGGAAATGTTGCTAAAACATCACCAGTACTAGTGGCCTCTGCATCCCCAGGTACATGTCTGACGCATGTTATGGCACGTGTTCATTGCCAGAGGGTGCATTAACAGATGCCTGTGTGGTATGTGTTGCCGACATTTCAGATGATAATATAGGCACGGATGATGGGGTCAGATGATGTGATGTATGCGCAGGAAGATCATGATGGACACTTGTACCAACCCCTACTCCTCGGGCAACACTTGTAGTACCCTAATCATGGCCAGGAGCATCATGAGGAGGAAAATAACCCTGTAAAAACAACACATATTTTAGTTCATGACATAAAAAAGTATAAAATATAAAACCATGAATGAACTTATGTTATAATTAAAGTCCTCATGGCAGCTTACTTGCAAGTTTTGTAATCTCTCAGTCAATATTTTAACCCTCACTCTTATCTCATCTGTTTGAGGCACTATGAATATCAACTTAACCATTTCTTCATTGCATTTTTTTTTAATCTTTTTTATCGTATCGAGAGGGTTTGTTCATAAGCGATGTCATCATCACAAAATATTGACTGCACCTCACTATGGATGCTCTCTTGTACTGCTGGTGCCTTTCCCCGATTAGTCGACTGCAACAAGAATATTAAAAACATTATCAAAATTAACCTAATAAACTTATGAAAAAAATATAATAATAAAACATTTTCCTCGTATCTAATTTGTACAATTACAATGAAGTAAACCTATTAGGTAGAAGTGCTTGAAGATACATTGTGATCTATGCTCTGGGCTAGAGCCTTCTCTGTATGATCAATGTCCTGCTGTGACAAAAATTAAATATAAAAAAACATTACCAAAATGAAACCAATAGACTTACGAAAAAAAAGAAGAAGAATAAAATAGTATATTGGAGTCATTAATTGGAAGTTGGGTAAAATGGTACATAGTACATACCACCCCCATAGTAACTGTGTTTGTAACTAAGCGATTCAAATTGTAATCGATTAGCAACTCTTCCCCTGCAGTTATTGATTTTATCGCACATACTGTTGACGGTCCAAATGGCACAGCAACAGTTAAATAGAATATTGCTACTTTGTTTCTCCTGAAAGAGAAAGACAACACATGGATATCTTAGCCCCCAAGGTCTTTGTAGTTGGTTCTCAACTGTGTTGATGTCCCTCAGTGGTCAATGTAATAGTAATGTTCAAGGGGCCTGCTGGTGTGAGCTTCTGGATTGTTCTAAGATCAAACATGAATTTAAACCTACTCTAACTAGGGGTTTTAAAGAAACATAAAAAGATGGTTTAGAGCTTTAGGACAGAAAAGAATGATAATTCACCTATCTTAACCAGACTCGTTATCCTTCAAGGAATTGTAAATTAAAACTGAAGAACAAAATTAACTTGTGATTAACACACAGTTGCATTCATTCACAGTGTTGATTTCTACGACAGAGTACTAGTTACCATTTTAAATAAAACACCAAAAGAACATTCCATTCCTTGAAGGCTTCACAAATCAAATGATTAACTTAAGACAAACACCATTCTGAAACACAATCTGAAGTAGATTAGGATTTGGTTGCTTCTACTGTTAATGAAACAGATGAGCAACACTTACAAAGCTGGCATAATCACCAGTGTACAGAAAATCTATGACTCCAAATTGTTTTCATTTATATTAAGAAAACTTGAAAGATAAATTCCAGGCTCCTGGTGAATCTAATTCTTAACTAAGAAGACAAAAGAAGCTCCTATTACAAAGAATCAGGATGCAGCTCTGTCTCCTCTATATTTCCTCTACTTCTCTATGTATTCTAAAAACTTCTTCTTTTTGAACTCTCTAACTTTTTCTAACCCTAGAAGTTCTAACCTTTACAAAAGGCAAGAATGCCATATATATACAGAGTGTACCAAAAATAATGTGTTGTCCCTCTGCATTAGGGTTTACAAAATATTTGCTTCTAGGAGAGTTGGCTCTCAGATCTTTCTGAAGAGAGTCAAAGTTGCATTCAATGTGAATCCTTGATGTCCATGCTAATGAGAGATTGTTTCGGGAATCCTCTTAGATCTTTTGCAGTTGCCGCATTTACTTTGGCCTTTCGTGTCCATCTTTGAACTCCATCGGGGCAGACCTGAATGCTCTAAAAGCATTTTTCCATTAATACTAATTTGCCTCTCGCTAGTGGTTACTACAGCTGTCCCTGTGAGTCATAGTTTCTTCATTCTTCTGGCCTCCTTCATGTTCAAAACCTTTCTACATGTTGACCATCTTTTGGAAGCATCATCGGGCCTCTCTTTAGGTCTGAACATCATCACCCGAGCCAATCCATCGCCTTGATCTCAGAATGAATTCATGTCGTCTGCATTCTGTTGGTCTTCCCCTTTTTTTTGTTTTACCAAAATAGTTAATCAGTCAAACTGTTACTGGTCCACCCCCTAAGCTCTTCCTAATTGGTTAGACATATGCCACGCAAGACATTCAAGTGGTCAAAGGTCGTTTGAATGGAATCGCATGTTGGTGAGACACTAATCGTGTCTCCCCGATGCGATTATGTCTCTTCCGGTAGATATTGGCATGACATAAGACAGTCAGCGAGAGATTACAATGAGTCACACAAGCCATATCGATATCCACAACGGTCGTCGAGACAATCGCTATCGGCCAGAAGTCATGGCGATCCCATAGAATTCATACCGCAGAGCCTCCTTCCATCAGTGAGAAACTCGCACTCGGTGAGACATTATAGCGACAGGAAAACGTTTAATCAGGAGTCTCCTCGAGCTCAAATTTCTTTCGGCAGAACCTTCCCCAGTCGATGATACATTTGGGCGAAGGCATCTCCCTTTTGGTGGGATCTCATTTTATTTCGGGGAGACAAGCTTCCTTCGCCGAGACCTTTCGCCGAGTGCATTCTACTACACTGTAGGGAGACAACATGTTGGCAAAGTTATCGCTAGTCGGCAAGACCAACATCGGTCAGGGAAAGATCACAGTGAGTTCATTTCAGTCACCCCGAGCTAGGCCTGAGCCCCTTTCATTTCGGTAAGACTCCCCACGGTCGATAGGATGTCACAGTGAGCCCTTTTCCTGTTCTCCTTGAGATCACTTTGTTTCGGCGAAACCTTTCCTTTTCGGCGAGACCTTTCGCCGAAGACAATACCTCCCGCCAAGATCTCCCTGAGCTTAAATTCCCTTCGGCGAGCTCATCTTATGTCGGGGAGATCCCCATTTGTCGGTGAGACCTTTTTGAGACATTGGATCTTTCTCCCCGAGCTCTTTCTTCTTCTCCGGGCTTGGGCTCCTTTTCCCTTTCGGTAAGACTCCGGTGTAGTCGCCCAGACCTCCCGGCGACTTCCTCTTTTCTCCCCGCTCACTCATTCTTATCGGCCAGACCCCACCTGGTCGGTGGGATGTCATGGCGATGTCACCTTTTCTTTTGGTGAGCTCCTTGATGTCAGCCGGACTTTCCGTGGTCAGGGAGACCTTATATTGATCTCCTCTTTTCTTGCTGGGCTCCCTCTGTATTGGCCAGACCAGCTCCCTTCGCCGAAACCTTTCACCAAAGCCACGTTGCTTTATGTCGGTGATACTAAGTCCCCTCACCAAGACATCTTGGCGAGCCTTCCTTTCTCTGGTGAGCACACCCTGTCGGTGAGACTCCCTTCGGTCGATGAGACTTTACACCGACCGAAACTTCCTTTCGCTGAGCTGAGAGCACTTCGGGGAGACCTTTTGTTGAATTCACTCCGCCTCGCCGAGCTCGTTTCGCATCGGCAAGAGTTTCATCTGTCGGCAGGACCTTCCACTGAGGCTGTCGTCCTTCGCTGAGACAATCCCTAGGTCACCCTGACTTCGCGCCGATCTCTCCATCCTTCATCGATGTCATTTCATTTCGCTGAGACTCCGACGAATCAGCGAGATATCCTATCGGGCGGCAAGACCTTTCGGTGATATCCCTCCTGTCGGTGAGACCTTTCGTCGAGCGACAAGAGCCTATGGCGAGGGCTCCTCTGGTCGGCAAGACACAAAAAGAGTCATGACAAGCGGGATGTTTGGGCGACATGTGAACCCCAAATGAATAGAACGCAATGCCAGTCGGCGAGACAACTGCAGGGTCTTATAGACCTTCTTCTTAGAGGAAATTTATGACCAACTGGATTGAGGAATACATTCCAACTAAGATCCCTTGGAAAACACCATTACGTGTGTGATTTAAACCTGCAAAATAGATTCCCCATCAGTCCTCAAAAGCACATAAGATATATTATCCTAAGATACACTATTGTCTATGATAATGTCATTCCATTTCCAGCAAGAAGAAAACCAACTCAAGCTTAAACAGAACCAAAATTTAACAGATCCAGCAAACAGCTCAGGAAGAAAATAGAGGAACCCCAAGAGCAAAAGCAAATAACAGAGGTAAAGAAACCAAAAAGAAAGGGGGGACCCATTTTGTTCCAGAATTAAATGGGGTGGTTATGCAAGGCATAACACATACGAATACATGGTTTCCCTCACGCGCCTCGAATATGCAATTGGGTTGCTTATTTGTTGACCTAGGTCGTGTACTGTTTATAAACCCTGCAATATTCCCTGATGTTTTTGGCCTTCCGTCAATGTACATAGCCACTCCTTTATTTTGATCCTTATCTTTTAGTTGTATATAATTTGCTGACAGTGCATACCTACGATACTTCGTGTATATCGAACCGTTGCATCCAATTTGTAACTGTAATGGGTCCACATACCCATTAATTTAGTAACTTTTTCGTAATGACCTTTATGTCGTCCATGCAAAATAGGCCCAAACCATGTAATGATGATGGTGTTATGCGATATATCCTCTTGTTGACACAAAAATCGTGTTTATTGGAGGAAGTTCCTTGGGTACCCATTGTTTCCGTAGATGTTTGTACCTCAAGGGCACCTCAACGCGCTATGCTCATCATCATAAGAACATGACCCCCCTTCAGCAAGAAAAAATTCCATGTTTACGTAATTTTCTTCTAATCTTTTGACCTCTAGTTGATCTCCCTCTTTGAGACATACTACATGTCTCGCTTTCCTCTTCTCTTCCTGAATTTCCCTCACTCGAGGAAGATAGATCTGACAAATACCTATTTGGTGGTACCTGCACTCATAAGGATGTTGGATGAAGTTATTTCATGGTGATGTGATCCCAAGGTGACATTATGATTAATCTATCATTTCATCACTAGAATTTCACAGTTATAAGGTAATCAAGTCTTGATAGATTGCAAGCTATTGTTACTACCATCCAAATGTGTCCATCACAAATCAAATCTACTTAACGTTTTAACTCCCAAACTTTGTAACAAGTGTTAAATGTGACTATGGTCCACCAGTTACACAACCAAGGCCTCAAATGTATTCTCTAATTGTAATCAAAGGACTTTTTCTCTTCATTCAAGTAAATAAACTTGAAGGGAAACACCACCAAGTGGTTTATTGGACACCTACATGACTAAAAATAGTAGCAAATTTACATTTAATTTCCATATGTCTAAGTGGTTAACAGGGAGGGAGTGTGTACTAGCCCTAGTTAAGTCATCATAAGTTTACGCTTTGGCAATAAAAAATTAAGTCATATTAAATCTTCCTATGTCTAATTGCTAGGAGACTTTTTCTATGTTTTAAGGTAGGATGATTGATGAAAGAGCCCAAAGACTACCCTTTCTCCATGATATCCAGGTACACATAGCAGGTCTTCTCTTATATGGTTGGACATGATTTAAAGAACTTAGCTAGGAATTATTCATTTAACCTAAGGTTTTCTCATAATGCCATCATTGGAAAAGTATGATCAAATTCTTCTATTATGAAGAATTGGTCTATGTGCCTCTAGTAATCACTATAAATGTTTGTAAGGATAAAATGACTAATTGCATCAGTAGGAGAGAATCAACTTTGAGTTCTTCAAAGATTATATTCCTCTATTCATAATTTTTAAGGGTTGTGTGTGGAGAAGGTTATCACTACCAAGAAGGGAGGAGACCTTTCCTTGTATTCTTTTATAATTTTCATTATTCTTATTTATTTTACACTTACATTTACAAATACACATACATATGCATTTACTGTTTTCATTTATTTCTCATGTAGTTTAATAGTTTGATCGATTTCATATTATATGTGTTGAAGACTTTAGAATTTCAATTACATTAATTTATGGATATGTTGTATCTATAACACTACAAAACCATATGCTCTTTGCATTTACACTTGCATTTAGAAATACACATTATATACATAGATATAGATTTCTTTAATGATATGTTGCATTTATTGTTCTAGGAGAGCATCCAGTAATTGCATTTACATTTACATTTAAAAATGCATATACATACATACATACATATATATATGTGTGTGTGTGTGTGTGTGTGTATCATTTATACTCAGTGTTCAGAAACAACCCATAAGGTCTGCACACGGATAAAAATTCATAAAATCAGATCTTCCATACATGTTTTGTTGAAAGTTAGGCTTGAACCTCTCATTTCACATGCTTTTCTTCACAAAACTATTGAGGACAGCAGATATACCTTCTTTATTTCTCATCCTACGCCCTATTCATGCATCTTACAATTACAACAATATCCATGAGGCCTCTTACACAAGCGAAAGTAATCACAAAAAGTGTAAGAGCCCCTTTATATCATGTTTGGACTACAAAACCCTCAAAAACAGGGTAACTTAGATTATGATTTGTTGGTGAGCTGTATGGACAAAATCATTAGCACCAGCTCATTCTTGGAGTCTTTTGAAAGAGAAGTGAATCAGGTGGAAGTTAAGTACAAACCTTATAGTGTCAAGGTGAATGAGGTGATCAATTTTGATTGGCCAACTGATGAAGAGTACCAGAAATGGGTAAATGTATATTTAACTAAGAGTGAAAAGGAGTAGGCTGCTAATGGTTGACAAATTAGCTGTTGCAGTTACAACAGATTCTAGTTTTGTTTTTTGGTGATAGTCTAGGTGTAGAATTCTTGAAGTTTTTTGTTGCTACATCAACCATTCTCAGTTGGCACGATGAACAAGAAGATTCTCTGGGGAGATTGTTGTTGTAATATTTTTTTGGAATATCACAAGGCGGTCCAATTGGCTGGTGACACGTGTGCTTTCTGGCCCGATGCTTGTTTGCTCCTTCTTTTTCTATAAGAAGGATTTCAAGGCTAGAAGTATGGGTTAGCAAGTTAGATATTTTTGGTCGAGTCTAGATGAAGTTGCAGAGAAAATTGTAAAATCTGATGGTTTTAGGGAAAATGAAATTTAGGTTTTGAGTCATTTTGTAGTAGGTTTTGAATTCATGGGGATTTGATGTTTTATGACAGTACTGGCATTTGAATTGATATGATTAATTTGAACTCATTTCTCTCCATTGTACAAGCATATCTGAATTTTGAATAAAATGATCAAGAGTTGTTTTGTTCATCTCACTGTTGTGGTGTGTATGATTCTTGTTTTAGGTTTAATTCAAGGAATTAATTAAAATGCTTGAATGGGATTATAGGTGGATATGTTGTGTATAAGGATTTGATAAGTAGTATTGGGTTAGAATACATATTAATGAGATTGTAAAGCAATGTTATCAAGGATCTTATATGTTATGTGTTTAATCTATCATAAACCCTTAGATGCTTATAAATTTGACTCCTCCAATGGATATATGGCACTGATCTAAGTTGTACTTATTCGTATGGTTCAGTATTTGTTTGTCTTTACCTAGAGCTTGCTACAAATTGCAAATCAATTACTATCTTCTACTGTGAAATGTTGTTGTAGTTATCTCATGCTCCAAATAGTTGATATTATTGATAAACAGTCAATTCTATTCAATATTATCCTATTATGTTGAGCTATTAAATGAGATTATCTGTTGTTGTTAATGTTGTTTATGATGATGGTGCATAGGTTGTAAATGCATTAAGGGATCACCCTCCCAAGTCTTGCAGAGCCCAAAGTGTAGGTCTTTCAAATCCTCGTCAATTGGTCCATGTCCTAAGAGTTGCCCTTTATTGGAATTGGAAATTCCATAGGTAGATTAGAAGATCAACCTGCTTACCATGAAAACAACCAACACCTTGCATATGTTTGTGGTGGAGGTAATAAAGAAGAATTGTATGCCTCTATTTCCATTCATTAGATCTACCTTAGCCTAGCATATACTTGGGCTAAGTCTACAATTGCTTCAGACTCATGCAATGAAGGCTATGTGTGATGAAATCTTAGACCTCAACCAAGATGTGGGTATATTATGGGAGTTTTTCCAAGACCTAAGGTTGGTGGATAAAAATGTGAAAGACTAAGCTATTTTATTTTTTCTGTCTTATCTTATACTATTTTATGACAATGGGGGTGCTAATGTACGAGAAGATCTTTGGAAACTAGGCATGAAAATTGAAGGTTAAAGAGAATGGGGGTGCCAAACTTATAGTACTCATTGCCCCTTGGTCATCAATTTTCCCTAAGTTCCCTCAACCTCATCCTTGGTGCTGGTATTGACCTTGTTTTCACTCCTCCAAACTCTTCCTCGGCACTGATATTGGCCTTTTTTTCACTCCTCCAAACTCCTCGTTGGCACTGGTATTGACCTTGTTTTAACTTCAAACTATTCCTCGGCACTAGTATTGACCTTGTTTTCACTCCTCCAAACGCTTCCTCGGCGTTGATATTGACATTGTTTTCACTCCTCCAAACTCTTCATCGACGCCAGTATTGACCTTGTTTTAACTCCAAACTCTTCCTCGGCGCTGGCATTGACCTTGTTTTCACTACTCCAAACTCTTCCTCTGCACAGGCATTGACCTTGTTTTCACTACTCCAAACTCTTCCTCATTGACCTTATTTTCACTACTCCAAACTCTTCCTCGGCATGGTATTGACCTTTCACTTCTCCAATTTGATGAGCTACAACCTAGTTTCGTTAGGTTTTACAGTATGTTAATTAAGTTCAAAATTTTGGCTCCATTTAGCTAGGTTTTAATATTCTACAATATAGTTAAGTATATATTAGCTATATTTTACATAATAAATAATATAATTATTCAACTTATTATAATTATATATTATATTCTTTAACAAAATTATTAAACACGATAAAATTATTATAATTAATAATTAATAATAAGTATATTTTTATATAATACAAAATATAATTAATATAATATATATTTAATATAATAGTAATATATATGAATATGAGAGAGAGAAACTAAATTTTATTGGTTGTTTCATGTCAACAATCCAAGGATGGCATGTGTCCTTGGGGAGTTATGCTCAAGGTAGCATGCCATTTGATTAAAGATATGATAATTCTCCTTTAAGACCTCTTCAATGTACCCATTGCACACTTAAGGAGATAAAGATAAATATAGGGAAGAAAATATAGAGAGGGAGGGAGATAATGAAAAACATACAAATAGAAAGGGAGACAAAGAGATAGAGAGGGGTAGAGAGATAAAGAGATAAGGATGAATAGATAGAGATATAGGGAGGGTGATTGATATATCTCTCCTTGTCACTCTCTATATCTCTATATCTCCCACTATCTATGTCACTCCCCTCTTCCCCCCTCTATCTATTGATCTATTCTCCCTCTCCCCCCTTTCTCTCTCATTCACTCCATCTCTCCCTCTTATCTCTCCTACTCTATATCTCTATCTCTATTTCTCTTTTTATCTCCTCTCACTCCTCTCTCAATCTCTTTCTATCAATATCTTTCTCTCCCTCCCCTCTCTATCTCCCCCTCTCTATCTCTCACCATCTCTCCCTCCCTATCCCCCTATCCATCAACTCTCTATCTCCACCTCTCTTCCTTTCTCTTCCCATATATCTCCATCTCTTTCTCTTCCCATTTATCTCTATCTCTCTTCTCTCTCCCCATATATTAACTAGCCATGAAAGCATACAATAGTATATGTTGGTAAAACTATACAGTGTTTTATTAAACCATAAGTAACACTTATCTTTCTAATGTCAAGCCTTCTTATAAAAATAGTGTTTTATTAAACTATAAGTAGATTATTGTCACCACTCTTCATTCAACATGAAATGCCAAATGTAGCAATTGTTTTGTTGCTTTTGTCAAGTTTCATTAACCAAGCTATTTACTGGGTTGAATAAATTTGTGTTATGACCCTTCATCTCTTTAAAATAATTAGACAATATTAGCGAGATCAGGAAGGGGAGAAAACTAAACTCCTTCAAAATAGGGGTAGTTGTGGGTTTGTTGGTTTTCTTTGTATACTATATACTTAGTTCCTCTAGGATAAGTAACTTTAGATCATTTTCTTAGTTGTGTATCCTAACTAATATAGAGTAATCTTTTTCATTTTAATTGACTACTACATAATAGTTTATGTGTTGAAAGAATTGTTTCCATTCTTTGTAGTTTTTACATTGGAATACAAATCATATTTAATTTCATGCCAATATGCTTCTTTCATAAAGATATTTGTTTGAAATAAGTGCTTCATAACCCATCTAATCAAATCATAATTAACCTATCAAAAAGGCAATAGGAATTTTCTAAAGAAAAGAACACTTGACCCAATCATAAGTGTATGGCCTTTGAAGAAAGGAGTGATCCACCTTAGAAATAACAAATACCTGATTTAGACCTGGGTATGTGTAGGATCATGATGGGCCAAAAAGTGGCAACATGAAAAAAGTAGCTTTTTGAACTCGCCAAAAAATGTGAAAATCCCGAGTTGACTTTTTTTTTGGGTTGGCTATCAGTACATTGCTCCATAGCAATGCCCAAGCCAAAGTAATACAAATCGGATATCCGATTTATTTTGGATATCCAATTCATGTCTAATATCTAATTTGAAAACATTTTAAAATGTAATATTTTGGTGCTATAAATTTGATATCCGATTTTTGCACACATATACCCAAGAGTAATTAGGAGGTGGAGGGTGGGAAAGAGAGAGTGAGAGAGGGAGGGAGAGAGAGGGAAAGGGAGAGAGGGAGAGAGAGAGAGAGAGAGGGAGAGAGAGAGAGAGAGAGAGAGAGAGAGAGAG
>VDFB02270651.1:227143244-227170512 GCA_007258455.2 Sequoia sempervirens
TAAAACATTATAAAAGTATAAATTTTTGGAGTTCTATTAGGAATTGAATGATAAATGGCGATGAATGGGAAAATCTAAGGCACTTTAATATTTTCAACTAAAAAGTTAGAGTTCAATTAGGATTAGTGTTCACTTAGGGTTAGGTTTAGGGTTCAATTAATGTTCAATTTGGGTTGGGATTGAGGATGAGGTTGGGGTTTAATTAAGGTTATGAATTCAATAAGAGTTCAAATAGGGTCAAGGTTAAGGTTAGGGTTGGGGTTAAGGTTCAATTAGGATAAGAATTAGTGTTAGGGTTAGGATTAGAGTTCAACTGTAGTTCAAAGTTAAGGTTATGGTACAATTAGGACTAGTGTTCAATAAATGTTCAATTAGGGTTAATACTTAATCAAGGTTAGTTTTAAAGTTCAATTAGGGTTTGGGTTAGGGTTGGGATTATGAATCAAGTAGGTTTGGGTTAGGGTTTGATTAGAGTTAGGTTTAGGGTTTAGTTAGAGTTAGGGTTAGGGTTAGGGGTAGAATTCAATTATGCTTAGTGGTCAATTACAATTAGATTTAGTGTTCAATTAGGGTGGGGATAGAGTCCAAATAGGGTTAGAGGTTTAACTAGGGTTAGAAGTTAGAATAGAATAAAGTTTGTGTTTAATTATGATATCTAGAATTTAGTATAATTTTAGAAAATGAAATGATTTGGACACAAAAGAAAAAAAAATAGAAAAGTTGATTTTTATATAGATCTTATTTCTTGTTTATTCTACTATTCTAAATAATAATTGTTTAATTAATATAAAATGAATATTTAATTGTATTGTGTGATAGATAGTGGTAAAACTAAATAGATAATAAATATTTTATGGATTTTAAAAATTAGAATTTAGTTTAATTTTATTTGTAATGTCAAATATTAAAATTTTAGATTGAAATAGCATTTATTTTTGAAATATTTATAATTAATGTTCAGATCTATAAATAATATTAAGACATTAATAAATATAACCCTAATAATATGTTATTAGGATTAGGGTTAGTCTTAGTATTAAATTAGGGTTAAATTATGGTTCTGAATTATGTTGAGGGTTTAATTAGGGTTAGTGCTCATTAGGGTTAGGGTTTAAATATGATTCAATTGGGGTTAGGGTTCAATTAGGGCTAGCATTTAGATGAGCTTAGGGTTAGGGTTAGAAATAGTGTTTAATTATTCTTAGAGTTAAAAATAGGGTTCAATTAGGCTTAAGGTTAAAATTACGATTCAATTAGGGTTAGGGTTCAATTAAAGGTAGGATTATATTTCAATTAGGGTTATGATTCAATTATGGTTAGGGTTTTGGTAAATTATAATTATCTCACATATATGAGTTTGGGGTTAGAGCTAGGATCTTGATTTAATTAAGCTCGGGCTTAAGGTTAAGGTTAGGGTTTAATTAAGCTCAAGGTTAGGGTTAAGGTTAAGGCCGGGGTTTGATTAGGGTTATAATTAGAGTTAAGGTTGTCATGAGAACTATGGTTGAGTGTTAAACTAAGGATTATGAATAGCATTAGAATTATGGTTAGGGTTGATTATAATTAAGATTATAATTAGGGTTAGAATGAGAAGGGTTAGGATTATAATTATAGATAGACTTAGGGTTTGGATTAACATTAGGGTTAAGGTTAGGTTAGGTTTACCATTTAATTAGAGTTGGGGTTCTAGGATAAAGCTTGGGTTCAATGATAGGGTTAGGGTTAGGGTTAGGGTTAGAGTTAAAGTTCAATTAGAAATAGGGTTAGGGTTCAATTAGGTTTAAGGTTAACGTTAGATTAGGGTTATGATTCAATCTCAACAATAATTCTCACTCTAACTCTAACCCTAAACTTAATCGTAAAACTAACACTGACACTATTTCACAATTATTTTATTAATTGTATTTTAAAAATTGATATATTTATTTTATTTTATATATTAAGTGAAGTATTTTTATCCTTTAAAAATTATTTTAGTACATATATTTTAAAACTTGATATATTATTATATTTGTTTTATTATATGTATATATCAAATTTTTTTTAGTGTATAAGAATTATTTTATCAATCATATTTTAAAAATTGATATTTTTATTTTATTTTATTTATTAAATGTATATAACAAAATATGAAACAGTTAGTTCAAAATTATTTTATTAATTATATTTAAAATAATTCAAAGTAAAACCAAATTATTTTTTAAAGAACAAAAATTTATTCTATATTTTTAAGAATTTAAATCTACAACAGTTTTAAAAAGTTTTAAAAAGTAGAGAAATTTTTTTAAAGAAAAAAAATTATATTGAACATACTAAGGAAGTACGCAGCAGTAGTTAATGAAATTTACATTAACGGACTCTGACAACCGTTAACAAAAGTGCGGCAGGAATAAGCCATGCGGATGCCCATGCCTTTTTGTAGGCTGGGTAGCCATTGCCCCACCATACTACTCATTGTCAAGGAGATCCATGTGGCGCCCGCCCGTGATATCACAATCAATAAAGAACTCACAACTTTTGATCACGCGATGGCGGGCAACCGTGGATCTCAACCATCAGCAATCGTGTTTGTTCAACACAATCACCAGCCTTTTTATTAACCATCGAGTACCTTTCTCCGGGATTATAACATCTCTGTTGATTTAAAAACATGTGCATCTTATAACTGCTTTAGTAACCCGTGGCATAATGTATTAAAGATGCATCAAAGTATTTATCATTCCTTCGGCTTCACCAGATGAGACAAGTGGCACTCGCTTATGATATCGCGATCAACTGGTGGGGTCATCACGGGATGGCGGGGAACGGTTGAGATCACATGACGATTGATCTATGGCCATGCAAACTTGTCCCTCTGCAAAATAAAAACATTTATTAGGGGACAGGGCCCAGTACACGTGGCGCTCACCTGTGATATCGTGATCGACTGGTGGGGTCATCGCAGGATGGTGGGGAATGGATGAGATCACGTATCCCATCTGATGAAGTTGAAGGAATGAAGGAAATACTGTGGTAAATTAATCTGGCCTTAATACATTAAAAGGCAGGTTACTAAAGTGTTCTTGAGGTGCACATGTTTTAAATCAGCGGATATGTTATAATCTTGATGAAAAAGCTCCTCGACGGTTAATAATAAGGCTGGCGACTGTGTTGAAGGAACAAGATCACGAATGCTCAAGATCTACGGTTTCCCACCATCGCGTGATCCAAAGTTGCAGGATCTTTACTGATTGTGATATCATGGGCGACCGCCACGTGGACGGCTAAAATTTAAATCTACATCAAATATGGTTGGAGTCATTCATGCAGCGCGCGAGTGAGCTTTAATGACGGATGAGACATTTGTAGGCATGATTTGATCGAGATAAAATCAATTCTCCTATTTTATTTATATCACAAAGCATTCAAGTATTTTGTGTAGCGGTTTCAGAGCCGAAAGTGAAGTTGTGAATCTCTACAGCCAAAATTTGGGACTTCTGCAAACAAAGCCGTGAGTTAATTTATGTGCTTCTCAGACATTCTGCACTTGAATTTGGGAAAAGATTTGTTGTGCTTGTCATTGAGCTTGTTGATAAACGTTTTAGGGCTATAGTTTAATTATAGTTGTGAGAAATTGCAATGTTTTGTTCTGTAATTTCCTATCTCTAGTTAGTCCTAGCTATTCAAAGTGTGAAATTGTAAAAAGACCCTAGTTTGTCCAAGATGGCACCGCCAAAGCAACATTCTGGCCAAGTTGACTATTTAAAAGGAAACTTGTCTGATGATTTCCTAGATCAATTGCCCTGCTCAACGAATGATAGGAAGAAGGGATTGGTTCTAATGTGAGGGAAAATCTTGGGGGAAGGGTTAGTATATAATTGCTCTAACATTGTAGATGCTATAGTTCCTCTCATAGGCTTGGAAATGTTTAGATTATGGTATGGACAGAGGAATTTTCCTCACCCCTTTTCAAACGACTGGATGTATGATTTGGGAAATCTGGTGGTCCCAAACGTGTTCCCTGGCATAGACTTACTTAGGGCAGTGGCTACAAGATATGACCCTGTCACACGGGTAATCAGGGATAATGATGGAAAGGTTCTATTGAGCATAATAGAGAAGAGGTCCAACAGATTTTTAACTTGAGTGAACCGAGTGAAGACTTGGTTCCTATCAATCTTGAGGAAATGAAGTAGGAATATGCAAAGTTGAAGTCTCTTTTTAGAGCTAATTTTCTTCCACCTCATCTGGCTAGGGCAAGAGGTTCACAATTTCATATCAGCCCCAGTGATCAGGAACCTTTCAGATTAAACTGTTTTGCAAATCATTTCTTGGCCACTTTCTATTCATTGTGTCAAATTTTGGGTTTCAGTCCTGGTGCAGTGATTCTTATTGCATACATGTTCATGGGGGTGCAAATACAACACCCTAACTTCTCTGTGACATATGACTTTGCTTCTTTCTTGGTTGAGAGGATACATGAAGGGTTGTCAAAGTTGCAGAAAAATTATACCGGCACTCAATTCTTCTGGTATTTTATGTTGATGCATATGTTCTTGCTCAAAAATGCTGACTTTTTCTCTGAAAAGATGGAATTAAGGCAATCAGTTGATGAAGATTTCCAGTACAATTATGGGCTGCAGATTTATCTTGCAATAAGGAAAGCACCAGTTATGTGCAATTTGATAATTGCTTTGTTTCTAGATTGAGGGCTATACTGATGGTGAATGTACCCAAGATCCCTAAGGAATTGCATGATTTCTTCGGGCCAAAAGGGAGGAAGCCAGAATTGAAAGTTTGGCATAACTAGGGTGACATTATCCCATACCCAGTCAGCACTGTTTTGAGAGTATACGGTTTTTAAGGAACCCCCCATATACTGCCATACAATGTGTCACCAAGAGTGGGGTTTGCAGAAGTAATGTGGAAAATAGGTTGTATCTATGAGGACAACCTCATAGGGAGGGGTAAGGGAACATTTTCCCTAATTATACAGTGGTGTCTGATTTTTCCTTTTCAAAAGGAGGTTGGGTGCATTTTGATAAATTCTTTAATGATTACCATTTGAGGTGTGGTCCAAAGCGGCAGCATGATCCTGAGGTTTTGTTTACCCTTTTCAGACAAAGAATAAAGGCTGGAAAATTTGTGCATAAGTTCAACTTTCCTGAGGATTTGATCATAAATGAATTTGATCTAAATAGGCAGCAGTTGAACAAGGAGAAATGGATAGCTTATGATTAGCTATTAGATATTGTGCATAAGATGGATCTGAAGTATGATCCATTATTGGAGTTCAATCCATACCATAAGAAGATTGACTTTCTAATGCAGAACTTCAAGGAAATTATGGGCACATTGAGAACCAAAAAGATAAATTTAGAACTGAGTCTGGGTGTACAGGAACAAGGTGCCAAGCCAATTGAAACAAGGCCAGCATACCAGCCTACAGAAAGGTGGCCTATTTATAGGAGGAAAAATGATGATATCAGTGATGAAGAGGAAGTGGACAGAAAAGGAAAGGAAATAATGAAGCTTCTTTCACAACCAGGTCCAAAATTCAAAGTGCCTGGGGCAATTAAAATCATTGATTTAGAATCATCACTAGAAGACAGTCCCTCATCACCACCATCCGGGCCAAGCCCTAAAAGATAAAGAATTGATCAACCACAGGAGGATCTGATGGATGAAATTATTGTTACTGATTAGGACATGTAGGTTGGTATGCTTTCCCCTCCTAGGCCAGCTGAATTGGTTCTATCTGATTTAGATATAAAAGGAAAAAGTGTACAAGATGCAAGAATGGAAGCATGTAAGGAGATTCTAGATGACAATACATTTGTAAAAACTCTTGTATTCTTGCAATTGGTATGGAGGATGAAATTTGAAGAATATCAAGATAAATGTAAGAAGAGAAAAGAACTAAGGCCTGACAGGTCAGACTAGGATAATGATGAGGAGGTAAAAGCTAAATTAATGGAGTAATTTAAGAACATCACTCCTGAAGAGGGAAGAAGACTGGTGAGTTAGGCCGGTGTGTTGATTCTGCCTGAATGGGACATTGCAGATGTTGTAGCATTTAATGCTATTTTAAAGTCCAAGCATCATTTGCAAGACTCTGAAGAAGAAGTCAAGGCAGCATTGCAAGATTCTTCCTTCAGTGAGGAATATGAAACTTTGGCAATTTGGGCATTGGCCCCTCAAGGAAGAAAGCCAAATGTTATGAATATTAATCCAAATTTCAAAGGAGGATTAATAATAAAGAGAGCTTCAAAGACCTCAACCACTGAGGCCACTAATTTGACTATGAATGTGGCCAAATTGGCCCAAAAGACTATTGAAATGGAGAAGTATAACCTTTTGATTGAGGAATACAGCAAGATGCAACAGAGGAATGTTGAATTGTAGACTGAAGTGGAAAGGTTTAGGTATAAACAGATTGGGGAGACATCAAGTGCTTAGGGACCAATACATTACCTTCCACAGTAGGGTCAGTGCCTCCTGCTTCTCCAATTGTTTCCACCCCAGGGTCTCCCAGTCAGAATCTTTCTCTCACCCCTCCTTTAGAACAAATTGATGAAGAAATAGAGTGCTCTATTGATCCTACAAAGAAGCAACTCTTGCAAAGAATTGATGAATTGTAGACTTCATTAAAGGTGAGGAGGGATCTCTTTCAAAGCAAAAGGAGATTGTTACTACTGTCTTGAGGCATTTAAATGAAAAGGTTGATAGTAAATTGCTATCTATACATTCTTTATATTCTTTTTGGTTAGATGCAATAAAGAATATTGATAGGGATCAAGAAGCAGTGATACCATTGATTGAAAATTGGATCCCTAGGGCCAGTGATTTGGATGTCATGTATAAGGCTTCAAGGTTTGATACAAATAATAGGCCCCAATCATTAAAGCCTACTCAAGTGTTGGTTAAATAATTGCAAGGTTTTTAGACCCTACCAGATGATTTGAGTAGGAATATTAGGGAATTGGTGAAGAATTTTAATGATTGGGGTAACACATTGTTACTAGATATAATTGATGAGCAAGGGAAAATCAGGTCACTCTAGCGGTGGTAGGATCAAGCAAGTGAAGTCATCAATGATCAAATTAAATTAATTTGTGATGACTCAGATTATGACTTGTTAGTGAGCTGTATGGATAAAATCATTAGTACCTGCTCATTTTTGGAAGCTTTTGAAAGAGATGCAAATCAGGCAGCAGTAAAATACACACCTTATAATGCCAAGGTGAATGAGGTGATTAGTTTTGACTGGCCGACTGATGAAGAATACCAGAAATGGGTAACTAAATATTTGACTGAGGAAGAGTAAAAGGAATGGACTACTAACAGGTGGTAAATCAGATGTTGTGGTTACAATGGTTTCCAGTTTTGCTTTGATGGCATTCTCGGTGCGGGTTTCTTGTGGTTTTTTGTTGTTGCATCAAATTTTCTCAGCTGACATGATGAACAAGAATATTCTCAAAGGTGATGTCTATTGTAACAATTTTTGGAATATCACCAGGTGTGCCAACTGGCTGGTGACATGTGTACTTTATGGCCCGATGCTTGTTTGCTCCTTCATTTTCTATAAGAAGGATTTCAAGGCCAGAAATCGGGTTAGCAAGTTAGATAATTTTTGGTCGAGTCTAGGTGAAGTTACAAAGCAAATTGTAAAGTCCGATGGTTTTAGAGAGAAATACAATTTAGGTTCTAAGTTATTCTGTAATCGGTTTTGAATTCATGGGGATTTAATGTTGTATAACAGTACTAGCATTTGAGTTGAAATGATAAATTCAAACTCATGTCTCTCCACTGTACATGCATATCCGAATTTTGAATAAGATGGCTAAAGGTTGTTTCATCCATCTCACTGTTGTGGTGTGTATAATCCTTATTTTAGCTTTAATTCAAAGAATTGATTAAAATGCTTCAGTGGGATTATAGGCGAATATGTTTTGTATAAGGATTTGATAAGTAGTATTGGGTGAGAATGCATACTGATGAAATTGCAATGCACTATTGTCAGGGATCTTATAAGTTATATGTTATGTATTAAATTTGTCATAAACCTTTAGATGCTTATGAATTTGACTCTTGCAATGGATATATGGCACTGATCTAAGTTGTACTTATTTGTGTAGTTCAATAATTGTTTGTCTTTGCCTAGAGCTTGATACAAATTGCAAATTAATGACTATATTTTACTATGGATTGTGTTGTAGTTATCTCATGCTCCACATAGTTGATATTATCGGTGAACAACCAATTTTATTCGATATTATCCTATTGTGTTGAGCTATTCAATGGGATTATATGTTATGTCTTAATGTTGTTTATGATATTGGTGCAGAGGTTGTAAACACATTAAGGGATCACCCTCCTGGGTCTTGCAGAGCCCAAAGTGTAGGAGGATTTTGAAATTCCTTGTCAGTTGATCCAGGTCCTTCGAGCAAATTGTTATCATAGTGAAAAAATATTGTTCTTAAATGTGTACAACAATTGGGGTAGCAATGTACAAGCATTGGATAAATTTATATTAATAGTTTGTCCTATCACAAATATAAAAGGTGAGCACAATAAATAACATGTATTTTCCCATTAAATGTGGAGGATTTTCAAAAAAAATTAGTGTTCAACTATTGGTCCATTTTTGTTCAATATAAGTTGTATTTTAAATAATTATGTGTTGTTTTTATAACAACAAATAGATTTTTTGTGTTCAACTATTAGTCCATATGTGTTGAATATAAAAGGTAGAGATATCAAAGATTTATGGTTATCAATAAGTATTTGGTCCACTTAGGTTGTATATTAATTTTAATTTAAATAAAAATATCATATTCTACAAGCATAAAACATCAAATCCCCATGAATTCAAAACCTACTACAGAAAGACTCAAAACCTAAATTGCATTTTCCTTAAAACCATCGAACTTTACAATTTGCTCTGCAACTCTACCTAGACTCGACCAAAAAATATCTAACTTGTTAACCCGTACTTTTGGCCTTGAAATCCTTCTTATAGAAAATGAAGGAGCAAACAAGCATCGGGCCAAAAAGTACCTCTCAATTCACATGCTTTTCTTCACAAAACTATTGAGGACAGCAGCTATACCTTCTTTATTTCTCATCCTACGCCCTATTCATGCATCCTAAAATTACAATAGTATACATGGGGCCTCTTACACAAGCTACAGTAATCACAAAAAGTGTAAGAGCCCCTTTATACCATGTTTGGACTACAAAACCCTCAAAAATAGGGTAACCGGGCTGTATGTAAAGAAATGAAGCTTTCTAACTCAAATCAACGCCTTAAGCCCTCAAATCAGATTCAAATCAAAGCTAACACATATCTTCATGACCTGGAATTGATTTCACATCAAAATATGGCTGCATGTGACCGTACAGTGTTGCATAACAAGAAAAATACAAAAATTTTGAAGAAAAACACAAATTTTTGAATGTCAAGAGCTTATATTTTAAATCCTCGACCATTACAATGATCACTTTATGCCTTTTAAAGGCCTTTACATGTCAACCACTGAACAACCACCTCTACAACTGACTTTTTAATCTTTTATGATCACATGAAACATAAAACACACTAATTTCAAGGTTGTTAACATCACTATTGAAATATTTTAATTTTTTGACCTTTCAAACATTAAAAAGTACATAATTAAATTAATTATGTAATGGCATAAAAATTAAAAACATCATGAATTAATTATGTAACCACATAATTCAAATATAATTCTATCAAGAAATTAATATCAAATAGATAATATAATCACATAACTCATACATTTCAATGTCATTGATCTTCTTCTTCATCCAACTCTTTGTCTGTATCATCCGATCCAGATTTGACATTATAAGAATTGGTCATATCATCATCGTCATCATCGATATTATTTTTGATAATGTCATCATCCACATGGATATCATCTTCATGAACATAACTCCTACATCATCATGATCTAGTTCCTCCTCTTCGACATCTTCGTCAAGGACATCATCAACTAACTGTTGATCCTGATCATCATCTACATCATTTTCTAGTTCTTCGGTATCTTCTTCTTCCACCACATTATAATTTACCGGCCTTCCTCTTGGATCATGTCTAACAACAAATGACCAACCCGGTTTGCCTGGAACCTCTGAGTAAAATACCTACTCACATTGGCTTGAAAGAACATAGGGCTCATTTCTAGCTCACTTGATCAACCTTGTATTAACCATGGTAAATTCATTATCATGTTCAATAACAATTCTCTCAAAATCATTTTCATTCAATCGTAGTTTGTACCATAGGGCGACGAACAGAATTAATCTGAAGGACTTAAAGTCACACTCAAGTATATCATCCAAAATCCCATAGTATCGATTTTCTTAGACTTCTGGATGTATGTCACTTCTAGATGAAACATTAGTCACCTAAAAGACTGCAGTTATACCAGAATCACAAGTTTTCTTCATTTCATCCAACATTTTGATTCAAAATTTATGACCATTGCACCACATAGCTTTGTGGTGTTTCACCTGCAATATGTCAAACATGTAAAAATTATTACAATATTGTCAGTTGATAAACATATTTATTCTTGGCCGAATGTATGTAAAGAAAACAATCTCAACATATATATACATCAATATAATTGAAAATAATTAAATAATATGGATGATTAATATATTTATACGTACCTTTTTATCTCTTAAACCATATGCTAAATCAATTTCCCGTTGTGTAACATTGGAATCTCCATTACGATGAGCTTCTTTAACCAATGAAGCCATACCTTCCCATGTTAATGTGCGACCAGATTGTTGACATTGTTCAATCCATACCGTCATCCAATCAAGATTGTTGGTGATGTACAAATGTAGTGCATCCCACTCTTGACCAATTGTATCAAAAAAAGTTAAATTCACAAACGACGTATAATTAGTTAAATACCACAGTATACGACCTTAATTTATAATTGATGTATATTGAAGATTAAAAATTAAATAAGTACAATATACATAAAAACCATATGTAAAATGTATTCCAATTAATCTCCATGACCATCTTATAATTACCTCTCACTTTCCTCAATCTACCTTTTCCCATCAAGTACTCCCCTTCGAATTTGTTAATGGAGTTGGGATCCCAAATGTGATCTACATGGATCTTTGCTGCAAACTTAGGAAGATATTCACTAATGTATACCATGGTCTGGTATACCATATATCTCTCCACCATAGAACCCTCAGGATGTGCTCTTTGTCTAACCAAAGCCTTCAAAAATTTCAATTGCCTCTCAACTATCCACATTGACCTTGTGTGTATAGGTCCACACAATTCAATCTTCTCAACTTGCTGTATGAGGTAGTGTTCTTGTGCATTGAAAAATGTCGAAGGTAGACACTTTTGCATTTCACACATTAGACAAGGAATTTTTCTCTTTCAATAATTTATATTTTCTTTATGGATTTCTTTAGATGACAGCCATCTACAAGTGATTCAAGGCGCGAATATATTAACGAGATTTAACAAAAATATACAGTATATTACATAACAAGTAAAAAAAATGGCAATAATAAGATGTATACAACGAATTGAAAAAATATCGCTACTTACCTCATGTATTTTCCAAGATCATATATAACTTGCTTGACATTGTTTTCAAAGTTGTTTGGCAGAGATAGAAGTAGAACGTACTGCAACAATTATAAAATGATCTTTTAATTATATTTCCAAAAGTAGTAAACACAATACACTGAAAAGTACATGCATTATACAAGTGTATATAATATACCAAAATAATTACCTTAATGAAGGTATGTCAATCATGCGTTTTCATCCCTAACCCAAATTCACCTTTCTTTGTTATTATATTGTTTATGTTCGCACAAATCCGTGGGAAATTAAATTTTTCATATGACTTATTTTATAGCATTGCTTTGTGTTCTGTTAATAGCCAAGGAAGGGCACTTATATTAATTTGGTATGAGCCATCGCTATTTAATTGAATGAAATTTTTCATTGCATGATTGGCTTCCTGAATGTCACTACAAATTTTGACATTTTTTTCTTTGTCATGCCTTCCATCCAATATTTTCCATAACATTTCTATTATATTCTTTCCGATATGCATTGTATCAAACAAATGCAAAATTTGTAGTTGCTCATAGTAGGAAACCTACTAAATTTTATGGCATAACTTTTCAATCCCTGTGGAAGCCGGCCATTAATGCCTTGATGACCTTCATGAAGCATATAAGTTAAAAAAATTAACAACGACAATCATTGTCAATTACAACATGAGTAAACACAACACAATATAAAAATATAAATTCAAAACATATCATATATGATAGATAAACAATTTGATCTGATGTATAACCTTGATGATTAATTTCTATTATATTTCAACTTACATAGTTAAGGTGTCATTCTTCATGGTTTTGATGTAGTCTCTTCTTTCCGATTGAAAAGATGGTTTTCAGTAGTTTGATATTTATGATTTATATGGAGGAAGTGCCTATACTCATCAAACACCTGCTTTCCTAAACTTGTTGAACAACGAGATTTCATCTTGGGACCACAAATTGGACATGCAAATTTTCCCTTTGTTTGAAGACCTGCAAGATCATATATAATTGGATTAATTATGTCAATTTTTATAATTATATATAATAAATAGATTATTTTAAAAACATGCATGATATCTACTTCATCAAATTAAATATTGTTAAAGTGCAGTCAAACGTTATAACATACCACAAAAATGTGTTAGCCCTGGGGCATCATGAATTGTCCATACAAGCATTGCATGGAATTGAAATTGTCTTTGTCCTATTAGTCTAGAGAGGTCATACATAGTGACACCATTCCATAACTTTATAATAATGATATACACAAGTAAACCATGATCATGGTCAAGTGATTATATATATATATATATATATAACGTTAAAACGATATAAACATTTACAAATTCAATCAATATAAACACGTATAATGAACAACTTACCAATGGACGATAATCATGCCCCCCTTCAACATGACCATGCTACCTACAATGTTTCTCAGTTGTTGTGATTAAAAAAAATTTCATCTTTAAGCCCTTGCAATTATTGCAAGGACAATAACATTTCCCATCACCCTTTCTTTTCAATCTAGCCCACAATCTATCAAGTGTCTCTTCATTTTGTTATGGACTAATATTATCTAACATGATTTTTCTTTACCAAGCTTGACTATTTAGATCTTCAAAAAATACCAAACTCACACTCCAATAATTTATATTCATAAACAGGTAACATAATCTAATAATTTTGATATTTTACACCAAAAAAATTTGGCATCCAACCACCCTTACAAAAAAGAAGATAGTCTGAAGTTAATGACCCCCAAAAACACTTTAAAATGCTAATTCCAAAACTTATTAAATTCTAATTTTACTATGATTTCCAACCGTTAAGACTCCTAAAATCATAATATTGAATTTGATCGCAAACTTCCTACAACAATGGAGGTAGCGAGCTAGTAAGAGCAAGTGACCCATTCCTAAGGAGCAAAGAGTCAAAATCATCCTTGCTAATTTCAATACGGATTTATCCTTTTAGTTAAAGATGCAATGTGTCACTTCTTATGACGAGCTTATCCCTAGGGCCCTCAACATTGAGAGAGCCCTAATAAAAAACAACAGAAGCATTGGCAAGAGCATGATTAGGGTACAAACCCTAGGCCTCCGTAGAAACATAAACAATAACTATAGCAAATTAGTAAGGTTGCAATACCAGAAAGATTGAGACATTGTAGGTAATAACAAAATTGTGCAATCTAAATACTGTAGCCAATAACAAGCACACTATGTAGCTTAGTGACATTTGTAAATGCAATTTATTGTAAGAAGAATGACAGTCACTTGATATGTGACAATCAAAAAGAGGTTGAGCAGTGACAAGATAATAAAACTCAAACCTTGCATAGTAAAGTGGAGATTTTAACAGTGAGTTTCCTTACCCCCTTGCTGACCTTAAAGGTTTTTCAAATGCTTTTGATAGTGTTAGACAAGGAAAATGCAATCAAGGAATGATTGTCCAAATGAAGTAATAGTGGTAATCATAGGTTCAATGTTTCTTCTTAGCCATTAATGTATAATGGAGGTAGTGGATTGCATGTTTGAGCAGTGTTTTGAGACTCATCAAAGATGGGAGAATAGTGAATAATACCTTGTGGACTGTGAAGTAGTGTCAATAAGGTTGAAGGATCTTAAGAACTACAATACCATGAAACAATGAGTCCCCTGTAGTAAGTAGGTAGTCTATAGGGAATAGTTTGATTTTATAGAAGGATGCTTATGAAAGGAATCTTCAAGTGATAGTGAGTGAGCTGTTTGAGATTGCAACTGAGGGTGCAATACCCAGTCTTAAAGGAAGTTAGCAAAGTAGTAAATGTGCAAGAAAATCAAATCATACACAACAAACAATTCACAATGTTATCTTGCATAATGCCTTGAGTTTGAAGACAAAAATCTCATTGTATCTTCATGATGAAAGTGGTGACCTTAATGGTCAATCACTGGCAACCATGATTTTAAAACATGCTATTGTGCTTATGGAGGCAACATTTTAAGCAAGGCAGTGAGTGGTGGTTTGGAACAATGGTAGGAATGAAGGACTTGCTTTATATGCATACTATGCAGTCTAGCTTAAGACACCGTTCTTAGAAGAGATTGAAGGTGGATTATGGAACTCAAGGGTTACCATGAAAAGGATTAAAGCAAAGACTGAGATCTATTTAAAATCCACTGTCATGAAGATATTAAAGATGTCACATGCAAAACCCTAGTAGCTAGAGTAATGAATACAATGCCAAAGAGGATAATGTGTTGGGGCAGATTTAGGAGATCTTCACATTATCTAATTACAGGGAAATACATCATTTATTTATTTTTTTAATTAAAATAAATCATTATAAACCCTATATAGGATACATTGATACTTCAAAATCCTCTGAAGGAATTTGAGACTATGCAAATATATGTCAAGTAACATTCATAAGGTTTAGAAAATCCTGATCACTCTCTAGAATAGCCCATTAAACATGGGTTGTGCGTGAATGCACTACATAATTGATATAACACAACCAATCTGCATATCAAATAGAGTTATAGGCCCTTTATTGCAGCAAGAGGTAATCACTCTTCGATCATGCTATAATTACATCCTAACCTGTTAAACTTGAGACAACCTAAATGCACCCAATGATGATTGACACCTACATCAAACAACCCGAATTAACTACATTATATGAGTGCCTCCATTTCTATCACAACATAGCCACATTAAACTTGGGTCACACATGAATGCATCCTGTATTTGTTATAGCACAACTGTGCCACATGACCAATAGAGTTATGGATCACATAATTACAGTCACAAGAATCTGTTCCTTGGTTGTGATCTTATGGTGATTCCACACAACAAAATCTGGACATGAAATTATCAAAACCCTAAACCTCTAAAAATGAAATCTGATAAGATGTTGCTTTAAAATATGATTTTCAAACCTGGAACTACAAATCTGACTTCACAACTGAATTCTAAAAAGACAATGACTACCCTCAACTGGCGATATCTTCTTGAATTTTTCTAATTTTTCCCAAGAAAATTGTCCTTAGTTCTCCACAAACTATCTCAAGTAGAGCAAAAATGTCGCAATAAATCAGCGAACTCACTTTTCTTTATGTCGGCCACAATTTTTTTTTTTTCTATTTTTCATGTTTGTCAAAATTTCAATGAAACTGATAGTCAACATTTCGACGAAACCCAGGTTCATCGAAATTTCGATGAACGTCAGGGATAAACTTTCAAAAAATTAAAAATTACACATCAAATTTTACAAGCACCCGACGATACATCAAATTATACATATTTCGTCGAACATTTTCATCGGATTTTGTAGTCAAATGAGTTATTGTTTCCATAGTGATTAACTCATACATAGTGAATATTTGACAAAAAAGAAGTGGATGCAACCTTAATACATTCATTTTCCATTACCTAGTTCACTAACATTACCCTTTAAGCACATCCTAGCCAAAAAAGGATGTTTGCTTATTTTGTATTACATTGTGGGTCTCCTTTTTCCCAATTTATTACCAATTTTGATGACAAGACAAGCATCCCATACTACTTGTAGGAATCATTAGCTAAGATATAAATTTAACAACATATAACATGAGGCCATTAATAAGATTTGCATAGTGATTTACACATAGATGCATAGTGACCAAGTAGAAATAGCAAGTAAATGAAAACTTGCTATATGCATCTTCAGATTACTTAGTTCACTAAAACATACCATTTAAGTAAATCCTAGTTAGAAAAATAAATTTCAATGCATCCCATAATACTCCATGGGTCTCATATTTTTCATAGCTCATTGCTAACAATGATAATTAAATAGACATCTTATACTAATATTAGTCATTGTTGGCTAATGTGTTGGTGCAATAACATACATCACATGAGGCTATTAATAATTTTTCCACAACCCATTGTACCATTTGATTCTATGGATCCTAACATTTATAATCTCCATACCACTAGTGAAAGTCAATCCAACCTTGTATGAGGTATCTCTTGGCATTTATTATCTACATGGTACAGTGAAATTCAGTTAATCCCTATCATATTGTGGGTAGTTCCTAATATTCATCCATCACCTTATTATACTAGTGATTAACTTAAGATACAATGACCAAATTCTACCATCTATCGCCTACATTATATTGGTAAAAACTAGTTAAACCACTCTTATATCATAACATGGATAGCTCTTGGCATCCTTCACCATCATGTGACTAATGAAAGTTGAATAATATTAATATATAGTTGATAGCTTAGATTAGCATTCATCACCTAAATTATACTAGTGACAACCAACTATTCACACTTGTATCAATCTCAATTTTGACATGTGGGGTCATATTATAGCCAAGCATACATAATCAAGATATTATAAGGATTTGTAGACACTAAAGTGAGTTGACCTAGTTACATAACACATGGATTGATCTATAAACCTATACACATAGTCATGTAGATCTTGGGATCAAAATTACTAACACATAAGTAACACATTGAACCTAAATGAGTTGCCTCCTATTTAGTCACCAATACATAAGAAAATATAAACTCATTCAAAGTAAGATTAAATTTTGTTCAACATATTCAAATTTCTCATGGATACAATGTTTATTAGATAAAAAGTTAATGTCACAATAGTAATATATTATTCAATCATTTACTTTTGAGAACATAATATTCTTTGTATATATATCAATCATTAATGTTAGTATATAGTATCCACCAAATAGACATAAAGATGAAATACCATACCATATTTAGTATTAATTATATCATAAGTTTCCCATAGTTGACAAAGGTAATGATAAGGAACTTATTCTTCAACTCGACATGGATCCAAGAACATATTTATAGAAAGAATTTAATAATCCACAAATATTAAGAGTTTTTCACACAATCAGATCATAATAGTATAATTCAACATCATCATTAGACACCAAGTCAGTAGATTTTATTAACTAATTCATAGTCATATTATGGCCAAGTGTATCATGTCTATATTTCTTGGAAGAATAACCTTCACTAGTTTCATGAGGCTAACTCTTATGAAATAACTTGCACAATAGAAGAATATGATATGAAATATGTTGCAAATACTTGATAATAGTATACCACTTCGAGGAGGCAGCCTCCTAATCCACTTTGAGGGGGATACCTCCAATACTCTTTAATAAGACTCAATATTAAACACATTGATGATAATAACCTACCTATACCTCATATATATACCATACTTATGCCTAGAATATCACCTAGGTTGACCTAGATAACCCTATATATACCTTAGGCTGACCTAAATAACTAAATATAATATAATAATGATGACATGACTTAATTAAGGGTTAAGGTAGCCACAAGTCAACTACTCATAACACTACACTCACTATAGGGCTAGGGGCATAACACTAACCTATAACTTCCTATTCTTAACACATACTTCAAGACACAATACCATAATTTTCAACACAAAAAACTAATAATTTTAGCTTAAAGACAAGTTAAAATGTATTCTTATACATTTGAAAATCAAAGATAGACCATGATGATAGTGATTTTAAAAGTTCATCCAAGATTGGAGTAGATTTTGGAAAGAAGTTTAATACAACAAACATTAGAGTATATAAGCTTGATAATCATGGTTTTCCTTTCATTGGATCAAACCTATAAATAAATATACGACATATTAAGTAGAAAGGGGGGTTCATAGTCATCTAATGTGCATTTCAACCTCTAGATGAAGAATACCAAATAGAGAGGGATGAACATGTTTAGGAATAAACCCAAACCTTAGATTTATTCCTTAGACCCTCCCCTACTAATTTTGATATAGGGGCATCCTCAATCCTTAAACTCAAATACTTTGTCATCTTCCCTCTGTCTAGGAGAAATAATATTATTATTTTAATTTAATAGTAGTGTTTTTAAAAACTAATGAATAATAATATAATATAATATAAAAGAATAATAACAATAATAATAATAAATAAAATCCATGGGTTTCTAGCAGGTCAACACCAAGGTGAATTTAAATTCAAATCAAGGTTGGTCTATTTTGGGCCTTAGCACCCCACCTTCGCATCATATATATATATATATATATATATATATATATATCTTTTTTTGTAAATGGGTGCAATAGTTGGAAATTGGCAAGAATTTTGGGAGAAATTCCAAAGTGATGTTAGCTAGGATGAAAACCCTAGCTACCCTCTAAGCTGAGGATGAAAACTCTAACCTTGTCCTATTGATTTTTTTATATGTATGCAAGTTCATTATGCTTAGAAACCTTGTTGAATAACCCAACTAGAGTACATATTAGGTATATTCGTCATTGAGATTGAGAGGATCTATACATAATCAAGGCCACAAGCCACTAAACTTTCCATCTAGGCACTATCTTAGGTGACCTTGCAGGGTATTACTAGTTGGTAGACACTGGAGGAAGGTGTAGAACAAGAAACCTAGGGTTGTTTGGGTCCAAATTAAGGGTGATTTGTAGGAAAACCAAGTGCAATCTAAAGCCAACAAGATCTCAGCATTGGAAACCTCAGAAAAAGGGTGAATCAACATTAATGCCAAGTCTACAACAAAACCATCTATTAGGGAAATTCTAAGGTTGGGGATTATTAATTCCATGGGTGACTAAAATAATGAATTTGGAACATAGATCTACCTAAAAAAAATTGCCACATTGTTGCCTTTAAACCCATCTTAAAGAGGAAGACATCATATCTCAGTTGGTTGCCCAAATCTAGTCACAACAACCATGTAGGGAAAGTTGGCATTGTTTGAATCTAAAGAGATTGTCCCTAGTTGTTGAGTTGCCATATCAAATTATTTACACAAAGAACTACCATAACAGTTTCCTCATGAGGTCTGTGTCCTTGTTCTTGCATCAAAAATGTGTAAATCAAATTATTTTTGTAGTGTTTACTTTTTTGGGCAATCAAATTTTAATTTCAAAACTGAACTTTATATCAAAAATCTAAATCATTTTGTTTTATGTACAATTTTATCCTTGTTGAGTGTGATATGGTGTTTATTTCTCTTTCTATTCATCGTTTTTCCATTGAGTTCTATTGAAGAGTTACAAAACTGATTTATGTTGAGAACCATAACCCTAACCAAGTGATTTTAAAGTTTTTTAAAACCCTAAGGTTATTACATTGGTATCAGAACCACCCTTATTTCCAACCTATGGTGATGCATAATAATGAGCTTAAGTGACCAAAAAATAAGATCAAAGGGAGAAGGAGGAGGCAATCATGGGTGACAAAGATGAAGGGAACATGCAAGAATTTCTCAAGGAAAACAGAGAGTTTCAAGCTTCCATAAGAGATTCTATGGTCAAGATGGTTTAAATCATAAGAGGGTTGAATCAACAATTGAGTGTTGGAAGGCCTAATCAAAATAGTGAAAAAGGAAGTAACTTGGTGAATTATAAAGTTTCAATTAACCCAACCCCAAATAAATTCAAAACCATTTTTTTGGAAAGAGTGGAGATAAAAACATCAAAAGAAGAACAACTTATACATCCAGAACAAGAGGATGAAAAAGTAAGGAATCACATGAAATAAATGTCTCAAATCCATCCATCAGTTATGACACATGTCTTTTGTTGAGTATTATGGGATGAAAACAAGAAATGGGCATAGGAGGAGAAGGTATGAAGAGCATCCCTGTAGGGAGATTCAACAATGTTTTGGAAAGATCAATTTACCCAAATATGATGGATCTCATCGTTGTTCAGCCAGGGAATGGTTGTGGAAGTTGGAAACATGTTTCTCCTTGAACCCCATTTTTTAAGAAGAATCCATTAAGTTTGTTGCTTTACACCTAGAGGGTGTAGCTCATGAGAAGTGGTACAACAACATGGTGACATAGGGGCATGGTTCCATTACCACCTTGGAATATTTTAGCCAAATATTCAAAAACAAGTTCGATAGGAAAGATCTAGAGCTTTAATTTAGAGAGTTATCCCAATTGAAATAGGAGAAATTCATTTAGCATTATGGAGTAGAGTTTCAAATGCTTTCAATGATGGCTACAGATGTGACGAAGAGGAGACTTTTAGTGCTCTTTTTTGGATGTGGTGATTCACTAAGGGGGTTGGTGAAAGAATTAGAACCACATTCCTTGTAGGAGACCATCAAGAGGGATTTGAGTTTAGAAGATTTAGTGGCTAAAGATAAAGTCAACCACAAGCCATCTCCAATAATTTAGGATAAGAAAATTATCCCAAAAGATACCCCTAAACTAATGGCATCACCATCGAAACCAAGAAATATTGAAGAATCAAAGAATGAGCTTCAAAGGAAGAAGTTATGTTTTTTTGTGTAAAGAGCCATGGGTGCATGGACATAGATGCTTGGGGAAGGGGAAAATACACTACACAGAGGCTCTTCTTAAGGAGGATTCAAAGATGGAAGGAGTCGAACCTAAGGAGATAATAGAGTTTGAAACTAAAGAAGGATAAAAGATCACAAAAGGCACTCCCACTACTCTTTCAGGGGATCTTAAGAGTACAAGTGATCTTGCAAGCTCACAAAGTGACAATGTTAATCAGTTTTGGAGCCAGTCACAATTTTATAGATGTGAATTTGGTTTCTAAGAAGGGTTTGTATGCAAAATAAATTGACAAGTTTAGGGTTATGCTTGTAAATGGCCACATTATTCCTTGTAAGGGATGGATACAACAACCCAACCTACTTTTGGGGAGGTATCAAGTTAAGGATGATTTCTATGTTGTGGGATTGGGAAACATGCACATATTCTTGGGCATACAATGATTGTACTCACTTGGAGAGGTTACTCAAAATCGCCAAGAAATGGAGTTAAAATTCAAAGTGGATGTGATGGAGGTAATACTTCAAGGCATTAAAAATAGAAATTCAAGCATGGCTAAAATGAAAAGAATGGAAATGAGTTTTCGGGAAGACCAAGCCACCTTATGAATTGAGGAATTCAAGGGATCCAATGAAGGTAAGATACTCAATTATGATCATTTTTGGTCCATTTTGAATATGTCCACAACAACGCAGCAAATATGGCCGCCATATGAGATATTGGTGAAAAGGGGAAATATGAGGGAGAATTATCATTCCAACATGGCTATTTGGAAACTCAAAGGTAAGAACTATAATACATGGCTCTTTGGGTGTGTTTTTTCCACCTCAATCTTGTTTTTTTTTGCATTTTCAGTATACCCTACCCCTTTGGGATGGCCACCAAGCAGAGGTTAATTGTATGGAAGGTGTGTTTCCCACATTTTTTCTTTAAATATGTATTTTAGATTTATGCAAAGAGGGTTCCAATTTTTTTCCTGAGAAAGGGAAGGCATGGGGACAATCATGAAAAGTGTTTTGGGTGATTGGAGCACTGATGAATAGCTTTTATCTAGAAAACACAGAGGAATTTTTTGAGTCTAATAAGGTGAGTAGGTGGTACCACATATGGAGAGCAGTAAGAACTTGCATGCTAGCATTTCTAGGAGCATCAAGGATGAAATTGGGATATTACATGACTATTGTAATAACGTATATGCAATAATACATCATATGATTTAATCCACTTCACAAAGGGGACAGAGTGAGGTACAATGATCAACAAATTTCATGGTGAACTTCATAATAAATTTTTGGAAGAGGCATTGGCTTGTGATATTGAAGCTTGCACATATGATGATTAGGTCACTAAGGAGGAAAAGGCAATGAGAAAACCATAATTAGTAAGTATTATTCCCAAACGTAATAGTTTCATTGTTATAGTGCCCAGGATTGATGAGCATGAAACCATATCATGTTGCCTTGAATCGAAGTGGATTGTGTTTTTGGAGTTGATATTGCTTGAGGACAAGCAATATTTGGGTCAGGAGGACTATCATATCCCCTTTGTCTAGGAGAAATAATAATATTGTTTTAATTTAATTTAGTATTTTTTAAACATAAATAATAATATAATATAATAGCAATAATAATAAATAAACAAAATGGGTTTCTAGCAGGCAAAAGCCAAGGTGAATTCAAATTCAAATCAAGGTTGACCTATTTTGGGCCCTAGTGCTCCACCTTAGCATTGTATATATTTTGTTTTTTTGTAACTAAACATAGTAGTTGGAAATTGATAAGAATTTTGGGAGAAATTCCAAAGTGGTGTTAGCTGGAACAAAAACCCTAGTTGTTCTCTAAGGTTGGGATGAAAACTCTTAACTTTATTTTGTTGATTTCTTTGTAATTTGCAAGTTTCTTCTATTCAAAAGCCTTGTTAACTAGCCCAACTAGAGTACATATCAATTATGATCACCATTGGGATTGGAGAGGATTTATACATCATCGAGGCCACAAGCCACTAAATTTTCCATCAAGGCACTATCTTGGGTGACCTCTCAAAGTATTACTCTAAATTTTCCATCAAGACACTATCATGGGTGACCTCTCAAAGTATTACTAGTTGGTAGACACTAGAGGAAGGTGTAGAACAAGAAACCTAGGACCATTTGGGCTCAAAATAAGGGTGATTTGTAGGGCGACCAAGTGCAATCTACAACCAACAAGATCCCAACATTGGAAACCTCAAAAAAAGAGTGAATCAACATTAATACTAGGTATACAATAGAACCATCTATTAGGGTGATTCCAAGGTTAAGGATTTTCAATTCTATTGGAAACTAAAATAAAGAACTTGGAATGAAAATCTTCCTAAATAAAACCACCACATCATTGACCTTCTAATCCAATTCAAAGAGGAAGACATCATATCTCAGTTGGTTTCCCAAATCTAGGCACAAGAGAAATATAGGGAAAGTTGATACTGTTTGGATCCAAAAGGATCATCCTCAGTTAGTTGAGTTTCCATTATCAAGTTATCTACACAAAGAACTATGATAACAATACCCTCATGGGGTTTGTGGCCTTGTAATTACATCAAAGAGGTGTAAATCAAACTATTTCTATAGTCTTTTCTTTTTTGGGTAGTCAAATTTGAATTTCAAACCTGAACTTTATCTCATAAACCTAAATCAATTAATTTGATATATAATTTCATCCTCGTTGAGCGTGATATGGTGTTTATTTCTTGTTCTATTAAATGTTGGTCCATTGAGTTATGGTGAGGTGTTATAAAACTGATTTATGCTGAGAAACATAACCCTAACCAAGTGATTTTGAAGTTTTTTACAACCCTAGGGCTATTACATACTCCCTGAGATGCTTATTCCTCTAATTTTTCAAACGATTATGATCTCATTTTTGTTGCATTATTATATCATTTTGAAAGTAGTAGTTGAATATGAGGATATATAATGGAGTATGCATTTATTATGAATTAGATTGTAGGATAAGTTATTTAACTAGAGCTATGAATGGATTACTTGCATTTTTCTAGTATTCATGTATGGAGAACAAGCTTAGCTTAAAGAGATGAAGTATGAATACAAGGGCTACCTTCCTAGATCTAAGACCAAGGAGGTCATAAACAAGACCAAATATTGGATAAACCATCCTTACTAAATGGATGAGATAAACCATCCTTACTAAATGGATGATTTCTAATAATCCTCGAGTCTGGGAACTGCTAATAGGTATTACGACACTAAACCCTAGTTTAATGATGGAATTAATTATAGTCCTACTTAATTCTTAAGGTGTGTCTTCTGTTCTAGGAGTGTGATACTTTGATGTTGGATGTTACTTATGTGACCTTATTCATGATAGAGATTATAATATAGTGTGTAGTATGATTATGGTGCACGTTGCTATTAGATATGTTCATTTCCCATATATATATATTGTGGACTAATGATTTGATGGTGTGCTTCATGTATTATGTGTGTGACCTATCTGTGGTGTGAGGGGATGGTTTCATGTCACTCTCTTAGGAGAGACACATGACATCACGATTCTCCTTCACCAATGCGTGAGTGTGGGTTATATATTATGTTGGTATATATGTACATGTTCTTGGTTTGTGATGCAGGATTACAGGTACCAGGCATCGACTCCACCTGGTCTCACAGGTCTGAGCATACCCAAAAACAATCTCGATGGTGGCATGTGGAGATAGCATAGGCCCTAAATATCCTAGCCTTGAACCATTGCCTCATAGGAGGTGATGTTGTCAGTTGTCGTCACATGTTCGATATGCCATTAAGGCAATATCCTTTACCCTGGTTTGTGAATGGTTTTGATGAGGTGATTTTTGTTACATTAATATTTTAATTGTGTTTAATTATGTCTTTTGATTTTTGGTCGGTTAAAAGTCTCCTTAGATATTATATTTTTGCATATGTCTATATGTGTATTATGTTTTATGAAAATAAGGTTATAAATATTAACATATTCTAATGTTATTTATTAAATATTAATATGTTTATTAGTAAATATTAAATATTAATATGTAAGCATATGTTAAATTTGTGTTTTGATTTACTATTTTGGCGGAGTGGCTATTTTTAAGGAGGTTCTTTTATATTTTATAATGTTTTGAATTTATTTGGAGGGAAACCCTAAACAAATGAGTTAATTATGTGAGTTAATTTAATTATTTATTTTTATTTTAATTATTTCATTAGTGGGATGAGGTTAGGTGCTTTAATTTAATATTTAATTTTATTAGAGGATTTTATTTCCTTGTTTTATTTTGGAAAAGAAGAGTCTTTTGGGGAAAAAGAATGAAAGTTACTTTCTTTTTTGTTTTTCTTTCTTTTTGAATTTAATTAGTTTTATTTATGGGAAAAATTGGGAAATTGGGTTTTCACTTTTTTTTTGTGCATGAAATTTAGAGGATTTTGAAGAGATTTTTGGGGGGTTTGAGAATGGAGAGAAAATGGAGAGATTTTACATGGTTTTGAAGTAATTTTTCAAAGGTTTTTGGGAAATTTTGAGTGGTTTTGAATTGATTGGAGGAGAGTGATTTGGAATTCAATTATGATTTGAGGGGAATGGATTTGCTACTAGATTGTGTGGAATTTTGATTTCTAATCATGCTTTGGATTAGAGATTCGGGTTTGGAAAGCTTCTTCAATTTTCAGCGTCTTGCATTCAAATTTTTCATGTTTTGAGGTAGGTTTTGTACTTAATTTATAATTTTGTGTTTTAAATTCATAGAGATTTATATGGATGTTATAGAATATGTTATTTGAATGTTTTGAAGTGTTTCTTTCAAGTGATGAAATGCTGCTATATGCTGGGTTTTCTCATTTTGATGTTTGACTGTAATCAGGTATGCTGAAAAGAGGGTTTTTAAGGGAGTCATTTGTTGTTTCAAATTTTGTGAATTTTTAAGGAGTTTTTGGTCAATTCTTCCCAACTTGAGTAGTCGAGGGTCAAATATGAAATAGGTTTTTTTATGGATTTGGATTTTGAGTTGATTTGACTATTTTATGGCTGGTAGACTTGACTGCTTGTCAAGAGGGATTTAGCTCTGTTTTGGGGTAGGGTTTTTTTACTTCTTGTCCTTTCTTTAGAATTCTATTGAATTGGAATCTTTGTGGAGTGTTTTCATGCTGCTTGTTGTGTATTCTTATTTCTGAATGCACCGTACAAAAATGGACCCTTGACATTTTCATGGTCTTTTAGGCCTTGCTTCATGTTGTTTGGTCTATTTTGCTTTGATGTATTGATGTAATGTGGCTTAAACATGCATATTTATGTACTAAAATTCAAATAATAATGTCTTGTGAAGGTGTTGAGAATTTTTGTAAAACATTTATACACTCTTCTAGACTCTATTCATTACAATTCACCTAAAAATCACCTTTTCATCACTTATCAAGTCCTATTTTGAAGTCTTGTAAAGTCTTGTAACAATATTTCACGCTTTTCTAGGCTTAACTTCACTATTTACACCTTTCTTATGCTTTATTTGACCCCTTTATTCCCTTATAAGCCTTAATTAAGTGCATTTTTTAATGTAAACCCGACAAATATTATTAAATGTGACTTAATTCCCAACACCCATTTTCAGATCCTAAGTGGGACCCATTCACCATGGGTGGTGAATGAGTCCCCCTTGGCTCCAAATTCAAAATATGTTAAAATTCCTTTCGGGTTTTTATTCAAAATCACTTGATGTCGGCCTATGATGAGGTATTAACGAGTAAGGCACAAGTGTGTATAAATAAGCGATTTGACATCTATTTCAACCCCCATTCATCAAGTTCACTTATTCACTCATTCACTCAAGCATTCAAGCACTTTACAACATCAAATCAAGCATAAATCAAACACTTTGGAGCATCCATTAACACAACTTCATATCTTCTTCAATAAGGGTTTGGTAAGTTGATAGCATTTGCATGTTATTTGTTTATCATTCTCTTTCATTTCACTATTTCATTAAGGGTTTGATTACCAAAGTGGGGTTTGACCAAGGCAAACCCCTATTTACTAACCCTCAACTATTTTTCCCTCTTGCATGTGTGTTTGCAGACCTTTCTATGCAGATTTTACAAGCATTTAGGTGTTGAAGAGTGGTCAACTAGTCAACTAGGTGCTTCAATTCAAATCAACCATATTTCAAGCTTGGAAAAGGTATTTTGTATGTTCCCTGCAGAATTGACTTTGACAACTTGACAAGCAGACATCCTCAGATCTAGTGTTGCAAAGTTGTCTCCTGAGATCTGGTGTTGCAAAGTTGTCTCCTGATTAAA
>VDFB02270651.1:227177330-227276974 GCA_007258455.2 Sequoia sempervirens
GAAAAATGATACCAGCACTCAATTCTTTTGGTATTTTATGCTGATGCATATGTTCTTGTTCAAGAATGCTAATTTTTTCTCTAAAAAGATGGAATTAAGGAAATCGATTGATGGAGAAATATTTCTAGTACAATTATGGGCTGCAGATTTATCTTGCAATAAGGAAAGCACCAGTTATGTGCAATTTGATAATTTCTTTGCTTCTAGATTGAGGGCTAGACTGATGGTGAATATACCCAAGATCCCTGAGGAATTGCATGATTTCTTGGGGCCAAAGGAGGAAGCCATAGTGAAAGTTTAGCATAGCGGGGTGACATTATACCCGATTGACATTGTTTAGAGTGCTCACGGTTTTCCAAGGAACCCCATATCACGCCATACAATGTGTGCCACCAAGAGTGGGGTTTCTCTTGAAGTTATGTGGCAAAATAGGTTGGCCATGAGGACAACCTCATGGGGAGGGTAAAGGAGACATTTTTCCCACTGATTATCTGATGGTGTCTAATTTTCTTTTCAAAGGAGGTGGGTGCATTTGATAAATTCTTTGATGATTACCATTTGAGGTGTGGTCCAAAGCGGCTGACATGATCACGAGGTTTCTTTTCCCTTTTGAAAGAATAAAGAGCTGGAAATTTGTGCATGAGTTCCAACTTTCACGAGGCTTTGATCAAAATTTGATCTAAATAGGAAGGAGTTGAACAAGGAGAAATGGATAACTTATGATAAGCTATTAGATATTGTGCATAAGATGGATCCGAAGTATAATCCATTGTTGGAGTTCAATCCATACCATAAGAAGATTGACTTTCTAATGCAGAACTTCAAGGAAATTATGGGCACATTGAGGACCAAAAAGATAAATTTAGAACTGAGTCTGGGTGTACAGGAACAAGGTGCCAGGCCAATTGAAACAAGGCCAGCATACCAGCCTACAGAAAGGTGGCCTATTTACAGGAGGAAAAAGAATGATAGCAGTGATGAAGAGGAAGTGGATAGAAAATGAAAGAAAATAATGAAGCTTCCTTCACAACCAGGTCCAAAATTCAAAGTGCCTAGGGCAATTAAAATCATTGATTTAGAATCATCCCCAGAAGACAGTCCCTCATCACCACCATCCGGGCCAAGCCCTAAAAGGAAAAGAATTGACCAACCACAAGAGGATCTGATGGATAAAATTATTGTTACTGATCAGGACATGCAGGTTGGTATGCCTTCCCCTCCTAGGCCAGCTGAATTGGTTCTATCTAATTTAGATATGAAAGTCAAAAGTGTACAAGATGCAAGAATGGAAGCATGTAAGGATTTTCTAGATAACAATACATTTGTAAAAACTCATGTATTCTTGCAATTGGTATGGAGGATGAAATTTGAAGAATATCAAGAGAAATGTAAGAAGAGAAGAGAACTAAGGCCTGACATGTCAGACCAGGATAATGATGAGGAGGTAAAAGCTGAATTAATGGAGTAATTTAAGAACATCACTCCTGAAGAGGGAAGAAGACTAGTGAGTCAAGCTAGTGTGTTGATTCTGCCTGAATGGGACATTGCAAATGCTGTAGCATTTAATGCTATTTTAAATTCCAAGCATCCTTTGCAAGACTCTAAAGAAGAAGTCAAGGCAGCATTGCAAGATTTTGGCTTCAGTGAGGAATATGAAACTTTGGCAATTTGGGCATTGGCCCCTCAAGGAAGAAAGCCAAATGTTACGGAATATTAATCCAAATTTCAGAGGAGGATTAATAATAAAGAGAGCTTCAAAGACCTCAACCACTAAGGCCACTAATTTGACTATGAATGTGGCCAAATTGGCCCAAAAGAATGTTGAAAGGGAGGAGGCTGAAAAGAAGAGCCTAATGGAGAAGTATAACCTTTTGATTGAGGAATACAGCAAGATGCAACAGATGAATGTTGAGTTGCAGACTGAGGTGGAAAGGTTTAGGTATAAACATATTGGGGAGACATCAAGTGCTCCAGGGACCAGTACATTACCTTCCACGGCAGGGTCAATGCCTCCTGTTTCTCCAATTGTTTCTATCCCAGAGTCTCCCAATCAGAATCTTTCTCTCACCCCTCCTTTAGAACAAATTGATGAAGAAACAGAGTGCTTTGTTGATCCTACAAAGAAGCAGCTCTTGCAAAGAATTGATGAATTACAGACATCATTAAAGGTAAGTGAGGAGGGATCTCTTTCAAATCAAAAGGAGATTTTTACTACTGTCTTGAGGCATTTAAATGAAAAGTTGATAGTAAATTGCTATCTATACATTCTTTATATTCTTTGTTGTTAGATGTAATAAATAATATTGATAGGTATCATAAAGTAGTGATACCATTGATTGAAAATTGGATCCCTAGGGCCAGTGATTTGGATGTCATGTATAAGGCTTCAAGTTTTGATACAAATAATAGGCCCCTATCATTAAAGCCTACTCAAGTGTTGGTTAAATCATTGCAAGTTTTTCAGACCTTGCCAGATGATTTGAGTAGGAAGATCAAGGAACTGGTGAAGAATTTTAATGATTGGGGTAACACATTGTTACCAGACATAATTGATGAGTAGGGGAAAATCAGGTCACTCCAGCAGTGGCAGGATTAAGCAAGTGAAGTCATCAATGATCAAATTAAATTAATTTGTGATGACTCAGATTATGACTTGTTAGTGAGCTGTATGAATAAAATCATTAGTACCTACTCATTTTTGGAAGCTTTTGAAAGAGATGCAAATCAAGTAGCGGTAAAATACACAACTTATAATGCCAAGGTGAATGAGGTGATTAGTTTTGACTGGCCGACTGATGAAAAATACCAGAAATGGGTAACTAAATATTTGACTAAGGAAGAGTAAAAGGAATGGACTACTAACAGGTGGTAAATCAAATGTTGTGGTTACAACGGTTTCCAGTTTTGCTTTGATGGAATTCTTAGTGCAGATTTCTTGTGGTTTTTTGTTGTTGCATCAACTTTTCTCAATTGACATGATGAACAAGAATATTCTCCAAGGTGATGGTTGTTGTAACAATTTTTGGAATATCACCAGGTGTGCCAACTGGCTGGTGACATGTGTACTTTCTGGCCCGATGCTTGTTTGCTCCTTCATTATCTATAAGAAGGATTTCAAGGCCAGAAGTACGGGTTAGCAAGTTAGATAATTTTTGGTCGAGTCTAGGTGAAGTTGCAAAGCAAATTGTAAAGTCTAATGGTTTTAGAGAGACATACAATTTAGGTTCTGATTTATTCTGTAATCGGGTTCTAATTCATGGGGATTTAATGTTGTATAACAGTACTAGCATTTGAGTTGAAATAATAAATTCAAACTCATGTCTCTCCACTGTACATGCATATCTGAATTTTGAATAAGATGACTAAGGGTTGTTTCATCCATCTCACTGTTGTAGTGTGTATAATCCTTATTTTAGCTTTAATTCAAGGAATTAATTAAAATGCTTGAATGGGATTATAGGCGGATATGTTCTGTATAAGGATTTGATAAGTAGTATTGGGTGAGAATGCTATCTTGGTAAATTGTAATGCAATATTGTTAGGGATCTTATATGTTATGTATTAAATCTATCATAAACCTTTAGATGCTTATGAATTTGACTCCTACAATGGATATATGGCACTGATCTAAGTTGTACTTATTTGTGTAGTTCAATAATTGTTTGACTTTGCCTAGAGCTTGCTACAAATTGCAAATTAATGACTATATTTTACTATGGATTGTGTTGTAGTTATCTCATGCTCCACATAGTTGATATTATCGGTGAACAACCAATTTTATTCGATATTATCCTATTATGTTAAGCTATTCAATGAGATTATCTGTTGTGTTAATGTTGTTTATGATATTACAGTGCAGAGGGTTGTAAACACATTAAGGGATCACCCTCCCAGGTCTTGCAGAGCCCAAAGTGTAGGAGGCTTTTTAAAGTCCTCATCAGTTGGTCCAGGTTCTTTGAGCAATATTGTTATCATAGTGAAAAAATATTGTTATCATAGTGAAAAAATATTGTTCTTATGTGTACAACAATTGGGGTAGCAATGTACAAGCATTGGATAAATTTATATTAATAGTTTGTCCTATCACAAATATAAAAGGTGAGCACAATAAATAACATGTATTTTCCCATTAAATGTGAAGGATTTAAAAAAAAAAATAGTGTTCAACTATTGGTCCATTTTTGTTCAATATAAGTTGTATTTTAAATAATTATGTGTTGTTTTTATAACAACAAATAGATTTTGTGTTCAACTATTGTAGTCCATGTTGAATATAAAAAGGTAAATTATCAAATATTTATGTTATCAATAAAATTATTTGGTCCACTTAGGATTATTATATTAATTTTAATTTAAATAAAAATATCATATTCTACAAGCATAAAACATCAAATCTCCATGAATTCAAAACCACAGAAGACTCCAAAACAATTGCATTTTCCTTAAAACCATCCCGAACTTTTACAATTTGCTGCCAACTCTACCTAGACTGGAAAAATATCCTAACTTGCTAACCCATACTTCTAGCCTTGAAATCCTTCTTATAGAAAATGAAGAACAAACAAACATCGGGCAGAAGAATTTACCTCTCATTTCACATGCTTTTCTTCACAAAACTGTGAGGCCTTGGCTGACTATACCTTCTTGTTTCTCATCTAAACCCTATTCATGCATCCTACAATTTACAAAATTATACATGGGGCTGCAAGCCTCTGATGAAATCACAAAAAGTGTAAGAGCCCCTTTAACCCTCATGTTGGTTCTAAAACCCTCAAAAATAGAGATTAGCCCGGGGCTGTATCTGAAAATGAAGCTTTCTAACTCAAACCTTAAGCCCTCAAATTGAACGATTCAAAATCAAAGTTAACACATATCTTCATGACCTGGAATTAATTTCACATCAAAATATGGCTGCATGTGACTGTACAGTGCTACATAATAGGAAAAATACAGAAATTTTGAAGAAAAACACAGATTTTCGAATGTCAAGAGCTTGTATTTTAAATCCTCAACCATTACAATGATCACTTTATGCCTTTTAAATGCCTTTACATGTCAACCACTAAACAACCACCTCTACAACTGACTTTTTACTCTTTTATGATCACATGAAACATAAAACACACTAATTTCAAGGTTGTTAACATCACTATTGAAATGTCTTAAATTTTTGACCTTTCAAACATTAAAAAGTACATCATTAAATTATGTAATGGAATAAAATTAAAAACATCATGAATTAATTATGTAACCACATGATCCAAATATAATTCTATCGAAATTAATATCCAAATAGATAATATAATTGCCTGTCATACATTTCAATGTCATTGATCTTCTAACTGTCATCCAACTCTTTGTATTCAATCCAGATTCGACATTATAAGGATTGGTCATATCATCATCGTTGTCATTGATATCAGTTTCGATAATTTCATCATCCACACATTTATCATCTTCATGAACACTAACTCCTACATCATCATGATCTAGTTGTTCCTCTTCTTCGACATCTTCGTTAGGCACATCATCAACTAGCTGTTGATCCTGATCATCATCTACATCATCTTCTAGTTCTTCGGTATCTTCTTCTTCCACCACATCATACTTTACCGGCCTTCCTCTTGGATCATGTCTAACAACAAATGACCAACTGGTTACGGAACCCTCTGAGTAAAAATACTGCTCCACATTGGCATGTGTGGAGAACATGGGGCTCATTTCCAACTTCGCTCGATCAACCTTATTAACCATGGTAGAGATTCATTTATCATGTTCAATACTTGATTCTGGGATCATTTTCATTTCAATGCGTAGTACGTACCATAGGACGTGAATAAGTCAGCAGTGACTTAGAGTCACTCAAGTATATCATCCAAAATCCCATGGTATCGATTTTCTGAGACTTCTAGATGTATGTCGCTTCTAGATGAAACATTAGTCACTTGAAAGACTGCAGTTATACCAGAATCACATGTTTTCTTCATGTCATCCAACATTTTGATTCAAAATTTACAACCATTGCACCACATAGCCTTGTGGTGTTTCACCTGCAATATGTCAAACATGTAAAAATTATTGCAATATAGTCAATTGATAAACATATTTATTCTTGGCCGAATGTATGCAAATAAAACAATCTCAAGATATATATACATCAATATACTTGAAAATAATTAAATAATATGGGTGATTAATATATTTATACGTGCCTTTTTATCTCTTAAACCATTTGCTAAATCAATTTCCCTTTGTGTAACATTGGAATCTCCATTACGATGAGCTTCTTTAACCAATGAAGTCACACCTTCCATGTTAATGTCGATAAGAGTGTTGACATCGTTCAATCCATACCATCATCAATAATCAAGATTGTTGGCTGACGATATAAAATGTAGTGCATCCCACTCTCAATCGTTATCCAAGAATTGAAGTCTATGGCTTGACCTTATAATGAGTGGTTGATACTTGATCTGACCTTAATTTATAATTGGTGTATATTGAAGATTAAAAATTAAATAAGTACAATATACATAAAAACCATATGTAAAATGCATTCCAATTAATCTCCATGATCATCTTATAATTACCTCTCACTTTCCTCAATCTACCTTTCCCCAACAGGTACTCCCCTTCGAATTTGTTAATGGGGTTGGGATCCCAAATGCGATCTAAATGGATCTTTGCTGCAAACTTAGGAAGATATTCACTAATGTACACCATGGTCTGGTATACCATATATCCCTCCACCATAGAACCCTCAGGATGTGCTCTTTGTCTAACCAAAGCCTTCAAAAATTTCAAGTGCCTCTCAACTATCCACATTGACCTTGTGTGTACAGGTCCACACAATTCAATCTCTTCAACCTAGTGTATGAGGTAGTGTTCTTGTGCATTGAAAAATGTCAAAGGTAGAAAATTTTGCATTTCACACATTAGATGAAGAATTTTTCTCTTCAAATAATTTATATCTTCTTTATGGTTCTTTTGTTGATGAGGTCATCTACAAGTGATTCAAGAAACATTATATATTAACGAGGATTTAACAAAAATATGCGATTACAAATACATAACAAATTAAAACAATGGCAATTATAAGATGTATACAGCAGATTGAACAAATATTGCTACTTACCTCATGTATTTTCAAGATCATATAAAACTTGCTTGACATTGTTTTCAAAGTTGTTTGGGAGAGATAGGAGTAGAACATACTGCAACAATTATAAAATGATCTTTTTATTATTTTTTCCAAAAGTAGTAAACACAATACAAGAAGTACATGCATTATACAAGTGTATATAATATACCGAGAATAATTACATGAAGGTATGCCAATCATGCATTTTCATCCATTCCAAATTCACCTTTCTTTGTTATTATATTGTTTATGTTGACAGAATCCTGGGAAATCGAATTTTCGTATGACTTCTTTTATAGCATTGTTTGTTGCTCACATTGTAACAAAGGAAGGGCACTTATATTAATTTGGTCTCCATCACTATTTAATTGAATGAAATTTTTCATTGCATGATTGGCTTCTGAATGTCACTACAAATTTTGACAATTTTTTCTTTGTCATGCCTTCCATCCAATATTTTCCATAACGTTTATGTTATATTCTTTCCGATATGCATTGTATCAAACAAATGCACAATTTGTAGCTGCTCATAGTAGGGCAACCTACTAAATTGTTTAGCATAACTTTTCAATCCCTGTGGAAGCCGGCCATTAATACCTTGACGACCTTCATGAAGCATATAAGTTAAACAAATTAACAACGACAATCATTGTCAATTACAACATGAGTAAATACAACAAAATATAAAAATATAAATTCAAAACATATCATATATGATAGATAAACAATTTGATATGATGTATAACCTTGACAATCAATTCTATTATATTCCAACTTCCATAGGCGAGGTGTCATTCTTCATGGTTTTGATGTAGTCTCCTCTTTCCCATTGAAAAGATGTTTTTCAGTAGTTCGATACTTATAATTTCTATGGAGGAAGTGTCTATACTCATCAAACACCTGCTTTCCTAAACTTGTTGAATGACGAGATCTTATCTTGGGACCACAAATTGGACATGTAAATTTTCCCTTTATTTGAAGACCTGCAAGATCATATATAATTGGATTAAATATGTCAATTTTTATAATTATATATAATGAATAGATTATTTTAAAAACATGCATGATATCTACTTCATCAAATTAAATATTGTTAAAGTGCGGTCGAACGTTATAACATACCACAAAAATGTGTTAGCCCTGGGGCATCATGAATTGTCCATACAAGCATTGCATGGAATTGAAATTGTCTTTCTCCTATTGGTCTAGAGACCTCATACATAGTGACACCATTCCATAACTTTATAATAATGATAGACACAAGTAAACCATGATCATGGTCAAGTGATTATATATATATATATAATGTTAAAACAATATAAACATTTACAAATTCAATCAATATAAACACATATAATCAGCAACTTACCAATGGACGATAATCATGCCCCCTTCAACATGACCATGTTGCCTACAATGTTTCTCAGTTGTTGTGATTAAAAGTTGTCTTGTCTTTAAGCCCTTGCAATTATTGCAAGGACAATAACATTTCCCATCACCCTTTCTTTTCAATCTAGCCCACAATCTATCAAATGTCTCTTCATTTTGTTCTGAACTAATATTATTTGACATGATTTTTCTTTACCAAGCTTGACTATTTAGATCTTCAAAAAATATCAAACTCACACTCCAATAATTTTTATTCATAGACAGGTAACATAATCTAATAATTCTGATATTTTACACCAAAAAACACTTTAAAATGCTAATTCCAAAATTTATTAAATTCTGATTTTACTATGATTTCCAACCTTTAAGACTCCTAAAATCAAAATATTGAACTTGATAGCAAACTTCCTACAACGATGGAGGTAGCGAGCTAGTAAGAGCAAGTGACCCATTCCTAAGGAGCAACAAGTCGGAATCATCATTGCTAATGTCAATACGGATTTATCCTTTTATTTAAAGATGCAATGTGTCGCTTCTTATGATGAGCTTATCCCTAGGGCTCTCAACATTGAGAGAGCCCTAATAAAAAAAAAACAGAAGCATTGGTAAGAGCATGATTAGGGTACAAACCCTAGGCCTTCATAGAAACATAAACAATAACTATAGCAGATTAGTGAGGTTGCAATACCAGAAAGATTGAGACATTGTAGGTGATAATAAACTCTCAATCTAAATATTGTATCCAATAACAAGCACACTATATAGCTTAGTGACATTTGTAAATGCAATCTACGGTAAGAAGAATGACAGACACTTGAGATATGACAGTCAAAAAGAGGTTGAGCAGTGACAAGATAATAAAGCTCAAACCTTGCATAGTAAAGTGGAGATTTTAACAGTGAATTTCCTTACCCCCTTGTTGACCTTAGGGGTTTTTCAAATGCTTTTGGTAGTGTTAGACAAGGAAAATGCAATTAGGGAATGATTGTCCAAATGAAGTAACGGTGGTAATCATAGGTTCAATGTTTCTTCTTAGCCATTAATGTATAATGGAGGTAGTGGATTGCATGTTTGAGCAGTGTTTTGAGACTCATCAAATATGGGAGAATAGTGAATAATACCTTGTGGACTGTGAAGTAGTGTCAATAAGGTTGAAGGATATTAAGAACTACAATACCATGAAACAATGAGTCCCCTGTAGTAAGTGGGCAGCCTATAGGGCATAGTTTGATTTTATAGAAGGATGCTCATGAAAGGAATCTTCAAGTGATAGTGAGTGAGTTGTTTGAGATTGTAGCTGAGGGTGCAATACCCAGTCTTAAAGGAAGTTAGCAAAGCAGTAAATGTGCAAGAAATCAAATTGTACACAACAAACAATTCACAATGTTATCTTGCATAATGTCTTGAGTTTGAAGACAAAAATATCATTGTATCTTCATGATGAAAGTGGTGACCTTAATGGTCAATCACTGGCAACCATGATTTTAAAACATGCTATTGTGCTTATGGAGGCAACATTTTAAGCAAGGCAGTGAGTGGTGGTTTGGAACAATGGCAGCTATGAAGGACTTGCTTTATATGCATACTATGCAGTCTAGCTTAAGACACCGTTCTTAGAAGAGATTGAAGGTGGATTATGGAACTCAAGGGTTACCATGAAAAGGATTAAAGCAAAGATTGAGATCTATTTAAAAGTCATGGTAATGAAGATATTAAAGATGTCACATGCAAAACCCTAGTAGTTGGAGTAATGAATACATTGCCAAAGAGGATAGTGTGTTGGGGCAGATTTAGGAGATCTCCACATTATCTAATTACATGGAAATACATCATTTATTTATTTTTTTAATTAAAAGAAATCATTCTAAACCCTATATAGGATACATTGATACTTCAAAAGCCTCTGAATGAATTTGAGATTATGCAAATATATGTCAAGTAACATTCATAAGGTTTAGAAAATCTCGATCACTCACTAGAATAGACCATTAAATATGGGTTGTGGTTGAATGCACTACATAATTGATATAACACAACCACTCTGCATATCAACCAGAGTTATAGGCTCTTTATTGCAGCAAGAGGTAATCACTTTTTGATCATGCTATAATTACATCATAACCTGTTAAACTTGAGACAACCTAAATGCACCTAATGATGATTGACACCTACATTATACAACCTAAATTAACTACATTATATGAGTGCCTCCATTTCTATCACAACATAGCAATATTAAACTTGGGTCACACATGAATGCATCCTATATTTATTATAGCACAACTATGCCCCATGACCAATAGAGTTATGGATCACATAATTACAGTCACAAGAATCTGTTCCTTGGTTGTGATCTTATGGTGATTCCGCACAACAAAATCTGGACATGAAATTCTCAAAACCCTAAACCTCTAAAAATGAAATATGATGAGATGTTGCTTTAAAATATTATTTTCAAACCTGGAACTACAAATTTGACTTCACAACTGAATTCTGCAAAAAGACAATGACTACGCTCAACCTGGCGATATCTTCTTGAATTTTTTTGGATTTTTCCCAAGAAAATCGTCCTTAGTTCTCCACAAACTGTCTCAAGTAGAGCAAAACACTGTCGCAATAAATCAGGCGCGAACTCACTTTTCTTTATGTCTGCCACAATTTTATTTTTTTCTATTTTTTATGTTTGTCAAAATTTTGACGAAACTAATAGTCGACATTTCGATGAAACCCAGGTTCGTCAAAATTTTGACGAACATCAGGGATAAACTTTCAAAAAATTGAAAATTACACATCAAATTTTACAAGCACCGGACGATACATCAAATTATACATATTTCGTCGAACATTTTCGTCGGATTTTGTAGTCAAATGAGTTAGTGTTTCCATAGTGAATAACTCATACATAGTGAATATTTGACAAAAAAGAAGTGGATGCAACCTTAATATATTCATTTTCCATTACCTAGTTCACTAACATTACCCTTTAAGCACATCCTAGACAAAAAATGATGTTTGCTTATTTCGTATTACATTGTGGGTCTCCTTTTTCCCAATTTATTACCAATTTTGATGACAAGACAAGCATCCCATACTACTTGTAGGAATCATTAGCTAAGATATAAATTTAACAACATATAACATGAGGCCATTAATAATATTTACATAGTGATTTACACATAGATGCATAGTGACCAAGTAGAAATAGGAAGTAAATGCAAACTTGCTATATGCATCTTCAAATTACTTGGTTCACTAAAACATACCCTTTAAGTAAATCCTAGTTAGAAAAATAAATTTCAATGCATCCCATAATACTCCATGAGTCTCATATTTTACGTAGCTCATTGCTAACAATGATAATTAAATAAACATCTTATACTAATATTAGTCATTGTTGGCTAATGTGTTGGTGTAATAACATACATCACATGAGGCTATTAATAATTTTTCCACAACCCATTGTACCATTTGAGTCTATGGATCCTAACATTTATAATCTCCATACCACTAGTGAAATTCAATCCAACCTTGTATTAGGTATCTCTTGGCATTTATTGTCTACATGGTACAGTGAAATTCAAATAATCCCTATCATATTGTGGGTAGTTCCTAACATTCATCCATCACCTTATTTATACTAGTGATTAACTTAAGATACAATGACCAACTTCTACCATCTATCACCTACATTATATTGGTGAAAACTAGTTAAACCACTCTTATATCATAACATGGATAGCTCTTGGCATCCTTCACCATCATGTGACTAATGAAAGTTGAATAATATTAATATATAGTTGATAGCTCATATTAGCATTCATCACCTAAATTATACTAGTGACAACCAACTATTCACACTTGTATCAATCTCAATTTTGGCATGTGGGATCATATTATAGCCAAGCATACATAATCAAGATATTATAAGGATTTGTAGACACTAAAGTGAGTTGACCTAGTTACATAACACATGGATTGATCTATAAACCTATACACATAGTCATGTAGATCTTGGGATCAAAATTACTAACACATAAGTAACACATTGAACCTAAATGAGTTGCCTCCTATTTAGTCACCAATACATAAGCAAATATAAACTCATTCAAAGTAAGATTAATTTTTTTTCAACATATTCAAATTTCTCATGGATACAATGTTTATTAGATAAAAAGTTACTGTCACAATAGTAATACATTATTCAATCATTTACTTTTGAGAACATAATATTCTTTGTATATATATCAATCATTAATGTTAGTATATAGTATCCACCAAATAGACATAAAGATGAAATACCATACCATATTTAGTATTAATTATATCATAATTTTCCCATAGTTGACAAAGGTAATGATAAGGAGCTTATTCTTCAACTCGACATGGATCCAAGAACATATTTATAGAAATAATTTAATAATCCACAAATATTAAGAGTTTTTCACACAATCAGATCATAATAGTATAATTCAAAATCATCATTAGACACCAAGTTAGTATATTTTATTAGCTAATTCATAGTCATATTATGGCCAAGTGTATCATGTCTATATTTCTTGGAAGAATAACCTTCACTAGTTTCATGAGGCTAACTGTTATGAAATAACTTGCACAATAGAAGAATATGATATGAAATATGTTGCAAATACTTGATAATAGTATACCACTTCGAGGAGGCAGCCTCCTAATCCACTTTGAGGGGGATACCTCCAATACTCTTTAATAAGACTCAATATTAAACACATTGATGATAATAACCTACCTATACCTCATATATATACCATACTTATGCCTAGAATATCACCTAGGTTGACCTAGATAACCCTATATATACCTTAGGCTGACCTAAATAACTAAATATAATATAATAATGATGGTATGACTTAATTAAGGGTTAAGATAGTCATAAGTCAACTACTCATAACACTACACTCACTATAGGGCTAGGGGCATAACATTAACCTATAGCTTCCTATTCTTAACACATACTTCAAGACACAATACCATAAGTTTTAACACAAAAAACTAATAATTTTAGCTTAAAGACAAGTTAAAATGTATTCTTATACATTTGAAAATCAAAGATAGACCATGATGATAGTGATTTTAAAATTTCATCCAAGATTGGAGTAGATTTTGGAAAGAAGTTTAATACAACAAACATTAGAGTATATAAGCTTGATAATGATGGTTTTCCTTTCATTGGATCAAACCTATAAATAAATATACGACATATTAAGTGGAAAGGGGGGTTCATAGTCATCTAATGTGCATTTCAACCTCCAGATGAAGAATACCAAATAGAGAGGGATGAACATGTTTAGGAATAACCCCAAACCTTAGATTTATTCCTTAAACCCTCCCCTACTGATTTTGATCTAGGGGCATCCTCAATCCTTAAACTCAAATACTTTGTCATCTTCCCTCTGTCTAGGAGAAATAATATTATTATTTTAATTTAATAGTAGTGTTTTTAAAAACTAATGAATAATAATATAATATAATATAAAAGAATAATAACAATAATAATAAATAAATAAAATCCATGGGTTTCTAGTAGGTCAACACCAAGGTGAATTCAAATTCAAATCAAGGTTGGACTATTTTGGGCCCTAGCACCCCACCTTAGCATCATATATATATATATATATATATATATATATTTGTAATTGGGTGCAATAGTTGGAAATTGGCAAGAATTTTGGGAGAAATTCCAAAGTGATGTTTTAGCTAGGATGAAAACCCTAGCTACCCTCTAAGCTAAGGATGAAAACTCTAACCTTGTCCTATTGATTTCTTTATGTGTATGCAAGTTCATTATGCTTAGAAACCTTGTTGAATAACCCAACTAGAGTACATATTAGGTATATTCGTCATTGAGATTGAGAGGATTTATACATAATCAAGGCCACAAGCCACTAAACTTTCCATCTAGGCACTATCTTAGGTGACCTTGTAGGGTATTACTAGTTGGTAGACACTAGAGGAAGGTGTAGAACAAGAAACCTAGGGTTGTTTGGGTCCAAATTAAGGGTGATTTGTAGGAAAACAAAGTGCAATCTAAAGCCAACAAGATCTCAGCATTGGAAACCTCAGAAAAAGGGTGAATCAATATTAATGCCAAGTCTACAACAAAACCATCTATTAGGGAAATTCTAAGGTTAGGGATTATTAATTCCATGGATGACTAAAATAATGAATTTGGAACATAGATCTACCTAAAAACAATTGACACATTGTTGCCTTTAAACCCATCTTAAAGAGGAAGACATCATATCTCAGTTGGTTGCCCAAATCTAGTCACAACAACCATGTAGGGAAAGTTGGAATTGTTTGAATCTAAAGAGATTGTCCCTAGTTGTTGAGTTTCCATATCAAATTATTTACACAAAGAACTACCATAACAATTCCCTCATGAGGTCTGTGTCCTTGTTCTTGCATCAAAAAGGTGTAAATCAAATTATTTTTGTAGTGTTTACTTTTTTGGGACATCAAATTTTAATTTCAAAACTGAACTTTATATCAAAAATCTAAATCATTTTGTTTTATGTACAATTTTATCCTTGTTGAGTGTGATATGTTGTTTATTTCTCTTTCTATTCATCATTTGTCCATTGAGTTTTATTGAAGAGTTACAAAACTGATTTATGTTGAGAACCATAACCCTAACCAAGTGATTTTAAAGTTTTTTAAAACCCTAAGGTTATTACATTGGTATTAGAACCACCCTTCTTTCCAACCTATGGTGATGCATATTAATGAGCTTAAGTGAAAAAAAAATAAGATCAAAGGGAGAAGGAGGAGGCAGTCATGGGTGACAAAGATGAAGAGAACATGCAAGAATTTCTCAAGGAAAACAAAGAGTTTCAAGCTTCCATAAGAGATTCTATGGTAAAGATGGTTTAAATCATAAGAGGGTTGAATCAACAATTGAGTGTTGGAAGGCCTTATCAAAATAGTGAAAAAGGAAGTAATTCGGTGAATGATAAAGTTTCAATTAACCCAACCCCAAATAAATTCAAAGCCATTTTTTTGGAAAGAGTGGAGATAAAAACATCAAAAGAAGAACAACTTATACATCCAAAACAAGAGGATGAAAAAGTAAGGTATCACATGAAATAAATGTCTCAATTCCATCCATCGGTTATGACACATGTCTTTTGTTGAGTATTATGAGATGAAAACAAGAAATGGGCATAGGAGGATAAGGTATGAAGAGCATCCCTATAGGGAGATTCAACAATGTTTTGGAAAGATCAATTTACCCAAATATGATGGATCTCATCGTTGTTCAGCCAGGGAATGGTTGTGGAAGTTGGAAACATGTTTCTCCTTGAACCCCATTTTTTAAGAAGAAGCCATTAAGTTTGTTGCTTTACACCTATAGGGTGTAGCTCATGAGAAGTGGTACAACAACATGGTGACATAGGGGCATGGTTCCATTACCACCTTGGAAGAGTTTAGCCAAATATTCAAAACCAAGTTCGATAGGAAAGATCTAGAGATTTAATTTAGAGAGTTATCCCAATTGAAATAGGAGAAATTCATTTAGCATTATGGAGTAGAGTTTCAAATGCTTTCAATGATGGCTATAGATGTGACGAAGAGGATACTTTTAGTGCTCTTTTTTGGATGTGGTGATTCACTAAGGGGGTTGGTGAAAGAATTAGAACCACATTCCTTGTAGGAGGCCATCAAGAGGGATTTGAGCTTCAAAGATTTAGTGGCTAAAGATAAAGTCAACCACAAGCCATCTCCAATAATTCAGGATAAGAAAATTATCCCAAAAGATACCCCTAAACTAATGGCATCACCATCGAAACCAAGAAATATTGAAGAATCAAAGAATGAGCTTCAAAGGAAGAAGTTATGTTTTTTGTGTAGAGAGCCATGGGTGCACAGACATAGATGCTTGGGGAAGGGGAAAATACACTACACAAAGGCTCTTCTTGAGGAGGATTCAAAGATGGAAGGTGTCGAACCTAAGGAGATAATAGAATTTGAAACTAAAGAAGGAGAAAAGATCACAAAAGGCACTCCCACTACTCTTTCAAGGGATCTTAAGAGTACAGGTGATCTTGCAAGCTCACAAAGTGACAATGTTAATCAGTTGTGGAGCCAGTCACAATTTTATAGATGTGAATTTGGTTTCTAAGAAGGGTTTGTATGCAAAATAAATTGAAAATTTTAGGGTTATGCTTGTAAATGGCCACATTATTCCTTGTAAGGGATGGATACAACAACCCAACCTACTTTTGGGGAGGTATCAAGTTAAGGATGATTTCTATGTTGTGGGATTGGGAAACATGGACATATTCTTGGGCATACAATGATTGTACTCACTTGGAGAGGTTACTCAAAATCGCCAAGAAATGGAGTTAAAATTCAAAGTGGATGTGATGGAGGTAATACTCCAAGGCATTAAAAATAGAAATTCAAGCATGGCTAAAATGAAAAGAATGGAAATGAGTTTTCGGAAAGACCAAGCCACTTTATGAATTGAGGAATTCAAGGGATCCATTGAAGGTAAGATACTCAATTATGATCATTTTTGGTCCATTTTGAATATTTCCACAACAACGCGGCAAATATGGCCACCATATGAGATATTGGTGAAAAGGGGAAATATGAGGGAGAATTATCATTCCAACATGGCTATTTTGAATCTCAAAGGTAAGAACTATAATACATGGGTCTTTGGGTGTGTTTTTTCCACCTCAATCTTGTTGTATTTTGCATTTTCAGTTTACCCTACCCCTTTGGGATGGCCACCAAGTAGAGGTTAATTGTATGGAAGGTGTGTTTCCCACATTTTTTCTTTAAATATGTATTTGAGATTTATGCAAAGAGGGTTCCAATTTTTTTCTTGAGAAAGGGAAGGCATGGGAACAATCATGAAAAGTGTTTTGGGTGATTGGAGCGCTGATGAATAGATTTTATCTAGAAAACACAGAGGAAGTTTTTGAGTCTAATAAGGTGAGTAGGTGGTACCACATATGGAGAGCAGTAAGAACTTGCATGCTAGCATTTCTAGGAGCATCAAGGATGAAATTGGGATATTACATGACTATTGTAATAACTTATATGTAATCATACATCATATGATTTAATCTACTTCACAAAGGGGACATAGTGAAGTACAATGATCAACAAATGTCATGGTGAACTTCATAATAAATTTTGGAAGAGGAATTGGCTTGTGATATTGAAGCTTGCACATATGATGATTAGGTCACTAAGGAGGCAAAGGCAATGAGAAAACCAGAATTAGTAAGTATTATTCCCAAACATAATAGTTTCATTGCTATAGTGCCCAGGATTGATGAGCATGAAACCATATCATGTTGCCTTGAATCGAAGTGGATTGTGTTTTTGGAGTTGATATTGCTTGAGGACAAGCAATATTTGGGTCAGGAGGACTATCATATCCCCTTCATCTAGGAGAAATAATAATATTGTTTTAATTTAATTTAGTATTTTTTAAACATAAATAATAATATAATATAATAGCAAGAATAATAAATAAACAAAATGGGTTTCTAGCAGGAAAAAGCCAAGGTGAATTCAAATTCAAATCAAGGTTGACCTATTTTGGGCCCTAGTGCTCCACCTTAGCATTGTATATATTTTGTTTTTCTGTAACTAAACATAGTAGTTGGAAATTGATAAGAATTTTGAGAGAAATTCCAAAGTGGTGTTAGCTGGAACAAAAACCCTAGTTGTCCTCTAAGGTTGGGATGAAAACTCTTAACTTTATTTTGTTGATTTCTTTGTAATTTGCAAGTTTGTTCTATTCAAAATCCTTGTTAACTAACCCAACTAGAGTACATATCAATTATGATCACCATTGGGATTGGAGAGGATTAATACATCATCGAGGCCACAAGCCACTAAATTTTCCATCAAGGCACTATCTTGGGTGACCTCTCAAAGTATTACTCTAAATTTTCCATCAAGACACTATCCTGGGTGACCTCTCAAAGTATTACTAGTTGGTAGACACTAGAGGAAGGTGTAGAACAAGAAACCTAGGACCATTTGGGCTCAAAATAAGGGTGATTTGCAGGGCGACCAAGTGCAATCTACAGCCAACAAGATCCCAACATTGGAAATCTCAAAAAAAGAGTGAATCAACATTAATACTAGGTATACAATAGAACCATCTATTAGGGTGATTCCAAGGTTAAGGATTTTCAATTCCTTTGGAAACTAAAATAAAGAACTTGGAATGAAAATCTTCCTAAAGAAAACCACCACATCATTGACCTTCTAACCCAATTCAAAGAGGAAGACATCATATCTTAGTTGGTTTCCCAAATATAGGCACAAGAGAAATATAGGGAAATTTGATACTGTTTGGATCCAAAAGGATCATCCTCAGTTAGTTGAGTTTCCATTATCAAGTTATCTACACAAAGAACTATGATAACAATACCCTCGTGGGGTTTGTAGCCTTGTAATAGCATCAAAGAGGTGTAAATCAAACTATTTCTATAGTATTTTCTTTTTTGGTTAGTCAAATTTGAATTTCAAACCTGAACTTTATCTCATAAACCTAAATCAATGAATTTGATATATAATTTCATCCTCATTGAGTGTGATATGGTGTTTATTTCTCATTCTATTAAATGTTGGTCCATTGAGTTATGGTGAGGTGTTACAAAACTGATTTATGTTGAGAAACATAACCCTAACCAAGTGATTTTGAAGTTTTTTACAACCCTATGGCTATTACATACTCCCTGAGATGCTTATTCCTCTAATTTTTCAAACGATTATGATCTCATTTTTGTTGCATTATTATATCATTTTGAAAGTAGTAGTTGAATATGAGGATATATAATGGAGTATGCATGTATTATGAATTATATTGTAGGATAAGTTATTTAACTAGAGCTATGAATGGATTACTTGCATTTTTCTAGTATTCATGTATGGAGAACAAGCTTAGCTTAAAGAGATGAAGTATGAATACAAGGGCTACCTTCCTAGATCTAAGACCAAGTAGATCATAAACAAGACCAAAGATTGGATAAACCATCCTTACTAAATGGATGATTTGTAATACTCCTCGAGTCTGGGCACTGCTAATAGGTATTACGACACTGAACCCTAGTTTAGTGATGGAATTAACTATAGTCCTACTTAATTCTTAAGGTGTGTCTTCTGTTCTAGGAGTGTGATACTCTGGTGTTGAATGTTACTTATGTGACCTTATTCATGATAGAGATTAGAATATAGTGTGTAGTATGATTATGGTGCACGTTACTATTAGATATGTTCATTATATATATATATATATATATATTGTGGACTAATGATTTGATGGTGTGCTTCATGTACCATGTGTGTGACCTATATGTGGTGTGAGGGGATGGTTTCATGTCACTCTCTTAGGAGAGACACATGACATCATGATTCTCCTTCACCAATGTGTGAGTGTGGGTTATATATTATGTTGGTATATATGTACATGTTCTTGGTTTGTGATGCAGGATTGCAGGTGCCAGGCATCCACTCCACCTGGTCTCACAGGTCTAAGCATACCCAAAAACAATCTCGATGGTGGTATGTAGAGATAGCATAGGGCCCTAAATATCCTAGCCTTGAGCCATTGCCTCATGGGAGGTGATGTTGTCAGTTGTAGTCACATGTTCGATATGCCATTAAGGAAATATCCTTTACCCTGGTTTGTGAATGGTTTTGGTAAGGTGATTTGTGTTACATTAATATTTTAATTGTGTTTAATTATGTCTTTTGATTTTTTGTTGGTTAAAAGTCTCCTTAGATATTATATTTTTGCATTTGTATAAATGTGTATTATGTTTTATGAAAATAAGGTTATAAATATTAACATATTCTAATGTTATTTATTAAATATTAATATGTTTATTAGTAAATATTTAAATATTAATATGTAAGCATATGTTAAATTTGTGATTTGATTTACTATTTTGGCGGAGTGGCTATTTTTAAGGAGGTTCTTTTATATTTTATAATGTTTTGAATTTATTTGGTGGGAAACCCTAAACAAATGAGTTAATTATGTGAGTTAATTTAATTATTTATTTTATTTTAATTATTTCATTAGTGGGATGAGGTTAGGTGCTTTAATTTATTATTTGAATATTTAATTTTATGAGAGGATTTTATTTCCTTATTTTATTTTGGAAAAGAAGAGTCTTTTGGGGAAAAAGAATGAAAGTTACTTTCTTTTTTGTTTTTCTTTCTTTTTGAATTTAATTAGTTTTATTTATGGGAAAAATTGGGAAATTGAGTTTTCACCTTTTTTTTTGTGCATGAAATTTAGAGGATTTTGAAGAGATTTTTGGGGGGTTTGAGAATGGAGAGAAAATGGAGATATTTTACATGGTTTTGAAGTAATTTTTTACAGGTTATTGGGAAATTTTGAGTGGTTTTGAATTGAGGAGGAGAGTGATTTGGAATTAAATTATGATTTGAGGGGAATGGATTTGCTGGTAGATTGTGTGGAATTTTGATTTCTAATCATTCTTTGGATTAGAGATTTGGGCTTGGAAACCTTCTTCAATTTTCAACGTCTTGCATTCAAATTTTTCATGTTTTGAGGTAGGTTTTGTACTTAATTTATAATTTTGTGTTTTAAATTCATAGAGATTTATACGGATGTTATAGAATATGTTATTTGAATGTTTTGAAGTGTTTCTTTCAACTAATGAAATGCTGCTATATATTGGGTTTTCTCATGTTGATGTTTGATTGTAATCAGGTATGCTGAAAAGAGGGTTTTTAAGGGAATCATTTGTTGTTTCGAATTTTTTGAATTTTTGAGGAGTTTTTGGTCAATTCCGTTCGTGCAACTGAGTAATCGAGGGTCAAATATGAAATGGGTTTTTTTATGGATTTGGATTTTGACTTGATTTGACTATTTTATGGCTGGAAGGCTTGACTGCTATCAAGAGGGATTTACCTCCGTTTTGGGGTAGGGTTTTTGTACTTCTTGTCCTTTCTTTAGAATTCTATTGAATTGGAATCTTTGTGGGTGTTTTCATGCTACTTTTTGTGTATTCTTATTTCTAAATGCACCATACAAAAATGGACCCTTGTCATTTTCATGGTCTTTTAGGCCTTGCTTCATGTTGTTTGGTCTATTTTTCTTTGATTTATTGATGTAATGTGGCTTGAACATGCATATTTATGTACTAAAATTCAAATAATAATGTCTTGTGAAGGTGTTGTGAAGTTTTGTAAAACATTTCTACACTCTTCTAGACTCTATTCATTACAATTCACCTAAAAATCACCTTTTCATCACTTATCAAGTCCTATTTTGAAGTGTTGTAAAGTCTTGGAACAAGATTTCATGTTTTTCTAGGCATAACTTCACTATTTACACCTTTCTTATGCTTTATTTGACCCCTTTATTCCCTTATAAGCCTTAATTAAGTGCATTTTTTAATGTAAACCCGACAAATATTATTAAATGTGACTTAATTCCCAACACCCATTTTCAGATCCTAAGTGGGACCCATTCACCATGGGTGGTGAATGAGTCCCCCTTGGCTCCAAATTCAAAATATGTTAAAATTCCTTTCGGGTTTTTATTCAAAATCACTTGATGTCGGCCTATGATGAGGTATTAACGAGTAAGGCACAAGTGTGTATAAATAAGCGATTTGACATCTATTTCAACCCCCATTCATCAAGTTCACTTATTCACTCATTCACTCAAGCATTCAAGCACTTTACAACATCAAATCAAGCATAAATCAAACACTTTGGAGCATCCATTAACACAACTTCATATCTTCTTCAATAAGGGTTTGGTAAGTTGATAGCATTTGCATGTTATTTGTTTATCATTCTCTTTCATTTCACTATTTCATTAAGGGTTTGATTACCAAAGTGGGGTTTGACCAAGGCAAACCCCTATTTACTAACCCTCAACTATTTTTCCCTCTTGCATGTGTGTTTGCAGACCTTTCTATGCAGATTTTACAAGCATTTAGGTGTTGAAGAGTGGTCAACTAGTCAACTAGGTGCTTCAATTCAAATCAACCATATTTCAAGCTTGGAAAAGGTATTTTGTATGTTCCCTGCAGAATTGACTTTGACAACTTGACAAGCAGACATCCTCAGATCTAGTGTTGCAAAGTTGTCTCCTGATTTCTCAAAATTTTGGGAGAGGACTGATTTGCCACCAGTGGCAAATGAGTCCCACCTTAAGGCTGGAAATCTATTTTTTGTTAGATTATGGATCTCGACACTCAGAAACCTATTCCCAACAGTTTTCATTAGAAGCGGGACTAATTCGCCACCCTAGGCAAATGAGCCCCACTAGGGAATTTTTGTAATTCCAGACAGCATCCAAAACATTCAAGAATATTCATCAAGCCTCCATGTGCACACTCATTCAACTCATTTCTTTTTGTTATGCATTTGTTCATTCTTTACTCATTGTTTGCATATCACATTATGTTTTCCAACATAGCATAAATCTTAAGTTTTGCATTCATAATCAGTCATTTAGATCACTTAATTGCATTTAGATCATTTCATTTAGGCATAATAACATCCTAAATTACATAATTTGAATGAACCTAGCTAACATTTTTGGCCCTACTCTCTCCTTTTAGGTGAAAAACCCTAGAAGAGTTAGGGAGCCTTATGGGTGCCAAAAATTGACGGTTCATTTTGGTGAACCTGCATTATTGAACGCTTTGCATTTCTGATTTCATTTGCATCCTAGATTACACTCGCATCAACATTCAGTTAGGGTATTGTTTTTTTTTTGCATTCTAGGATATCTAAAATTGCATTAGTGAAAGATTCATTTAGATTTCATTTTTGCATTCCATATCATTGAAAAAACTGAAAAATCTGCATTTTGCATTCTTAATTTCCATCTGAAAAGCATTAAACCACATTAAATTTTTTGAAAAACACAAAAAAAATATTATACTAGGACTCATTCGCCACCCTGGGCGAATCAGTCCACGTGCACTTTTTAAACAACATTTCTGGCATTTTCCTGCATTACTGTTTTCTATAGTTGCTTTTTGTTTTTATTTTAGGAATCTTTGTTTTCAGTCATTTATTGCATCTTAGTTTACTTGCATCATGGAATTTTCTTTTAATAAGTTTTGGAATTCATTAAAATCCTTGGTAGACATGTCCAATTGTTCCTTTGGTTGTGACCCTAATGACCTTGAGTTGCTTCATCCTCCTTCAACTCCTCATGATTGTCCTCCTTATGATGTAGACATCATTGGAGAAGATGATGATAGCATGAACAAGTTCTACAATGAATGCCTTGACAACCTAGAACCCAATGCAGCCTTTTATCCATACATGAAATCACAAGATCTCCCCACTGTTGCACCCCCTGATCACTTTGCATACTTACATCCTGAAATCAATGAAGGACCTAAGGTTCCTCCCTCAAGTGGACCTAGTTCCTCTAAACAACCACACTCACAACCATTTTATGATCATAGAGTCACAAACACTCCCATAAACCTTGAAGACACATATGGAAAAGGCTTCACTATACTAAGTAAACAAGGTTGTGATACAACACATGAACATGACATTCACCAACTCCTTGAACAAAAACCAACTGAAGCAAACACAACAGGACTAGGATATCAAGATCCTCCTCATCCTGGTAGATCTCCTTTTGAATATTGGAATCTTTGAGATGATGGTACAGTGATCTTTGATGCTCCTCCTGACTTGAACATTCTCCTTCCACGTGAACAACCATCACCCCCTTCTAATGACAAGGATGCTAGGATTCCCATGGATCCTCTTCCTCCTTCTACTCATGAACAAGGAGAATATAGCAAACAAAAACGACCTTACAAATTGAAGAAACTCAAGTTTCCTACACATCCTCCACCTGAATGTGAAAGGATACTTCAACTGCTTTTAAACAAAGGCCTTATACTCTTACCACCTATGAATAGGTTGGTCATTCATCCTAAAGATTCTAATATACCATTTTGCAAATATCACCACATTCTAGGACATCGAACCGAAGAATGTCAGACATTGAAGGACATACTCGATAAGTATCATTTCACTAATACAAATTGCTTTCCTATTATCCCATAACAACAAAAATTCATTTATCATGCCATAGTTGTAGAATTTTCTATTCTCACTATTGCATGATCCTTTCACGTCACCCACATTGGTTCATTCTTTCCCTACACTTTGTGGGGGGTAAGAAGTTGTTAGCCTTGTCCTTATAATGCAATTGTCTCTTAACTACGTTATTCCTTTTTCGCTTAACAGATTGAGAAACCAATAACTTAGTTAATGGTTGACTTACATTTGCATAACTTGCTCCTTTTTCTTTTATGTGTGTATCGTGTTCCCCCGTACCATGCATTTGATGTTTTCTCTATCATTGTACACTTCTTCTATTTGTACCTCTCTTCTTCCATATGTCGTACATTTCCTTTTTTTCTTTTGTTTTGTGTTCTCCTTTTGGGGATGATGCAAAGCGTTGAGACGCCCTATGTCTCTTCCATGTTGACCCAAAAGGTCCTTTCTTTTCCTTTTCCTTTTTGTCTTTTTCTTGTGTTTTCCTTTTGGGGATGACGCAAGGCATTGAGACCGAAATGTCTCCTTCATGTTGACCCGAAATATTTTTCTTTTCTTTTGTCTTTTTTGTATCCTTTTCGCTTGTGTTTTCCTTTTGGAGACAATGCAAGGCGTTGAGACCGCAATGTCTCTTCCATGTTGACCCAAAACGAACTTTCTTTTTCCTCTTGTTTTCGCTCTCTTTGTGTCATTCTTCTAGTTCTATGTGCTTTGGGGAATGATGACAGCTTCGAGCTCTTTCATAAAAACATTGTAGCAATGAACATACTGACCCCAAATCCATAGATCCCTTATGTGTTTGGTGTGTTCTTTTCTGGGGGGAAACCTCCTTTTTTATTTGTCTTCTTTTTCATGTACATGATGCAGCCTTAGAAACATATGACTTGGCATAGGGTATTTCTGAGTTGGTTCTCATGTCTTGTTTTCCTTTTGCATTTTTCCTTTGCTACTTTAAAGTAATTTCTCATAGAACAATGTGTAGCAATTCCTTTAAAGTGGGGGGAATACATTACCATTAATTCATTTTCATTCTTGATTCCTAGTGTAGCCTTGTAGTTCATATGAAGCGTTTGTTACTTTGTGGATGACATTGGGTATGATGTTCTTCATAAGTGTGATCTATATTAGCATATTGCATTCCTCTTGGTGGCATGTTCTTCATAAGTGTGATCTATCTTAGCATATTACATTCCTCTCGGTGGCCTGATGCAACGAACTGCATCCCCTAAGTTGTGAATATTTTATTCTCTGATTGATCCTCTCTTGGAGACATTAGACACAATTTTCCATAAGTGGTAGACCTCGCATAAACTTAACAAGACTCCTTTGAACATCTTTTCCACTTTTACAGTTTTACATTTTTCATTTTATGTTTTTGCATTTTTTGCCACCCTGCATAACGCAGCTTGCATGCCTATGACACTTTCCTCTTTGTTCATGAGTTCCAAGCATATGAATATTTTCTTGTCTCATGAAGCATGAACCAACATTTTCTCTTGTGGCACCTTGTTAAAGTTATCAAGAGGTATAACTTTGATATGGTTGAGCGGGAAGCCCACTCAGCGGCACGGCTTTCCCCATAGCCACCTTTGTGTTTGTGAGTGCATACCAACTAGCGTATGTATCTCACCTTTTGGGCCTTCTCACCCGGTGGACCACCATGATTTTTTTTGCCCCAAAGTGAGTATACATTCTCTTTTTCAAAAAATCAGCCTAGATCCAATCAAAAACTAGTTGGACAGACGATCGAAGCTTCATTTGATTCTCTCTTTTCAACACTTGTGTGTTCCTTTTTCCTTATGCTTAGTTTGCCATGGGATCTTCATCCTGGGGGCTTTATCATCCCTCTTGATCATTGTCATTCCATCTTGCTAATGTAAGTACGTTGGAACCCTCCTCTCAATGTTCGTGGCTACTTTAGTGTGAGTTTCAAGCAAGTTCATCCTCTCACTAAAGTGGGGGCTAAATGCACCATAAAAAAATTATGACCCTTGTCATTTTCATGGTATTTTAGGCCTTGCTTCATGTTTTTTGGTCTATTTTTCTTTGATTTATTGATGTAATGTGGCTTGAACATGCATATTTATGTACTAAAATTCAAATAATAATGTCTTGTGAAGGTGTTGTGAAGTGTTGTAAAACATTTCTACACTCTTCTAGACTCTATTCATTACAATTCACCTAAAAATCATATTTTCATCACTTATCAAGTCCTATTTTGAAGTGTTGTAAAGTCTTGTAACAAGATTCCACACTTTTCTAGGCATAACTTCACTATTTACACCTTTCTTATGCTTTATTTGACCCCTTTATGCCCTTATAATCCTTAATTAAGTGCATTTTTTAATGTAAACCCAACAAATAATATTAAATGTGACTTAATTCCCAACACCCATTTTCAGGTCCTAGGTGGGACCCATTCGCCATGGGTGGCGAATGAGTCCCCCTTGGCTCCAAATTCAAAATATTTTAAATTTTCTTTCAATTTTTTATTCAAAATCACTTGATGTCGGCCTATGATGAGGTATTAACGGGTTACTAAGGCACAAGTGTGTATAAATAAGTGTTTTTACATCCATTTCAACCCCCATTCATCAAGTTCACTTATTCACTCATTCACTCAAGCATTCAAGCACTTTACAACATCAAATCAAGCATAAATCAAGCACTTTGGAGCATCCATTGACACAACTTCATATTTTCTTCAATAAGGGTTTGGTAAGTTGATAGCATTTGCATGTTATTTGTTTATCATTCTCTTTCATTTCACTATTTCATTAAGGGTTTGATTACCAAAGTGGGGTTTGACCAAGGCAAACCCCTATTTACTAACCCTCAACCATTTTTCTCCTCTTGCATGTGTGTTTGCAGACCTTTGTATGCAGATTTTACAAGCATTTAGGTGTTGAAGAGTGGTCAACTAGGTGCTTCAAGTCAAATCAACCATATTTCAAGCTTGGAGAAGGTATTTTGTATGTTCCCTGTAGAATTGACTTCGATAACCTGACAGGTAGATATCCTCAGATCTGGTGTTGCAGAGTTGTCTCCTGATTTCTCAAAATTTTGGGAGAGGACTAATTTTCCACCAGTGGCGAATGAGTCCCACCTTAAGGCTGGAAATCTAAGTTTTGTCAAATTCTAAATCCTGACACTCAGAAACCTATTCCCAACAGTTTTCATCAGTAGCAGGACTAATTCGCCACCCTGGGTGAATGAGTCCCACTAGTGAATTTCTGTAATTCCAGACAGCATCCAAAACATTCCAGAATCTTCATCAACCCTCCAGGTGCACACGGATTCAACTCATTTGTTTATGTTTTGCATTTGTTCATTCTTTACTCATTATTTGCATATCACATTGTGTTTTCCAACATAGCATAAATCTTAAGTTTTGCATTCATAATTAGTCATTTAGATCACTTAATTGCATTTAGATCATTTCATTTAGGCATAGTAACATCCTACATTACATAATTTGAATGAACCTAGCTAGCATTTTTGGCCCTACTCTCTCCTTTTAGGTGAAAAACCCTAGAAGAGTTAGGGAGCCTTGTGGGTGCCAAAAATCAACGGTTCACTGAAAATGATGGTGTTGCTATGCTTTTAGTAGCATATGAATGTTTCTTTCATCCTCCTCCGTTTTTAGGCTTTTAAGGGTGGTTTTTGGGAATATGTTTGCAAAACTCATTAAATGAATTTATTTCTTTTTTTTTGGTCTATATTTCTTGTTGTTGGAGGTTTTTGGTGTATTCTTTGGTCCTATATGGTTCTGTGGTGTTCTCTTTTCAGTTTCGTGGAGTTGTGTTGAGTTTAATGAAGATTGGAGTTGTTTCATGCATCTATTGGTAGCCTTGTTTTTTATTTGTGAATAATCAGATTGGATGTTATAAAAAAATGTTATGGATGATTTATGATGTCTATTTTTGTCCTTTGAGATCTTGAGATGTTTACACTTCATTGTGGTGCATTTATGATAAGTTTCAAAAAGTTGCATTGGGCCTTGAGCACCTAATGGTGGGTTAATCTATGGTACTTGATATATAGTTATAGTGTTGTATCCATGTGTTATTTGTTTAGAACCTTGGGTTAGATAGGCTCATATCTTACCCATGTGAGTATGGCTTGGAAGTTCTGAAATGATCCTTGTCTAAATTATATCCCTTGCATTCCTTGTATGATAACCCTTGGGTTTAGGTAGTTTCCCTTCCTTGGTTCTTGTGTGTTTAAGGGCCTTATGTCTATCTCCTAGCACGATGGGTGGCCCTTCAGGTTCCACATGGTCAGGTGGTTGCCTATCTCCATCGGGTATCTGTGTCCTTGTTCGAGTGCGTGGATAGATTCGAGTGTCTTCATGTGATGATTCTTCTAGTGCTTATTGCTCATGCTTTGGATCCTATTTCTCAAAAGAAAATTATGTGTTGGATTATCATAGTTGCATATGAGTTTTGGATTGCTCCTAGTTGGAGGATAATGTATTAAGATGTAATGTAATAGGAGGTTAATGATGATAGTTGGTTATCTAGGATTATTTGATTGTGTTCCTTTCGTGTTCTCTTGTGGTATCCATATCTTCTCATCTAAATGAATGTTAACCTTAGGAACTTGAGTTGGTTAAGGAATGAACTTTAGATCCTAAATCTTAAATGGGATGTATGCTTTATAAGATATGCTTCTTAAAGGATGTTTCATTCTTATGTATTAAGATAAGTATTTATGGGAAAAGTAATAATTGAAATGAGTAGATAGTTAATTGCTATAGGCATATTCTTTATGAGGAATTCCTTAGCCATAATTCTTATTGGTGCATGTTATAAAGGAATGATAACGTATCCTATCAATTAATAGAAAACTATGTTAAGGAAATATGCAGTGATGCATATCATACTGATCTTCACTTTGGAATTATTCTTCTTACATTCTTCATGGCTATGTGGGTATCATCATTATTCCTTATAATAAATGTAGTAAGGCAGCGTGATGTGATTAATTGGTGGTGGTATGGTGTTACTAATTCATGTATGGACAATGTCATTTATGTATCTTTTGTCTATGTCACACTACATAATGGTGTTAATGAACTTACCTTAGAGTAAATGTAGCATTGTACTCTCATGTAATGAAAAAGGGTATTTGGTTAGTGTTGTATGGAGTAGGAGTTAGTATAGGATGACAAACGAACAAATGTTATCTCATTCTTTATTAAGATAATCTAGGAGTGTATCATGTTGTACCTAAGTCCTAGAAAAGTAACTATAAGATGTTCATTTCATTTAGTAATTATGTAAATATTTTGCTATTGTACTTAAATGTTAAATGTTTATCTATCCTTGTCTAGTAGGCCGAAAGGGAAAAGAAATGTAACCCTTTCTTGTGGTAGATGTTGTTAGTAACAACGTTGGGGAACCTAGGAGGACTTAGGACTAGAATGTAAATGATAAGTTGTATCATCTTCTGCTACTACTTTATGAGTTATTGATGGTTTACTTCATTGTGAATGATATTAGTAACTTAAAATTGTATGTTAATTGAAAAGTTGATCATTATGTTGAGTATCGTTAGCTAATGATAATCATGGTTCTTGGCAATGTTAATGTTTTGTTTAAAAAAAAAAATGTCTTTTTCATTCCTCTTTCTTTGTTGTCCTCTGGGTTCCTTGGTGGGGTGTTACATGATCCTCATCCAAAAATAGCCAAATCCATCCAAAGCTACTACAATAAGTAAATCACAAGTTAAATCTTCTAAGGTTGTGAAAAAAGGGGCAAGGAGAAAAGAAAAGGAAAAGAGTTGTGGAATCCAACACAACCATTAACAGTGAATACTAATGATGAAGAGGTAGAAGAAGATGAACAACCTTTATAAAGAAGAGTAATAACAATAGCTACTATGACAACACAAGGAGAGCTTGTTGCTACTACAAATGTTGCACCAACTCCATCAACTTATAGCCTAATTCCTTCTCCCCCTCAACTTTCTCTTATAAAAATTCCCCCTCTTTCTCCCACAAAAATTCCAATTCCCTCTCTTGTACAAATCCCTATCCCTCCTCATCTTTCCAATCCAATGCCACCATCTCCTCGCCAGTCCCCACTTGTACGAAAAATTGGAAGCAAAGATCAAACTATTATAAATTTTATAGGTGCGAGCTTAGTCTAGGGTACTATGTCTTTCTCTAGTGTGGGACCACATACCCCCATAGAGATTTTGGAACCTTCTCCTATTGCTTCACTTGAGGTAAGGTCACACAAATCTCCTTCACCAACTCAAAAACAACCAACTCTTCCTAGGCAATAGTCTCAACTAGTCATAAGTGTGGGACCTTCTACAAGTGACTCAAGTATACATGCATGGCAAAATGCCACAATGCAAAAGTGGCAAAGGGTGTACCAACAAACCTCACGGGACTTCCCATGGATAATCAATATGTTGCAAACTTAGCACACAAAATAGAGCTACAACTTTATCTACCATCACATTGGATTCCCAAGCGATAAAGACTACACAAGTGGTGACTCCATTGGTAGATAAGGAGGAAAGAAATATGCAGACTAGAGTATTAAGTCCAAACCATAAACCTTGGTAATCAAACTAGGGAAGAAGAGATGTGATCACTCAATTATTCAATAATTGTCATACTTAATTAGATAGACAAGGATCATGTCAATAACTAAAGTAGAACTTAGATCTCAAGTGAGTGAGCTCAAATACTATATAAATTATTTAATTGGTCCAATTGATGAAAACTCCCTTATTCCTTGCACATTGAAATTGATTGACAAGGGCAATAAAGTACAAGATGCAAGTGGAGTAATAAGTGCCACCACTATATGGAGAAATTATCCAAAGGTAGAAGGTAGCAAGATGTTCAAGGAGGCCATCCAATATTACCAAAAAATGAGTGATGAATCAAGTGCCTTATTAGAGTATGAAGAAACCTTAGATGAGGAATAGGCTAAATTGGAAGATAACTTTTCTATCCTAAAATAAATGATAAGGATCCAACTAGAAGAGTTGCAAAGCAAGTAGGTAATAACAACTACCATTTTAGGATCACCATTAGAGTGGTATCAAGGTACTAAAAGTAGAATAAAATAAATTAAGGAATGCAAGTGTAAGTTTGCAATCAAGAAAGATGTTGCTAATATAGCCACTGTAGAGTTGGAAAAAAAATGAAGTTATATCTTGCACTTTCTCAAAGAATCCCAACAACACTTTTCCTACTAATATTATTGTTAAGGAAATAATTGGAATTGTAAGAAGACCAACAATAGAGGGCCACATTGATGAACTTATGAGGATCAAGGGTAACTCCATTTTTTCTAGGACCGATTTTTGGAGGTCAAGGAGGCAATAGAAGCTACAAAGAAAACTCAAATCTCTTAAAAGATTAGTCCAATATGCAATTGCCCCTGATTCCAACCTCATCCAAGATACACTAAATGAGTTCAAGGCCCAATTTCCAACACAATAAGAATACCTTCTAGAGCAGATATAAGGATATGTTAATACTAACCATTGCAATATTGACTTCCTTGGATTTTATCAGACCTTTCAAAGTTGAGATATAATTGAGCTTATCTTTGTCTATTTATTTTATTTTATTTTATTTTTATAATTTATTTTTTAATTCATGGGGCTCACTATTTTCAAGTGAATTACACCTAAAGGATGTTGCCTATAGTAGTTAGTCCAACATCCAAATGCCTCTGCAACTCACCTCATGCTCTCTTCGCCCTTTCCTATGCATTTCTTGTCATGGGGGAATGATACACTTGTTGATCACTTCAAACACCACACCCAATCTCCAAAACATCTTCCTCACACACCACAACCTAAGTTGCCCCTTCTCACACCTTTCCTCGGCATTTTTCTACTTTTTACATGCCCTCCAATGATGTTTTTTATGGGGAATCATGGTCTATGCACCGTTTTGCATTCCACCTACAAGGATTTCTAAAGAAATGGAGGCTCACCATGCCCACATAATGGCACATCACCCCCCTTCTTTACCATGCACCATGCCCATTTAATATGGGTTGTCTCTCTTTCTAAGTGGCTAGTGTAAATTCTATGACCAAGCTCCTTTAATAATCTTTTCTTTTCTTTTTTAATTTTACATTTTACTTTATTATTTAATTTTTATTTGTTTATAATGTAGTTTCTAGTATGAACATTTGCAGGGAGGTGAGAGGTTTAATTAACCATCCTTCTAGAGTGAAATGACCATCTATAGATCATAGGCACAACTTGCATTTGATGGGGAATTCACAATCAAGTGATCTATATAGGCTAACTCAACCTCCTAGTTACAAGGCATGGTTAAAATTATTAATAATTATTCTTGAAATAAGTGGCTAGGTCCTCTTTTGTTGCACCCCTGGCACTTACAAAACCATTCCAATTCTCATACACACACATCACCACAAAACACCAATCCTTGGTTAGTCCAGATCCATGTTGTAAACTAAGATGAAATCAATCAATTCATAACTTTCAATTACATAAATTAATAATTAATGATTAAAGTGCTAAATCTAGAGCATTGTGAAATCCATATCATTCAAAATTTCAAGCACAATAGCAATTCCAAAGCCATGGTTTTCGCCTTAAGATTCCAAATTACATTAAGAAATCAAGTCTTCAACACAATTAAAGAAAGCATAGAGTTTGCAAAGATGTGACAATGCAATGTATTTTCTTGTAAAGAACTATTTTCCAAGTAGAGCAAGGCCAAGTTTTCCATTGAATAGTATTTGTACATTCATCTCTTAGTGTGCTCCAATCATAGCATTTTTAGAATTTTATGTATATCTTGTTGAATAGTTAAAGAGATATATGCTCATCACAAGTGAAAGCCAATTAAGGCTATAGCCTATAATCTAGGAATGTATGTGATTGAGTATAAGGTCAAGTACAAAACATTATTGACAATTCTTTGCGAGGGAAAACTATAAACATTTGGGTTTTTTTATCAGCCACAAAAAATCAAAAAAATTGTGTAACAAAGGGTATTTTGTAAATTGAGTCAAAGTCAAAAAGAAAATTTTTAGAGTTGTTTAAAGAGAATAAGATTTATGAACAACAAAATCCCTAGTATCTAAGGCTCTATCCATTGTTTCCCTCAGCATATAATTGTTAAAAAATAAGAATTATGCAATCACATTGTTAATTCTTCTTCATATGGAAAATTGTTTAATAAAACATTAAAACATTTAGATCACTTGAAAAATCATGGATATGATGGTAAAGATCACTGAATTTTTGGCCTCAAGAAAAGGTTGTGTAAGAACAACTTTTGATGTTCAAAGAGTCCAAAAATAGTAAATATATCTTTCAAATTATTGCACCATTATATTCAATGATTTGACGATCTCTACATAAGGTCAATGAGACAAGTGGTGGTATAATCACAAGTTATGATATAAACATTAACCCAAAGTATGGAAACTACCTATTTCTATAAACGCTTTCCTTTATTGCAAAGTTGAAGCAGCAAAACCAACCCAAAACATATAAAAGCTCTAAACACTAAAGATGAATAGATGGAAATCTATGCTCCACAAGGTTTCAAGGATGTGGATGATAGGGTACGGCGGGATGAGTTTTTGGTACGGGGTACTTTTGGGCCATTTTTTAGGGGACGGTAGGGGACAACTAATAAAAAATAGGGAAGATTTTAAAAATATAGATAAATTTCAAATGTTCATAGCATAACATTGATAAAGCATTCATCATAGACATTGTATAAGCTTAATACATATCATTAGACTTGAATTGAGATTTCACATGAGAATTGACAAACAAATTAACAAAATTCAAATGTTTTTCATTATCAATGTGCATACATATCATATAAGAATCTTATAATTACAAAATTTCCCAAAGGCTCCAAGTTTCAACTATGAAATGACATAAACATAAAACTACGAAAAATATATGGTTGTCCCTAATTAGCAGATAGTAGGTCTAAATCAACATTTTCATTGGAGCTCGAGTCTAAGTCACTTTAGTGCCAATAGAAGGGGCTACCTCAGCCAATGGAACCCCAACCAATCCCTCATGTGCATCCTCTTTAATCTTCATAGCATCTTCGGGATTAACATCCCAATGTAAGGCTGGAGTTTGATGATACTCAATAGACTAGCAATCCTGTAGTCACAAAGCATTGTGTATAGCCACCAACTTCTTCGATCATCTAGAGATAAGGTTGTTCCTCTTGACTGATTGGATGAAGTTGTGTGTGGACCAATTCCTCTTTGTAGCAGAGGAACTAACAACTTTTGAAAGAAGACGAATGGCAAGTACTCTCAACTTCGGTGCATCCTTCCCATGCCATGTCCACCATCCAATAGGGTTGGTTTGAGCCAATGTAGCTTTATCCATCCTCGCCTCTGGTTTTCCTAAGGTTGGACCACGAAGATTGGAAAATTCAAGCCACTATGTGCGAAGTAGAGTAGATTCCTCTTAAGAATACATTTTTGTAAGGGCCCTCATGAAGCCTTCTTTCACCTCTTCATCATGAGAAGGAGGCACTCTCCCAAGTCTCGGTGCATACCATTTGGGATTGAGAGCATAGGCCGCCATATGAAGCAGGGTGTTCATAATGTCCCACCGTCGTGTCACAATGGGCCTAAGATGCTCATAAAATCCCAAAGTAAGGTCCCTGTTATGAATTGTTTGCTTGATTTGTCCCAGCATGCTATCAAAGGTCTCATAAATCTCTTCAAGGCTAGGAGAGTCAATATCAGCATATCTAATCACTCACGCAATAGGTTGGATGAAGGAGCAAACATATCTGCAAGTGCAAACAAGTTACAAAAATTAAAATCATCAAAAAGAATGGACATGTTTCACAAGTTAGAAACTTAGAATTAAATTAACATTTTAAGATTAAGAATTAAATAATAAAATCAGCAATGCCAATTTTCTTACCTCATTGTGGACCACTAGTCATCATCAAGGATTTTTTGTTTCACACTTCTTCCCTCCAGTGTACTTGACTCATGCCATCTACCCCACTCTATATTGACCACCATTAATTGTAGAGCCTCTTGGACCTCAATCATCCTCTCTAATAAAATGAAGTAGCTGCCATTTCTAGTCTCCACAGGCTTGAGGAATTCCTTCCTCGAAAATGTCCTAAATAAAGCAAGTGAAGTGTGATGGTTGCAAATGAACATTTGCACATCTCTAGCCTCTAACACCACTGTCTTCACCCAATCTATCTTCCCAATGTCCTTCAAGGTATTGTTCAATGCATGCACACAAGGGGTCCAAAAAATGTGCTTATAAGCACTCTCCACCATCAATCCAACTAATTTACACACACGAGCTAAATCAATCACTACTTACACAACATTAGAAGCTCCAACCTCCTCTATGGCATCTCTCAAAATTTGAAATTGGAAGGTTGCATCCTTCCTTTTCCCTGAGCAATCTATAGCTGAAAATAAGAGCCTGTTGAACTAGTGACAATAATATTGATGAGTGGTCGATATTTGATATCGGTCCACCCATCCATGATTATGGAGCATCCATCTCTCATCCATGTTAGTCTCATATCCTCCATCAAAAAATTCACCTTGGAGTACTCTCTATCAAGAAGGGTGGTGCATAGCTTAGTTTCTCCAGGTGGAACATATGAGGGACCAACAACTATAATATATTTGCACATTTGTTTAAAATATGGCGAACATGAGACATTGTAGGCATGAGAAGCAACATCCACTGATCTTGTAGGCATTGCCACACTAGGCTACAAACTCTCCATTGGAACCCCCTTTACCTAATGCCCCCCCTCCATATGCAATCTAGTTAACTCAATTTTCTCAGCTTGAGTTATTTTTCTACAACCTTTCACCCCTTGACCACCTATCCACAAAAGATGGCAATAAACTCTCGTATAGCTGCCCCTATGTTGTTTGTCACACAAATGACACTCCCATACTCTACTAACCCCCGAACTTTGTTTCTTATCTTTATCAACTCTTGTTACAAATTGTAATAGAATCTTTTTGGGCTTAAATGGGCCTTTTGCATAGGTTTTGAGGAGTTGGGATGGACAATCAAATGGGTTTGAACTTGCTGACCCTACTCCACTCCCACTCTCTGAACACCCCCCAATGTTTGCCATACTTCTAGGTCTACTTCTTTCTTGCATTTGAACTTGAACATCCTCACTATCACTACCACTACTGATCATGATTGTTTTTTATAATAATTTTTTATTTTAAAGAGAGCTGCAAGTTCAAATAAAAAAAATAAACCCACAATTTGCCCTTCCTATGTGTTGAAAAACTAGAAAATTTGGAAAACAAATTGCAAATACAAAAGAAAGATGAAAAACATACCTCTAGTGTAGTGGAATTGATGCCCTAAGCTCCTTTTCAACCTATTGTTATCTCCTTTAGCTTGCTACTCTTCTCTTGCTCTCCTTCACCTCAAAATGCAAATGTAGAAATGAGCTTCTTTTTTTCATTTTGACTAATATAATGGGTTTAGGTTTTGTTATAAGGCATGGGGGGTCCTTGTGGGCCCGCACATGCCTTTTTTTTCTTTTAAAAGTGGTTTCTTTTTAAATAGCATCCAAAACAGTGTTGGGTCGTAGGGGACGGCTAATTGTGCCTGGTATTGTCACTAAAACTTGCACCCTTTGCTAAGCTATCAACTCAGCAAGTTTGTGACACATGGGAACATTCCCAAGCTATGGGTAACCTTAGTGAGAATGAACCTCCAGAGAAAGGGTTGGCTCCCTTGATACCTCACCTAAAATGGTCTTACTAATGACTTTGCAAAGAAAAGAGTAAAGAGGAAAAACATGTAAATGAAATCTAATCCTAAAGGTGATGCACCAAATAAATCTATGAACTCTACTCAAAAGGCAACACACAGAAAACCAGTAACAAAAGCTTATTCTTGCACAACTCAAAACTTATAAACTTTGCATTAACAATTTATAAGAAGGCTCAATACTTACTATCCTAGTAGGAGAAAGGATGTTTTTCTCACAACTTAAGACTGATTATATTATTGACACAACTTATAACCTGCAAATGTATGTGTAACTTTGCATAAAGGTACTACCCTGAGATGCAATCCTAAGGAAAAAGAAATATAAAAATGCACCATTCACTAAGTACACAATTTCAGAAAAATGAGAAAGCAAATTGCTTCATATTACTCTCAAAAAGGTGTTGCAATGTTGTATCGATCACTAAAAATGAGTTACAAACTCTTCACCTCTGCTCCAAAACTCTGAAAATTACAAATAACATAAGATGAACTAGCAAGAACTAAAGAAAAAAGACTAAGTATTTTTCCTATATACAATAAAGGGCTCCAAAAAGCCAAGAGGAGATAACTGAAGTCAAAATATCTAAACTCAAAAGCTATCCACGAGTAAAATCAAAACTGCATGAAAAAGGGGCCCACCAATGCTGCAAATTGAGCTTAAACAGCTCAAAACTCTGTCTCATACTGCATGTAACTGAAGTGTAACTCCAAATGTGAACTGAAAGTGAAAATATCCTCCCATAATATATAAGGAGTTGTGAATTTGAAAACAATTCAAAGGGTCGTGTGTAATTGAAAATTCCTCCAAAATAAGGTTGTAACTGCAAGAAACAATGAGTTGTGTCCCTCAAATTGCTCCTTGACTGAAACTCAACCAACTTGGACTCTTAACTGAAACTGAACTGTCAATCAAGTAACCAAAACTCCTATTTTTGCTCCATATGTTTGCCAATCTCTTCAAATTAGTCAAAAGTAGCTCCTAAAACCTTGGCACATGTTTGCAAATCATAACTTCAATCCTTATCCCTTGAATTAAATGGCTCTCTTTGATATGTGTTGAAAGATTTATGTGCTTTATTTTGCATTTGAAGGTAACATTATAATTAAGTGATTTGTAATCCATCACTTAAGTTACATGTTTTTACATTTTTCAAAAATGATGTAAAAAACAAAACACATGACTCGGCCAAAAAGAGTCAAAGCAAATATTTATAAAGTCACAAGGACTTGACTCCCTCAATGCACATTAGTCGACCCCCTTGTATTTTTAAATTATAAGATAAAAATGCCACAAGGCATGTTGATCTAGGGTTATGAGAACCCTAAAACAAAAGTAAGCAAAAAATGAAACTATTTCATTTCATTTTCACAAAGCTTCTAGAGGAAGCTTGGCACTACCATGCCTGGGTAGGGTTTCAAGCCTATCCTTCACCATTTGAGCTGTTCTGAGGAATTTCAATGGAGATTTTGAAAGAAATGCAGGGGGGTAAGTATTTTGGAACAAAAATCCGAGAGTTTAATTTTTTTGTTGATGAAATATCTCAGCCTCTCTATCTGCAACTTTGACTAATTTTTTGATGCATCTCTTGTCTAAAACTGTCGATGCTTTCTCCATGATTGAGGTCTCCATTACTGAGCTCGGCTCTAAAAGATTTGAAGCTTTTCTTGTGAAGATTTGAAGATTTGAAGCTGGAGGAAAATCCACGACCTTTTATGCATTTCTTTCTACAAGAAAACTTGGTACGATTCATTGTCATTGGATCTCTGTATTTATCATTCTTTTTGTTGTAAAAACTCATAATGAGTTCATTATTCTGTGAAAGAACTTTGAGAATTTTTGTATGTTATTTGCCATTATGGGTTGCGGCTTGAACCTGCACATTTCCTTATTCTTGTGTAAAACAGCCCGATTTGAGCTCATTGTGAACAAAATAGTAAAGATATTTGCATTTCCTGTATATTTTGTGGAAGCTATATGAAAATCTCTGCATATTTTGTATTATAAAGGTTGCAGCCTCTCCTATACATTTTTGGGTGTCTCATGGGTTTGGCTTCTTTATGCTTTATGTTCTTCGAAGGAAGTGTGAGGGTTTCCCTTTGATTGCGTTTGTTGGTGCAAAGACATGAATGTCTTTTCATTTATGGTTGTTACCATACATTTTATCTTAATTTGCAACCTTGAACTTCCTTTCTAGGACTGTGGGACAATAGTCACTTTGTGTATACTATTGTCACCTAGACTTCCTAATCAAGATCTTCAATATGACTGCCATAATTTTAATGTTGTCTTTTATCAATTTGGCCATTTGATGACTATTCCACAGTCTTAAAATTTTATGACTGATCCTTGCATTTTATCTCTTGAATATCATTGCCAAGGTTACAACCTTTAGGTATGTCCAAAGGTCGGTCCTCCATCATGACTGTGTTGTACAGGTTCTTACAACTATCCTCGTTAGAAAGCTCCATGAATTGCCATATTGGCTCTAAACTCATTCTACTTATGCTCAGTTTTGTTAAGACCTTTATCACTGTTATGCATGGCTCTTGATTGTTGACAGAGTTTTTAGACCTTGATAGGCAATGTACCTACTTTATCACTTCTCTGTTTGATCAAATCTCATTTTGTTGTCTTCATTGTGGTCTTGAACTTTCACTTGCATTAGATATTCAACACTGGTAACTGCTTACTACCATTGATTGCATTGTGATTGAAATATCAGCATTTATGGATATCCATTGTAGCTATAAGTAAATGATTGTTGTGGCTTTCATGTGAATTCATGTGATGATGAAGACTTACCTTGAACTGTCCCACTGTAATACTTCTACTTCTCTCTTGTAAATGAGAGAATGCAGTATGATGGGCTCTTATTGTGAACTTTTATATATGCATGTTCGCTATCATTCCATGACCATGTTGATATGATGCCTTTTAACATTGCATTTCCCTCTTAAATAAGCTCAATTGAGCTCATTATTTGATAAACTCAACATGTTGGGCTCAACCCTTGTGGAAGCCACATTTTGACCCACATGTAATTTGATGAATTAAAACAACATTACTTTTCATGTATCTGCACATAACGCAAACATGTTAGAAAAGTATATGCATATGGCAGAGGTGTTTTTGATAATCTTTGTTTTCCTGGACATGATATGCAAACTGTTTAATACAAATGAGGGTCAGATTGTATGTTTATAGAGGTATGTGCATGTATGGATTAGTGACTTTTCATTGCTCTAACAACATTCTTTTTTCTCAGATGCAAGCCACTAGGAGCAGCAAGGAGCCTAAAGCTGGTTGCAGGACAAGTGACTGACTGACAAAGATGCAAGACAACTCAATTGAAGACTCGTCATTCAAGCAATGACAAGTCACCCCTCCTTATATGTGCATTCCTTTCTATTAATATCTATAAATGTATAATCCTTTCTTTCATTTGTGTTAAACAAGTTAATCTTATGGCTTGTGTGAGAACTTATAGATTTATACTATCAATAAAGACTATCTTTTGAAAAGATTCATGCAATCTTTCTTCTATGTTATGTGCATCTGTATAAATGCAGCATGATAGAATATTCTTCTATTTCTTTTATGCAGAAGTTTGTAAGGTAGCAAAAAATTAAAATGTACCTGTCTTTTCATTTGATATCATTTTAGCTCTACCTGTTTGAGCTAGTAGCTAAAATAGGTAACACCTGGTACGATCGAGGGATGTCTTGGTTGTGTCAGGTATAGCTAGCCATCCCCTAAGTCCCCTGCAAGTTTCCAAAACATTTCAAAAACGTTTCCTTTTTTGGTTGCAAAAAGGGAAGAGTATGGCACATTCCCTAGCCGTCTTTGCGTCCTCATACCGTCCCCAGTATGGGTACGAGGGTAAAAAGCCAAAGCTAAGATTTTTAGTTACTACCAAGCAAAACAACCAATTTGGCGTATGAGACTACGCGCCCAACCCCTCCCCTATCTTCATGCAAGCCTCATAAGAGGATTGTTTTTCAAATATCCTTATATATTGATCATATTTGTCCCCTTTAAGTTTCAACCCTTTGACCAAACTCGCAATAAATCACATCTTACCAATCCAATAAGTACTCAAATGATGAAATGTGTAAAACAACGTAGTGAAATAACAAAGAAAATGAACTTGTGCTTGGGAAGGCTTATGCCTACTAGAATACATTTTCTTAGTTCATTTTTTAGTATTGGAAATTGTAAGAACTAAGATGCCTTGAAGTAGCTTTTAATAAAGAAAATTTGATAAGATTTGCTTGTGACTTATATTTCAGTACAAAATATTGTTAAATTCAAAGAGTGATGGTCTGCCTTCTCATGTCGCTTAAAAATAACACATATGCTTTATTTCAATGCAAAAAGTAGTAGTCGGCCTAGCACATCCCTTGCTAGTATTTAGGGATCATACGCACATGAACATGCTCCATTAGTTAAATGTAATCTAGATAAATAATGCAAGTGTTGATTATCACCCAAGTGAGAAGCATTTAATTATCAAATTTTCAACTAAAGAAAACACTCTAATCAACCGATAGGCTACATATAGTGTGAGATTTGAGTCTAAAACAAGCCTTACGCCTACAAACCACTGTTGAGTTGTTGGAAAACAAGTTTCCGCTGTTGTTAAATCATAAAAGCCTCCAAAATATTAGGTAAAGGCCTCTAAAATCCTACTTATCAAATAAAATTCAAATAATATTGATTTGACAATTGGATGAGAACATTTTATTTCCATTTGCAATGTTTTTAGTCAATTTAATGACAACTTTCTTTTTTTATTTGTATTGCTTTATGTTTTAAAATTGTATGCAAATATTTCAAAATCAAATAATACTTAATTTCTTTAAGAAAAAAATCTAGATTTGTCTAAGTTTATTCCATTCCATTATTTAGCACTTATTATTAATCGTTTAATCCAAACACGTGCAACTAAAATTTGCAGCGTATCCATGAACAATCACATACTCTCTAACATATTAACATACATATGGTTTTCTATCGACGTAATCCTTGAACCTCCTTTAAGTGCAAGTGCTAATTACAAGACTTTTACATAAACCAATTCTCAAAGGCGTTTATTTAATATTTTCTTTGACTTACTTTATTCATGGTGCCTTTTTTAATAAAAAGAAGTGCAATCACTTTATCAAAACATTTTGATGTGTGTATAAGCAAACAAGATTTTTTCTTCTATAAAGCTAAGACAATGTATTTAGACTATCCAATTAGGTTTGGTCAGAGAAGGATGTCATCGCCCTCACTTCGTTGGGTTGTAGAATGAAAGGCTGTGCTAGGTTGGTCAGATTATTTATGAGAGAAGGGTGTGCTGCATCACTCACAGGGTATAAGGAGGTGCACGAAAAAATCAAGAGTTTGAGGAAGTGGCTGCTTCCAGATCTATTTAAGAAGGGGACCCAGTGGGTAGAAGACACAGTGGTTGCTGGCTTTGGTGTCTTCTCTAGGGGCAAAGCAACGAGATAATTTTATGAATCTCATATCTTCTAGTTCCCTCTTAGAAGCCCCCTACCTTATCTCGGATCACCTTCTCCATCTCCCTGAAGCATGCAAATGATTTTGTCACATATATCCATTATAACACTCAAATAAATGTAATATATTTCTTGGACCATATTATCCACTACAGAAATTTACCATATGTCATCTCACGCAAAGATCACATCTGAGCGCAAAACATATTTCACACCATTTGAGACTACCCGAGCCTCATGCAACATGCATTCATCTCCGTGGATGTGGAAAAGTGCCATTCCCGCAATTGGAACCACCTATGATTCAACATTAAATAACACACCAATAAGTAAGCTTTGTAAGTGCATAAGAAACCCATTGAGTAATTGCTTCTAGGTAGCCTATATAAGCTGACTTGTTTTCATGTGAAAAGATAACATTGCATTCAAACCACCATATGGCAAAAACAATAGAATTTTTTAAGAATGTATATGCAAAACATGCTGAAAGTTAATGCTATGTACCCAGGCATATTATATTAAGATGTACATGAGATTATGAAGCAGCTGATTGTTAAAAGTTTTCATATTTATCGAATAAAATGGATAACTTGTCTACTCAAGTTATATTAAGCGTTTAAACCTCCCAACTATTATTAGATGAAAGTTTATAGAGAAATAAGACTTGTATCCTTGTAAAGACAGAAATATTGAATATTGATTTCTCCATTCATACTAGCAGACCCTGTGAAGTAATTCCTTCCAAAAGGAGTATTATAAGGTGTAATCCTACCTCAAGGTTAAAATTTTTGGAGTACTATTGAATATTCGTGTACACTAGTACCTACTTGTGTAATCGCAATTATATTTCCTCATATTCCTATTAAGCATATTTGGATTATTACATGCAAGACAAAGGCAGTAGGTTAGGCAAGTGGAAGAAGTATTTAATGGATCAGGGGTAGTTTTCCAGAAACCTCTTCACAAAAAGGAGACCTGTTTCAACAATCAAATTCTCTTCACAAAAGCATATAAATAAACATTAAAGAAATATAATCGGAAAGTACTTCTCAAGAGCGTTTCGACGAGTGATAATATTAAGAACTTCGTTTAAGGATCTACAAACATGGGAAGTTGACCTTACAGACTTGATGAACTAACTACCTTTTGCATTTATGATTATGGCAAGAAATACAAAATTCTTCACATATTTCAATCTAAGCAAACAAATTGATCGTCATACTTTCAATTGAAAAGGATATGTTCAGATTTACTTGCCTAAACGTCCTGTTGCATATTAATGGTTGATAAATTTTAAAATAATTACCCTTAAAATTTGTTGTGGCAATTTTATCTTTGGCTTCAGGGTGAGGCAAGGGATTGGTGAATATCCTTAGGAAACAAGGTATTTCTTGGAAAGAAGCCTGACAATCTTTCTTAGCTAGATGGGAAAAGAAAATGAAGGATAGAAGAATGATTACAAATGAAGGATAGAAATATAATGACGAAGAAAAAGACCCTACCATGGAATAGAGTAAAGTAAGAGAGACCTCTGAATATTTGATTCCCAACCAAAGAAGACTCGATATTGCAGGTTCTTGGATGTATTGAAAGAGCGAATGACACTGTCAACCTAACCCTAGTAATACGTGTAACTTCATCAGCATTGACTTGGCTAAATAGCCACATGTTCAAGTAAGGAATATCAAATATCAAGGAGAAACAAGCATAAAATGAGAGTACAAATGTTTGAAGACTGAAAGGTCACCATGTAGTATGGACAAATTGCTCCGCATTCGAATTTCTATGCTATAGGCTATAGCTATGAATGATTTAGGTATTATTTTCGATATCTTTGGTTGAAAGTTGAAACTGTCAATGTGCAAAAGAACTTCATGACTCTTTGGTACAGAAAAAAAAAAGGTGCCTATATTTAGGATTACACAACACAAGGAACCAAAAGGATAGGGTTGTACGAGACACATGATAAGGAATGTATAGAAGAGTGTGAAGAAGAATCTACAAAATAGGATAAGGAAGAAACATAAAGAGGAAAACGAGGAAGAATATAAAGGTACGCATTGAGAGGATTTAGATACTAGTGATAAAACTCAAACCCTTCATGTGGGAGATTAGGTTGATGAGTCCAAAGTATTTGAACACCTAAGTCTTCTAATTTTTTAAGACATACTACATCCACATCATCATGAAAGACAGCAATCATGAAGGCACAGAATGGAACATCAGAGGATTAATAGCAATGTGTTTAATTGACATCAAAGGAAGAACAACTATGGATATTCAGGAATCGAAAAATCTACAACAATGTTTATAAGAAACATTAGAGAAACCAATCCATCAACATGCATGAAATCAGAGCAACACGGCTAGAGCATTGCAGCATCAAGAAACATCATCTATCAAGTTCCCATGTGGATAATTAGATGACTGAGCATGACACCAAGTATATAAATTTGAGACTTATTATTTAGTTTCTTCACATGTTTCACATAAGAAACATGCCAAGAGTAGATGGAATGATACGCACCTAAGGATGTGATATTATGATAAGGTTATGGAGTACTTAAGACTTACAGCATGTGTGGTGATCAATTGAGATATATTTATTCAAATGGTTAATTCGTCATAAAGTTATATTTTGTAATTATTCAGTTAAATGTGTAATGTGTAACAGGTGGCTCAAGTGTTTCCATCACCACCCTCATCCCCCCATTATTACTAAATGAGAGGTTATACAGAGAAAGAGGATCATATTACTGTAGTTCATGTGAGATAGTGAATATATGTTTCTCATAAGGAAAGTACTATAAGGTGTAAGCTACCTCAAGGATAATGCAATAATTTCACATTTTCTTATATATATGTATGGGTGTGGGAGCAAAGGGAGTTAAGGGGTAAAATTTCTCATATGTATGTATGAGTATGGAGGCAGGGGAAGAATAGGGGTAGAAATATAAGAGATGCTTCAGAAAGCAGATGGGGTAGAATTTCTAACAAAAGGAAGGGTAATAATATCACAGGTAAATTAGAAAATTGTCAAACAAGGAGGGTGATCTTGGAGCGTGCGGGAAGATAGCAGGCGGCGCCCAAGCGAGGGTTTCGCACGAGGCAGTGGAGGAGGCTCGGCCCTCCTCCACTCAAGTTTGATCTCCTCTGTACGGGCCCTTTTTAATGCCCTTAAATTCCTTCAAACTACCTTTGAAGTGGTTATTTTGTATGTGCAAATTGTGTTGTCTTTCTGGTTCTCTATCATTGTACATGTGAGTGTAATTTGGGGGTTTTTTCATAATAATGGAGGGGGATACAGATCCCCCTGATGAATTGGCAAAAAGGCCGAGTGGGGAAAATAGTGATAGTGCGCATTCCAAATCTTTCAAAGACATCGTGGCTGGGGAAAAAGAAAACCTTCCGCCTGGCACAAAGTTTATCGTGCAAGACTGCAAAGAAGCCGAAGATGGGGGATGCAAAAGACAAGGCAAGTGTCCTTCCGCCTCCCCTAAAAAAGTTGCCTTGGTTCCAAACCCTAAATTAAATAAAGCTATAAGCAAAAAAGATAATAGATCAAAAAATATTGCAATTTTTTCAGCAGTCGTGGACATTTCCAAAGTCCCGACAAGAAAATACATGGATGAATGGTTATTTAACGTCTGGAGGAAAAAATTAAGGATTCAATATTCCTACTACAGGATAGTCCAACACGGGTTGTTTGTCATCTTTCTTAAAAATCATACAATGCAAGAAATTGTGATTAAAAATCAATTTTGGAGTGTTGGCAAGGCGGTCTTCCATGCCCTAGCATGGTCACCCGAGGCTTTACACAACGAAGTTTTGGCTCTGTCATGCCCTAGATGGGTGGTAATTAAAAATGTGCCTCCTCAAGTCTGGAAGTTTGTCTCACTATTATTGGAACCCTATGGGAGTATCATAAGGGTGGAGGATACCAAATCCTCCCTCCCACACTCAGAAGCTAGGGCTCTAGTGTCCTTATATCCTGGAGTGGATATCCCAGAGTGGTTAGAGGTTAAACTAGACACAGGAACCATTAAATGTGTCATTGAAGTTCTTTGCGACATTAATGCATGCTATCTTTGCAGAAGAGAGGAGCATTTGAGAAGAAACTGCCCCCTAATTCTTAGGAAAAATGCTAATCACACTCCCTCCAATAGGCAAATGGAAAATGAAGTTTCCTCATAAAGGATTCCTAAAAACCAAGAATTTGAAAAGAAAAATTTAGACTCCGCTAACATTAATGATAATGCAGAAGCCCAAAGGGTCAGGGAGCATAAGAGGGCAGACAACCTGGAAGTTTCGCAAACAAACCCTACCCCAGAAAGTATGTTGTCTCCTCGAGACAATCCCTGACAGCCGTAAGAACACTGTTAACTGATTCTTCAATTAAAATAGTAAAACAATTTGATGGTCTAACGGATGAATTGGAAAATGCTAAATCAGATCCTACATCTGATAGGGATGCCAATCTTAAAAAAGATGATCTCTCAAATGAAAACATTAACAACCACTACCTTTCAGAGGAAGTGGTCGAGAATAGAATTGTTGGGAAAAAGAATGCCAAACAAATTGTAATGGACAGAATAAGGCAAAATATTAAAAAAGTCGAACAAGAAAAAACCAATAACAGAGATAAAGAATCTACAGAAGAGGAAGACTATGTAATCAAATATAGAAACCAAGAGCTCAAAAAGTGTAATGATGAAAACTCTATGAACCTAGAAGAAATAAGAGGGGTTAACCCTCGAGATAATGACAATAATTCACCATCTGTGGTGAAGAAAATGGTGAATGAATTTGAAACCAAAAGCCAGAGAACTAATATCCTGCAAGATACCAGCAGAAAATTGGATTCAAACCAATCTAGATTTTTGGGAAGGGATAAGTTGAAAGTTGGTTCTATAAACTCAGTGGAACAATCTATTGATGATATCTTGGTGGATACTAGCAGATTGAATACTAAAAAAATGGATGAATGTGACAAATCATTTAACATAAATAAAGGCATTAGCGAAGTAGAAGTCAAAAAATTGTTATTAAACCCAAATAATGGTCCTGGTAGGGTGGTCATCTATGATGAGTTATCATCACATGCTTGTCCCCCTGACTTGGAAGGCTATAAGATGTTTAGAAGCCTTGGGGCTACAGGGGATATAAGGAACTAGAATACCAAGGAGGTCAAAGAAGGGACTGCAGATGCTAAGGATGGGGCCCCACAAAAACCTAAAAAGACAAGGAAGAAAGAGGAGACAATTGTCCCACTAGGGAGGGGAAACTTGCACATTGTCAAACAGAAAAGGAAAAATAATAGTGTAATCATTCTAGTGCCTGCTGCTAAAAGGATGGAAACCGAGGTCAAAATTCCAAAATGTTTTGATAACTTCAGAAATGAGAAGGAGATCTCCCCAAAACCTGGATCCAATGAATCTTAACTGGGTATCTTGAAATGTCAGGGGCTTGGAATACCCTGACAGGAAACAAATAGTAAGAAGGTTTCTCGACCTGGTGAAAAATAAGGATGTGGCCCTCATTCAAGAGGTGAAAGCAATAGGCTTCACCCTAGAAACCAACTTAAAATTTATCTGGAATAATGCAGCACAATATGTCACTGGCCATGAAAAAGGAAGCGGTGGGGCTGCTATCCTAATTTCTGAAGAGTGGAATCAATATGTTACTAAATTTGGGGTATTCCCTTGCAACAAGGCTGTTAGGATTACTACAAAAAAGGACACTACCTTTGGAATCTGCTCCATTTATGCACCTGTAGGTACCCTGGATCCTTGGGGGGGATTTCAACATGATTGAGCAAGCTAAAGATAAATGTGGGGGTATTAATATGGAATGGAAAGGTAATGAAAAATACTTTTGGCAAAGGATGAAGGCAAAGTTAAACATAGTTGATCCTATTAAAGGTCAGAAGAAAGATTGTACCAATACCTAGTTGGGATGAAAGCCCTCCTGATTGGCTAAGAAAATATAATCTACAACGGGGGGGTCCTCAAAAGCAGGTCAGATATCTGGGTATTCCCTTTGCTATCAACCCCAACCTTAAGGACATGTGGTTGTGGATCAAGACTAAGATAGAAAAGAAAATTGAAAGATTGAATAAACAATTTCTATCCTTAGCTAGAAGGGTGCAAGTGTGCCAAAAGATTCTATCATCCTATAGTTTATACTTTGCCTCAATGTGGTTGTTCAACAACTACTGGGTCAATGAAATTCAAAAAAGAATTAGGTATTTCTTATGGTCTGATGGTAAGGGTAAGAGAAAGAAGCATGCAGTCAAGTGGGAGTGGTGTTGTGTTAAGACAAGTTGTCTTGGTCTAAAGGACCTAAGATTGCACGGAATGGAATCGAAATGGATCATCAAGGCAATGGAAGGGGATGAACCCTGGAAGGTTCTTGTGAGAAACAACATAAAGAATGTTGTCCCCAAACAGGTCAAGTCTTGGAAATCTCTTCCATTCTATGACCTTAGTAATAAATTTCCTATATCTCCTGCAGGTTCAACTGTCTTCAAAAGCATTTGGAAAGCTTGGGAATACTTAAAGAAAAATATTACAAATTGCTTTTACACCAAGAATAATATGGTTTTCACCCATAGATCTATATGGTGGAATCTTGAACACAAGGGCAAGCCCCTTGCTTTGCTACAAGTGTGCTCAGCTAAAAATTGGGCCCACAAAGGTATTAATTGCTTCAGTGACATCTTAAAGGACGGGTGCTTAAAGGAATGGAGCAAATTGTGCACTGAGTATAATCTGGCTCCTACTAATTGGAGGACATACACAATGATAATGGAAGCTTGTAAAGATATGAACTTCCCTGTTGAATGCAAACATAATGAAGATCAATTCTATGAGTTCCAATGGCATGATGGCAGTCCATTCCTAAAAATAAACACTAAATTAACCTATAACCTCCTATCTAATCAACATGCTATCATTGAACATGTAAATAAAATCTAGGGCACTAATTTAAATAAGAATGGCCGGAATAAGATTTTCAGGAAAAACTAGGCAAACATTCTGGAGCCAAAAAAGGCCTACTTCAGATGGTTGTTACTAATTCAAAAGCTACCCTATAAAATTGAATCTGCTGACATAGAAATTCGCAGCATTTGTAGAGTACCTGAATCAATTAAGCATATCTTTTTTGACTGTTTCTATGCAAAAAAAAATTGGAAATTTTTTGTGAAAGGCAGAATATTTGGGGAAATAATAATGATCTCAGTTTAGATAGAATTTTATTAGGAAATGATAGTAAAATTGGGAAGGATCTTTCTATGTTTTGGATATGTCTCTCTACTGAAATTTTATGGTCTATTTGGAAGGCAAGAAATGAAGACAAATTTAAGGGGGTTAGAAGGGCACTTATTGAGTCTGCAAAAAGACTCACATTCCACAATGTTGCCATGCAAGTTTCTCTAACCCTAGAAGTATCCAAATGCAAATTCCTCAAATTATTGGAGGATGGTACAGTAAGGATCAATTTGCATGAAGTCAGATTTGGCCATACATGGCACGTGGGACAGCCTAGTACCAGAGTGTTCCTAAGAGCTTTGCAAGAGTTTCAAAAAGAATACAATGAAAAAATAGAAAAGAAGAAGGAGCATTCAAAGACAGAAGGGCCCAATCTGCTCACCAAGGAGGACTACTCAAATGATGAATTCATTGCAGCTGAAACACTACTGGGGTTGAGAAACCTGGAATCCGGCAGTGAAGACTAGATAATGAAATTTTGTATAAAATACAAAAGGTTTTGTATATTTTGTAAGCAAAATGGATATATTGTATACATTGTTAAAGCAAAGCATAAGTATATATTGTAAAAAGCAGCGAATAGATAAGTATAATGTCAAGTATATAGGCTGAATAGAATTCAGCAACAATGTAGCAGGGATAAAACAGCATATATGCCTGTTGAAAAATGATGTAATTTTTTGATGTTTACACTATAATACAAAAAGAAAAAATTGTCAAACAACTAATCTACATCAATAGACAGAATTTTATTTTGTTAGCAAGCAGAATTGTGAATCAAGCAAACAAAACCGAATCAACAAAAGCTAGATAGCTTTCAAAACGATTAGGGTTTGGGGTAAGCATTTGAAACAAGTAGATTTTGGGACAATTTTCTCTACTCGTAATAGACCTGGACTCTTACCACTGGAGATCTCATTAAGTAGTTGTTGTAGAAAGAAAAAGGCATACCATTTACATTTTATATTTACAAAGTGATTGTAGTTGATTTCAAAGTTAATGTGGATGTTAGAAGTTGTGTCGAAAGTATTTTGACTATTAACAAATTCATAAATATCCAAATAACATAGAGATATGATTGTTGTTCCTTTTCTGGTCCACATTACTTTTCTATTATTTGTGAACATGCGTATTCATAACATGCTATGTATGAAGGTTCTGTTCTTATGCTGGAAACCCACTAGTTTGCACATTAACAATTGTCTTGCTATGGACAACTAAAGGAGGTATGGTAACATGTGGAAATAGCATTTAAGAGGAGTATGATAGATGTTTCTTCTATTTAGAATGCCAAAATATAATGAATAAAAAAAGAAAAGGAAATAAACAGTAAATAGAGGCAAGCATGTACGAGGATGTTAATTGCTTCTTTCTAGGACCTTGTCATTGTCATACAAATCAGCACAAACAACTATCCACAATATATAAAGATTAAACTGCTCTGAGACCAATACAAACTGAATGATGATGGATCACAAAGTGTGATCCAAAACGTTAATGCAAAAATTCTTACACAATTGAATCCAGAAATCATCTAGCAATAATCAATATGGATTGTGGAAACTTGATATCATTAACCTATACAAACTGTAATCACTTCAAGTTTAGAATTCTATCTAAAACTCTTAACATATATTTAAGCTGTCCTACTTGAATTGGAACCCAAATTAATTAGAATGAAAATTCAGTGTTGAAGATGGTTTTCTTTAAGTTGCCAAAATGAACAGTACCGTAGTTGCATTACAAAAAATAAAAATAAAGACAATGCAAAACAACCATCCTATTGTGAAAAAGATGCTTTTCACTCCTTTTCACTGACATAATTATAATGAGCCTAAATAGAGCATATTACAGCAATCTTCTTACAGCTATACTCACCTATGTTACCAGAAACGAGGAATGCTTCTCCCGATCGATTCCCCTACAAGTTATGGCAACGATTCGGCAATTCATCAGCTTTCCAAATTATGGCCATCCAGCACATACGTCTGTTATTGAACGAGAAGATTCCCTTTGAAAGAAAGTCAGCTTCTAAAGTGGCAACGGCAATGGAGAAACGGAATATTCAAAGGTCGCATAAAGGATACATACATAAATATATGTAAATTTACATAAATATACACATATAAATTAAGGTTTGTGAAATCAAAAATATAATAAAGAATCAAAGATTAAGAGATAAACAATGAACACGGATAGCGATTAGAGAGCGCTCTGCAACTGGTGGGTCTTGTGACGGATCCTTGGTGTTCGTGCATGTGCCAAGTGGGGGAGGCCTGGCCCTCCTCCACTCAAGTTTGCCTGTGTGGCTTCCCCCGTACGTTGGGGTTGTCGCATTTCTGTTTTTGTGTTTTTTTTTCTCCTTTTTTTTTTCCCTAACCTTGTGAGTTCGTGTTTGGCTTGGTGGTTATGCTCCCGTCCTTCTGTTGTTCTCACCTTGTGAGTTCTCTCAGGTGCGGCCTGTAGGGGCTTGGATGGAAGAAGGATCTGACCCCCCCGACCCCCAGGTGGATGGAGGTGCTCAACCTTCATCAGTGAAATCGTTTAGGGCAGCAGTTGAAGGTAATCGTTTTTCCATTCCTCAATCTGCTAAGTTTGTTATCGGTGCGGTGCCAGATGTGGAGGGCTGCAGTGGCATGGCGGATGGTGAAGGTAAGTCCCCGATTACTCCCTGTTTTGCTAGACTCATTCCTAATCCTGGCATGAAAAATGTTATTAAAGATGTTCGTGGTAGGCTTAAAGACTCTGCAATTTTTTTTGCTGCTATTGACATAAACAAAATTCCTGCGAGGAAATTTATTGATGCCTGGTTCTCTAACGTCTGGGCTACCAAACTTGGCATCCAAATCAGTTATTGTAGGATGCTCTAGCGTGGGCTATTTGTTATTTTTCTAAAAAACAATGAGATGCAAGCCAAAGTGATCAAAAAGTCTTATTGGAATCTCGGCGGTTGTGTCTTTCGTGCTCTTGCATGGTCACCTGCCGCCATTGCAGAAGAGGTACTCGCCCTCTCTTGCCCTAGGTGGGTTTTGATCAAGAATCTTCCCCCTGATTTCTGGGATCTCATCCCTGCCCTGTTGGCTCCCTTTGGTAATGTGATTCACGTGGATGAAGCGAAGGTTTCTCTTCCACATCTTGACGCCCGCGCATTGGTTTCTCTGAATCCTAGAACTGAAATTCCGCCGGGCATTGCAATTGAGTATGAAGAAAATATCATCCGATGCCCCTTAGAAGTCTTGGGCAGCGTCAGTGCTTGCTATTTGTGCAGGAAGGAGGGACACATTCGCAGGAATTGCCCCTTGATCAAACGGAAACTCGGAAAAAACCCTAGCAATGTCTTTAACGCAGGAAAAGAGGTGGATAGAAATAATGATGGGGGGGGAAACTCTGATGGGAAACCCTCCAAGCCTCCCATATTGGAGAATAAATCCGAGGCTGTTCAAGCTGACAGTACCCAAAAAAGTCAATTGAAAACTCTTGCCCCTCTAGCGAGGCTAGAAGATGTTATCAGGATCTTGAAGGTCTTCCTGACTTTCCCATCAGGAATACCTTTGAGGTCCTGAAGGAAACGAACCAAATTCAATGTGAAACTGTTTCTAATGTTGAACCGGAACCCTCAATTGGTTCCACCCCCAAGAGCCCTCTTAATAAATCTTCTTTCATCTGGAATTCTGATCAGATCCAAAAACTAAATGCTCAACAGATTGCCATGCGGGCAATAGGAAGAAGAATTGAACAAAATCTTTTGAATGGCCACTTGACTAGTGACAAAAAAACTAACCAAGAGAGTCTAATGCAAATGAAGAGGGTTGACGGTAAAATCACCTTGGAAAAGGGTAGTTTGGATGACACTCAACCGGAGTCCGTTGATTTGACAAAGATCACTAGGACTGAAAACTTACCCAGCAGCCCCAACTCTGTTATTCTTGAGAACCACCCTATAAGTGGTGAGGAACTAAGACCGGCCAACGCTGGAGATGAAACCAATCAAGTGAATGAGAATGATGTTGGGACTAAATGGGGAGACGTACTCCTTGATCTCGGTCAAATGAACGGAGGCCTTGTTGGGTGCCATCTTGGTGTATCCAAGGGTGAGGTTGTTTCTTGCAACCCCTCTGTCAATGAAAGTGGTTTGTTCCAAGAAGATATTGGCCACCTTGTTAGCAATCTGGATCCTACCCCTTTTTTAACTTCTTCCCCTCACCAGCCTATTTTGGAATCAGATGGAAAGGTTGTTGAAACTGAGAATGAGAATATCACAAAGGGTCAGATTGAAAAAGTGAGGAAGCTTAGGAATGGGCCTGGTAGGCCAAGGAAGTATGGGATCCCCTTATCAGTCAATAATGTTCAAACGGTTAAAAACAAAAGGAAAAAAACAAGTCTCATTATTCAGTCCCCCATAGCAAAAAGGGTTGAGATGGAAGAAAAACTGCCCAAATGCTTTGAGCAGTTCAAGAGTAATCAAGAGGGTTCCAGTGTAATTGAAGAGAATGAATCTTAACATCATCTCCTGGAATGTCCAGGGGTTAGAATCCCCGGACAGAAAGTACATTGTTAGAAGGTATTTAAACCTGGAACCCCAAAAAGATGTTGTTTTCCTTCAAGAAACCAAGGCTACAGGTTTTACACTGGAAGTCAAGCTGAACTTCATTTGGAGGGATGCTTACCAGATTTTCACCAAGCATGAAAAAGGGAGAGGGGGAGTCTCTATTCTTCTTGCCAGCAGATGGAAGCAATTTATAACTGGTCATGGTACCTCCCCCTGCAACAGAGCTGTATGGGTAATGCTTGTGAAGGAGGAAATCAGTTTTGGAATCTGCTCAGTTTATGCTGCTAATGATCATAGGGAGAGGGCTCAATTGTGGCAATGGCTTGCCACCCAGCTGCCTGATATCCCCTGGGTGAAGGGGGGGGATTTCAACATGGTGGAACATTAGGAGGACAAGTGGGGAGGCGTTGACTTGACCTGGAAAGGGATGGAGAGGCACTCTTGGCAAAGATTGAAGCACAAGTTGAATCTGATGGACCCCTTGGAAAGGGCCCAGAAAGAGACCAAAGGGATTTGGTACACCTGGTGTAATGCACAAGAAGGGGGAAGGAGAATCTATTGTAGGTTGGATAGATTCTATGTGAACAAGTACCTTTTCAGCTTCTTGCCTGATTGCACTAGGCGCAAAGTTGGTGTGTACCCTTGCACTCTGTTTGATCATCACCCAATCAAAGCCCAAATTGTTTCTTCACTTGGGAGGCAGAAGGACTTCCCCAAAAAGGATAAGTTCATTCTTAACACTCAGTTGCTACAGGACAGCGATTGTAGAGATGGCATTGCCTCCATCAGAGAGATTAATAAATGGCTCTTGAAGGATGAATGTGCCATTTCAAGGTGGGAGCGAAATGTGGAGGCTTGGAGGAAATTCTTCCAAACTATAGGCAAGAAGAAGGCCCTTGATGCCAGGAAGGAGGAGAATGACTTACAGGAAAAACTAGTAATTGCTGAAACCGAGATTCAAGCTGAGCCGGATAGCATAAAGTGTTGTGAAGCTCTCAGTCAAGCTAAAAATGGTCTCAGGAGACTCCAAACCCACAGGATCAAGGGGCCTCAGAGTAAGGGCCAAACTCAATTGGCTGAACCATGGTGATAAAGGTTCAAAATTTTTCTTCAATTACATTAAAGAAAAGAATAGCAAGGAACAGATTGGGCAGATTTGGGATGAGGGTAAGCTCCTTACTTCTCAGGAAGATATCATGCAACATTTCCATGCCTTCTACTCCAAACTGTTCACTTCAGAAGGGAATGAGGACAGCAATAGGAAAGCCAGGAGCTTTGTTAAAGGGATCATCCCCCAAAAAATTGGAAGCAACGATGCTGCGCAACTTCCAGTGGTATAACCAAGGAGGAAATCATGAAGGCCATCCAATCTATGAATAATGATAAATCCCCTGGTTGGGATGGCCTCCCAGTTGAATTTTACAAATCCTTTAGTGATTGGGTGAGTGATGACTTATTGAAGGTTTACCAAGAAGCCTTGAGCAATGGCTCTCTTGGCAGGAGAATTAATAAAGGCATAATCAAATTGCTTCCCAAAGGAGGGGATAGGACTCTTATAAAGAACTGGAGGCCTATTACGTTGTTGAATGTTTCCTACAAAGTGTTGGCCGAAGTACTTGCTTTAAGATTGGTTGATATCTTACCAAAGTTTATTAACACCACTCAGACGGGGTTTGTTAAAGGGAGGTATATTCTCGAAAATCTGATCACAAGTTGGGAGGCTATGGAATGGTCTAAGCAGTCTAACCAAAATTCTGCTATGCTCCTAATTGACTTTGAGAAAGCTTACGATAGGGTGGAATGGGCATTCATAAGAATGGCCCTGGAAGTGTTTGGCTTTCCTTGGGAGTTTTGCCATGCTGTGTATACTTTGTTGAAAGATGCGGTGGCCCAAGTGGATATTAATGGCTCTCTTACAAATGAAATCACCCTGGGCAAGTCCATAAGACAAGGTTGTCCGCTTGCCCCTGCGCTTTTTATTATTGCCTCTGATGCCCTTCACTATTTGCTAAGAGATCAATCGTTTTCCCCCAAAGTTAAAGGTATCACTCTCCCTGACCATAATGAATTGATCAATATCCAGTTTGCCGATGACACTGCCCTCTTCTTAGATTTGGAGGAGACTAATTTAGAGACCCTAATGGGGAAGTTAGATCTCTTTTGCCAGGCTTCTGGGGCAAGAATTGCAATTTCTAAATCTAGTTTTTTTGGTTGGGATGATACCCCTCCTGTGTGGTTGCAGAAGTATGGTTTTCAGTGTGGAGGGCCAAACAAGATAGTAAGGTACCTTGGCATTCCCTTTGCAATTAGTCCCAAGGAAACACGGGGACGCATCCACACAGGTATTTTTAGATCCCGTCCGGTCTTGTTTGAGGGGGCCGAGCAGCGTAGGGGCGGTGTCCATCCCAGTCGAAATTAGGGGCGTCCCGATTAGCGTCCCAGTGGGCGAGGGGCTGAGCCCGTCCCACAGGCGGATAGAACCTTACCAGGAGCGGCCGGCCGTCCCCTATCGCACAGCAGCAAAAAAACACATAAAAATAAAAAAAAATTTAAATTTTTTCTTTTCTAAAACATTGCTTTGTGGGCCCCACGCCTTCCCAACCCTAATATGGCCACTTAAAACATGTTTTTACCTTCATTTGATCTCATTTTAACTTGCCAAGATAAAATTGCAGCCAAGAGCAAAAGTGAGAAGAGAAAGAGAAGGGTTTGAAGGAGTTGTTGGAGAAGAAAAACCAGCACTTAGGAGGAAGAAAGGAGAGCATTAAGCAAGCAACCAACAAAAGAAGTGAAAGAGGTAAGTTAATCTCTCATTATCTTTCATTTTTTTTCATTTTTTTCTAAGTTAAAATGATAAAATGTATGATTTTTTGTTTTTTTTTTTAATTTTCAGTTTGCAAAAACCAAAAGAAAACAAAATGAGCAGCAATAGTGAAGATAGTGGGGATGTTGAGAGGGGGGAAGAAAACCAATCAATTCATATGGGGCAGCCTCAAACAAACCCATTTGATATCCCTTCTGAAGACTTGAAAAAATATGCAAAAGGCCCTTTTAATTCTAAAAAACCTCTTCTTCAACTAGCATCACGTATAGACAAAGGCAAAGGGAAAAACACTGGGGGTAGTAGATTGTGGCTATGTCACATTTGCAAAGAAAAATATAATGGGAGCTATACAAGAGTCTATTCTCATCTATTGGGTTTTGGAGGCCATGGGGTCAAGGGTTGTAAAGATATAAAAGATTTTGAGAGGATGGAGTGTTATAGATTGCACTTGGAGGCCGGAGGAAGGCCTATGGATCAGCTTATGCAAACTCAATCTGCACATTCAACCTCACCTATGCCCTCTATGCTTGGTAGTCCTAGTGTTGGTAGTGGTAGTAGTGGTGCGGGTGGTGTTCATATTTCCACAAGAGGGAAGAGGAAGGCTGCTACTTCTAGTGAGCAGCAAAATACAGTTGAAAATATGTTCAATGTGCAAGCACGAGATGTGGCAGATTCTTCCATTGCCAAATTTTTCTATGCCCATGCTATCCCATTCCATGTAGCACGTTCTCCCTACTTCAAACAAATGTTTAGAGATGTGGCAAATGTTGGTACCTCATACATTCCCCCTGGAGAACATAAATTACGTACTACACTCCTTGAAAAAGAATATTCTAAGGTGAGTGTGGTGATGGAGGACATGAGACAGTGTTGGATTAGAACAGGTTGCTCTATTATCATGGATGGGTGGACCGATATTAGACAACGGCCACTTATAAACATCATAGTCACATGTTCAGCTGGTCCATATTTCCTTAGAGCCATTGATTGTTCTGGAAAGCGCAAGGATGCAGAATTCCAATTTAATATTTTGAAAGAGGCTATAGAGGAGGTTGGGGCAACCAATGTTGTGCAGGTGGTTACTGATTCAGCACGTGTGTGTAGATTAGCAAGTTTGATGGTTGAGAGTGCTTACAAGCACATCTTTTGGACTCCTTGTTGTGTTCATGCGTTGAACAACGCATTGAAAGACATAGGGAAGATGGATTGGGTGCACCAGGTGGTTGTAGATGCTAGAGACATTCAGATGTTTATTTGCAACCATCACACCTCACTTGCCCTCTTTAGGACATTTTCAAGGAAGGAATTTCTCAAGCCTGTAGCAACAAGGTATGCCAGCTACTTTATTTTGTTAGAGAGGATGCTTGAGGTACAGGAGGCTCTACAGTTGATGATGGTTAATTCAGAGTGGAATAGATGGGCTATGGCAAGCACTGCAGAAGGGAGAAGCATCAAACAAAAAATTCTTGATGATAATTGGTGGTCCAATGTGAGGTAAAAAAATTGTTAATTAATAATTTGTTATTGATTGCTGATTTTATAAAAATATATATATATGATTTTATTATTAATATTTTTTTATTTTCTAAGTTCTAACTTGTCTTTTTTCAAATTTTTGTTTGCAGATTTGTTTGCTCCATCATTTCACCTATTGTGGATGTCATTAGATATGCTGATACAGACTCTCCAAGTCTTGGAGAGATTTATGAAACTTTTGACTCCATGCTTGGAAAAATGAAGAAAGCAATTTCTGATAAGGATCCTAATTCGGGATTATATGAGCAAAAAATTAGGCCCATTGTGACAAGGCGGTGGAACACTATGAACACCCCGCTTCATATGGCAGCCTTTGCTCTTAATCCCAAATGGTATGTACCTAGACCTGGTAGGATGCCTCCTTGTGATGATGATGAGGTGAAAGAAGGGTTTATGAAGGCCCTTGCAAAAATATATTCAATTGAGGAGGCCAGTCTAGTTCGTACACAGTTCACTGATTTTGTTAATCTCCGTGATCCAACATTCGGCAAACCAGAGGCCAGGGTAGATAGAACTACAGTAGCTCAAAGGGATCCTATTGGATGGTGGTCATGGCATGGGAAGGATGCACCACAATTGAGGACGCTTGCTGTTCGCCTCCTTTCACAGGTAATACTTTAGATTATCATTAACATAATTTGATTTAGATGAGTGATAGTGTTGAAGTTTGAACATTTATATAATCATAATTTAAATTGAATGTCCTAATTAGTAAATTTAAATTACTAATTTAGTTTTTAAATTTTGTCTCCTCTCACAGGTTGCTAGTTCCTCTGCTGCAGAGAGGAATTGGTCAACATACGGCTTTATTCACTCTATCAAGAGGAATAGGTTGACCTCTAGACGGGCAGAAAAATTAGTGGCTGTGCATAGTGCTTTGCGACTCCAGGATCGTCAGACTCCTGAGTATAGACAGACTCCAGCATTACGATGGGATGTTGATCCAGAGGATGTCACACAAATTGATGAGGAGGAGAGACAGGAGGGATTGGTTGGAGTTCCATTAGATGAGCTAACCCCTCACAGTGACAGTGACTCAAACTATGAGTCTGATTTTGATGCAGTGTTGGTAGATGCCGAGTAGTGGCAATCATCATACTTTCTATTTCTATGTTTTTCCTTTGGACACTTGTGACTTTGTCATTTTGACATTTGTAGTACAAACTTGTAGCCTTTTGGGCATTTTATTATTTTATATCATATGCACATTGACTATTTGACATGAATTTGAATTATGGTCCATGGATGCAATTAGGTAGGTGTAGTATTAATTTGTTTGATAATTCGATTCTATGATGCATATGTCAATATGATTGGTGATTGTTATGATTATCATTACTCATATGAATATCTTAAATTTGAAATTTCCCTATATTTTTAAAATTTATCTCTCTCTCTCTCTCCATATATATATATATACTATCGGCCGTCCCCCGTCTAAAATCCCTAAAAATTTGCGTCCCAGGCGTCAGCCATCCGCCCGTCCAGATCCCGAAACTTGGTGGAACACTTAAGCTAACCATTATCGGCTTGACTAGGATGGGGACATCACAATCCGCCCTCCACGAAATTGCTTGTCCTCAAGCAATCTCAACCTCTGAATCTTTGTAAAATCTCCTCGACTCCCATGTAGCATCCTCAAGCCAAATCTCTCCACTTGACCAGGTATTCCCTGATCACCCGCCTCCGAAGGTGTCTCTCTCTCATCTCGAGGATGGCCTCAGGTACTAGTATCAATTTCCCTTCGTCATCAAGGGGTGGCAAAACTGGAGAGGGTATAACATGCTGACCCAATGCCTTTTTCAGGCAAGAAACGTGAAACACATTGTGAACCTTGCTATCAGCTGGCAAGTCCAACTCGTAAGCAACCTTGCCCACTCGTCTGACAACACGAAATGGACCATAGTAGCGAGGCTTCAGCTTCTCTGCTCCACTCTTCCGCAGAGTAGACTGACGATACGGCTGCAACATAAGGTACACCATATCACCCACATCAAAGGAACGCTCAACCCTCTTCTGATCAGCATACTGCTTATGTTGATTCTGTGCCCGTTGGATATTGTCTCTAAGAGACCTCAAAATGTCCTACTGACTCTGCATCATATCCCACCTTTTCGGCTCTGCTGTACTCAATGTCGGTCAAAGGTTGACCTCATACCCATACAAAGCCATGAAGAGATTGTCATGCGGCTTGTCGTCATGTGGGTGAGTCGAGTTATAACAATACTCGCCCGGTATATCCACCTCGCCAGCTCTCTGTCGGCTAATAGCCAGTGCATAAAGTAACCTTCCACCCACTTATTGACAATCCTAAATGCGCCCATGCGATACGTGGATGGTAGGCGGTACTTCGGTGTCGGTTAGGTCCCATAGAGCACGAACAACTCACGCCAAAGTTGCTCATGAGATAAATTTGTCTTTCTCGTACGACTATCGTCACGAGAGGCAACCCATTCTGGCAGGAATACCTCTCACGAGAGAAAGCTGTTTTGCGATCTGCGATCTTTGTGAATGTAGTAATCGGGAAGAAGTGTGCATATTTAGTCAACCGATCAACCACTACGTAGATGCAATCTTTACCTTGGGCTTTCGGCAAACCTGTGATAAAGTCCATCGATAAACACTCCCACTTCCTATCAAGTATTGGAAGTGGCTGGAGCAATCCAGCAGGATATGTGTGTTCCTGTTTGTTCTGCCGGCAAACAGAACACTCTCGAACATACTGTAACACATCAGTTTTCAGCCCTTTCCAAGTAAACCGTTCCCGAACCATTTTATATGTCTTGTAGTACCCGGGATGGCCCGCCGTAGGAAAATCATGAAAGGCTCTCAAAACTGTAACCCTCACCTCAGAGCCAGGAACCAGAAAAATCCGCCCCTTGTAAATGATCAAGTCATCTACAATAGTGTACCTATCATCCTGCTCTGTCCTGTCAACAATGCTAGAAGCCCATGGGTTCTTAGCATACTCAGCAATAATCCGATGCCTCCAATCCTCTGTGATCTGTGCCATGGCATTCAACTGAGGTCTACGAGACAAGGTGTCAACTACAACATTCTGCTTCCCCTTAATGAAAGTAATATCAAAGTCATATGACTGCAGTTTACTGACCCATTTTTGCTGCCTCTCATTCAAGTCTCGCTGTCCAAGGAAGTGTTTCGGGCTGGTATGGTCCGTACAAACCTTTGAATTTGCTGCCACCAAGTATTAATAAGACTTGTCCAAAGCATGCCAATGGCTAGCATCTCCTTGTAAATAAATCTTTGTAGAACCTCTCGGGACCCTAAGCTTTCACGCACTCAAAAAGCAATAGGGTGTCTCTCACCCGCATCAAAAGCGGCACCAATGCCCTCTCGACATGCGAACAAATCAAATGACTTGATAGATCAAGCAATGCTAGCAGGACGTGAAGTCACTTGATCACTAAACTGTCAAAGCACTCCTGGCGACATGGTGACCAAGTAAAAGGCCCTTTCTTTGTCAAAATCATTAAGGGGAGTCGCGTGGCGTGAACCACTAACAAATCTCCTGTAAAAAGCACACAGCGAATAAAACTCACGAGCTCGTGAGTTCTCGAGGTAAAACCGCACTCAACTGGCACCGGACCTTTTTCGGGGTCCATACTCCTCAGCAAGCGGTGTGCCCCAAATACAAAAACTCCTCCATACCTAGCTCACACTTGGATTTCTTGGCATAGAATGACTCATCAGCCAAGATACCCAAAACTGCATCTAAGTGAGCCAAGTGCTCCTCCCATGACCTGCTATATACTAGAATGTCGTCGAAAAAGACCAATACAAATCTCCACAGCTGAGAACTGAAGACCTTGTTCATAGTAGCCTGAAAGGTGGCAGGTGCATTGGTTAGACCGAAAGGCATAACCAAGAACTCGAAGTGACCACAATGACACCTGAAAGCGGTTTTCTCAATATCCTGCTCCCTCATCTGTATCTGGTGGTACTCGGATCTCAAATCAATCTTCGTGAAGAAGATAGCACCGTGTAACTCATCAATCAACTCATCGATGCGTGGTATAGGGAACTTGTTCTTAATTGTCCTCTTGTTGAGCTGTCGGTAGTCTATGCACATCCGAAGTGATCCATCCTTCTTCACCAATACAACCGATGAAGCAAAAGGTGACTTGCTAGGTCTAATATGCCCCATAGCTAACAACTCGTTGATGGTCTTCTCTATCTCATCCTTGAGTCGTTTCGGATGTCTGTAAGGTGTGATCATAACGAGCTTTGCGCCCTCCTCCAACTCAATGATATGCTCAGTGCCTCTATCTGGTGGTCTACCAGGTGGAATGTCACTAAACACTTTGGAGTGTTTAGTCCTCAGTATCTGAATGTCTGGGTGGTACTCACCCTTTTGCTGCTCCTGCTAAGATGGCATCAACATGCACTCTGCCGCCCAGTCAACCATATCATGACGAATGAGTCTCTCCATCCGTCTGAACGAAACCATCCTCAAATTACTATCTCTAATGGCCTTGATGACATGAGGTCTCCCATCAACCTCAAACTTCATCTCCATGTCTCGCAAATTGAGTGTGAACTCACCGTCGTGCAACCATGCCATCCTAACACCATCGGTATCCTCCCATATTAACAACATAGAATTGATCTTGAATTCATAGTTGATGATCGCATCGGAAGATCGGTAATCTTTGGTCACATCGAGGTGTACCGCGTCGATACCTTGACTCAGAATACCCTCAAAGCGCCTTTGTCCTAAATGCGCCCGCGTCTCTCCTGTCGTTGCATCAATAGAAAGTATATTAGTAGCACCCATATCCGGTGATCACTTCACGTGACCCTACTAAGACGCCCGAAGTCTAAGCGACCCATCTCGAAGGCTAGTCAAATGGGCTTCCGCAACTCCTTCCTCCTTAGTTTTCACCCTCATTTTCGGACCTGTCATCATCTGAATGCTCGGAATCAGCTTGCTGGTCTGACAGATCAGATTGCTCTTCACCCTCATAAAACCATTCCATCTTATTGTTTTTGACCTTAGGACGAAGTGGGCATACATGTTTTTCATCGTAGGGTGCCTTGCACCAGAAACACAATTTTTTCTTCCGCAAATCATTCAGTGTTTCTCTGTCAAAGGGTGGTGCATTCTGTCTCTTAGGATCCGGTTGATCCTTCCTTCTGTCAAAGGGCCTATTTCTGTCAAAAGACCTATTTGGCCTCGTGTAGGGTGTCGAACTTGGAGTGAACTTGCTGCGAGGTGCTGCAAGCTCCATGTTTCGTGCCTTCCTCATGGCCTCCTGAAGGGTAGGAGGGTCAAAAGCTTTGACCCAACCTCTCATAGGCTCTGTCAAACCCTCAACGAAGAGTATAATGAGTCTCCGTTCTGAAATGCCTGTCACCATGACTGCAACTCTCTGAAACTCACCAATATAAGAATCCAAACTACCTGTCTGCCTGAGCTGAGCTAGCTCCCTGAAGTAGAGTTCCGGATCTTTCTTGTCAAAACGCTCTATGAGCCTGCTGGTGAACTCCTGGTAAGTATTGACTGCATGATGGCCAAGTGTGTACATGCCGTGATGCCACCAATCATGCGCAAGTCCATCAAGATGCAAAGTAGCAAACTTAATGGCCTCGTCCTCCTGCATAGGCCTTAGTGATAGATAGTTGTCCAATTTTTGGACCCAAGACCTCGCTGACGTCTTATCAGACCCATCAAAATATGGCAAGGTGATCTTGCTAACTGCATACTGCAAATCCCTATTCACCTGTGGCAGTGGTTGCTGATGCTGAGGAGCTCTACGGTCAAATCTGCCTCCTCCTCTAGGTTTATGAACATCCATAAACTCATGAAACGATAATGCCTGCCTGATCTCAGGTGCCAATGATAGGTACTCACCGTGAAACCTAGTCACATCTGCTACTGACATGCCATTATGTGACTGAAACTCCTGATGTTGCCCCTGCTGCTCTGCCCCCGGAGTCGGAGGTGGGGTCTCTCTAGGTAAGAATGTAGGCTGTCCAGGCCTACGCTCCTGATAGATCGGTGACGGCTGTCGCAGTACCGATGCCAAAGCCTGATCCACTCCTGCAGTCCTGCTCGACTGTCCGATCTGAATATAATGTGGCTGTGATGGAGGATACTGCCTAATAGTGCCCATCAACTGGGACATCATGTCCATCATGTTATCATGCCTGCATCTGAACTCCTCATCAGTAATGTCACCCTCTGCATGTGCTTTCCCTAAATCCCTATGTGTCTCTGCAGGGATCTCATGGTCTGCCATCAGGGTTGCAACACTGTTCTCGCTGCTGTGGGAGCTAGATCTGTGAATACCCAATACTCCTGATACTGTCTCACCTTCAGGAATAGGTGGACCTGTCCACTCCTCAACTCTGCCTGTTCCCACACCCTTGGTATAATGAATGATGTCTCTACTCATGAAAAAGCAACCAAAAAGCACTCTGTATTCTGAAAAAGCAACTGAAAAAGCACAGGATGGCAGGAAATCTGTGCTCTGATACCACTGTAAGAATCCAGGTGATTTTCAACCCCGAAACCCTAACTGAAATGCTGATTTTTGAGAGTTTTGTGTGTTTTGTGTTTTTTTGAGGTTTTTTGATAATAAACAAGAAGCTACGATTTGATCTAAAATAGCTTTAAAATTCATAATAAATCCTACGGCAATGAATATGCTTGGAAAATGCTCAGATTATATAGGCGCATCAATTTATTAACTTTCCAGATCACATACAATGTAAGAATCGAACAAATGAATAAAATATGATTTTATTTCTATGTAACCTGATTTCTCTTGCAGCCGCTTGAAAGAATGAAAAGAATTTAATGTAGCTAACTCCAGATCACAGATCTCCAAGCTCAAAATGAAGAGGAATCTCCAGGAACCCAAGGCGCACTGGATCCCACTGATAGCAACTGAAAAACTGAAGGCGTTTTCTCCTTAGTAAGAAGTACGGCCTGTACAGCAGCAGCAATGAATATAGTACGGCCCCTTGAAATAAGTGCCAGATCTCCGGTAAATGAACTCTGGAAAAGTCGCCTCAAACCACTAATGATTAATCTCTGTAAAAACCCTGCCTGAATCGATCAATAAGCTCAAACTGTAACCTCTGTGTGAAGTCACCAAGAAGACAATCTTCAACTGGTATTGCACAGTCTCAATATGCCAGATTCTGAAGAGGTATCGTTCTCCAAAATCATTCGTCTGCTGAAACCCTAGGTTTTGCAAACTTCAATGCTCAGAGCAAATAGAAGACAAATTGAATAATCAAATCATAAGAGTTCGATTTGTCTTCAATGAATATATATAGCTCTTCTTAAAAATTCGACCCAAATCCTCCTTTTAATAATCATTTAAATAAATGATTAAATGCGCCTTACTTGACTTAGGAAAAATCATTAATTAAATGGCGTCCAAATAAATGAATAAATAATTATTCATTATAATCAACTTCTTCACTTTATTATAAAGTATTAAAAATACTTTATAATATACCATTTAATTATTAATATTTAAATACATTAATAAAGTGACTTTAATATAAAGTCAAAATATTAATTATTCAATAATCAATAAATACTCCGTTATTTCCCATCAGACCGTCAAACTGATGAACTGGGTCGACTCTGAGCTAAACAGCTGAACCAGGTGCCCTGCCCAAAATAGCAGCTTCCGCCTGTCAGACTTTCTAAAAATAGAAAGTCTCTGAAAAACCACTCTGAAGGATTCTGCGAAGGCCCAACCTGAAACAACTGCAACAATGAAGCTCCAGAACACTGGGTAACTGCCTCAATTGATCCTCTGCACACATCTGTCAGCCTACGAGGATCGAAATAATAGGCTAACCACGTATCCAGCTTCGCTGACTAGGATGGGGACATCACATTTTCTGCCATATCTGATCAGATCTTTTCTAAGACCCGCTCTGATACCATGTTAAATTAATGATCAGATTTAATGCACAGAAAAATTAATTCAAAATCAGACACAATAACACAGCAGATACCCTGGGAAAACCCTCCTCTTGAGGGAGAAAAAACCCAGCAACAAAGATCACTCTTTTATATATATATGGCAACAACAAATCTCTTTACAATGAGGCCAATTACAAGGCCATCCTTCAGCACCTTACACAGATGCAATGACTGATAATAATCTGCACTTCTAATTCTGCCCTTGAATAGATTCGCAACCTGCCCTTAAGGAAATTCGCATAATTCAAACTTTTTTGATCATGAAGGAAAAGAAATGACCTTGTATATATATGCAATGAGAGAGAGGTCGCACCTCTTCATGCACAAGGTCAGCCAAGGAGAGAAATACAATTACAAATAAAATACATTATTTACAAGGAAGGTCGGCCCTTATAGAAAATTATATTGTTGCCAATTCATAACACATATAAATAAATAGCCGATAGGCTATATTGATTTATGTCTTCACTCGTGGCTGGAAGGATGAACCCGAAGCTGCTCAATAACATTAACATCATTTTCAGATGGAGGATTATTCTTAAAAGTTAGTGTCCAAATATTCAAAGATAAGTAGACTGAGATAGGACACGTCAACATGCAAGGATTGGATTTGAATGAGAAGATCAAATAAGGAAATAAGATTGTAAGAAGTCTTTGGGACAGCAGTCTCACTGAGGCAGCCTCTTTCCCAATATTGCTGCTAAGTCATGAATTCGTCATTTCCTACATCAAACATTATGATCTTGTGAAGAGGTAAATGTGTTCAGTGCGTGGTCAAGTCCTTTGCAAACTTAATGTGAATTCTATTGAAAGTATTTTAAGTTTGCTGCTGTTTGAGGAAACTCAAGATTAACTTAGAAAAATGTGAAGTGTGTAACACAAAACTCCTTGAATGTCTGAATATGTTAATAAACATTGGTTGATGAGTTCAAGGAAGAGCTTGCAATCATGATCACTCTACTTAACTGAGTGACAAGACAAAAGGAGGCAAGAACAGTTAAGTCATGGTTATTACTCGTCATGTGTACAATATGTAAAGGGGACATCTGTTTTGAATGGGCCATTTTGATCAGAGAATGTATTCATAAGCAGTTGGACCAGTTTGGTCAAACATGAGTTCTGCAGGACATAATATTTGGTTTATGCTTTTGCGAAGACTGAATTTTTCCAAATTGCCAAGAGAGGGGTCACTCAATACCATGCAGGTTTACAGGCATTTACCACCATTGGAGCATAGTGAATCCTTGAAACAGTCATAAGGTAAATGCCACTCTCTTGATGATGCATTTTGTCAGAAAGATGAATAAACAACTCCATCATCAATTTTTAGAGTGGGTGGATTGGTTCATACAGTTTCCTTCTCTCAGCTAATCAGGGTTTTTGGCAGACTGGATTTTTACAAATTGTCAAGATAAGGGTCACTCAATACCACGTAGGTTTACAGGCATTTACCACCATTGGAGCATAATGAATCCTTGAAACCATTGTTACGAGACTCGGACTCGGCTCGGACTCGGCTAGGGTGACTCGACTCGGCGACTCGGCGACTCGGACTCGGACTCGGCGCAGACTCGGCAAAATGAAAAAAGTTGAAAAAACCTTAGAAAATTAGAGATTTTTAAAGATTTAAAACTTGTTTCAAGCACCCTTTATTGAATACAACACAAATAAAAGAAAATTTGATCACATACACAAATATACAATGATCACATAAGTATAAAGTACACAAATTGTAGTTGCGCTGCTGAAAGAAATAACATACTTTGATATATAAAATTAGTCAAATGTATAAAAAACTCATGGAAAATGAAATCCATGACATCAAATGTTCCATACAAATATGAAATATCAAAAGATTCAAAACAATAGCTATAAGTCTATCACTCTATGCCTATGGCACAGTGGAGCCAACATCCTTCCTACGAAGGTGTCTAAAGGTCCTGGATGATGTTGCAGTTGCAGCCATAGTCTCTGCCTGTGTCTGAGTCCCCATACCACTCTCTCCACCAGTAGCTATGTCTCCTCGTGCTCTAGCCTCCTCCTCAGCCATGGCTACAACCTCAGCCTCTCTCTCTGCCTGGTCCACCCAATCAAGGTCCTCGTCACTAAAGACTGCGTCTGTAGCCTCAGTGATCCACTCAGACTGTGGATCAACCTCCTCTAAACAGATCGGGGTGTTGTCGTGGTCAAAAGCCTTCCTGTATCTGAGCCGAAGGTTGTAATGAACATATACCAGGTCATTCATCCTCTCCACTGTCAATCTATTGCGCTTCTTGGAGTGTATGTGCTCAAACATACTCCAATTGCGCTCACAACCGGATGAACTGCATGGCTGGCTCAATATTCGTATGGCAACATTTTGCAGGTTCGGTGTATCAGAACCAAACATCTCCCACCATCCATCTGAGATGAGAAAAAGAAACAAAATCAATCTCATTTCAAGTTTCAAGTTCAAGTTCAACATTTAATAATAAATTATAATATAAAAAGATGAAAATTATTGCCTTAAATATATTTTTACCTGGCATTAATGTTGTCCTACTATCTTTGCACATTTGACGTGCAAAGAAGTCTCCTCGTGCCTTAGTGAAGGCATCTATCTCCTGCACTATCTGTGTAGTAACAGCGGGCAACATTCTCTCTATCGTCGAGTAGAGCCCACTAAGAATTTCTCTATCTGCACGGAGATCACGGCGGAAGTGGAAGGCCGGATTTAGGAAACATGCGGCTGCATGGATGGGCCTATGGAGTTGGTTTTGCCATCTCCTATCAATGATCTCCCAAATGGGACGATACTTATCATCAACTCCACCATAGACTGATCTAATGGCCTCTTTGGCCCTATCCATGCCCTCATATATGTAGCCCATTGCGGGCTTCTCCCCATCTGCAACTCGTAGGAGAACTAGCAAGGGCTCAATAAACTGCAAAGTGCAAACATGTTTCACAAATAAGTAAGTGTGACTGTCAATGAAAATGAACAAATAAAAGTAAGATATGATTAAAAATTAAAACATAATAAAGAATTAAATGTTACCTTCACAATCTCATCTGCTGGTGTCCAAAACCCTGCCTCATCAAATATGCAATCAGCCACAGCAATCCCTGCAGTGCTTGTAGAAAAGGATGAGGAAGACCACTCCTCACTAGCAAACATGCGCCTCAAAGGTGCCCTTGACCGAATCAAGGATTGCAACATGATAAAATTTGATGCAAACCGAGTGATGCCAGGACGAGACAACTCCCTCAACCCCGTGTATTGCCTCATAAGGTTAAGCACCCATGCATGATTGTAAACAAATTTGCAAATGTTTCTTGCTGATTCCATACATGTTTTTATCCATGGGAGCTTGCCAAGATCCTCCATCATGAGGTCAATGCAATGGGCGGCACATGGAGTCCAAAATATAGTTGGGTGCCTCTCCATCAATAATCTACCAGCAGCAACATAATTTGCTGCATTATCTGTCACCACTTGAACTACATTTTCTTCCCCCACATCGGCTATCACCTCCTCTATAGCCTCACATAAGTATGTGGCATTTTTGAATTGGGCGGAAGCATCAATGGACTTTATGAAGACAGTGTCACCTGAAAAAATAAGCAAAACCAAATTACCAATTATTCAATAAATTAAAAACATAAATCAGCCTTATTAAATTATTAATCACTAAATCAAATTCAAATATCAATGTATTAAGGTAAGTACAATTACCTCCAGAGGAAACTAGAAAGTTCAACAGCGTCCTATTTCTCCTATCGGTCCAACCATCAGTCATGATGGTGCAACCAATCCTCCTCCATTGCACACGCTGCTCCTCTAATTGTGCTTTCACATCCGCCACCTTTTGAGTCAAAAGTGGGCCCTTTAATTCATCTTCGCTGGGGGCTTTGAACCCCGCCCCACATATGGTTATTGCATCAACCATGTTTTGCCAAAAAGGAGACCTAAAACATGTCATAAAATGAAAAGATTTAAGTTTTTAACTTTAAATTTGAATTCGATAGTGAGATACATCTAAATTCTAAAACAATAAAATTTAAATATAAATTTTAAAACAATTAAACGAAAAAAGAATTACCTGGCTACATGGAAGGGAATGGTGCAGTAGTACCAAAAGTCTGCAATTGTTTTTTTTGCTGCATCGTGTGCATCCTTGTTCCAACCCATGCTCTCAAGCGACGGTTGGGAACCAGGAGTAGTGCGTGGTACAAAATATGAGTCCACCCTAGATTTACGAACTCTAGGGCCAATACTAATACTGCCACTACCACTAGCAGTAGCAGCGCCACCAGCACTAGGAGTACGCATAGGAATAGATGGTGCAGAAGCAGAAGCACTAGCAGAAGCACTAGCACTAGGACGGTATGGAGGCATGGAAGAAGCATCTCCAACAGCACCAAGTCCCTGTCCAACTCCAACACCTGCCAACTCCTCCCTCTGTCTCTTTCTAATTTCTTTTTGCCTTTCAAAATTTTCTAATTGCACCTGCACTTCACGAACAGCCTCAATAGGTGCTAGGGTGCAGCCCACTGCATCATGGATGGGTATGCGTGCAAGGTGGTATTTCAATCTATTTATGCCTCCATGATATATTGTTTTGCAGTATTTACATTTTGCTTCTCCTCTTTTCATTCCGGGAAAGATTTCAGCATGTTTCCAAGCAGGGTCTTTTCTGACTGGGGTTTGAGACATTGTGAAAATAATAATATGGTTTGATTTGCAAATGAATGTGGCTGCAATAACAAGTAGGGTTTGTAAAATTATTTAAGTTGCAAGTAGGGTTTGTAAATAAAAATGCAAACTATAATAATTTAAAACAATGATTTTACAAATTACAATGAATTATTTGTTAAAAAAACACAAAAAAAACCATTAAAATCAAACTTACCTCTTAGATTTGGCTTGGAATGCAATGCAAACTCCTCCCAATCACTAGCAATGAACTTTCAATGCACCTCCTTAGCAGTATGAAGCTTCCCAAATGATATATGACCTTGCTTTTGTTTTAAACAATTTGCTGGTTGCCCTCTCTTCTCCTCCTATTTTTCTTCACAACTCTCTCTTCTCCTCCTATTTTGCCAAAAGAGTGAAATGAAGTTGCTTTTAGGGTTGGAGAGAACATATAGAACAAAAAAAAAACTAACTTTAACTTTTAGTTTTATGTTTTTTTAGTGTTTTAACTTCTTGCTGCCGCGGCCGGGTCACAGGGTCGGGACTCTCCGAGTCTGGGCGAGTCTGGCGAGTCCGGCGAGTCCGGCGAGTCCGGCTCTGGACTCGGCGTGTCCGAGTCCGAGCTCCCCAGACTCGGCCAGGCTGGCTCGGCCCGGGACTCGCCGAGTCATGGCGAGTCATGGCGAGTCTCGTTACTATGCTTGAAACACTGTCATAAGTTAAATGATACATTTTGTCAGAAAGATGGATAAACAACTCCATGTTGTATTTCAGAGTGGGTGCATTGGTTCATTCAATTTCCTACTTTCAACTAATCAGGGTTTTTTGGCTTCACTTCGCTACATGTTTCCAAAATACCCTAGTGATCAGATAGTTCCCATTGAATATTGAAGAAATGTTTCCAAGGTTCACTTTTTGTTGAGAGATAGACACAAGGAAGCAATTGGTTTCCCTATCCAGTTGGGTATTTACAAATGTAAGAATGCCACTGATTCTAAGGACATAGATGATGAAATGGCTAAATTTCACCTCAACCTTTTCTATGATATGAAAAGTGCACTCACGGTCATAGGGACTGTTCAAAAGATTACAAAGCAGATTTCAGCACATAACAACAATAGAAATTTTTAGGCTAGTTGCAACAATGAGTATGAGGTGAGAATAAAAGAATATAGTTGGATGACTATAAAACAAATGGTTAGCTTCACTTCTAAGTAGTTGCCTAAAGATATTTCAGATTCAAAATCCGAGCTTTTGTCTCCATGTTTTGTACTAGCAAATATTGATCAGTGGCCTTTGCAAATGAACAATTGGTCTACAAAAGACAGTACTTCTATTCTCAACAGGACCAAATCAGTGATGGATAAAAGTAGAATGTTCCTACAGGTGACTAGGTTGCAGAAAAGGGACACATTTCAGGTAGCTCTTCACAACCTTTTCAAGTGAGAGTATTGCCTTCTTCCTTTTTCTCATACACAATGCTGAATTCAGAAGTCATTGAATACAGCAAGGCTAAAGAAGAAGAAGAAAGCTAAGGTCTTCAAAATATAAGTGTTTCTAAGGAATTTCAAAAAACCCCAAGTTGAAGTTGGTTGCTAGGAAAAGTACAGAATCTCCTCTTTGTCCTCAGTTACATCCAGAGCCTCAAATCATTTCCTCTATTCCAACTTTTGCTTCTCCTACTTCTCTTTCTTCTAGGTTTTTTTCCCTTCATTCCCCTTCACTCATGCCTATGGATGTTGACTCAACATCCAAGCCAGAGACACCTTCCATTCTACAACTTGTTCCTTCTTCACCCCATCTACATAATCTTCCACCTGTTATTCACATCCTCATTGTGCATTTTCCCCAGTCATCCCCTAGCATCACTATTCGTTCTCCTAGTCCTCCTAGAAGACAAGAGCTAGAAAGAGAAGCATCAGAATAGATAAGATCTAAAGTAACTAGTAAGATGAAGCTTGTTTTTTCACATCGGAATGATTTTACAATGCTTACTTCTATTCTTTCTAAATCAAACCAAAGATGCTGAAGAAGTTGTCTTAGATGAAGAAGAGCACAGATGATCATTTGATAATTGAGACAGTTATATTCCTCTTGAAGGAAAAGCAGAGTAAAATGTTGAGCCTTCAGATATCTGAGTGGTCAAGACTGATTTTGGGACAGGATCATGATAAGGTGATGTCAATCTTTTTGTAATAGCTTCAAAAGATCTTAAGAGAAAAGAGTCCTCAAGAATGGTGAGGATAAGGCTGCCCTAAATGCTAAAAACAAACAGCTTAAAGAATTCATTGCTCGTATTTATTAGGCCATACTAAGCTACATGGGTTTTGTACCACAGATTTACATTCTACGGATCAGCAAAAGCGATTAGACCTGCTAGTCACACAAAAAGATTATGGAGAAGTGGATTGATAAAATTTGTCAACAAAAGTCAAATGTCATTGATAATTGTTGGCTGAAGCAAAGATAGGCATGAGATTTCAGAATTGGAGTGTAATAACCTGTCCTGGAATATTTAACCAAATCTGCACCTTTCACTGATGTTTGTTATTCGAGCAATTTGTCAAACAATTTGTATGCATTCATTTTGAAGAAGCTTTTGGACTGAAATTGTTTGTGACCATTTTTCTTGTGATATTGGAACATTTAATTGCTTACAAACTCATTGAAACATTCACAAAGATAGAGACTTTTCATAGCATTCATTCAACATTATATATAATGGCATAATATCAAATAACTTGCTGTCATATACAAGATTCAAAGTTCAAACACCACAATCCTAACCTTTTAAAAAGCAGATTTAAATATTCAAGGTGACTGGCTGAAATCGCACTTCTCCCACAAGCTTGGTAATTCTTCCTTGAACCCATGTGACACCTAGCTCAGCTTGCAAACTACACTTTATAGTTGCGCCTAGGGGTTTCAGACTCTCACAACCCCCTTTCATCCTGCACTTATCACATATAACTCCCTCGCACCTCTTGTAGATGGTTGGCGGCCAGCAAAATGGTCTCCAAAGACTCACAACCCCTTCCTAGAAACAGAAACCTAGCATTCCAAGTGTGGTGGCCAGAAGACTAGTGTTTTCCAATGCCTATTCTCCTGCAGCTGTGTGTCAAAGTCCCACACCTGCAAAGATAATACCTTTACACTACTTTTGTAGATATTGCATCCCTTGAAACCTCCATTTAGTTCGTACAAGTGGTGCCTGGAATGGAAGAACCCAAGAATTAATCCTTCACCTGTAACTTCAAAGAGTATTAATAATTTATTGTTTGCCTGCAAAACCTCCTTTAAATTATTTAATCTTCAATTGTTCAGCACTTGTATGAAACCTGTGTGATTCCACCTACAAATCGCCTAGAGTAGACATCTCACCACCAAAACCAATTCCCCTAGGGTTTGCGTCCTAGGGTTTGCTCAAGCTAGAAGCTCAAAACTCCACAATAGAAAAATAATCAAAGCATAAGCAAATGAGCTCTAAATTCCTCTTTTTATATTTTCCTATGGAACTTCCCTGAAGGGACTTTTTAATTTCCTGCTTAAAATATTTCATTAAAGTACCTTTATAAACTGATTTTTAATATTTCCCCTTTTTAATTCTCTTAGTCACTTTATAAAATTAATTAAAGTAAAGTCATCCATAAAATTTGCTTGATTGAACAACTTTATTTAATCAAATTTATTCCCTAATGTTGCCCAAAATTAGCCTACAAGAACAAAATAGGCTAAATAGGTCATCTCCGGCTACTCCACGGAAGGGGACATTACATGGAGCATGGCATGATGGGAAGGCTTTCTACCTATTATGGCTTTGTAAGAAAATCTAAACCTATGCATACCCTTGGAACTTTGAAATTAATTGAGATGGGTATGGTGGCAAGTGCTAGAGAAAATCACACATTCACTTGGGCAAAGGATTATAAGTTTTTAGTTCAGCTTCTTGATGAGGTTGTCACCATATTGAGAAACCAAAATATAATGTCCCCTTTTTTGCCCTAAGCTTTTCAGTCATTGTTAGCCTATTTTGAGAGTCTCGTAGGCTATACAAAGGCTTTTCGGGCGATTCCAAGATTCTAGGATGTTTCTTACTAGCACTTTTAGGGTGCATTTGCAAAGGGTTGCCAGAGTGTTTTTTGGGTTTTCTGAGATCCTTGGAGGGTAGTAACTACTATTTTTAGTAAGTCACAACTGCATCTTAGTTTGGGCTAATTTGGTAATTGGACACACTTACTATTTTTAGAAATATGCTATTTTTAGTAAGTGTTATTTTTGGCAATGGTCTTGGCAGCAGTTCAGTGTTGGGTTTCTAGTTTTGGCAGTGGTGGTAGTTTCAGTTGTTGTCATTTTTGGCAGTTCAATGCATCCACCATCCTTGGAGTTCGAAAAAGACAAATATTGCAACTAAAGTTATAAAGTTATAAAGTTCAAAAAGGCCCCCTTGCACCTCCACGCCCCGAATTGGTAACTTAAGTTGTCTTTAAAAGGTGTTCAAGTGCTTGCTCAAGTTGGACTCCTAGATGAGAGGGAAAAAAGAAATTAAATTAAATTAATATTCTTTTCTCAAGTTGGATGTCCCAATTGGAGGGAAAAGCAATTCAAATTTCTAGGGCCCTAATTCCTATTTATAGCCCCCTCTTGCTCTCATTTTGATTATGCAATCTTATGATAATGAAGTGTTGTCAGAGTTAGGACTGAATCCTTCAAGGGCTTTGGAGACGAAACCTTCAAAGTTGCTTCCTATTTTGGGGTTGAAAGATGTTGATGATAACATGTAGCGTCAGAAGTAACTTCCAACGATCCTATTATTATGAATAAATTAAATGATAGCTCTAAAGCTATTTAATTTATTATGAGTCAAGGGGCACGATTTCTAAAGTCACTTCGATTTGTTAAAGAAGATAATTATTAAATGAAGTGACACGTCTTTTGTGTCAAGGCCGACCTCTCTCTTTTGGCGCGACTTACATTTGAATGGATGCGTCTATTTGAAAGGAGACATATCTTTATTATTAGCCGACTTGCTTAAATAAGGAGGCGACCTTTCAACATGTATAAATATGACTTCGCCTTCTCATTATGGATATCAAGTTAGAAGAAAGGTTTATCATATTCGATTCAAGTATAAAGTGCAAATTTCATCAAGGCAGTTCTATATTGTTTGAAAGCCTGAGTTATTCTTCAGCGAACTGTGTTCTCTTATTGCTGTGTGCATCCTCTATTGGTGCTTGTAATTGGGCCTGTATCTTGCCCTCTTGTAAAGAAGATCATTCTAGTGATAATTCAATAAATAAGTGATATATTGTTGCTGGGTTTTTCTCCCTCAAGAGGAGGGTTTTCCCAGGGTATCTGCTGTGTTATTGTGTCTGATTTGAATTAATTTCTGTGCATACAATCTGATCATTAAAACTTACATGGTATCAAAGCGGGTTTGAGAGGATTGTGATCAGATTTTTGCTAATCAGCATACCCTTCTTGTTCATTTGTCTACATTAGTCAAGATAGTGAACGGTTTGAAGATTGAGGATAGACTCGAGGGAGCATCTAACTTCACGTCATGGAGATTTAGGATCATGCTTACCTTGCGTGAAAATGACTTGAGTGAGTTCGTGGAGTCTAGTGTTCCTGAACCTGAGGAGGAAGAAGAGAAGTTGCAGTGGGTGAAGAAAGATATTAAAGCAATGAAGATATTGGTTCATTCCGTCAAGGATCATATTGTGCCTATTGTCTCTAAGTTGAAGACAGCGAGAGACATGTTCAAAACATTGGAAGAGATGTACGAAATCAACAATACCAACCGAGCGCTTGCACTGAGGCAACAACTTCATCATGTGAAGATGGCGAAAGGTGAATCAGTGATTGCATACTTTATGAGGATTGCAGATTTGAGAGATCAGCTCTCGACAATAAGGCATATGGTTGATGACAAAGACATGACTATGCTTGCTCTCAATGGTCTACCTTTGTCTTGGGAATCTTACATTTAGGGAATCAATGCAAGATCGAAATTGCCTAAGTTTGATCGCCTAAGATCAGATTGCATTCAAGAGGAATCAAGGTTGGTGGCAAGAGGCATTGGTCAAAGTTCAAAGAATGAAGACATTCATGTTCTCGCCTCCCATGCTTCAAAGAAGAAAGGAAAAGATGGAAGGAAAGGATTCTTCAAAAGGAATCGGGACAAGGGAAATGATGATGCACCTCCATTCAAAAAGAACAGGGATATGTCCAAGATTCAATGCTTTAGGTGTGATAAGTTTGGGCACTTCGCCAAGTATTGTCCAATTAGACCTAAGCAACAAGTTACCGTTGTGAATGTTGATGATGCTTCTCCGCAAAAGGATTCAAGTGAATATTTGTGCTACTCGGCATTGGCAAGCAGTGTACCTAACAACACCAACACTTGGCTGATCGACAGTGGTGCTTCACGACATATCACTAGTTTTAAGGAGCACTTATCAAGTTTGGTGGAGAAGGAGTCTTCTGAGCAAGTCATTATTGGAGATGATGCTAGCTACTCCGTGAAAGGATTTGGGACCTCTTCACTTCATTTGGATTTCGGCATCACACTTCAGTTGAGTAATGTTCTTTATGTTCCTGGAATCAAGCGCAATCTTATTTCTATTTCAGCCTTGGAAGATAAAGGATATCATGTTGCCTTCTCCAAAGGCAAAGTTCTAGTATGGATGGAGAACTCTAGCTTCAAGGATGCTCAAGTAATTGGAGTTAGACATGAAAGTCTTTACAGGGTCTGCACACGTCCTTTACAAGTGTTGGTTCATGATTCTTCAAGTCTATGTGATCTTTGGCATCGGAGATTGGCTCACCCACACTTCCGAGCCTTACCTATCATGGAGAAGATGGTATCGGGCCTTCCTAAGTTCAACCAAGAGCACGAAGGTACTTGCAAGGGCTGCGCTTTGGGTAAGAATATAAAAGCCCCTTTTCATAGTAGAGAAAGTAGATCTAAGTGTATTTTAGACCTTATTCATTCTGATTTATGTGGTCCTATGTCTGTTCCGTCTTCAAGTGGATTCTTCTATTATGTTCTTTTTATTGATGACCACTCTAGGAAGACTTGGATTTATTTTTTGAAAACTAAAGAGTCTGAGGAAGTGTTAGATAGGTTTAAGGAATTTAAAGCCTTGGTAGAAAATCTTTCTGGTAAAAGAATTAAGGTCCTCAGATTTGATAATGGTGGAGAATACACCTCTGGCAGTTTTCGGGATTTTTGTATTGATGCAGGGATTAAGAGGGAGTTTTGTGTCCCCTATAATCCTCAACAGAATGGTGTTGCGGAAAGAAAGAACAGGACAATCGTGGAAGCAGCGAAGGCCATGATCCATGATCAAGATTTGCAAACCTTCTTATGGGCAGAAGCTTCCAGGATGGCTATATATGTTCAGAACAGAAGTCCTCATAAGATCATGGAGAATATGACTCCGGAGGAAGCCTTAACAGGGAAGAAGCTTGAAGTCAGTCATTTGAGGATCTTTGGATGTCTTGTCTATGTTCATGTTCCAAAGGAAAAGAGAACTAAGTTGGAGCCTTCTGGCAAGAAGGGAATATTTGTGGTCTACAGTGAGACATCAAAAGCCTACAGAATATACATTCTAGGACAGAAGTTGATTGAGATCAGTAGGGATGTCACATTCGAGGAAGATGTTGCATTCATGAGATCCAGGGGCATTCATATGGAGATCGATAATGAAGAGTCTCCTCAGGATATGGAAGTTGACCATACACCTGAGATTCAGAGGGAGATTTCATAATCAAAAGAAGACATAGATCCTATTGAACCCTTGGAACCTACTGGTGGGCCTACTGACATGGTTATTGGGAGAAAGAGACCTCTATGGGCCAGGCGTACTATGCAAGAGGCTGAAAGCTTTGCAGCCCCTAGAGGCACATTCAGAGAAAGTAAAAGGCCACATAAGTTCTCCAGCTATGTTGCTTTAATGAGTCAGATTATAGAATCCGAGCCTACCTGTGTTGAGGAAGCATCTAGTCATCAGGTTTGGAGAGATGCTATGGCAGAGGAGTATCAGTCAATTCTTAAGAATGATGTTTGAGACATTGTTCCTAGACCCAAGGGCAAGTCTATGGTATCTTCTAAATGGCTATTCAAGATTAAGCATGCTGCAGATGGAAGCATTGAGAAGTACAAAGCAAGATTTGTGGCTCGTGGGTTTTCTCAGAAAGAGGGAGTTGATTACGAAGAAACATTTGCTCTTGTTGCTCGCTATACCTCTGTCAGAACCATCATTGCTATTGCTGCATCTAGAGGATGCAAGATTCACCAGATGGACGTAAAGACAGCCTTTCTCAATGGAGTGATCGAGGAAGAGGTTTATATAGAGCAACCTGATGGATTTGAGGTTCATGGGAAGGAGTCACATGTTTGCAAGCTGAAGAAGGCCTTGTATGGTCTTAAGCAGGCTCCTCGTGCTTGGTACGAAAGGATTGATCGTTACTTATCAAGTTTGGGCTTCCTGAAGAATGATGCTGATTCAAATCTCTACTTCAAGGTAATCAATGGTGATGCATTAATTTTGGTTTTATATGTTGACGATTTGATCCTTACTAGAGAAGATCACCTGATTCTTGAGTGTAAGAAGGAGTTGACTTCTGAATTTGAGATGAAGGACCTTGGGCTCATGCATTACTTCCTTGGCTTAGAAGTCTGGCAGAAACCAAATGAGATGATTCTAAGTCAAGGGAAGTACACCATCGATATACTCAAGAGATTTGGTATGATGGATTGCAAATCCATGTCTACACCCATGGAGACCAATCTACATAAGTTGAAGGAGGCTGCAGCTAGTTCAGACTTGGTGGATCCTACATTGTACAGACAGCTAATTGGATCATTGATGTATCTAGTTAACACTAGACCTGATATTTGTTATGCAGTGAGTGCACTTAGCCAGTTTATGTGTGATCCGAGACAGATACATTTTGTTGCAACTAAACATATCCTAAGATACTTGCGTGGCACAGTTGGATATGGGTTGAGGTATTCTTCAGATGCAGACTTGGAGTTACATGGCTATACAGATTGATTGGGCAGGGTGTGTCACAGATCGGAAGAGCACCTCTGGTTGTTGCTTCAGCTTGGGTTCTGCTATGATTTCTTGGTGCAGCAGGAAGCAGTCATCTGTAGCATTGAGTACAGGAGAGGCAGAGTATATTGCAGCTTGTATGGCAACTCGGGAAGCAATGTGGCTTCGTAAGCTTCTTGCAGGATTGTTTGGACAATCAATGGAGCCTACTATCATTCATTGTGATAATCGAGTTGTGTGACGCTTCTATCAATCCTATGTTTCATGACGAACCAAGCACGTTGAGATCAAGTACCACTATATTAGAGATATGGTATTGCGGAAGGCACAGTTGAGGTACATCAGCACTGATGAGCAAATGGCAGATATTCTCACCAAGCCTCTCTCCAAAATAAAGTTTGTGTACTTTCGAGATAAGCTTGGTATGGTGGAGAATCTAGCCTTGACTGAGAAAGAGTCTCAGTATCAGTGAGCCTGTTTAATGAGTTCTTTGTGAGAGAAGTTCGAGGTGAAATCCCTTGTTAATGCATTTTCCTCTGAGACGGAGAAATTTGAGGTGCAAGCCCTTGTTAATGCATTTCTCTTTGAGATTTGAGGTGAAAGCCCTTGTTTACACCCTCTGAGCTGAGTCACGGTGGATGTCATGTGTGTGACTCCATGACATATGTTGTACTTGTGTTTCACCCTCTGAGAGAGTCATGGTGAAAGTCACGTTGAGGTGACAACATCACGCAAGTGATGAACACTTGTACTTAGCATAGTATGGTTGTAGCCATTATGGTTGATATTGTGTTGAGGCGATATCTAATATCACGTTGAGGTGATATTCTTCTTTTCACATTTGGTTGTAGCCAATGTGATGGGCATAATGTTGAGATGATATGTCCTGTGCAGCTGGAAGTCTACTCCCTAGCTGAGAGGGAGTGTTGATGATAACATGCAGCGTCAGAAGTAACTTCCAGCGATCCTATTATTATGAATAAATTAAATGATAGCTCTAAAGCTATTTAATTTATTATGAGTCAAGGGGCACGATTTCTAAAGTCACTTCGATTTGTTAAAGAAGATAATTATTAAATGAAGTGATACGTCTTTTGTGTCAAGGCCGACCTCTCTCTTTTGGCGCGACTTACATTTGAATGGATGCGTCTATTTGAAAGGAGACATATCTTTATTATTAGCCAACTTGCTTAAATAAGGAGGCGACCTTTCAACATGTATAAATATGACTTCGCCTTCTCATTATGGATATCAAGTTAGAAGAAAAGTTTATCATATTCGATTCAAGTCTAAAGTGTGAATTTCATCAAGGCAGTTCTGTATTGTTTGAAAGCCTGAGTTATTCTTCAGCGAACTGTGTTCTCTTATTGCTGTGTGCATCATCTCTTGGTGCTTGTAATTGGGCTTGTATCTTGCCCTCTTGTAAAGAAGATCATTCTAGTGATAATTCAATATATAAGTGATATATTGTTGCTGGGTTTTTCTCCCTCAAGAGGAGGGTTTTCCCAGGGTATCTGCTGTGTTATTGTCTGATTTGAATTAATTTCTGTGCATACAATCTGATTATTAAAATTTACAAAAGATACTCCCTAGCCGGACGTGGGTGTGACTCCATTGCATGGGTAACCATTGGACTTATTTGGTGATGGCTTTCCTTTCATTCTTAGTTTTGAGTTGTTATGATGTTTTCTAGATATGCATTTTGGTGTATGTGATGATTTGCAGTGTTGTGGGAGCCTTTTGGAATGATATATCAAACTTTTTGTTGTTGCTGGTCCATACTTTCCTAGCCCACTTGTATCACCTTTGTGCTCACACTATTTGGAGGTTTGGGGAACTTTTTTGTGGGCATTGGTTATTCCTTTCTAGCAGATTGAGGTGCCCCATCTTGCAATTTTCTAGAATTTTTAGCAAAGAACTGAATTTTTAGGAGCTGGTCGCCCCTCTCTACCAGCCACACCATCTTGGGTTATGTATGCATTAAGAGTTGTGTTCAAATCTGCTATTTTCCCTTTGTTGTTCCTGCTGTTTTGGAGGCACCTAGGCCTTTTCACTACCTTGCAGGCATCCTTGAGGAGTTCTATGGTGTTTGGTTTGAGTTGTGACCATTGATAGCTTGCTGGTTGGAGTTTTTAGATTTTGCTGCAACATCATTATCAAACCTGCAAATTCATATCAGACCTGTAGCAGCAGCATTTCAGACCTTCTACAGTCCTTTGGGGGTCTTTCCATTGAGGTATCATTGTTGTATTTGGTTGGGAAATACTTATATTCATGTTGGGGCATCATTTTGGGGAGTTGTGCTACAAGTTATCATCATTTTCATAGTATAACAGCAGTTTATGACATTCTGGAACAATTTGTAATGAGCTTCTTTGTAACACCATTTGGTAGTACCATCGGTGAATCAGCTCTTTTGATTATTGTTATTTACCCCACTAAATAAGTGGTGCTCTCGTTGAATAAGCGGTTGAGCTTTCTTTACTTTTCATATCATTTATAACCCCACTGAATAAGTGGCACTCTCATTGAATAAGCGGTTGAGCTTTCTTTACTTTTCATGTTATGCCCACTAAATAAGCGGAGAATATTTCTTTTTCTTGGTCGGCTTGCCGCCAAGGGCTTTCTTGCTAGTTGTAGTTTCCCCTGAATAAGCGGAGGATTTTATTTCATGCTCTTGAGTTTTCATACTCCACCCCACTAAACAAGTGATTCTTTTTCATTAGCTACCACCATATGCTCTCACCTTGCCCACATCGAGAGTTGGGTTATCAAGAAGTGGAAGGGAGTTTACTCCAATTGGTTATCTTTGATTATTGGCTAAAGCTAATAAGTTGTGAAGTTTTTGAGGAAAAAAAAATTAAGTGGGCTCTTACACAAAAGGCTAGGTTGGATGAAATTAGACACAAGCTACTTCTTTTGTGAGATCTATTTCATGCACTTTTATTGACAAGAACGGCATAGGCGTTGAACATGAGGAAGTGCAAACTAAGTTTTAAAGATTTGTTGTGTCCCTTTTGAAGGATTAGATTCATGGAAAAGACCTCTAACCTATCCCCATTTCCCATAAAGGATAAAGCAAGAGAAATAAAAATAATAATTTTTTAAGTGGGCCCAATCACTTTATTTTCAAGAGGGCAACTTAAAAATTATTTTAGGCTTTATGTAATATTTAAAAAGTGTTTTTAATACTTTATTCAAAATATAGTTCAAAAAGAGGCCTTCGAATGTAATCTATAAGTACTTTAAATACTTGGATGGAAAAACAAAATAAAATAGAGGACCCAAAGTAGGCATCTATAAAAGAAAAGTCAAAGCTCACATCAAATCATTCTAATTTATCATACCTGATTTGATCAGTTTTAATTATTCCTTCCAATTTGGAATTTGAAGTATTCAAGGAGGAAAAGTCTTGGTGTTGAAGATCCCAAAGACGAAAACCCTCTTAGTTTTTCATAATTGGATTTGGGAACGAAAACACTCATATCCTTTGAGGCAATTCTACTCAAAAATTGCATTTGGCTTATTGATTGTGGTTGTTCGATTCATATTTGCAAACAAATTGTACCACATCATCAAATCAGCATTTTTGGCAATGTTTTCTAGTTTACACATTGCTGCTACAGTGTCACTAGTGATTTATTGAAGATTTTGGCTTGGATCATTTAGTACTTTCAAGCAAATCATACGGTATCTTTCCAGGACACTTTCATATGCTGTTGTGGACGTGTTTCAAGGTTCCATGCTGGTGCACAGTATTAATTATTATTGTTTCCAGCCACCCTACTAATGTTTTTAGCCATCCGTACCGTGCTGTAGGTCTGATCGATGCCTTGGACAGACCTTCGTACATTTTCAGGGGTTTGATCAGCTGTAACACCAACATTTGATTGTCTTTTTCAGTCATGCAATTAATGAATTATTCAAATATGTTGTATGTCATCTTGTGAGTGGATATTTGTCACTTTGAAATTCAGGAAAACAATTTTCCAGCTCAGCATATCAGTATTGATATTTGTTTCAGCTATTAGAATTAAATAAAAATCAGATCTGAGGTTTCTATGTTGGTGTTTTCATGTTTATTGTTGTTGTTGTAATCCAATTCTACTTTCATATTTGGTTAATTTCAGTATATAATGGTTTCATATGAATATTGGTGAATGATAGCATTGCCATCCATAAGAAATCAATCATAAATCAGTAATCATACTTGATATATTTGACACATACAATTCAGATTTGCTGTTTATGTTGCATTTGAGGGTGTACACAGCATTATGAGAGTTTGAATTTCTTGTTTGGAAGTGTAAGTTAGATTTACAAGGTTTTGCAATATTGCATTCTTGCTAATCAACTAGCATTTGGCATCTACATTGGTCATTTGACTATGGTTTCGGGCTTCAGCTTGCATATGTTTGACAAATCATCCATTTCCTAGAGTTGTCTAATTGGGGACATTACAAGATTGATTAAAGACACACTTAGAGGGGCTCAGCATGTCAAGAATATAGAATAATTGTCCACCATTGCCAGAAATGTCCAAGAGGGAGAGAAAAAGGTGACAGATTGAGACATTGATAACAAAGAGCTGCTTCATCTTAGATGATCAAGTTCTTCACATGCATTCCATGTCAACACTTGATAGATCACAAGATCAAAAATTCATTTGACAAATTTCAAAGAGCATAGGACACAGGATGCTTCTACTGTTGTGTTTGAACAGTTAAGTGGGGTTCCAAAGTAACTATTTTTAATTATCTCTATTTTTGGACCATCTCTATTTTGTATTGCATCTATTATGGATCAGTTATTTTTAGATGACCTTCTTGAAGGTTTATGTGTGGAAACTTTACACATTTGGTAGAAATTTATTTCAAGGTTTCTAGCTTTAAATCTGTACTTGAGGGCAAATTTGTATTTATGGCTTGTTTTGCATGCAAGAAAATTATTTTTATTGTAGAAACTGCAGTATGCTTTTTATATATCTTGAATAAATTGCATGCAAAAAAACTTGGAAAGAATTATAAATAAGTGCTATTGGCACTTAGATTTTCATGGTAATTGGAATGCCCATTGCTATTAAATTGTTGTCCAAAGATTATTTGTGTGATTTTGTAATTTGTGATCTTGAGAGTTGAATATTGTTTAATAGTTATTGCTTTGTATTGCACTAGTTACTAATTTGGGTTTTCGATCTTTGTATGCAAATCTCTTTGTTTTATTCATAATATCTTGTGTGTGTTTAATCTAATTACATCTTTGTGTTGTACTCATGCTTTTTCAGTTTATTTTTTTCGCTAAAAAGATTAAGTATTTGCTAATTCTTTAGATTTTCCATATTAGGCAAAAAGTCATAAATCCTTATCTTGTGCGAAAGTGTTGAGTAGCCTTGTGCCATAGCCTAACAACAAAAATATAAGTTTTACTTTGTTTTTCTGCATTGCATACCCAAAGAAACCCCATTCGTTCTAGGTTTATTTTAATTTTCCGTTTATGTGGATATTATCATTTCCTTCATTCTTCAAAGGGAGTTTCCCTTTCAAATTCGAGGAAAGGCTTTACCTTTTATGATGTTTTATTTTGTGTTATCTTAAAAGGTGAAAGGAAGCAAGATATGTGGAACCACTTCCTAAACTAAATTTAGAGGAGTGTATTGTGCAAATTTTAGAATTTTACAATTACAAAAGAAGAAACACGTATAAAACAAAAACAAAATCATACCACAACATAGGTGTACATGGGAAAAACCCCACTCCAAAGCAGCCCAATGTATTATTCAATAATCTAAATATTGTTAAAATACATTCGCAAAGCAAGCCTTTATAGGAGTATCACCAACCAAAGATCTAAAGTAATTCCAACAACATAATAGTACCTACAAACTCACCATCAATACCTCCATCTCAAACACCCTATAAGTAAAAGTAGTACACAAAACCATCAAATGGTAATTACAAAACTGAGTTAAAACCACCCAAAAAATGTTGCGCCCAAATAACTAATTTAAAAACCAACACCTAAATCCCAAGACAAGTTCACAAGCCAAAAATAGTATATTCCTTCCATCTATCCATATACTACATTCTTTATATATTTAAAATTAAGAGCAAGGTTGAGACACTCTTCCTGACATTCTCCCACTAGTTAAACACCTTGCAAGAGCATAGGAGTACCAACACTTATAAACTAATTGCTAGAGGAAGAAAGGCCCATATAGCACCACCTAAACTTTTATGTGCTCATTGGCTTGGTCAATACATCTACAACATTCTACAAAGTGTCAACTTTATTCAGCATCAATATGCTTTTTCCTCACACGAAAGGTTGGGTTTTTTGCCAAACACATGGCACTCTAACTGTCATATAGAACTATAAGTGCAAGAACCCAACCCCACATCTAAACACAATTGCTCAAGCCAAATGGCTTCCTCACAAGCATGAGTAACTGCCATGTACTCTAGTTCTATTATGGACAAAGTGACCATAGCTTGTCACTTGCTCATCAAACTAATAGCACACCAAACATAGTGATAACATATCCACTAGTGGATATCCTACTATCAACATCCCCAACTCAATATAAATCCACATATCCATGAATAATCACTAAATATTGGTCCTCTATAAAATTACCACGATAACCAATGGCATACTCAAAGGTACCGTGTAAATATCTAAAGGCCCTCTTCATTGTATCCCAATGTACTCGTCCAAGATTAGCCATGAAATGACTAAGGACTCCCACTACTTGGGCAATGTCTAGTCTTCTATAGACCATAGCATACATTAAGCTCCCAACTACACTAGCAAAAAGTACTTTACTTGTATCTTCCATTTCACTGGGAGAAGTCAAACACTATTCAACTGATAACTTAGACCCCACCAAAATAGGAACACACAAAGGTCTACAAGTTGACATGTTGAATCTCTCCAACGCTAAGTTCACCTACTTACTCTGACCCAACCAAATATTTTGTTAGCTATATCCCTTTTGATATCCATTCCCAAGAAGAACCTAGCTGCCCCTAAGTCCTTTATCTCAAACTATGTTGAAAGTTGAGACTTCAATTTACAAATCATATTCTTTCCATTACTAAAAAATATATCATCAACATATAATGCAATAATAAAGAAGCAATCACCATCCATCTTATAATAGATGCAATAATCTGATTTGAACCTCAAAAATCCCAATCCCAACACAAATATATCAAACTTTTGGCACCACATCCTAGAAGATTGTTTGAGACCATACAAAGATTTTTTCAACTTACAAACCAAATTTTCTTAACCTTTTTCAATGTAGTGCTCTTGTGAAATATAAATCTCTTCCTCTAAACCACCATGAAAGAAAGTTGTCTTCACATCCATCTACTCAACCTCAAGACCAAATGTTGTTGCAATAGATAATAGAAACTAAATGGATGTCAACTCAGCAACTAGGGATAAAATCTCACCATGATCATTCCTTCAACTTGGGATATCCCTTTGCAACCAATCTTGCCTTGTACTTCTCAACACTACCATCTAAACCAATTTCTTTTACCATTTACATCCAACAAGTTTATGTTCATTAGGCAAAGTTAATAGGTCCCATGTGTCATTTTTCTTTTAACATAACCATCTCCTCATTCATGACCACTTTTCAAGACTCTACATCATTCATTCCCATAGCCTCCTTTATAGTCCTAGACTTATCAATGTTAGTTATCAAAGCAAAAATACATCTTCAATCAAGAGGACTATACATGTCTAGTTGTTGTCTATGCCAAGTGGATCTCCTCAAGCGTTGAGGTAGAGGTTCTATCTCATCTTCAAAACTCTCTAAACTATCTAAGCTCTCCTCTTTAGATCTTTCATGTTTGTCTAGTTCAACTTTTTCAATCTGTTGTACCCCAAATTAAAATTTTTGCTACACTTGGGCATTTTGAAGAAATGAGTAAAAGTCTTGTCAAATTTGTCAAAAAAGGTCAAAATTGGGGTTTGTATGTCTTGCATGAGGGTCAACAACTAGAATTTTTCAAAATTTGAAGATCTGGGTCTGCTCAGAGCGACCAAATCTACGAAACCCAGATCTCGGTTTTTCAACCCTACTTTTTAGGAAAATTGTTATTTTTAGAAACTTTCTAAAAATAGAAACTTTTCTGGGTTTTTTTGGGTTTCTTTGGAAACGGATGCTGGCAAAATTTTTTAAAAATAGAAAATTTGGCTGTTAGGGTTCAAACTGATTTTGATTGGTCGAAAATACTTCCTCATCAGGCTAGTGCAGTCAAAATCACAAAAAGATTAGTTTTGCCCTAGTGGGTCTATTCTGCTTTTTCAATTTTAGAAAGCATTTCAGGAGCTCCAAAGCCATTAATGGAGGTCAGTCAACTGCCAGGTGTCAAATTCAAACATTCAAACACTGGACGTGCACGCAAATCGAAGAATGGAGAAAGGTAGCTGTCAAAGTTGAAAACTGTAAAATTTTGGCTAACACTGGAGACTCCAGGGCCCCAACTCAGTCTAAGCACCTAAACCTTCATGCCTTAGAAAAAATTTCATCATCGACGAGCAAGGCAAAGGCAAGCACGTGGAACGAAAGAGAGGTGAAAATTGTAGAATAAAAACTAAGTCTGGAAGCCATGGGCGCCCCAAAAGGAGATAGGCACCCAGATTTTCAGGGCATCATATGGTGAAATCAAGGTATGTGCTCCTAGGCAATGTTGTTCAGATTCTTCTCAACTCCACAGTGAGTCCAGCAACGCAGTCATCAGATCAACCAGTCACTCTGAATTCGAGATCAAACACAGATGTTTCAACCAAGTGGCGGAATGCAAACAATTGAAAATAATAGAAAATATTCTAAGTCTGGGAACTCTAGGCGCCCCAGGGGGCCAAGGGCGCCCCAGGCCTTTTGGAAGACCTTATCCAGCAATTAGGGTTTGCAAATGGGTTCAATCTCTTCAAGATTTTGTCAGCTTCACAGCAGATGTCTTCGTCAAATCATTAGCCTTGTCAATCACCGACAAATCCAGATCAAGCTGAAGGTATAACATGAAGGTTCAACTTTGAAGAATGAAAATTTAGCAAAAATAGCTAAATCTGGAGGAAATGGGCGCCCCTAGAGGAGATAGGCGCCCAAACTTTTGAGGGCCTAAACTAATGAATTTGTAGATGAAGCCTCTAGCATGACTTCCTCAAAGTTGATCAAGCTTTCCAACGTAACCATCAGCACGTCGATCAGAGTAGGTAGTCATCAAATATCGAAGGCTGAACAGGGGGGAAAACATGAGCTTTCATCAAAAGTCAAAAGCAAGGTGAAGAACACTAAATAAATTCTAACTCTGGTGAAGTTGGGCGCCCCAACTAGCCAGGGGTGCCCAAGCTTTTGACCCCTAAGATTCAACTTTCAGAAGACATCACTCCTAGGAGACCCCCTTCAGAATCAGTCAGGCTATCCAGTGAATTTGACAGTCAGCCGATCGGATTAATCTAACTCTCAGAATCAAGAATTCATTAGAAGATCAAAGAGAAACAAGCAAGAACTTGGTGAGCATGAAAATGGCTAACACTAGGAAAGTTGGGTGCCCCAAAAGGAGAAGAGCGCCTATGATTTTGAAGGTCCAAACAAAGTTTTTAGTCAAAGTTGCCTCTAGAACAATCTCACCAGATTCGATCAAGCTCCGTGATGAATCATTTAGCTCGTCGATAGGATCAATCTGGAAGCCGGAAATCAAATTCAAACTGGGGTCTGAAACAAGAAAAAGTTGAAGTTCTCAAAAAAATGACCAAGTCTGGAAGAGATAGGCGCCTCTAGCCAAGAAGGGCGCCCAAAATGCCATGCCTTAGCCAAAATTTTCAAAATTTCAAGAGGAAATAAAACATCTACATTCAATGCACAAGCTCAGGCTAGGGTTTGCATGGATTTAAAGCAAAAGAAAACAGATTTTCTCAAGCCTAAGCTTATTTAAGATGCCTTTGCCTTCCATTTCTTCATATTTTCTTGTAGGTGGCGTCCAAGTTGGAGAGGGGCAGCAAACAAAAGTTTTACTTTTCAAGATTCAACAGCCATAGCTTGCTGATTTCAAAATTCTTGATCAATTTTCAGACCAGCAACAAAGGAGCTTTCTTTTTCATGCTTTTTTCATCTAGAACATCAAATTTTTGAAGAAGGTCAAGGTTTTCAATTTTCAGCGATCTAGGTCATCTTAGCTCATCATTTTGAACGATTTTTGAAGAAATTTTTCAAGTTGCAGCAGCTGCTTTTTTCATGCATGTCAAAGGAATCATCAAAATTTTCAAGATTTGATCATCTGGGTCCTTTTAAAACGTTCTTCTAAACAAAACCCAAGTGCCAGCTTTTTCTTGAAAATTTGAAGAAATTAGGGTTTGTTGCTTTTCAAAAACAGGCGATCTGGGTCTTCTTGTAACGAAATTCTGAACAAAACCTATATCTCAGAAAAAAATTTAAAAATTCCTCTGTTTGAAGAAGAAAAACCAGCAAGCTAAATTTAGAAAGTTGTGCAAAACTTGTTTGAATATAGGCGTGTTTACAGTCATTTTTCAAGTTTTTCAAAATAGAGTACACTCCCCTCGAGTTTAAGACCAAGTCAGCACTATATCATGATTTCATCAAAACAATTGAGATTGACTTGCACCACATCAAACCAATATTCAACTTGCAAGCATTGGAAAATGCAGGCAACATTGCAATCAGGCACCTTGGTCACTCCAGACTACTTGCAACAGCATCCATTCCTATTTTAGTGCAGAGTCTGGAATTTGTAATTGCTTGCATCAAGCATTACAATCCAACAACTCGGGAGATTCAGTCGGTAGACGGAAGAATGATTTCTAGCCTGAAGCCAGATGTGATTGAAAAATGCTTCTTAATTCCACCTTGGCCTGAAAGTGTGACTATCTCCAAGGAAGAATGTGAAAGAATATGGGACATGCATAAGGAGAAATACAACAAGAAGATTGCACTAAAGTGGATGAAAGAAAAACATAAGACTCTGCCAAAGAATGTCAGGTGAGGGGAATTCAAAGATGAAATTGCCATAATAATCACCTCACTCAATAGGATCACTGATCAAGAGGATGCTACAAAGTTTCAACCCTGGATGTTCTATGCTATACCTCATCTGATGAAGAAGACAAAATTCTATGATTGGTCAACCTTAATCAGTGATAGCCTCCATCAACAGATAACTAAATACTTCCAGATTCACGAGTTCCACATGGTCTCCTACCTTGTCTACCTAGTGTCCTTCCAAGGCAAATTCAGAGGATTGAACACTGTGGGGTCTCTAAATGTGCAACATGTCTACAATTACTACCCTCAGCTAGAGTTCATAGAGTCATCACATCATTACAAGAGGGTAAACGAGGCTTTCCTGATGTATACAGTGCGAGACCTAGATAATGAGTTGCACGTCCGTATTTCATCAACTGCCAGGGCAGCAATGGCGGAGTGGGCAGATTGGTTTATACAATTTCCCACCTCCACCTACATCCGAGTCTACAGTTTCTCCAGTGCTCCATTCATGTTGCCGAGGTACCCATCAGATGAAGTTGTTTTCATGGAATTCCTAAGGCAAGCATACAATGTTCACATAGTCTTGCAGAATAGAAAGAAGCCCGCCTTCAGTTTTCCATTTGGGTTGGGAATTTACACATGCAGATCAGCAGCAGATGCCAAGACCATGGGTGATGAGTTGGCTAAACTTGGTCTCAAGCCTTACAGCAAGAGAGAATCATATGACCCTCATGGCGTCTTCACAGCCCAGCTTGAGAAGAACTATGCTCATATACCAGCACTTGAAGATTTTTGGGCCAACTGCAAAGATGAATTCGAGGTACGGAGGCGTAGTTACAGCAGACTAGCTCTCCATCAAATGAAAGATTGTTTGTCAGAGGATATCGAGGGACTTTCAAATGATGATGGAGATGTACTTCTCCCAATGTACACTCAAAAACAAATCGAGGAACAGCCTCTTCCATAGGTCAAATGGGCAAACAAAGAAAACATCTCAGTGGAAGAAAGGACACGTCAAGTCATTGAGTACAACAAGACTTTCTTGGTCCTCAAGAGAAATAAATCCATTCCAACGGAAAAGCCGCCAAGAATATAGTCATCACTTCCCTCTTCTTCCAAAGCATAGCCAAAGATGAAGGGTATAAGCCAGTCTCAAGGTGGTGTAAAGGGCAGCAAATCAATGAAGAATGTAAGAAGAAGGTTGGACTTCTCGAGTATAGTCATATAGGAGCAGCCAACAATTGAAATAGAAGAAGCTCCTCCAGAAGAGTCTGTACCTCAGAAGGAAACAGAAGATGTGCCCTAGACACATGATTCTCCACCAATGCCAAGGTCTTCACCAATTCACATTGATCTAGAGATTGAAGAAGATAAAGAAGTTGCAACTAAACCTCCTAGGGAAGTTAGTAGAGATACTACCACATCTTGGATTGAGAGCTCCCTGGGAAGGAAGAGAAGGCCTTCATATCAGTTGAATTTTGATGATCTTGACAATGTCTATCAGGAAGCACCTAAAAAGAAAGCAAAGAGACAAATTCACTTTGAGAGAAATCATGATGGTGAGATGATCATGGAGACTGCTACACCTCTTGAAGATAGAAACAGAGATGAAGTGGATGTGGATGATTTCATAATGGTTAAGGCCAATCTTGGCAAGAACACTAGGCATGTGGATGTTAGTTTGCTCAAAGTTGCATCTGAAACTCTTCAAGAAAGAGTGTTGAGAGATGGAGAAGATAAGGCAGCCCTCAAGGCTGAAATCTGGCAGCTCAGGCTATACATTTCTAACCTTGTTCATGGCACTTCACAAGCTACTTAGTTGCTGCCCCAGGTTCTAGAGACACCAGTTGAGGCAGTTGATAATATGTGGGAAGCAAACTCAAGAATGGATTGAGGGTTTCATCATCAAAGGAAAAGAAATCTTGGCACAGATGTTTCAGCTAAGGAATAATGCTCATGACTTACGCCAAGGGATTCAAGGAATTGAGCAGTCAATGGCAGAAGTGAGACCTAGACACAAAATCATCATTGCAGATTTGAATACAACTTATGGATCAACGGTTTCCAGAGAACAATAGAGAAAAATCCTTGCATGGAAAGAACGTCACATCTTCAAAGTGAGAACCTATGAGAGGATATCTGAGGAGTTTGTTGCATGCAGACAAAGGGTGATTGAGGCTCTCTTATTCATAAGCGAGTTTGTTGCAGAGATTCCTTCTCGATAGTCATGATGATGGTTCCTATGTTGGACTTGACGAAGTACAAGCCCAGTTTCAAAAAGTTGTTCGTAGCAGTGATGGCAGTAATTTGGTTGGTGGAAGGATGAGTCACATTTCCATGATGTCAACGAGGTTCGAGAAAGAAGCCAATGAGGTTGAAGATTTTTTGAGATCGATTGCAAATGGTGAAGAAATAAGAGAAAAGTGAAACTTTGCTATTGATAATATTGATGCACCTTCTAGAGACACAATTTCCAGCTTTTTGGCAGATGTGATCAAGATTTTAAGCAGCCTTCATCTAGAAGCTTTCTTTCCACTTTCTTTCTATTCTCGTCTCAATTCTTATCTACTCTTTCAACAAAAGAAAGAAGATAAAATGTAATAGTTGGCATTTCATGTTTTTCCTGCTTTCTTAGATGGTTAAATGTTTATCTTCTTTTAGTTTTAGAAATAAAGCTTGCATGTTGAGCAAGCCTTAGTTGTAAAAGCAAGGAGATTTTAGGGTTCCCTACTCCTCTACTTGTCTATAAATAAGAGCAACCTTGCTCATTTATTCTTAACTGTACTTGTGATAACAAATTGCTGAGCCTCTTTTGCCTACAAGTTGTTGTGTAGTTGTTGTTCACTTTGTGTAAGAACAAGTTTGCAAGTGTCTTTTAGCTGCAAGTTCTTGTTCAGTGCATGTGTCTTTGTAATCTTTTGTTCCTGAGATTTGAGAAATAAAGTCTTGTGCCTATTTTGCCCTGATATAATGTCTCAAATTTCCATTTATTATGTTATGCTTATATGATCTCGATTTCAGCTTATATTGAAATTAAGTAGATGTTTGTTGGAAGAAGAGTTTATCTAAGTGTTTTGTCAGAGAATCAAACTTTGTTCCATTTCTAATTCTCTTGCTCTGCGTTTACTTGAGAAATTAAAAACGTCATTGGAGTAGGCTAGTTGTAGTTGAAATTCCTCAAACAGAAAATCTCAGCTACGGTGCTTGAGTTTTATAAACCTTGTGCTCTTAGCTGAACCAAAAAGATAGGCAAATTAATTTTAATTTACTTTCTTGAACACCATCAGCAAATAGGGAGCTTCCCCTCCTAATTCGAAGAGCAGTTTTACTATGCATAGTTGTCCATTCCTAATTCACATTCCAGAGGTGCGAATTGAAACGCCAACACAATCTTTGGGGGTAGTTGAACCACATCTTTCTTTTCATCTTTTTCTACCTACAATATAGTGGAAGAAAGCTTAACTTCTCTAAACATAACACTTTTTCTATACAAACTCTCTCAACCACAAGATCCCAAAGCTTGTTCCATTTCATACCAAGACCAAACCTGATAAAGATCATATTACAACTTTGTTCTCCAACTTTGACCTCTTCTCTCTAGACACATGAGTATATGAATCACAGCCAAAAAACTCTAAGACGTCTCAATGAAGGAATTTTGATTAACCACACCTCCATGGTATCTTATCAACTGATGTAGCATACTTGTTTACCTAGTAACAAGTCATAACAACCACTTCTACCCAAAACTTGTGTTTTAAGTTAACCCCACTAAGCATATCCTAGTCCTCTCTATCAATGTCACATTCATTCTTTTTGCTACTCCATTCTACTTAGGGGTATATGGAGTTGTCTTATGTCTTTCTATTCCATGATCTTTGTAGAACCTATCAAAATCTACTGAACAAAACTCACCACCATTATTATCCCTCAAAATTGCAATCTTTTTACTAGTTTGATTTTCGACAAGAGCCTTAAACTCTTTAAATCGATTGAAGACTTCAATTTTACTCCTAAGTAAATATACCTATGTCCTCCTATAGTCATTGATGAACAAAGCATAATAAATAGATTTTGAAATCAAAAGAACATTAACAGGACTAATAACATCAGAATGTATCAAGTCAAATACCCCAAAAGAATTATGAGAACTAGAATAAACTAATACACAATGTAAAAATCAAACTCAAAGTTACAATCATTTAGCCCCTCAACAAGACTTTGTTTTTCAAGGTCCTTAGACCCTTCTCATCTATGCAACCCATCCTCCAGTGCCATAACATAGTTTTCTCTATAGAAAGCTTAGTCTCCAAAGCACGAGAACCCTTAGGTGCTTAGAAAGCATGACCATCAGAAATAGATGCAACACTTCCCTTGGTTGATGGTTCCAACAATGAAGGTGAAAATTTTGTAGATCTCTTCAATGTAGGAACAAAAGAACTATTGCATTAGACCATGCATGCATCTAGCTGAAGTAGAGTGCCCATTTGAACACCTTTAACAAGCACAATAGCCCCTCTAACCATCTTGCACCCTCCACTCAAGAAAACAACTTACGCACTTGAATCATTCAATTTATTTATTGAAATTAGGTTTCGTGCCAAACCATGGATATGCAATACACCATTAATCCCCTTCACTCATCCATCAAGGAATCAAATAAGGACACTTTCATAACCAGCAATCTTCAAATAAGAATTATCTCCAAGGTTCAACTTTTCACCATCATATTCTTCATATTTTGTAAACCAAATCTGATGTGAGGTCATGTGAAAAGATGCACCAAAATCAATCAGCCACACACCTTCTGATGCATGCATAGCCAAAGCTACAACAAAGGCATCACCATAACTTATCAAGAGATTTGGATCTCTCACAAGATTTAGATCTAAACTTATCTTGCTTCTTATCCTTGCCTTTTTCTTTGTCTACCATGAAAAGCTAGGGCCTCCTTAGCAAATTTAGAAGTCTTTCTTTGCATCTTTTTATAAAGCAACAATGCCACCACCTCATCCATTTTTAACTTGGTGGCAATGCTCCCAATTGCCATAACAAAGTGGTCCCATGAATCTAGCAAAGAACAAAACAAAGTCATGCAACCTTCCTCCTCTATTTTTATTCTAACGAAGTGCAACTAGGTAACAATCATGTTTCACACATTCAAGTGTTCAGATGTAAAGCCACCATTCTCCATCTTAAGGGAATACAACTTATTTATCATAAAGAGTTTGTTAACCAAAGATTTAGCTTGATACAAATCCCCAATTTCTCCCAAATAAGTGTTGCAGTGGTCTCTTCATGTGCATTGAACAATATTGAATCAGTCAAATACAACCTAGGTTTTCTATCCATATAGGCTTAGTCTTCTTGTGAAATAGCAATAGGTTTGGATCTGGATACTACAGCCCATATATCTCTATCCATGAGCATATCCTCCATCTTGAGCTTCCAAGCTCAAAGTTTGTGCCCAAGGATTTCTCCATTTCTATTATGGATGTTCCTACCATGTCTTCTTATAATAAGATCAAACCCTTCTGCACAAACTCACCCAAACAAAAATTAGTACAAATAACCCACGCCCAACAACTAGAATCTAAAGTGATTAGGATCTAATACCAAATGAAAGGAAGCAATGTATGCGAAAAAACTTCCTAAACTAATCTTAGAGGAGAGTAATTGTGCAAATTTTAGTTTTGCAATTCTAAAAAGGAGAAATACATATAGAACATATACAAAATCATACCACAAAAAAAGTGTACGTGAGCAAGACCCTTTCAAGAGAAAAACCCAACTCCAAAGTAGCCCAATGTATTATTTAGTAATCTAAATAAAATTAAAATACACTTGCTCAGCAAGCCTTTACAAGAGTATCACCAACCAAAGATCTGAAGTAATTCTACCAACATAACAATACCTGCAAACTTGCTATCAATGCCTCCATCTCAGGCACCCTATAAATAAGAGATGTAATACACAAAACCATCGAATAATAATTACAAAACCATGAGCTAAAACCACCCAAAAAATACGGTGCCGAAATACCTAGTTAGAAAACCAACACCCAAATTCCAAGATGAGTTCACAAGCTTCAAATAATATATTCCTTCCGCTTGTCTGAAAACTGCATTCTTTATATACTTAACATTAGAAGCAAGGTCGAGACACCTTCCTAACAAAAGGAGCAAATTAAAATGTTAACAAGGTATGTCAAGGGGACATTCTCCAACAAAGGCCAAAATCATTTCTTTCCTCACCAACTCCCAGCCATATGACTATAATCAAAATTTGTATTCTTGGTACATAAGTCAGCCATGTAACTATAATCTAAATGTGTATTCTTGGGAAATATGCCAACCAAACTTGCTACCAGCAAGAATACATCATTTCCCCTAAAAGAGGAGCTAGCAAGGATAAGGACAATAGACAAAACGCTTTGTGGGTTTCCCATCTTCAAAACTAGTGTTAACTTTGGCAATGCTCCAAAAGGTAATTTGGGCCTTGCCAAGGTTGGTGATACCATAAGAAATGAACATTGTGGTTTTGAAGGGGCTTTCTCAGTGAAGATTGAAATTAACAATTATAATGAAAAGGAAGCCCTTAAACTCCTCAAAGGCTTAGCTAGCCCTCTCAGTTAACATCTAGAATCTATCTATAAAAAGGGATTTGCAGATCCTCATCCAAGCATTGCAGAAAAAAGCCATGCCAATTTGGAGATTAAACAATCTACTCCAAGAATCCCAACTTCTCATATCATGCTTTGATGATATGTCATTTTCTCAATGCCTTAGAGAGGCTATCTATCTAGCTAATAGTAGTGCTCTCCAAGATATCCAAGGCACTAATACTAGTTGTGTAATGAATCCTTGCTGCAACTTAAGGGCTATGGTCCTCGATGAGAAATGGGACCAAAATCAATCTTAGACCTTTGGCTAAAATCTAAACCCTCCTTTTGTCATCATTTTTGCATCACTTATAACCCCTTGGAAAATCCACCAAGGCTCTTGTGGTGACCTTCACATCTTTCTTTGCTAGGGTGGCAGCATTCTACTTGTGTGAGCTTCCTTTTAAGGAAGGATTGTTATGGATAGCATATTTTTTATTCTCACTATTATTTGGGAGTCAATAACATCTAGATTGTGTCTTATCTAATCTTGTTTCCTGCTTTTGAATGAGTGGACAAGGTCAATGACAATTTTAAGTTGTTAGCACCCTAAATTTGGTAGCAAATTGGCAGTTGCAAACTATCTTCTTAGCTCAAATTTCCAATGCAAACATAAGGAATCAATGAGGATGATCAAATATGTGTTGGGAGGGGTTGGACTAGTGGAAAACCTAGGGGTTAAGCATTATGACTTCTTCATCCAAGAGAAATTTAAACACATAGTGACAAAGAAAGTGCAGAATGAAAAGCTGAGGAACTAGACGTTGTTCTATATGTTAGTTTTATGATCAGAAATGCAATAAGCAGAAAACTCAACACATAGAACAAAGAACACAGTATTTTACCCTGGGAAAACCCTCCTACTCAAGGGAGAAAAACCCAGCAAAAATATTCTCTTATAAATCAGAATAATAAGTGCAGAAATTGCATACAAAGTCAGGCCCTAGCATAGGCCAAGTCTCATACAATAAATAATGTCACTTCTCCTTGAAGCGAATCTTGAATGCACAAAATTACAACACTTCTTCTTGAATCAAATCTGCTGCTTAGAAAGTTTGACCTACTGCTGATGGAATTTGAACTTGGAGAGTGAATTGATTGATGCTCAAATGAGAGAACTCTATCCTATTTAAATACCAAGCTAGGTGACCTCCTTTCTAGGGC
>VDFB02270651.1:227277074-227302117 GCA_007258455.2 Sequoia sempervirens
TTTTATCACGAAAGGTATGGTTGGCTTCTTTAGGTCTGGGTGCCCCTTTGCATAATTTTTATTGATTTTTTGAAGCCTCTAAGATAAAAATCGCCCCTCCTGTATAAGGCCGACCCTTGATGCAAAAAGATGGCTGATAATACACAAAGCCGTACCTCCTTTAATTCTGATTTATTTTGGCAACTGAGAAATCTGCAATCTCCTACCCTAAAACTTGAAATCTCTAAACAATAAAATCAAGCCCTTTGTCTTTCTGATCTGCACAATGGAACATTTGAATGATGCCCTCCTAAATGTCAAATTCAATAGGTATTTCACTGCTTCAAACAACTGCAAACACTGAAGAAGGAACGTTCTCCAATGGCTCGAGGAATTGAAAACCCTTGGCTTTCACTCTCGGACAAAAAATTCATCAACAACAAGCTCAATCGAATGATCTCCAAAAAAATCCAAAATGAAATATATATCTCCTCAAGAGAAAGTTGAACTTTCTCCAAAAAAGGCATTTAATAACATTAAAATGTTATTTATTTGCATTATTTAATATTTCATTAAAGACTTGGGAGTTGGCGCCCAATAATTAATTCATTAATTTCCCCCCCCTTTTAATGATGTTTTGACCCTCATGTTATAACATTAAAATATCCCCTTTTAATTAATTAATGTCATTTAAGCCAAATAACATTAATAACTCCTTAAATTCATCATTTCTAGTCACACCATCTGAACTAGGAACTCATATGATGATTCTCCATATGATCACATGCCTTACTAAAAATAGTAAGGATCCCACTCTATCTGTGTCTGACTTACTATAAATAGTAAGTTGAGCAAACTGAGTCCCAGAAGCCTCAAACGAAAGCCAAAGCTGATCATCACTGAACGTTGGAGGTGATACAATCCTCAGAAGACCCTCTCAACACTTCATTAGCCTACGAGGGTCATAATGATAAGATAATCTACTGAATACAAATGTCTCACTTTGGAGGGGACATTACACAACCCCTCTTAACCTAAGTACCGAAGAGAAACTATTTCTTTTTCCCAGTCCCAAATTTTGCAATGTCACATTTATTTTCAATGACATGGTAATCTTTACACTCTGCTCACCCTTTTCTTTGAAATTGTATTTTTAGTTTGATTTATAATGGAAAACAATCTCCAAGTAATTTAAAAGAGTCTTGATCATATGCCTAAGGAATAATATCCTGAGTGATATTTGGATCTGTTATCCAAGGCGCTTCCAAAAGGATTGTTGTGTAATGCTACCTCATCAAGAGGTCATCCATCAATGTTCATACTCGGCTTTCTCAAAACATAACTGAACTGAACTGAACTGATTCTAAACTGAACTAAACTGAATTGAATTGAACTGAACTAAACCGATCTGATCTGAACTGAACTGACTTCAAGCATGCAAACATCAAATCCTAACTCCTATGACCTTTACATGCATTTAGAAGTGTTAACTGTTACTCTGTATAGTTAACTGAACACAAGGTGAGTGTCACCTTACCATGTGGGTGTCCCATGTGCCCCTATTATTTAAGAACTCACTATGGACGCCCTCACATGCTCCTTACAGTTAGAATTAATTACAAATGTCAATAATCATGATTATTTCATCAAATATTAATCTCATCCTAATCTTAGTGTTGTTGAACACATTCCAAGAATCTAGGAGATACATGAAATAATTAATGTTTAGGATTTGCAATTAAATGGCATCCTATTTCCAACATTCTCCCACTTGACATTATACATTGCAATTATTCTAAACAAGGAATAATAAATTTAAATCAAGTACAGGACTCAAGGCCAATGGCCTTCCTGCACCATGAGAACTTATCTGTAGGAACTGGCTTCGTAAGATAATCTGCAACATTAATCAAAGTGTCAACTTTTTCAATTAATACTTTCCCACTCTCAACCATTTCTCACACAAAGTGATAGTGAACATCTACATGTTTAGTACGAGCATGATACATAGGATTTTTGGCTAAACAAATAGCACTATGACTATCACATTCAAGCCTAACTTGCTTGCAATTAAAACCAATTCCTGACCCAAGCCTCTGTAACCAAACTGCCTCTTTAGAGGCATGTGTGGCAGCCATGTACTCTACTTCTATGGTGGACAAAGCAACCGTGGGCTGCCTCTTACTCATCCAACTAACTGCAGCTCCAAACAAAGTATACACATAACCACTTGTCGACCTCCGACTGTCCAAATATCCTACCCAATCTGAATCAACAAACCCCTATATGTCCAATGATCTATTCATAATATCAATATTATTAGAACCATGATAAACTAAACAATAATTTGAAGTCCCTCGTAAATATCTAAAAACCCTCTTAACATAAGTCCAATGTTCTTTACCAGGGTTAGACATAAACCTACTAAGAATTCCCACTACTTGTGCTATATCTGCTCTCGTACAAACCATTGCATACATTAAACTACCAATTGCACTAGAATACATAATTTTAGACATTTCATCAAAATCAAAATCAGATTTAGGACTCATATCTAAACTTAAATTCATGCCAACTAGTAAAGGAATATTAACTGGTTTACTATCCTGCATGTTAAACCTTTTCAAAATAGTATCAACATAATTACTCTGACTTAAGAAAAGCTTTCTGTTACCTCTATCTCTACTAATCTCCATACCGAGGATATATTTTGCAGCCCCTAGATCTTTCATCTCAAATGTGCTTGAGAGTTGTGCTTTCAATTCTCTGATCATTACCTTGCTGTTACCAATAAACAACATGTCATCACATACAAGATAATAATTAAAAGTTGATCATCAATAATTTTTATATAAACACAATGATCTTCCTCAGTCCTAACATAACCAATTTTTAATGCAAAAGCATCAAACTTCTGGTACCACATTTTGGGTGACAGTTTCAATCCATATAAAGATATCTTTAACCTGCAAACCAATTCTTCTTTTCCTTTTACAACAAAACCTTCATGTTGCTTCATATAAATCTCCTCATCAAGATTCCCATGCAAAAAAGCAGTTTTCACATCCATTTGCTCAATTTCAAAATCATAAGCAACAACAATAGATAAGAAGAATCTAATAGAAGTTAATTTAGCAACAAGAGAGAAGATTTCATTAAAGTCAACTCCCTCTCTCTGGGAGTAGCCCTTGGCTACTAATCTAGCCTTGTACCTTTCGAGATTACCATATGCACCAATATTCTTTTTAAAGATCCATTTACAACCAATGGCCTTTCTATCTTTGGGAAAACTCTCAAGATCCCTGGTGTCACAAGTATCCAAGGATTCCATTTCCTCATGCATAGCTTGTGACCAAAGCTTGTTCTCGTCTGAGGATAAAGCTTCCCTGTATGAATTGGGTTCATCATTAGTACTCATTAAAGCAAAAATACAACGGAAATTAGGTGGGCTATACCTATCAATGAGATTTGATTGTCTTGTCGATCTCCTTAAAGGAGTTTCTTCTTGTTCCTCAAAATGCTCATCTTGAGCCTCTACTTTAGAAGAACTCTCTGAACTCTCTTCTTGCAATTCATCCACTTGTTCTTCAACATGTGCATCTTGTTGCTTCTCAGTATTTGTCTCAAAATGCACTGTTCGAGAAGTATCCTTTTCCTTTGGTTGTTCTTCTCCTAAATAAGCTCTAAATTCCCTGAAAATAACATCTCTAGATAAAGAAACTTTTCTTGTTAGTGGATTCCAAAGCTTGAATCCTTTTACATTTTCACCATAACCTATGAATATGCATTTCTGTGCTTTAGGATCCAATTTAGATCGCTTTTCTTGAGGCACGTGAACAAAAGCCTCACAACCAAAGATCCTTAAATGTGCAACACTAGGTTTCTTACCTAACCACATCTCATAAGGAGTTTTATCTTCAATAGATGAACTAGGGGATCTATTGATTAAATAACAAGAAGTACATACCGCTTCAGCCCATAAGGATAGTTCAAGCTTAGCACTACTTAACCTACTCCTAGCTCTTTCCATTAAGGTTCGGTTCATCCTTTCTGGTACTCCATTTTTTTGGGTGTATATGGAGTAGTTTTCTTTCTCACTATTCCTACATGCTTACAATAATCATCAAATTCCTTAGAACAATACTCACCACCATTATCTGATCTCAACACTTTTATCTTACGATCTAATTGTTTCTCTACCAAAGCCTTAAATTCCTTAAACTTATTAAACACATCAGATTTGTTATGCATAAAATATATCCAAGTGTATCTTGAGACATCATCAATAAATGTGACATAGTATCTAGATTTTCCAATAGAGTCAATATCCACAGGACCCATTACATCTGAGTGAATAATCTCTAATAATCTTTTAGCTCTATTTGTACCACTAGGAAATTTAGATCTAGATTGCGTTCCAAACACACAGTGCTCACAAAATTCATTTTTTCCAATATTATAATTAGGAATACCGTCAACCAATTTTTTATTAAGAATGGTCCTAAGACCTTTTTCACCTATATGGCCCAATCTATGGTGCCATAGCATACATGTATTTTCAGCTTAAGTTACATTTGATAAAATATTTACATTGGAGGTATTCAACTTAAACAAAGTACCAATCCAAGATCCTTTAGCAACCACCATATTCCCTTTCACCAATCTGCAACCACCTTTGTCAAATGTCACATGCATTCCAAAATCATTAAACTTAGAGACATAAAGTAGATTCCTTGCAAGTCCTGGAATATGTAAAACATCATTAAGGGTCTTAACATTACCATCACTGAAACACAATTTTACCTCTCCTTTGCCAACAACCTTTGTTGTGCTGTTGTCTCCAAAGAAGACATCTCCTCCATCATATGTAGTATACTTAGAGAACCACTCCTTTCTAGGAGTCATATGATAGGAGCAACCTGAATCAAGAAGCTAAGAGTTATCAACAACAATATTAGAAGAAATGACTAATGCATCATTACTGTCATCAAATTTTTCTGTAGAAGCATCAATACTCTTCTTCTTGCTCTTACAATCCTTTTTAATATGTCCAGGTTTTCCACAATTCTAGCACTTTACCTTACTCTTACCAGGGGTTTTTGACCGTCCTTTAGACTTACCCTTTCCTTTCTTGTCTGCTTTAGATTCCTTCTCTTTAGGCCTACCTCTTACAAACAAGGCATCTTGGGAGCTAGTTTTAGATTTCCTCCTCATCTCCTCTGATAGGAGAGTAGGAATGATGTTTTCCATCTTTGGATCTGCACCATTACCACTAATTGCAACTATTAGATTTTCCCAAGAATTTGGTAAAGAGCAAAGCAATAAAATGCACTTATCCTCATCCTCAAGCTTTACATCTACAGATGCTAACTGACTGAGAATTAAATTGAAAGCATTTAAATGTTGTGATACTGAATCACCATCTTTCATTTTCAATGAATATAATTTCCTTTTCAGATACAACTTATTTGTTACTCTTTGTTTGATAAATGTCTCCTATTCTTTTCCACAATTTATATGCACTGGTTTCCACTGAAACATTTAAAAGAACAACATCAGCAAGACACAATCTAATTGTTCCTCTTGCCTTTTTATCTAACTTAGCCCAATCTTCATCTGACATAGTTGTAGGTGTCTTTGTCTCATTATTAACCACTAACCATTGATCTCTTTCTTCAAGAAGATCTTCCATTTTTAATTTCCACATTTCATAGTTAGAACCATTGAACTTTTCAATATCTAACCTTGAATTCATTGTAACAAAAACTTAATTCTAAAATCAGAAAATTACTAAAATAATAAGAGCTCCCACTAAGCCAATAAATCCTTCAAACTTTAAGAGAATGGCGTCCCAATACTCTACCCAACCTCAGCTCTAATACCAAATTTTGAAAAATGAGGTGTTTTCTTAGCTTAATACTCTGTAAAACTTTAATATTGTTGATCTAAGTAAGCTCTTTCTTTGTTACATATATTCTTTGTGGGTGACTATCTTGATTAATTCATTTTACTATTGTAGAATGAAGAGAGAAGTTGATAGAAGAACTAGACATGATATTAGAAAGATCACACAAGATATAATGTGGAGAAACCCTTCGGAAAAAACTCCACCAAGAATTATTCTATTATTCAATCTCTCAATTACAATAGCTCCAATTCTGCTTGAGAACTTCTTTATCCTGCATAATCTTCTTCACACCGCAATTAACAATTATCAAACTCTTCAACTTGAATGAGATATAGAGACAATATGCAACCTTGTAATCTCCAAAATGGTGATAATTACAATGCACAAGCTCAAGCCCTTGAAAAGGTACGCCATATTGCTTCAAGTTGAGCATATTCTCGGTGGAAGACTCAAAGCTTACAACATGTGCTTCATGCATTTAAGTATCCCAACCTAAGCGGCAACTTATCCTTCACTTGGTGATAATCGCCTTCCTCAAAGTTGGCTTCCATAAGTAGTCCTACCAAATAGCCTTCTTTAAATATCTATCATGCAAGAGAGAGGTAAATCCAAGAAACATCTTGGGCTCGTTGGCTCCAAGTGATTTCTAGTTAACTCAAATATTTATCAACACCATTCCCAAAGAATGGTCATCCCTATTAACTGAGGTAGTCCCTCAAGTATTCGCCATAACTCAATGTTATTAGCTATGTGCATTCCAAGTTAACTGAAGCAACTAACATACAATTGAAATCCAATCTAAAGACAATCAAATCCATAATCAACCGAATCAACTAAACTAAATTTGGATTCTCAACTGAATCAATCGAATCGGGATTTGAACTAAAACTAAACTAAACTTCAAGCATGCAACATCAAATCCTAACTCCTAGGATCTTTACATGCATTCAAAAGTGTTAATTGTTACTTGTATAGTTAACTGAACACAAGGTGAGTGTCACCTTACCATGTGGGTGTCCCATGTGCCCCTATTATTTAGGAACTCACTATGGACGCCCTCACATGCTCCTTACATTTAGAATTAATTACAAATGTCAATAATCATAATTATTTCATCAAATATTAATCTCATCCTAATCTTAGTGTTGTTGAACACATTCCAAGAATCTAGGAGATACATAAATAATTAATGTTTAGGATTTGTAATTAAATGGCATCCTATTTCCAAACATGTTGTACTTATTGTTTCATCGATATAACATGGTGTGGTTGGTTTCTACTCTGTGTTAGGCCAGTCATCAGGTTTAGTACTTAGGATTTTGAGGAATACTTTTGGATTCATATCAACTTTAAAGCTTGGACCTTTGGCTTGTTCAATGGAGATAGGATTTAGAGGAGGTATCAAAGGATACTTTTGGGAAAAAAGTCTATAGTTTGTACCCTCTCCTTTTGGAAAAGGTATATCATTCTTACCATTTATGATTTTGATCACCTCTTTCGCATCTATATCAACCAGAGCTATGAGACCCTCAATTGGCCTCATGTAGAAGTTTGTAGTTCCCACCATTGAGTAACACTAAATTTTCACCATTCTCACAGGATTTCTTCCACCAAACCAAACCAACTTGAAGAAAGACGCAAGAATATAAGGTCACTGGTCATATTGACCCCTCTCTTTGTTATGATTTCTACAAATTTCTTGTCTTTCAGAAGCACACCAATGACTAGTTTCAAGTCCTCCATTGTCATAGTAGGATACCCACTTTTATGATTGACTTCATTAGCTACAATCTCGCCTAATTCCATGTTTATAATAAGTTTCCATTTGTAATCGCAACATTTGGAACAAAAACACTAGCAGATATTATGGATGCCATGTTCCAAAACTCCCATGCTATTGGCAAAGGTGAAATAAGGTTGTATACTTTCCAGTTGAATTTCCCAAAAGAACTTCAAAAAATCCAATTTGTGCATGCCCTGCCAGTGTATATGCTTGTCCATGTTTCAACATTTTGTAGACATATTTACTAGAGCATTTCCAGTTATAACATTTGACATAAATCTAGGAACCAACCCTCCATTCTGACCTAAAAGTTGAGGTATTTGGCTATCCATCAAATTGAAAAATCCAATGCTCGTATATTGAAACAAACCATCATTATTATGTGGTTGGGAAAACATAGACAATAGAAATGCCATATATTCAAGAAATATTATTGCCTTACCCATTTTTATTTCTATATGTTGCTACGACTATTTATACAGAACACCAAAACAGATCCACAGGCTCATCGAAACAAATCTAGAAAGAGAGCTACAAGAAAAATTTATTAGTAGCATAAAAAATATTCAAAAAACTTTGAAGCACACCGATTCGGCTCACAACATATTTGGATGTAATGAAAGTACAACTTTCAAGAGGCAAAAAAATCTAAATGCTTAAAAATTTTAACCTTCAAAAGAAATCATTACCACCATAACATAAACCCTAGCTATTATATTACAGAGATCCCCTAGCTATGCAACCCAACCATAACAAAATGATGAAAATATTGTGGTCCTGAACTTTATAGTATCTAAAGCAACTAAAAAAATTAACATGATCAGCTTGGAAACATCACATGTAAACACCACATCCATGGCCATAACAGTCTTATGCCTGGCGTGCTTTGTGTATGTCACAACATCCCTAGTGACGTTTTCCAAGAAGACCTCGAGAACCCCCCTTGTTTCTTCACAGATGAGCCCGCTTATACATTTCATGCCGCCATGCCTTGCCAAAAGCCTAATCACAGGATTTGTTATGCCCTGAATGTTATCTTGCAACACCTTCTTGTACCACTTTTCTCCACCCTTTCCACACCCTTGCCTCATTTACCATGCCTTGACATTTTTAGTAAATCCTGCAAAGCCTACAAAACCCTAATAAATTAAGGACACAACATAAAGTACACTTGAGACAAACCCTAGGATCTTACAAAATCAGAAGATATTTTTTGTACTAGATACGATGAACAAGAGAGAGACTTTTGGATAATGCTTCGTGGTCAAAGAAATCGTTAGAATGAATTAATTAAAGCTTGGAGTGGTTAGTCGTGGTTGTCACATGAGGTTTTTTGTAGTTTTATTTCCGGTTGTAGTTGTGGTGAGATTTTCGGTGCTTCCTTGCATAGATAAGGATTATAAACCCATCAATTTTTAGTCAAGTGATTTTGATTTTTCAGCCAGCGAAATTAGTTTCCGATTAAACTTTTTCAGGTGTGAGATAAAATCAGTGGGTTGTACCCATAATAAATAGCCTATCGGCTAATAAGAGATAAAAAAAGCTACTAGATATCTATAGTAAAAATAGCTAATAGAGGAGGCAGGTCTTAGTATCCATTTACCTAATACATCAGCGAGGTCTAGTGTAAACACAAGAGGGTCATATCCATCATTATTGTTAGTATTTTCTTTGTGTTTTTTTTCATTGACCATCTAGGTAAGAGAGATAGCATGAGCCAATCAAGGAAATTTGCTAGAGTTTGGTCAATCTGAAGAACCTCCACCAATAGGTGATGGAGAGGCAAAGCACTTGTTTCAAATCTATGATTAGTCATGTTGAGCATGCTCCCTTCTCACATGAGTATAAAAGATGAATATTCTTACAAGATAAGTTTATAATTTAAACACTTGATGCCACAATCCAAAAGAATCTTCATATCTAAAATTAAAACACATTGTCAAATACTTATTTTATTTGAAATGAAATTTTACCAATCACAATAACAAAACCATATAAAAAGATGTGTAAATAAGCTTTTATCTATATATCTTTAAGTTTAAATTAAAATATAAAGAATATATATTAAAGAAGATTGTTAGCAATTATCAGGTTTGGCAATAGAATTTTTAAAGATTGTATATATGCTTGTTCTACAGATGTAGACATAACTAAAGTAGCTTTAGGTAGGCATAAAACTAGAAGCTTCATTTCCATTTTCCCTCTAGTAATGCATCTTATATAATATCAATATCACATGTTTATAGTTATGGTTTTCTTCTTAAAAGGGCTCATTAGTTTGACATATTGTCTTTGGTCTGTGATTTTTCTATAAAAATTTGGAAGAAAATCAAGTAATGTCCAAAAAAATGGCAAAAGGAACTAAGGTCAAGCTAAGTATTATGCAGGGGGCGATGGGCCTAGTTCGATTGGCTAAAGAATCCTGTTGTAGGCAAGACCTGTCATGAGGTCTAGTCTCCCCACCGTCCCCATGGTACCAGAGGGCGTGTCACTCCAGCATCACCAGTCACATGAAAATTTTTTACTAGGTGCATTGTAGTTTATAGGGGGACAAATACCCGACTGATTCCTGTAGTCTAAAAAAAAAGGGCTGAATATTATACAAATATTTGTTAAAAACCAAACATAAATAACATGTTTCTTCACTGTGTGACTTTGTTCATAAGATGTACTAGTTTACTCATGCATTTACCTTTGATAATCACTAAACTAAGTTTCCATGAAGATAAGTGAGCTCCCTCACCAATAAACAAACAAAAGCTTTGCTAAATTGTCTACAAAGGTTATTCAAAAAAGCTGTGAGATTTCTCTGAATACCTTAAAAGAAAATGAAATGATATTTCTATTTTGCATAGCTTATATTAAGAATGTTGTTTGTGTATTATTTCTTTATGTTTTTATTGCCTTTCTTTATACTTCTCAATTTTTATCTGAACTTAAACAAATCTCTTATATTTAAAAAGAAACAAATCTTTTCATTTGAAAAATTTAAATTTTTTTATATTTAAAAATAAACAAATCTTCTCATATTCTTCCTCTATTTGGCTCATAGACGAGTTATTTTCTATATAAGCATTTAAGTTGCTTTACAGTTTTGTAGACCAAGTCTTTCTTTATAAGGGTATTTTGTTTCATTGTTTTTTCAGTGCTTGAAGGGGAAAATAAGAGCTTAGACTTTGAAGAAGAAATAATACATGTAATTGTATAACTAGAAAAGGGTTTGAGATGGATGTTACTTTGCAAGCCAATCTAATTGACATATATGCAAAATGTGGGAATATACAAATTGCCCTGAATTGTTTGATAAAATATGTGGGAACTTATAACTTGTTGGTGAATTGTTTCATAGAATGTGTAGGATACATAATATTTGTGGAATGTCCATGATTTGTGTGTGGAATGCACGGGAATGGGAGAGTATCCTCTTATGTTGTTAATTAACTCCAACCTTAAATTTATTAAAGAAAACAATGCTTGTATGACAATTACAACTCTGATGATAGCCCTTGAGCCAATGCATTCAACAATGAATAATACAAAATTTCATTTGGTTTACAATGGCCTCTTCTTATCTCTGTAATAACTTTGTCTACTTGCTTCCAAAGACACTCTGCCAATACCCCCTTGAAGGTATAAATGTTGCACAAAGGCTCTAAGAATTCAACCTACTCTACTGACCCACATCTACCATGAACATAAATGAGAGTATTGAATTTTTTTAGCCTTCATTTCTTTAAACAGTCAAGAAGACTCTACATTCCATTATATCCAAATATTGTTAGCTTAGTATTCTGTGTAACAATGTCAGGAGTGTACCAACTCGACCTAAGTTCATCAAACACTTTTATAAATCCTTTTAAATGGTTTTTTTTAGTTAATACTTATTATATATATTTTTGGGCTAATACTTATTATATTAATGTTGCGTATTTTTAGAAATATTTTGTAATATATTTAAAGTTTTTTATATTATTTAAAAAAAAATAGATTGTCATATTCATGGAATTTGTAAAAAATATTGAAAATATATAAAGGTGGTATTGGATGGTTGATGGATGTATATAAATAATCATATCAACTAAACACTACACAAGTAATATTATCAAACAAAAGTGCATAGTGTTTAGTTAATAAACCTATTTATATACCTATCTTGAAACCATTCAATAACATTTTTAAACATTATTATTGGTTTAAATAATTAAAATATAAATACAAACCCCATCAACTTCACAAATAATTAATTAAAGATTATATTATTTTTTATACTCCTTGTTTCATTGTGCATTCAAATTCATTAATATTGATAGATCATATAAGAAATGGAAATAATAAAATTGCAATAGAATTTTGGCTATCTACTTTTGCATCTCAAAATAGTTATTGTGGCTTGATTTGTGCTTATGACCTAGACTAATGTAGGACCCTCGTTGAGGTTGCTACTGTTTAGCTTATATGCTAGTGATGGAAATGTTATATACATGTGGTTTTTTTCCTTGCACATTAATAGTTGTTATGTTGGCATCATAACAATGGTCACATGTAATATAATTGATTCATTTAATTATGAAACAACAAACAAGTTTTGTTAAGTATTTGCTTTTGGTATTCATATCAGAGTGATGAATGGATTAATGTTGATCACAACGATCAAACCCTAATGTGTAGAAAGAATGGAATGATGATAATGCTCCTTTATGGTATAGTTCTTGAAATTAGCATAGTCATATGACTGTCACGAGAGATTCTATTTTGATATAGTTGTTTATACTTGGTTCAAAGGTTCAACTCGAATAATTGTTTTGCTATTAAGATTCAAAGGTTTAGAGAACTTGATGAATCTTTTGAGAAAATCTAAAGTGGGGTTTGTGCATTAAATTTATGAATTTTAGATCGAAGCAAACAAGTAGTTAAGGATTTTTAATCGTGATATCAACACCATGAAATTGCTATAATCATCTTAGCCTTTCCATGATCTTTGGTATACATACGCATAATGATTAAATATTTTCTTTAGTGGGAAATTCAAGAACTTTCTACAATGCTCAATTTGTTAACACTGAAGAAATATATATTTTGTATTCTCATCAAGGTACCACCTTGGCTAGTAAATTTGATGTAGGTTTGGAATTATAGATGTTGCAATTATTACATGATTTAAATATTATAAAATGATACAGTGTAGGTTAATGAAGCACTCAATAACTTATCTTGAAGGAATTAGAATCAACTTAATAGATTACAACTAGTTGTGGCATAGAAAGCTTGGGTGATCAGTATGTTTATGATCCCTGGCCAAGAAAAGTGACCAAATTATCAACCCCTATCCTAACTTTTAGAAAAAAAAAAATATGTTGAAGAGTTCCTAGCAATCTTCACATTAAGTGAAATTTATTGAGAAGATATATGATATCCTAGACCTTTTAGATGTATTACTTATTTATCTTCTCATTGGATTAGCTAATGGGAAAGAGCTTATTAGAATTTTCTCCTTGAATAAAAGCATGGCTTGGACCTTTTAGATGTATTACTTATTTATCTTCTCATTGGATTAGCTAATGGGAAAGAGCTTATTAGAATTTTATCCTTGAATAAAATCATGGCTTGGAAAATTAGCACGTGAAGACTTTTAGGTGGTCTTTTATGTCTAAGTTGAATGAGAACTTAAGGATAATTATGTCTTATCCTTACTAATGATTAGGATTTTTGAACTAAACCTAAATTGGTTTTGTGCCCCTATGTAGTGCCCCTTTGTAATGGTCTCTCTAGGCGTTTTGAGAAAGTCTGTTTGATTGTTGCTTTGTGTAATTGTTGGATTAAATAAAATTATTAAATTAATAAGGCATTGCGATAAGTAAATATCAAGGTTACACAGGGACGCGTCCCCTGCCCCAAAACCCCCTGTCCTCATCCCCTGCCGTCCCGGGGACAGGGGGATGCAAAGGGGACGTCCCCCTGCCGTCCCCAAAAATGCAAAATCCATCGGAAACACCAGGAAACATTTCCTTCACTTTGGGGACGTTTCCCCGTCCTCGATACGGATTGGGGACGGATTGGGGACAGTTCCCTGTACCGGGGACAGCTAGCCGTCTCCCACATGCTGCAAGTCAAAATATATGAAAAAACAATTAAAAAATGATTTTTTAAAGGTTTAGTTCCTTCGTGCGAGGCCCACCAACTGTTTAATGTTTTAATTGTTTGGGCTAAAGTCTGAAAAAGACTAAATATTAAATCTTTTAGTTCCACTCTTGCCAGAGGATGATAGTGACTCAGATAGTTTTGAGTCTTTGGATATTCATAGCCCGAATGAGGCTTAATTTCATAGACTGTTGTATTTAATATTTTAATTTTCATGTTTGAACTTTGAGACTTCTAGATACATGTTTGAGACATTTGGATATTTCATATTGATAGACCATGGTTTTATTGATGTTTGATACTGTTGTGATAAATTTTATAATGCTTTAATGACATTTCTTATGCTGTTATAGTACTCTCATGATTTACTTACATATTGATATTGTTGTTATCAATTATTAATTTATTGACATATCTATCTCTCTTTCCCTCTCTCTCTCTAATATATTAATAAATTTTGAAAAAATCATATATATATATGTATTTTGTATGTCGTCGTCCCCTACCGTCTCCTAAAAATTGCTTCTTAAGAAACGTCCCAGGGATGCGTCCCCTCCCCCGTCTTCGTCCCCGACAGGCCGTGGAACTTAGGTAAATATAAAGGGAGAGAGAGAGAGGGGGAGAGGGAGAGGGAGAGGGAGCGAGAGCCATTGCTAAATATATAAGATTTTGCATGGATTATTTCTAAATTTTGAATTGCAATATTCATTTTAAACTAAGAAATAAATAAATAAGATTATTTTAAGAAAAGATAGCAGGTCACGCACTATTTAAAGGAGTGTTTTAAATACTGTTAAGGAATTTCAATGATTGGCATGTAGTCGGCATTGCATTGCGCCAGAAAATGTCAGAGTACTTTAACTACCCTGTTCAACAATCACCTGAACTTGTGCATGGATATACAGTTGTGACAGAAACTTCCTTGTAAGGAGAAAGAATACTCTGTGAAACCTTTTAGACTATTTGAAGTTCCCTTTACGCCTAAATACAATAAAGCCAAACTTTCCTTGTATAAGGAGTCTTATAGTAAAATTTCATGTTGGGGAAAGCTTGAGTTAAAAGTCAGGTTCAATTTGACTTATTTTCGATATATAGCTGAGACTTTATTTTCAATTTCCTTAATTGATTAGCTAGTGTAGCTCTGTTAAAGTTTGCTTGCAAATATAATCATGGTTATATAAAAAGGAGGGACAAGTACATAGAGGCAATAGGTTTTAATGAGCCTTAGTTGTACGAAATCAATTATAAAATCTAATTCTTAATTTGGAATCATAGGAGAAAGTATTTATCAATCTTGGGTATGAATTATTATTGGTGAATATAGTTGGATGGAGTTTGGACTTGAAGATTCTAGACTTGATTTTCACCCTAAAAAGATTTTTGTTAGGATTGAATAACCATTTCCACATATTTGCAGTTCTCACTAAACCCTTTGATAATGTATTTAGAATATAGGGTGTGCATCATTATATACTTATTGATAACAAGAAAATAGGGAATCCATTATTAATGTATGCTATAGTGATTAATTGATAGTCATTAGTATTATGCTCTTTAGGTTTCATTGAATAATCATTAATATTTCATAGATATTGCATAGTCAACAAGTAGTATCCTATAACAGTACATGCTATAACATTAATTTAGTTTTCATCTTCAATAGAATTATAATCAAATATGACCCTTCTCATTAGAATTTAGCTACAATATAACCAATCTTACCATTCCTAAACGGTTACTCAGTCAGAGTCGTTGTGGGTTATTTATGTGTAATAGCTCATATATAAGTCTATATAATAGGTTAATAACATACAATTGTTTTTATTATTATTGAAAGAAATATTTAAATGATATTCAATTACCTTCAATGCATATGTTTTAAATTCAATAATGTTGTTTATACTATTGACGTATTATGATAGAAAATGAGGGTAACATAGGAGGATTCTGATAAGGAGGAGTTGTTGTATTGGTGTAATTGTAAAAATAAAGATTAGTTTAGATGGTAGATTATCTTCTGTTTAAGGTGAATATTTTGGAACTTGGAGTGGATGTATAGTGAATCTTTAATACTAGGGTTTTGGGATAATTGCTTCGTAGGTCATAGAGTTTTCTTGAAATATTGATATATAATCTTTTAGTTTGATAACATACTTTAATTTTGATCTCTATTGCAATGTTTAGTTTGAGACCATGGTGAGAATGTTATTGTGGTTGATTTGCGTGAAGTTGATAATTTTATAAAGTGTTGGTCACTATGGTTGTTGTGGTGGTTGAATTGGATTAAGTTCTTTATGAGCCAAATGGTTGTTTGTTAGGATTTTTCTATTTGGTGGAGTTTATGATTATTCATGTTGAGTTTGAAGATCTGTTGGGTTTTGTTTGATTTGTATTATAGTTGGAACTTTAATACTTTGGTTTTGTTTTGATTTGTAGTAAGTTTGATGGATATATCGTGGTTGGGTATTGTGAGAGGAGATAATAGAGGTCTCCCTTGGATGCCCGGTTGATTTTGTATCGAAATTGATTGTGAAGATTTTGTTGGGATGTTGCCACTCACTATTTTATACTTGTTGACTCGTTAATGGTGGATTGAAACTAGTTCTTTGAGATCTTGTTACTGTTGTCAGTTCTTTGATGGGGAAACCCATGTGTTAGCCTTTTGAGAGTCTTCCAAAGGTTAGATGGGATATGGTTTTTAACTTTCAAGGGTTGGTATGGGGGCCGGTGACCTAGGAGGATCCACCTTGGATAACCCATATCAAGCCTGAAGCATTTATTTGAGTTTTATGTAGTTTCACCTGTAAGTGGGTGGTTCCATGATTTTGTTATTTGATGATGGCTGACCATTGTGTTATGTGGGTTTGAGTCTTACACTTGAATGTGGTTTTTGTTACTTTGAAGTTCTAGAGTGAGATGATTTATGCCTCACTTGGTGCAGTTATTTTGTTGGGATTTGGTATCTTGTGCAAGTTGGCTTGCCCGTTTATGATTTTGGGATATTGTTGTTAGTTGGGGGAGTGGCTCTAAGTGGGGGTCGGTGCCCAAAGTGGTTGGTCCAGGATAACCCATCGTGAGTTTAATCAAGTGATAACTTAATTAATTAATTAGGGGGTTTGGGTAGTTTCACATATTAATTCAGATAATGTTGCCTCACTCATGGGCCCAAGTGCTCGTTTAGGCTTGGGATGAGTGGGAAGGATTGGAATGACAAGATCAACTGCCTTGCCTCTGCATAGTAATTTTGCAAGGTATGTTGATTCCGCATAGCGAGCATGGGAGGCCGACGATCGGTAGAGGTTACCAAGATAACCCAGAATGGGGGTCGACAGCCTAGGAAGGTTACACCAGGATAACCCGGGTATGTGCAGGATCATGGTGGGCCAAAAAGTGGCAATATGATGGGTATGTGGCTGACGACTTTTTTTTTACCCAAAATTGATGAAATGAAAAGGGTTTTGAAAGGAGATTCTCAGCTTTCCACCAATATAAATTATGCTTTACTTTGAATTTAATAAGTAATTATTATTCATTTTCTATTCGAATTATGACTAAAGTCCTGATTGATAGATTGAATGAAAAAAATCTATAGCTTTCAAATGGTATCACATTTTTTGAATCCAAAATATATGTCACATTCCATGCTTCACATACTATAGGATTTAAAAAATAAAAAATAAAATTTCATGAAGTTTTGACCAAGTTAAGGTGGTCAGACATACGAGCTTTTTATATTTTTTAAAAGTTGTAATAAAAAAATCATAATTAATTATTTACTTGGAAAAAAATTACAAAAAAATATGCATCACATCGGAACATGAGTCCTCTACTTATATATAAAATCTTATAAAAAAATATTATCATTTTATTGTGGTTAGGGTGGTTAGACAGACACGTGCTTCTTATTTTTTCCCTGAAATTTAAGTACTACTACATTGAAATTTCAAATTTTCACCAAATAGAACTTCCTTTTTTCTAAACAAACCTAGTAGTTTAGAAACCACTTTCAATTTTCTACAGATTCTATTCTTACATATTTTTGAAATAATATAGATAAGTTATTCAAATATTTACGTCAAGTTTCCTAACTCTAATTTTTCTAATTTTTTTGCCACTTAAGGGCTTGTTTTTTCCATGATGATCCTGCACATACCCACCCGTGACTACCTATGCAATGACACTCCACCCTTTAACAACTTTGTATGTTGTTGTTCCCCTCTTGTTGTTCTTGAGCCTCTAGAAGCGGATGTTGTCATGTGTTTGTTGATGCTTGGTTATGTTGTCTTGGATTGGTTATTTCTTGTGATGAATGTTAGCTTGTGTTATTGTTGTTCGCATTGTGGAGTCTTGTAATCCTTGTTTCGTTTGATGGTAATCATTGAGGTCCTTCTTGTCTTCTCCTAGCATGGGGGGTGGGTCTTTGGGTCCACGTGGTCGGGTGGAACATGCTATGTACCTCACTGGGTCCCCAACCATTGATCGAATGGTCCAATGATGTACCAGTTGCAGTGACTTCAGAGATATACCATTGATGGATTTAGTCTTGAAACTTTGTATTCATACGTTCCTGATGTATTCATCCTTGTTGTTGTACTCTTCCCAGTTCAGGTTGGGAAGCAACATTGTAATATTGTAATCCTTGAGTAATATATCTTCATGTTACAAATGTATTGTCCATGGTCATGTTATTATCTTATGGATACTGGTATCTTTCATATAATGTAAATATATTGATACTGAAAGTAATGCAGTCATGTAACTCTAGGGGACTTTGACATATGTTGTACATGTATAATTACATTTCAAGTGTTGAATGCTAGTTGTAATAGTTTTCTTTGGGGTTGCGTGGCGGGGCGTTACACTCTACCTACCTTGGAGCTATTTACAAGCTCTGTCCTTGAACAAACTATTATAACAATATGAGATTATAGAATAAGGTAAAAATATTCTAATTACTAATATTATTAAGCAATATGGTGTGCCCGACTTTCTAAAGTATGACCGAGGTATTGATCATGTGTAAAACAAGTCAAGTTTATAATTATTGTTATATGTCATTCAAAGTTCAAATGAGTGTTCTATGCCCTTATAGATGCATGTTGTTTTTGTGACCAAGAAAGATGTTATAACATAGTATGATTATGATATCAATATCATTCAATAATATTATAGGTAAGACAACATTCTAAACCACATTGAGGCTTTTACATAATTGTTGCTTGGTGACAATAGTTTGACTGCTACATATGCCTTGAATTGATTGCATTTAACACATGTAATTTCTCGATTCAATTGTATGAGATTTATTTTGCATATTTGTTAAATAAATATTACAAATCACACTTTATGAGTGTTCTATGGCCTTATCTAGATGCATGTTGTTTTTGTGACCAAGAAGAATGTTATAATATAATATGATTATGATATCAATATCTTTGAATAATATTATAGCTAGGACAACATTACAAACCACATTAAGGCTTTTGCATAATTGTTGTTTGGTCACAATAGTTTGACTGCTACATGTACCTTGAATTGATTGGATTTCACGCATGTAATATAAGTATTCTCTTAAATTGTATTTCTTTGAATAAATATTTTACAATAATTGTTATTATATTAATTTTAAATGTATATCAAATTTATACAATCTTCAAATTCAATATATAATTAAACTTGTTAATTCAACTTATTGATCTATATTTTAAAATATTTTTGTTAATCTAAATATATAGAGGGGGAAGGGGAAGCTTGCACATTGTTCAACCTAGAAGCGGACAATTGGAAAGTAAAATTAAAAAGGCTAAAAAGGAGATAAAAGAAAAGAAAAAAATACAAACAAAGGAAGAAGGGGAAGAAAGAAATTGATAAACTAAATGCAAAAATAGGAGAAACAAGATTAGACAAGGTTGAAAAAAGGCCGCATTATGAATAGAAAAAATTATATGGGTACATAAACAAATTGAAAAAGGTGGAACAAGATTGGAAAACATCTAAAAGTAGAAATGTATGAACGAATCAATTTTATAGTTAATTTAGTGTCGTAAATTGCACCCCGTGGAAATTTCACCTACACTTTTGTATCCACTAAGTTAGTGTCCACTCACTATTTGTGTAGGCTCATTCCAACCCTTGCATCAACCTTTTCTCCTCTTAGGATGCTCAAGACCCCTTTTTAGTAGCTACCTGGAAACTGCAAACTCACTTCCATTTGCCAAATCAAATTAGGGTCCTCAAACTGACCCCACATTACCGCCAGAAATTGATCACATCACTATCTCAACAATGGTGGCGCACACCGATCTGAACTATTGATTTTCGTTAGCAAACATTTGACACTAGACTTAGGACGTATTAAAATCTTTGTTACACTGCGGAATCGATAATCGCCTAGATGGAGGGGCTTGTCACCACGATGACTCCAAAGGATAAAGACATAAATTAACTGACTTTCAAGTGCTGGTAACCAATCAACGATAAAATATTATTTTTGGTATCATGACTTTAAGTGACACAATAACTAATAAAATCTCAACCATCGATACTTGAAAATCTAACGGTTCTAGTCTTATTCCAAAGATTTGAATTCACAAGTCTATGCTTCAGGCTTTTTCTTTCGAAATGCAACTACAACTGTGCATTGAAAATTCATCAAACGGTCGTCGATTACATTAATTTTCCCTCACACCTGGCTCCAGGGATAATAAATACATTGACAGTTGTCTCCATTCCAAACACTTTATCAAGGAATTTGGATATGTGGAAAATTACTCCCCGAATATAACAATATATAACATTTGATATTTTTGCCACCCACACTATAATTTTTTAAAAGTATACAAGTCTATTTTGCCAATGAATTTTTCTATTGGTTTAAAATTATGTTTAATTCGCCAATGTTTTCTTTTATTGGATTTAAAATAGGTTTAATACACCAACACAAAATATTTTTCTTGGTTTGAAAACATCTTCTACTTGTGAGCAAAAATATTCTACTTTTTTGAGTACAAATTTAAATCGCCAATAGAAATATTTTATTGGTTTTGAAATAGGTAGAAAACATCAATCGAAATATTTTGTTACAACACGTTTCCAGGCTGCCCTGGGAATACAAAAAACATAGGAAGGAAAATAATCAGACCTTAACAAAATATTAAAGAGACACTTCCTAGAAAAAGGCGATGCCTAAGTCACAACATCGATACCCATAAGTAATAGCTTAAACACTAGTCAAAAAGTGAACGATATTAACAACAAAACATAAGAAGACCACAATTTTAGAATAATAGAATTTTAGAAAGCCCACAAATTGCAAACCTAAACACCCTAGTTCAATCAATCGAGAATACTAAGAATTTTACATTCCAAACCGTACTTGTTATTTTATATTGTATTCCATGAAATTATGCATCAGACCAAATAAAATAACATGCTATTAATAATTTCATATTTTAATTGTGTTAAACATGTACTTATTGATTCATCACTCAATTCAATGCTTAATAATATATTAACAACAATAGCATATACAACAATGAATACCAACAATCGCTCAATCTGTATCTAGTAGATCAAACCAGACCTTTTCTTCAATTGACAAGATAAATAATACGAACAATTGAACATCAGCAAATTGTTGAGCCTGTATTTTTTATTGATTTTTAAATGAAGAAATATTCAGAGGCTTAGGCAATGCAAAATATTTCTCAAACACAACTCCGCACAGAGTTGAACTGGAACTTGGAAACCCATACTATCAATATCAAATCATTCTATTAGTTTTTGTAACAACTTCCATTGTTCAGATGATCTGTTCTAACTGATGCTCTCTGAATTGAAAATATGCTAGCAATGTATAATTCAAATTTGAGCTTGACTTGAATATTTTACTCAAAGTTGCATTCAATGTTATCAGTGGTTTGATGGAATCCAAATAGTTTGCCTCATTTGGGTTCTGAGGAAATTGGTCCAAATCAATCTTCCTTGAACCCTCCATCTTCTTTCTGAAATCACACCTTCTAATGAATTGCTCATTTGTCTCAAAAGCCTCTAGCAGACCAAGCTCTGTCAAGTTCCTTACCTTTTCATCCATCCTGCTCATCTTATTTTTCAATCAGATGCAAAAATTCCTCTGTTTCATGCATTCTCAAACACTTTTGATAGATGACAACATCATTGAAGCATGGATCTAATTATTAATACCTTTTGATTTCAATTCATTCTCACTAGCTTTGTACACTATTTCTTGAACATGATTTATAGTCTCCTCAATTGTTGGTAGGATTTTGTTCTCCATTAAATATCTCTTCAGCTTCCTATAATGCACTCTCATAGCATCAATCAATTGAAACAATTTTCACACAAATGATCAATTCTTTGCATTATTTCCTTCGAGATTTTTTGTTTCATATACTCCATTGTTTCTCTACAAAATGCAGTTAACTTATTTTGACAAAAGTTTATTTCATTTTTTGCTTCTTTCAGTGTTGTTGCCAATTTTTCACTTTTCTTTCTCTTTCTCGAATCTTTGTTCCCAATGTTGATTTGCTCTACCTAGGTTTTACAATCTTAATTTTTATGAAGTATATTTTTCCTCATCATATTTATTTTTTCTCTCATCTAATCTTTGCTTCAGTTCATTCAATTTCACCTCTATTTGTTTATCCTCTCTGCTTGTCGATATAGGGGAAATTTTTTTTATTCTTTTTTCTAATTCATTGCTCTTGTTATCTATTGCTTTCCTCTTTGCTTTATTATTTGCTAGGTCTACCTATAACTTTTCTATTTGAATCTCCAAAATTTCTCTCTCTCTCTCTCTCTCTCGCTTTAGCAATGATGTGTAGACCAATTCATTGTTATTCTTTGATACATTAATTTTGTCTGTATTTTTGTATCCAAAAAAATCTAATTGGAATCTTCTCACCTGAAATTCAAATCGATCCATTTGATTTTCTGGTTTATTTGGAACTGTGGGAACAACAAACATGTACTCCATGATTTCTTTACTTGGGTAAAATGTGGGTAATACCTTGGTTGTTGCAGGCTCTGAAGTTACAACATATGAACTCTCTAGTAGTTACTTCATTTTTTTTAATACAATGTTGATTTCTTTTTAAACTCATCATTGTAATCAAAAGTTGGGGACACAAGAATAATGTAATGCTTGAAAGGCGGGGGAGTACAATGAATTGTAGTTGCTGTTACAACCACACTGACTATAGGAGTACCTAAAAATAACTCCTTTGTGGTAGTTAACTAATAACTGAAGTTGGACCTATCACAATCCTTACCCTCTTTAGTGCCCCTTGATCACTGTGTGTTTTTGTCGTATCTTGTATTGTCGACCTCTTGTGTGTAATTTTTTGTTGTAGCACATGTTGACTACTACTATTACTACAACCCATACTATCCTCACTAGTGGCAATGCCAGTTTCATTAGTCTATCCACTATGGGCATGCCCTAGTTGTGATTGTATTTGACTAGGAGGATCAAGATTTGAAGCTCTAACAACTATGAATTTTTTCAGCTGTACTTGCATACCATCGGTCTATTTTATTAGCTCCAAGGCCTTGTAAATCAACTAGTTTTCTATGCTCTGTATTTGCCTCCATCCAAGGGCCTTGTCTTCGGGACCCCAAAGGACCACCTTCATAGCCCATTTTCTCGACTATGACTGCTCCTGAAGTATATGCTTGTTTTGTTGCCTCACTTAGACCAGTTTGCACTCTTTTTTCTTCCCTATCATCATCTGATTCATCATCATTTTATTCACGTTCATTGTCATTGGGATGCTCTATATTCCACAAATTGCTAAGCTCAGAATCTTCTTCGATGTCTCCAAACTCTGCAAGGCTTCTTGGTTCACCTAGATCCTTCCCCATAGACCAAAATGAAGTAATTTTTTATTGTGACCAATTTTTTCCTCTACATTCCTTATCTAGAGAATCTATCATTTTTACTCTGGGTAAGTGCATGGATCTGTGACACAATTTTGGCTCTTAAGATGCCACTTTTTTTCTAAAATCAACAAAATCTGATTTGCACGAGAAATTGAAGATAGTTATGCTCAAAATTTCAAGATGCAGCAAGAACAAAAGTTGAAGTGCTCCTAGTCTAGTTTCTAAGCTACTATTTTTTTTTTGAAATTAATGAAGATTAAGGGTCTCAAAAGGGGGGGGAACAGGTCCTTTTTTTATCAAAAAAAATAGCATAGCGTCTGAGGGCTCCCCCTTTTTTGATTAACTATTTCTTAGAATTTCAGAAATCCCAATGGTGAGAAATTAGCTAACACCATGTAGTTTATCCTCATTCTTTTGGATAATTTTTTTAATGAATATATAATATTGTATGAATATTCAAAGTTGACACATCCTAAAAATTTGAAATTTGAGCGTGCTCCCCCCTAATTTTTTTGAAAACTAATCAAAAATTATTATTTTTTTCATCATGTGTAGAATGGAGTCTAGTTTCAAAAAATGTAATTTTTTTCACGTTTCGATAAACGAGTAAAAATCTATCCTAAAACTAGCACATGTTTGTTTTTGACCAAAACAGGGAGGCATTTACAATAGAAGCCATAGATCAAAACCTTAACTAAATCAAAATGAAAAAAGAATTATATATTTAGATAGCTAAGAGAGAGGTCAATGCTAGCACTTTTTTTTTATAAACTTGCATTGAAAGACGTGCAAATGAGACGGGGAGCACAAACAGAAATATGAGGAAATTTGGAAAATCCTGTCAATTAACATGTCCAAAGCAGGCCATTTGGCGAGCACCAAATTTGGCGTGTGCCAAATGTGATGTGTCATTTGGAGAGCACCAAATTTGGCACTCGCCAAATGACCTTCTTTGAAAAAAACTTGAATTTCCCCTCTCTTTGGTCGACAGCTTTGATAATGCTTAGAGTGCACAATTTATGATCGTAGATGGATAGTTGAGGTTTTACCTTTCATACACTCTCTAACTTGTTACCCTAACTAGATAACTCTTTATCCCTCTGAAGTCTCTCTCTCTCTCAGGTCTCACTCGCGACCTAGACTACTCTCTCTCAGTTCAATCCCCTCTCTCAGGTCTCTTTCCCTCCCACCTAAGTACCTAAATAAATCTATCTCACTCCAACGCCCTTTCTCACTCTCCCTCTCTCTCTCCCCCTTTGGTCTTTTTGTCTCACTCCATCTCCCTCTCTTAGGTCATTATCTTTCTCTCTATCTCTCTCTCTCTCTCTCTCTCTC
>VDFB02270651.1:227305182-227356767 GCA_007258455.2 Sequoia sempervirens
GGTTTTAGGGTTTATGGTTTTAAGGGTTGAGGGAAAGAGGTTTAAGGTTTAGGGTTTTAGGGTTTTAGGGGTTTAGGGTTTTAGGGTTTTAGGGTAGAGGGTAGAGGGTAGAGGGTAGAGGGTTGAGAGAGAGAGAGAGTTGATGGTTATAGGGTTGAGGGTTTAGGGTTTACGGTTACAGTTTATGGGTAGAGGGTAGACAAATCTATTTCACTCCAACCCCTCTCCCATTGTGAGGTATTTCCCCCCACCCTAACTGGATAACTCTCTATCCCTCTCAAGTCTCTATCACTCTCAGGTCTCAGTCCCTACCACGCTACTAGGACTAATCTCTCTCAATCATATCCCCTCTCCCTCTATCTCAAGTCTCACTCCCTTCCTATTGATATTGTGAAAGCATTTCAAAGCACCACATTTGGCGCTCGCCAAATTTGGCAAGCGCCAAATGTGTTTTTACCTTGAAATGGTAGAATAGGAATTCACCCCGTGATTCTGGCCCACATGCTTTTGCTTTTGTTTGGTTTAGCACTTAATCCGACAGAGAAACACATTTTTTATGTAGTTGAATCCCTGTTGTACCAATCTATGCTTGATCCATCACCTTTTTGCCACCAATTTCCGTGCACACAATGTAGATGAAGACATTTTGAAGTTTCTACATCATTTTACATTATCTCAGGTAATATATTCATTTTTGGTAATATTGAAATGTTTATATTTAGTATGTTTGTTTATTTTTGACAATAATCTAAATTCTTTTAATTATTTTATTAATCATAACAATTGGACATAGAATTCAACATTGAATTAGATAAGAGTTGCATAAAAAAGCTTAATTTTTATGACTTTGAAGAAAAAAATGAAAACCATGACATAATTTAGATGAATTCATGTTTAAACCTATATAAATGACATCAACTTAACACAAATTTTCGTATAAATTCTATTTTCATTGCTTATAGTAGTCCATTTCTAGCATGCTTAGATAAACGAATTCAACTTAACACAAGTTTTTTTGTTTTGTTTTGACAATTTATAGACCATTCATTTGATGATTTTATTAATCTTCATTGCTACACATAGAATTGAACATTAAATTCATTATTACTGATGGTTGTGGGAAAACTTTTATTTTCAACTAATTTGGAAAACCTAAGAGCTTTCATCAATGTTAATGTGCAAGTTTCTATTTTAATTTTTTTGTGCCATAAAGAATTCACCTTCATCATGTGCTTAGATAATTTCAAGTGACTCAAGAGATAGTTGGTTTAATGCAAGTTTCCATTCATTCATACCATTTACTGTTCTTCCTTGGTAGATTTATGTATGAAAAATGTTGTAGCATATAGACATGTTTGATAATTCCAAACAACTCATTGCCATCTTTCATAAAATGCTTTGGTGTGTTCAATAAAATGCAATGTAATCAACGTTATCAATATGTTTCATAAAATGCATTACTTACTTTTGTTCTATGTGTGATTGTGAATATGCAGCATTCAACGTCATGTCGAGGAAATGACCAAAGCCTCTAACACCGAAAGAACGTGCAGTAAAAAATGCAAGGAGAAGAGAATAAAAAATTGCAGCTCGTGAAGCAAAAGAATTGCAGCCCATACAACCAAAAATTCCCGTGCAATCTAAGAGAGATGTACAATTGGAAAAAACAAAGGGCACAAATGGACAAACTTCGTGGAAGGACACAAATGGATCCCCAAGTTTGAGGCACATCATCAACCATAGGTGAATTTCAATGCATATCTCTAGTTGAAGACACACTAGCAACAACATGTGGTCTTCCAAGTACATCGGAAATCACACCTACAGTTGAAGAAACACCATCAACAACATTGCATTTTGAAAGTACATCAGCAAACACGCCTCTAGTTGAAGTCACTCCACAAACAACATCTCAAGTTGGAGGTACAACATCATTTACATGTCAATCTCAAGGTATGTCATCAATTGCACCTCTGATTGAAGGTATGCGATCTATCCCCGATGTTGTTGACATTCCTAATGTTGATACAAATTTACATTTGAGAACTCCTCCTAGAGTTTTGCATAGAAAACCTAGATTTTTGATTGATATTGATTCCAACGTTTTGAAATGGATGCCTGATAAGATGTCAAAATGTACAAGTCAAAGAGCTGCACAAAGGATATGGAGTTTTTTTTTGAGAAGCTAAGTGAGGGTGGAAGATGCTAACTATTTTTTGAAATGATGAGGCAACTCAAATTTAGGCCCACCATGAAGGCTCTTGGGCTGAGAGTTTCGAATGACTCAAGTGAAAATTCCATTGTAAATAACTTGATGAGTGCATATGCGAGCGTGGGTTCTACCTCACGCATGAAGGATTGTTGTACCACAAGACGTGTGATGACAAAAACGCTGTTAAGTAGTCAAACAAAGGAACAAGGTGAACCTTACAAAGACTAGTAAGTCTTTGAAAATAAGTAGATCATCTCTAATGAGAGCCAAAGGAAGGTGTGAAAGATTGGAGGAACCAAATAGCAATGAGTTATGGGCATTCTCGGGTAGAGTGCCACGGAAAGATAAAAGAGTTGCTCAAGGCTTGAGATCTTTAATAGTAGATTATTGGAAGGATAACACAAGGACCTCTCCTAATCAAAGAGATGTTGTAAGAAGGAGAATTGGTAGTAAAATATGTGAGCCACATCCAAAGCATTATTTGGATACCACTCAAACCCAATTTTTTGCTGATTTTGTACAAAAGTTTCTTGAAATTAGAATATGTCAAAGGTATTTTGAAATGCTAAATCCTTTTTATTTTAAAATAAATCACATACACTCTACTTGTTGTTGTAGAGTACATATTGAGTTTTCTAACCATTATGATGTTTATTGACGTATATGTGTAGATATGCATACTGGCAATGTTTTGCAAGAATGTAACATAAGGCCTCCACCCAAATCCTCAAGGGAATTCTTATATTCCCCTTTATGTGAAAGAGAGGATGGTCAAATTTTTCACAAGTCATGTTTGGATGGCACATGTCATCATTGTGGTGGCATGCAACATTTTCCAGTTTTCCAACACATGGCTAGTACACACACAATTGGAGACAAAATTATCGAATTTGGCAAATACAAGACAATGGCCTACAGTCTAAAAGATGGGAAAGAAGCAAAGAAGTGTGAATTGGTCAGTGATAAGATTCCAATATATCAATTTATGGTCATTTTCCATGATCAGGTGGTCTATGAGTATGCAAGGCATACACATAGAGCTCAATGGTTGGACTCACAGTTCAAGTTATGCAAGGACACGTTTCCACTTCATAGCATCGTTTTAGTTGTTGACTTCGTGGAGAACTATACACTACAGCCACAAAACGAGCTACAATCACAGTACTACAACTCCACACAGGTTGCTATATTTGTGCATATAGCATTCATTCATGCAAATGATAGTATAGAGGATAACAGGAAAGTATTGAGGGAGTATCACTTTTACATCAGTGATGATCACACACATTCTACCGAGTTTGTGCAAGGTTGATTTCATATGTTCTATGCTGATCTGGCTAGCAGGGGCATATCATTCAGTCAACATATAATATGGTCGGATAACTATACATCGCAATTCAAGAACACCAGAATGTTTTACTGGTTGAGCAAGATGCATAGGATCAGTAGTGTTCAACATATGTGGAACTTCTCAGAGGTCAGGCATGGAAAGGGGGAGCATGATGGAGCAGGTGCATGTATCAAAAGAGCCCTTGCACGAGAAGAGTTAAAGTACAAAGACAGTGTAAAGTTGACAGATTCAAGATCAACTGTCGAGTGGTGCAATCATGCAATGGGTCCAGCTAGTCAAGTTAATTCTTTAGTTTGTAGATTTTTTCATTTAGTAGATGATACTCAAATTGCAAAATATGAGGATTTTTGTACACTAATAGGATCAAGCGAGCTACACTCTTTTAGAAGCTCCAATGCAGGTACATGGAATATCCATACATGGAAGATGGCATGCTTTTGTTCTGCATGTACACTTCGAGCATGGAATAATCGCGAGTCAACAAAGTGGGTTGAAAAATGGTCAGTAAGAAGTCTAACCCCACTGGACACTTATCAGCTCCCAACGGCTCTACAAATCATGGAGATGCAATCATCCATTGACTTTGATCATGTATCGGACCTTATTGAACCAGGTAATATATCTTACTTTCAAGTTTTATTTTGATGTTCATTAAATGCATCTAACAAGATGAACATATCAATGCAGGGCACGTATATGCAGTGATTGTAGATGAAGACAATGAAGAGGGTATAGATTATTACCTGTGTCGTATCGAGGCTAAAAAGAAATTGGAGGCCCCAGTTATAGATGGAGAAAACATAGAATATCCTACAACTTCGGTGGTTGTTATTGGAACATGGCTTAGAAGGTACCCAGTTAAGAATATTGCAGTTTGGTTGCTTGAGGACTTCAACACGCATCAGAAGATTCTTCACTACTTGAACCTTGTTGTCGCCACCAACATTCATTTGATCAAATATAAGGGAAGACCTGTGAACAAGAACTTGTGGAAAGTGCATGAGTCTGACCACGAGGCAATACTTGACATGATAAAGAGTAGAGCAGACCCGGATGGTTCCCTAGATTGATTGGTAAGTATGCTCATTGAATTTGTAAAGTCATGTTAAAGAATGGTAAGTAGGGTCAAATAGTAAAAGAATGTAAAAGGAATCAAATGAGTTGTTAACAAAGATAGGTAAACAAATGTAATTTGGCACTCCAATGGCTAATAAGGGATTCAAAATTAATTTGGAGGCTATTATGTAAGTTGTCTTTGATCAAGAAACGTTTAAAAAGGTGGTGGTCATCATTTGTAATGTTGGCTTCATTTTTTTGTGAAGAAATCCAATTGAATTCTCACTATTAGTAGCAAATTTTTGAATTTTACTGTCTTTTCCAGACCTGTATGGTAACGTACAATCATTGCATTGAGTAATTTCTTTATGAACAATGTAGTGGCATGAATCTTTTGTGTTTTTCATTAGGTCTGAAGGTTTAACAGAGAATTTGAAGCATTTCATAGTTGTTTTCTTGTGAACAGTCGGGTATACCCTGTTTTGGGGTTTTCTAGCCTTAATCATGTCTTCAAGACCCTTACACTAACTGTGCTCACTATAACTTGTGTATTGGGTCTTATGGAGGATTTTTAGATGCTAGGGAGATTTATTTATGTTGTGAGAAAGGAATAAAGTAGACCGGGGTTGCTGTTCCTGTGAGTTTTGGTCTAGGGTTTGGTGGAATCTGTATGGGAGGTCATGTATTTTGAATCATTAAGAATGTACAGGGCTGTTGGAAAGTGTTCAAGTTGGTTTTGAGGTCTGAGGAGGTCTGGAAGCATCGTATTCAATAAACCCTCATCAATAGTGCATAAAACAAGGGTTTTTGAGTTTGGGGTGGATTTGGCTGTAAAAGTGGAATATAATTGTGGATTTTGTGTTTTTTTGGAATTTGAATTGCTTCCCCAAGGTTTTAGAGGGGTTGGTGAAGGATAAAGGGTACTCTCTTTGAAAAAGAGGCCTATTTCACTAGTTTTTTCCATGGTAGGGGTATTGGATCTCCATGTTGGTCCAAAAGAGTTAATGCTGGCGTTTACATATGTTTTATAGCTTTGAAATGGGTATCTGAGTCCATCTTTTTTTTTCCATGTGTTTTGGAAGATATTGGAGTTAAAGGCCAAAAACTAGATTTGCACTAGTACAAGGTTACATGGGTGAAAGTGAGAAAATATGTTTCTAATTGTTGTCTAACTTTGGGGAATAGTTGAAATTTCTCTAATAGGCCTTTTAATCTTGTTAGATTCATCTTGTAGGCAGGTTGTCAATTTGGTTGAGTTTGAGCCCCTGGGTCTGCATCATTTTAGAGTGTGAATGGATGAAATCCTTTGGGGCAGTCATTTGTGAGAGTCTTTTGAGCATGTACAGACATCATATGGTATTTTTGGGGTGTTGTATGTGAGAGTTAATTGTTGGAAGAGTGATTTTCAATAAGGCTCCTTGGAAAACCTAGGTTTGGTGGCTTGAGAGTGATGGTTTAGTGGATTGGTAGCTTGGTGAGCAGTTGTGGTGCTGGAGCACCTACACCTCGTCCTCCCTTTTTGATCATTTGATGTAAATAGATGGTGAATAGGTTAGAATGAGTCTTTTGAGTGTTTTTCATCTTTAATAAGGTCTAATAAGACCATTGGATAGGTTCTAGGTTGAGTTTTTGAGTTTTGGACTCAAAATGTGAAATATTGCAATCTTGCACTAAATGTAGTCATGTAGCCTTGAGAAGGAAAAATACTGATTTTTTACTTGGATATGAAAGATTGAGGTCTTAAGGATGTAATAAGGCTATTTTGAAGCCAGTAGAATGGTTTTAGAAGTCATAGGTGTTAGAATTGAAAGTTGCTTCAAAATTGGAAAGTTGTCATAATGCAATTTAATGTAATTTCAACATTAATGATGTAATTATGCTAACCAACGGTTACCTCCTTCAAAAATAAGTTGAGGGCCATTGGAAATGATGAGGAAAAGTTTAAATAGCCTCCATTGGGTCGAGGCAGGGAGGAGATTGAAGTTTTGAATCATTTTAATAAGAAGAAAACTCTGTTTTCTAGTTTTTTCAACGTTTTTGACTATTCTTTCGATTGGTACGACCTTTAGCAGCATTTCATGACCCTATAATGCATATGGTTCAATAGAGGGGATAGTATTATTTCGTTTGGCTGTGATTTGAGTTAATTTCATTAAGAATTGAGCAAGTTACATCCATTTTACTGCCAGAGGGTCTGAAATCCTACAAAACAAGGGTTTGTTCGCAAATATGTTCATAATTCACCATCCCACTGTAGGAAAATTCTAATTTTTGGTGGAATGGTGGATTTAAGGGTGATTTACATGATGCAATTTTTTTGAGGAGGAAATATGGAGGTTTTCAAAAGTTATGTGATGCCCTAGATCTAGTTTTACCTTGAAACAGTCCAGAAAATGATCATTTGTAAGCATTTCTTTTGATTTCTGAGTATTTTAAGTAAATAGAATGGATGTAAGGTGTGAATTGGGTCTTGGGGAGAATTTTTGAACCTTCGAAAGGCTTTAGGGGTGTTGGGGTGTTCCTTAGTAGTCAAACCTTCTATACACAGGCCTAAATCAAGCCTTCTTATGGCTTGAAAAATCAATATTTTGAATCATCTGTTTGTGGAGTTTGATCCTATGCAATTGTGCACCTATAGGGGATCTTGTTAGAAGTACTTAAGCTGGGTGATCAAGTTGCTTGTTGGAAGGAATAGTAAAGTTGATGTGTGCATTTGAGAGAAGCTATTGGAAAAAGTTGTTGCTTCCCCTGCCACTCTGCATCAGGTTGGAGCTCTGAAAATTGTGAAATCTTAAGGTTGGTAACCTATTCAATGACTTTCCATGGTGTTTGACTTAATTGCAGGTGTTTGGGAAGGTGTCTCTTTTGAAAAGAGGCCTAATTGGCCTAGTTGCCCCTACAATACAGTGGGATTTTGGAGAATACATTGAAAGAACCATCTCCAGGCCTCCTGTGACCTTATGACCACTTCAAACACCCTTTTTTAAGCCTACACATGCTTAATAATTCTTAATATTATGCTGCCCCCAAACTTCACCCACTTTTAGACTCTAAAACCTCAATTTCCATTAAAAATGTGCTTCTCTCAACTAGGGATTCATGCCCAAACATACACATGACCTCCCCAGTCCTTGCAAACCTTCAAACACATCAAACCCCACTAGATCTCACTAAAACTAACTGGTTCTACCCTTCTTCAAAAAAAATTCTTCAATCTGCTACTTCAACCCATGCCTTTTAGGCCTGAATTCATGCATTTTATACTTGATCTTGTTAGATGCCTCTTAAAGGAAAGTTGTCAGATTGATTGAGTTAAGCCTCCCAGGTCTACATCATATAGTTTAAACAACTTTGAAGACAAGAAAATGGAGCCCTCAGCCTAGGGTTTGTGAAAACCAATGAGAGTGTGGAGTTTTTTTCAACTTTTGAGCACATAGGGGTTAAAATGTACACATGTTTGAGTCAGTGGCATGGTTTGGGAGGTTGTGCAAGTGGGATTTTGAATAAACCCTCTTAGTTTGGCATGAAATTGAGGGTTTTGTGGTTTGCTATGTTGGAAGGGTTAACCCTGGGAACAAATTGTAGTTTCAGAGGTTTGAGAGAATAGGAAATGCTGCCCCAAGGTTTCAAGGGCCCGTGAGAAGTTTAAAGATATGTTGCATTGTAATTTAGGCCTAATCAACCTAATTAGGTCAGTGTAGAAGGGGTGATTTCAGGAGGTTGGTCCAAAATACTTATTTCTAACTTTGGGATATGTGTTACAACTTTGAAATGGGTGTGTGAAACCATCATATGTTTGTTAGGTGTCTTGGAGAGTATTTGAGTAAAAGGCCAAAAACTGAGTTTGCACTACTACTAGGATTCCTGGGTGAAATTAAGAAATGGTGCTTCTGATTGTTGGCTAACTTGCTAGATTGTTTGAATTTCTTTAAAAGACCATTTTAATCTTGTTAGATTCCTCTTGAAGGAAAGTTGTCAAATTGATTAAGTTTGAGCCTCCTGGTCTGTTGAATCCCTTAAGAGTCTGAAGTGCAAAATGGCTGCAAACTTCAACATGACGTTACTCGGACACCATGAGGCTTATAAACTTATCGTCAAAACCTATAGGATCATGTTGTTCCCCTCTACATTAACCTCCCTCAGTTTTCGCTATCTCGGAGGAATTTTCCTGTGGCGGCGAGATTTCTCTTGGGGAAAAAGTTGTCAAATGCAAGTAGTGCAAAGTTGCAAAGTGGTGCAACTTTCTTTCTGCAACTCGTGTGACCAAACTAACTGTTCCAACGCATCTGAGTGGGTACGTTTATGATAGGAATGGTCTTCTTTCACACCCAAACACGCCGAATCCCTCTGAGCTACGTTCAACCAACTGAATCCCTTAGGAGCCCGAAGTGCAAAATGGCTGCAAACTTCAGCATGACGATACTTAGACACCATGGGGCTTAGAAACTTCTCATTAGAGCCTATGGGATCATGATGTGCCCCTCTACAATAACCTCTCTCGGTTTTTTATATATCGGAGGCATTTTTCTGTGGCGACGAGATTTCTCTTGGGGAAAAAGTTGTCAAATGCAAGTAGTGCAAAGTTGCAAAGTGGTGCAACTTTTGTTTTGCAACTCGTGTGACCAAAATAACTATTCCAACACGTCCAAGTGGGCACGTTTACGCTAGTAATGGTCCTCTTTCACACCCAAATGTGTTGAATCCCTCCAAGCTACGTTCAACCAGTTGAATCCCTTAAGAGCCCAAAGTGCAAAATGGCTGCAAACTTCAGCATGACGTTACTCGGACACCGTGAGGCTTAGAAAATTATCATAAGAGCCTATGGGATCGTGTTGTGCCCTTGTACAATAACCTCTCTCGGTTTTTGTTATCTCGGAGGCGTTTTCCTGTGGCGGCGATATTTCTCTTGGGAAAAAAGTTATCAAATGCAAGTAGTACAAAGTTGCAAAGTGGTGCAATTTTCGTTCTGCAACTCGTGTGACCAAACTAACTGTCCCAATGCGTCCGAGTGGGTATGTTTACACTAGGAATGGTCCTCTTTCGCACCCAAATGCGCCGAATCCCTCTGAGCTACGTTCAACCGACTGAATCCCTTAAGAGCCCAAAGTGAAAAATGGTTGATACTCAGACACCATGACGCTTAGAAACTTCTCATCTGAGCCTATGGGATTGTGTTGTGGCCCTCTACAATAACCTCTCTCAGTTTTTCCTTGGAAGGAAAATTAACACGTCTAAGTCAAGAGCAAGTCCGTCCAATCTTAGCAAGGCACAAGCAAAGTCCGCCATGCCCATAGTCAAGGAAAATGTCTAAGATGATGCAAAGTCCGATTGAGAAAGAAAACCTATGTCCAAACTATTTTCAAGTCCGCCCTTGGATTGAATAATACTTGTCCAAGACAAAGGTAAAGTCCACCCAACTCAAAGCATACATGGAAAAGACAACGTAAAGTTGGCCCAGCTCAAATCATACATGGCAAAGACAACTTTAAGTCCGCCCTAAGCTGAAAATAGGAGATGAAAAACATATATTGAAGTCCGCCTTAGGCCAATATCAAAGGGGACATCCAACATGCTGAGATGGTGCCTCGTCATCTTCCAACCAATCAAACTGTTCCAAGCTAGCATGTCTAGGTTCAATGAACCTCGCACTTCATAATGCAACAACTTTTTATTGTTGGTTTATATTTAGCAGAAGGACAAGTGTCCCCAAATGTAATTTTCTCATTGGTCGAGAGGTAGTTAGTTGTGATAAACCCTAATCATTATAAAAGCCTCAAAAATGGCTCGTGCAAGGTTGTTGAAGGCAGTTTGAAGATTGTACACATTTTGTTTTCATGAAATACAACGTTCTCAACAACTTTTTTCCTATTTTTCTAAACTTTGAAGGCTTGGTACGGACCCGTACAGCCTGCCTTTGCTCTAAAAATTCTTAGATGTTTTAGGTATGTGTGTTGGCTCTCTAATGCTTCAAATTTGAGGTCTTAATCGTGCAAATTGAGGGAGAAATCTTTATTTTTTTGGGACTACTCATTTACCCTGTTTTGGGGGTTTTGAAAGGGAACAAAATGGGTTTCTAAGCCTTCCACCCATTGTATAGTCATGTAACTTGGTGGATAGGATTAGATAGGTGAAATAAACATGTATGAATATTTTTTTGTGTAGGGAAGGCATATTTCTTGATTTCGGTGAGTCCCTAGGGTTGTTTCCATTGGAAAATGCATGAATTTAATGGGTATAGATTTGAAACTGATGATGGGGTGTTAGGAAAAGTTATCTTATGAACTTTTAAGCTTGTGGGGGTGAATTCAAGGGTGTTTTACCAGGTGGAAAGTTTGGGAAGGGCCTGGAAGTGTCTTTTTCAATAAACCCTCATCAAAAGTGCACAAAACAAGGGTTTTTGGGTTTGGTGTGGAGGTGGCTGTATAAATGAAATATAATGGGGGATTTTTGGGTTTAATAACCTTCCAATTGCTTCCCTAAAGTCTTAGAGTTTTTTCACAAGTTTAAGAGGGGGGTCCTTTGTAAAATTGACCTATTTGGAGACCTAAAACGGTGAGAAAGTCAGTTTTCTCAAATTTGTTCCAAATGAGTCATATGGGGGGCTAAGATATGTTTTGTAACTCTGTAATGGGTGTCTGAATCATCCTTTTATTTGTCAAGTGTTTTGGGAAGTTGTGGAGTTAAGTGCCTAAAAACGGGTTTGCACTGCTACTAGGTTTGCAAGGGTGAAAGTGGGAAATCCTACCTCTGATTGATTTCAAAGTTTGGGAGTTGTTTGGATTGGTCCAATAGATCGTTTTAATATTTTTAGATGCCTCTTTAAGGCAAGTTGACACTTTGAGTGGATTTGGGTCTCCTTTCTCTGCATCACTTGTCTATGCTATTGCTTCTTATTAAGCTTTGATAGATTTTTTCCAAGCATCCATAGCTTGTTTGCAAGCACCTATTTTAGGATTTTAGCCATATCAGCAAGGCAGTGAATTGTTTGATAAAATTCTTTGGTAAACATGTACGAAAAATGTGGTAGCATAGACAAGGCAATGAATTGTTTGAAAAAATGCCTCAAAGAAACGTGGTCTCATGGTGATGGAATGGCATGAAAATCCATAGCAATTTGCATGTCATGGCATTCCATCACCATGAGACCACATTTCTTTCAAGCATTTTTTTCAAGCAGTTCATTGCCTTGTCTATAGTATTGCTTGCTATTATGCTTTTGATAGATTTTTTCCAAGCATCCATAGCTTGTTCGAAAGCACTTGTTTTATGCTTTTAGCCATAGCAACAAGGCAATGAACTGTTTGACAAAATACTTTGGTAGACATGTATGAAAATTGTGGTAACATAGACAAGGTAGTGAACTATTTGATAAAATTTGTCAAAGAAATCTGGCCTCATAGAATGCCATGATAACAAAATGCAATTGGCAGCTACTCCTACTTATTAGTTATGCAATGTGAAGTAATTGCATAACTGCTTAGGTTGACTTTGAAAAAACTATATTGTAATTGAAATTTTGTCATCTATCAACATCTAGTTATTAGTTATGCAGTGTAAAGTAATGCTTTGACTTTGAAAGATGTGCAATAAAATGTAATCAACGATATGAATATAAACTACAAAAAAATATTTTTTACAATTCATTAGTTAAAATCTTTATTTTATTTGCTCTCTATATCTCTATATGCTATGGAAATACCTTTCAATTTCAAAATAAATAAATTTTATCTCTTGTACTACATTTTTTACATTTTTTTAAATATGATTTTTTCCAACTTTTAAAAAAACTCTTATACTTTTGGTTTGTCAAATTTTCCCCAAATATTTTTGCTGCTATGCATTCGAAGCATGAATCATACACGCATTATACAGGAAGTATACATGTGAATAAGTGAAGCATACATGCGAATAAGTGAGGCACAAGTAATTGAAGCATTCCAAAGGATACAAACCACTAGGAATGGAGCTTATTTACACAATACGCTTTAGATGGAGCTTATTGAGCAATCGATAGTAATTAATTAAGCATTAGATGTAAACAAAATCCATGCCTACAACATTCAAGGATACGATTTACACAATACGCATGATAACATCATTCAAGAATGGCAGTAGCAACATAATATTTTTTTAATCAAAAATCCGTAAGGTATACAAAGATATATATTGATAAAAGTAAATAAAATATATCCAAAAAATCCATACAGGCTTAGTACAAAGGAGCCATATTATGGACATAAAATGTCATGTATATATCGCTTGTACAAAACATATGTTCCAAAATGCCACATAGGCATACAAAAAATGACCCTAATATAGTCATTTCCCTCTAGGGGAAGGAAATAGATCCCGTGCTTCCTTCGAAATTCAGCTGGATGGAGTGACTGTTGGTTCTTTGGTCTTTCGAACACGCTCACTAGTCCTCCTCTCTTCACTCTAGACCTTCAACTGATACCATAAAATGTAAAGATGTTAATACACAAATATTGAATTGTGGAATGACATATAACAAAATATAATCACTTACCGCATACAGATAGTCATCATTCACATTTACATCATTACCACGTTCATGATTTGGAGTGACAACCACCTGTAGCAACCATCAAGATAGAAATTAAGCTACAAAAAAGTATCGTGAATATTTTCTATAATAGACCATAAAAGAGCGAATATAATGTCAAATCGACTAATCTGTTGCATACCTCTCTCAATGGATCAAAATTGGCTATTGTTGCAACAACTCTGTGGTCCATCATGCCACCAACATCACCAAGGTTGTCTGATGTCAACATTTGCAAATGGTAAATGAAGAGTAAATGGTAGGGTGAACTATTAAATGTTAATGGGATGGGATTAGGAAGGAATAAAGGAACAAAAAGTGAATTAGGAGAAGATAATGTGACACGATCAAGGAATACAAATGCAATGTTTGTGTTTCTCATCAATTTTTTAGATTTGTATATGCAAAATTATGAAAACTAGCTAACATTGTTTTACAACACCATTATTGAATAAAGGCTACTTGAGTGTAAGGTCCTTGAGGAAATGAATTGTGAGGTGTGGAGGTTGAAGGTCCACCAAGAAACTATTTAAAATCCAAAGCATGTTAGAGACAAACATTCAAATATAAAATTCAACTGTTCAAATGCAATAATAATATCTTTAATACTAGTTGCATACCTATGGACTCAATGTCGAGAACGAATAAGGGTCTGTAGGAATGGGGCATGTCTCATGAACACTCTGACCCTGAAATTTCATCAAATCGAAATTCTACTAATTTACTTATTCTTAAATTTCAAAATATAATTTAATAAACAACATTAAATGAACTTGTTGAATTTTACTTGATTGTCAATGCCGAATGTATCATTCAACAAATCATCTGTGAAATCCATCACCTCTGCAACTGATGTAGGCTGTGTAGCTGCATCCCAAGCACTCTAATAATCATACGTGCAAACTACACCACAAGCACCACAATGGTGGGGTGGAGCTCATGGCCTACACATCTCCTCCACACCAAGCTCTACTAGAGGCCTCACACACTATAAAATGGTCTGGGTGAGTGAGCCAATCGACTCTAGCGTGTCCACCTCTACACTATCCTTAACAATGGAAGGAACGGCAACATGCTCCACCATGGGTTTGGCCAAGGGTCTTGGTGCCAACTGTGGATTACGTCGTGCAACAGGTCTATCATGTGTGGAGCCCCCACCTCTACTCTAAAAGTCTAAGATCTCAAAATAATTTGATATCTTATTGAGGATAAACTCACAATAGAGTTTCCTCAAAAAGTATTGTGGTACCTCATGGTTATTGCATGGAGGTTGGTCAAATACCACCCACCACCACTCCCAAAATTTATTTTTAATTAACTCATGGTGGCACCAATGGATGGGGAACCTCCTGCATGTATGAGACAAAGGTGCGTTGGTTTTCGGGTCTGTAAATAGGGCACACAAGTCAGCTTTGCTAATTTTTTATTTTTTAACATCTGCATATGACAAACCTCTAGCATAATATTGTCTCATCTCATGCCTCTTATTTGACCCAAAAATTATTTTCTCGCTCATTCCTCCTACATGAGATACAATTGACTTCAATGATTCAACAATCCCTCTCCTATAAGGGTGGGTTTCGACATGCTTGGTTAATCTTCCAATTAATTGTTCAATGTCTCTTTTATTGTTTTCAATTTGATTTAGAACATTTTCTTGTGTTCCTTGAGGATGCCTATGAATTGATGGAGGGGTTTCAGGTTGTTCTTGAATAGGAGGCTCTTCCTGAGGGGGTGACTATGAATTCTCAAAGTTTCGAGGTGGAGATTCATTCCTTGAGAATTAGAACAAAATTTTATTATAAAAACCTATTTCAATCAGCATTCTAAATCAAATTCGAAATAAATTGAATAAAAATACATACCTCTTCGCAATCTTTGATGTCTCTGATGTGTTGACGACATCCTCGTGAAAGATAGCAAGCTAACGATGCAAATAATGGATGATAGCGAGTTGCAGACCTCCAATCCTCCAAGCCAAGCCGTGGGTTGAAGACAAATGAGGGTTTGGAATATGATTTGGGCTTTTATTTTTCTTTTCCATTTGGTGTGCGCCAAATGGCCAATTTCGGCCTTTTTTTGTGAATTTTTACAATTTGACACCTAAATTGTGTCACAAATTGGTGAACTTACCCCTCTACTAGATGGTTTATCACTTTCTCATAAAAAATGTTATACCTCTTCATTTGGTGCAATGCCATAATTTTTGCTAACAATTCTTGAAAAGAAATACCTTTCTCAGCAACACTTCACTCTATTTCTATTTTGACCTCATCCCAGGAATCCTTGTTTCTCAAGTTTTCAAGTAAGGGTTTACTTTGATGTTCAATTCTACTAGCAACATTTCTATTGGCCACAATCATTGATTTAATGGTGCCACATGGATCATACTGCCAGTGATAGAAAACATCAAAATTATAAATTTTCAAAAGATCATGTGCCACACTAAATGCTTTTCTCTCGAATGTGAACCCTCCACATGAAAAAGGTAAAGAAGGAAATAAGGTCTTCTGCTGACTTAGAAAGTATTATTTATTAGTAATCTCCATCTGCCTTACATATTCCAATGCAAAAACCCTTTCCATCACATGAATTGGAAGTTTGTATGGTTGCACCCCTGATCCATAAAATATTAGCATAGTATATTCGTCCATCAAATACTAATAAGCCAATTGTATTTCGTTTCCTAGTTCAATACAATTTCTACAAGACATAGAAAATCTAGGCATTGGGGTGTTTGTAATTGTTTCATATAATGGAGCCAAAAATTAATCTACAAAATGATTATAGTTCCTTCAAAAATCATGCATACTTATCTTAATGGTCCAATCATATACTGGACACTTTTTTTTCCCTCAGGATTCGTATAGGACTAAATCTAAAGCCTGTTGACCTCAAACATTCTACTAATTTGAATAGGAAAAGGTATCACAAGTAGTTTGTGAACCTAAATGTCTTGGTCGAGCCTCCTTTAATCATCAAAAATTGTTTATGCATGGATTCTACAATGTGCTCAACATAGTTATACTTTACACGTTTTCCCGCACAATGTCCATATTAAATACCATTTCAAGAAGGCTTGCACCCACTTCTTGATTACTATCCAGTCCGAGGAAAAATACTACAATAGACACAGTATCCTGAACCCATGGTCTAAAATTATCTAAATCATAAGGAGGCTTATGATTACCTTTCAATTATTTTCTAACTTCTTTGGTATCCTGAACTATTTTATTTAGGAAAGTGTTTTTCTCCCTTTCATCCACTACTTCATAATCACTAGCAAGCTTTTTTAGGTCAATGTGCACATTTCAAAATTCTTCCTTTGTAAACCCCAACACTTTTCCAAATTCTTCTGCATTAATAGATAAGATTTCTTCTTTGTTATCTACATTCACAATTGCTCCTTTGTTACCATCATAATTGTGGCAGTAGACCACAAAAAATTCTGGGCAAGGGAAAACCTCATGTAACATCATGCGCCCTAATCCAAGCACTCATGGTACACCGACACTAATAAGTTGCATTTGCTTTCCAGCCTTATTCTCACATGAAAATCTAAGTTCTGAAGTAAGCCTACCATAGATTTGAGGATCATAAATATCATGGTATTCATCAGTGAAACTTGGGGTTTTAAGCAATCTAGCATATTCTATTTTCTACCCATTCTTGCTTTGCCTTTCCCAACAACAATTGTTCTAGTGATGGTAGATATGCTTCAATAGTGACAAATCCCCTCTTAATTCCTCCTTAATTTTCCTCAAGTCTCTCAAGATTTCAACCCAAAACCCAAAGTTCGACAAAATAACAATTCAAGAAACAATGAAAAAGTATGAATTATGTCTTTCACTTACCCAAATTTTGATTCTTGAAAATATTAATACTCACGGGCGTTGACCGACTCTTGGTGCGCATTGTAACCAACAATCTGAAATCTCCCTTTGTGCCAACTCTCTTACACAAAAATAAAATCACTTAGCAATACAAAGTAAACTTATTTTTTTTAATATCAAAGCGAATGAAACGTCAAGGTGTTGCCTCCAGACTACATAATCAGTACATTACATTTCTATAATGACACTTAGAAATAAATTCTCTAACAAATTCTCAATTGTCAATCATTGTAAATATGACAGCTATAGGGTGATTCTGGAGGTTTAAGTTCGCAAGCCTAATGCTCTGTGCGTTTTATTTCAGAATTCAGCTACAACCACCCATCAAATGATCATCCAACAGTTGAGTAATTTATGATATAAACAATAAAAATGTGTTTTAAACTTGTATTAAACTTTAGTGCGCTAGGTTCCATATCCTAATGGACTCATTCAGATGAATCCACGTGTCCATTTCACCATTCTGTTGAGAAAATACAAGTCCATTCGAAACATCATATGGCCTCACAAAAACCCTTTAAAACTAAAACATTCATTGGCATCAACGCCAAGGAACCAGTGGCTTAACATTGCAAAGAACTCAATAAATTGATTAATGATACAGAAAACCAAGTGAGGGGGTCAACGACAAATTATAAAATCAATTCCATTTTGGCCAACGCTAGCAACACTGACAACTTTTAATGTTTTTAGTGTTTTTTGTCAATTTGATGGAAACTTTATTTTTTCCTTTGTATTGCTTTATGTTTTAAATTTGCATTCAAATATTTCATAAATAGATAAAACTTAATTTTTTAAATGATAAAAATCTGATTTTTCTAAGTTTATTAAATATCTCATTCAATTATTTACTATAAATTACTTGTATAACTTGAATAGACATTGAACAGACAAAATAATTCTTCATTGTAAATTAATATAGAAAAATAACACAGCCATTTATTTTATTACAACTGAATTACATTGTTACATTATTGCACAAGTTCTTAACAATGAGCAGCCCATGCAAGCTCTTTTTTTTTTATAAATGACACATGCCACCTTACATTAGACAAATTTGATTCCAAGCTACTACTGGTGACAATGGAAGAGCATTTCATATATCATATTCTCAAACCACAAGGCTTGTCAACTATGGTTTGGATCTTGTGATCTCAATCTGATGTACCAGAACAACCCAAAATGACACATTTGATTTGAAGCTGGTAGTGGCAGCTATGGGATCCAGACCATATTACCAAACAAATGACTTTGAGAATCCATAGGGCTTGCCTACCATGCTAGTGCAATGGGAACTGTGGAAATAGAAAATGTAGGTCTATCCTGCATATCAACCAAAGTCACGAAGAAGATAATGCATTGTAAATTTCCTACCACCATTTTCATATAGCTTCCATGCATTAGGATAGCCCAACATAACTACAAAAGTCCATAGTTCCTATTTGAGGGCCTTTTTCAAAATGGAATATGAGAATTCACTCACTTTAAATGCAAACACAATTAAAATACTTATGTGAGTGTACTCTCTGTGAAAGCGCTTATCTGCATCAGAAGTCCTCATCCTAGTTGAAAACCCATCTGAGAAGACAAGTAAACTAGATCAACTTATTTCCAATTCCACCCATTCTAGATTTGAAGCAAATTGTTCTTTTACTCTGTAACTACATAACTATAGCCAAGAGAACTTACAATATCCCCGATAGCACCACATCATCTTTTTCCTTATTAACCTTCCAAAATGAAAACCCTTATCAGAATTCAGAACATTGCACTCAACAGTGAAGCCTTGGCCTTTACCCTTTTACGACTGATTTCAATTGCGGTCACTATCCCTATTTATGGGCCACCAGCCTAATCCTTGTTTACTCGTGAGTCATGCGAGGTATAATCATGCAAACCAAGTAAACAAATTTATCGTGTAACTTAAGTCTTACATTTACAATATTTATTTTGATTTATGTCTACCTGCATAAACATTGTACCCCAAGCTTTCAAGCTATCAAAATCACTACTTAAACGATATGAAATCATTACAAATCTTATTTCAATTGATCACTAGATTAAGAAAATCATCATCCATAATACGATATGCAGTTTTCAACATCAAGTTATCCAATCACTCGCTTCAGGTGTACATATGTCATTAATTCGCAGTACCGCAACCACACTTTCCTCAAAGAAAGACAATTCGGTGGATATGCAAAAATCAATAGAAAGAAAATCGCATGCCACGTGCCATACTTTCTGCCATTTTTAGTATGAAGTTATTAAATCAAACATTTCACACGCTTCGAATTAAAGGAGGAATTTAAGTTTGAATCTTTTAAAGATCTCACAGGTACATATGACATTAATCTACAGAACCACAACCACATTCTATTAAATGAAAGACAACCCAACAGATATGTGGAGACCGATAAAAAGATTAACAACTAAATCAAAGGCAGAGTATTTCAAAACATTGAAAAGATAGACAATTAAATGAATTGTTGTAGCCTAATCATTATCAATGCCCACTGATAAGTAATAAATCACAATATATTTCACTCACTTACGATCAAAACTATATGTTGAAATTGGAACATACAAAAAATATAAATATCTTTTTAGGCCTAAAAAACCACATTTCTATATTGAACAAACCAAAAAAGATTTACAAGAACATAACCACGAGAAGTATTTTTACTTGACTAGCCATGAAGTACATAGCTAGCCTAGCCAAAAAACCACTAACCACGACAAGAAAACCATTCATAAAACACACACTAGAAGAGCTCTACAATATAATATAGACACAATCCATTACAAAAAAATTATGTATCAATATCAACTGGGTGTTTGAGCAGGAGGTGAATCGAATTGAGCAAAGTAAGAGCAGAGAAGAAAAGGAAATCACCCAAATCCTTCCTCCAAAACTCGAGAATCTATAATGATTCATTTATCATGTCACACACCAGACTGCACCTCATATTAACCAAGGCGAAAGCTTGCACCGTCAAAGCAGATATTTCAAGTTTGCGGAAAATTCCACCAACAAGCGCTAACCCACTTTCAAAATTGCAATGCTCAAGTGTCAAGTCCAATGAGGACATAGAGTAAATAAAAGGCTGAAAATAACGTATTCCCAACGTCATCACCAAATCTTTATCCAACAAAATGTCCATGCAATTAGACAAGAAAAAAGAAGCCACTTCAGAAAATAGAGACAAGAGTTGTTTTCAAGTCATTCCCTACCCACAATTATTCTTATAGCCTCCTCAACCTGCACACAAGGAATACTAAAAACCATACCCAGCTTTCGTCTATCATATTGATTGTTGCTTCTTTTCTCCCAAAAAAATTTGGGTAGCATGACACACCATGAAGAAATCATAATATCCCAATGAAACAGAGAATAGAAAACAAAAAAAGCAATTCCAAATATATTACAAATGATATGAAAAGCACCAAGTTAAACAAATATATATAGAATGAAGGCATCAAATACGCAACACTTGAACATTTAATTCACCACTCGATGTGACAATATTATTTCAAAAAAATTCAGTCATGACTTTAACTCATTTGATAAATAATAAAACCTCAACTATTGATATTTTTAAATCTATCAGTTATAGTATTATTCTATTTCAATTCACAAGTCTACTACTTCAAACATTTGCTTCCGGAATGCAACCACAACCATCCATCCAAGATTCATCGAACAGTTATATCGCATTTTGACTTGCCACAGCCTTTACTTTCTCCAATCTTGCAACAACTGTCCATCTTTGATGAACTTAGCGTTGAACGTTGATTCCTTTTAGACCATTCACCACAACCTGAAGCTTGCTCCCATCGAGGATAGATGTCACAACTACACATTACCATGACAAACTGATGACATCACCTTGTCAGCAATGCGGACGCACGACAACCGCTCAATCCTTAATCGCCAATCTCAACCATTGATTTCCGTGAACAACTATTTGACACCAAATTAGATGATATTAAAGTCTTTGATACTCCACGAAATAATCACCTAGCTCCAAGGGCTGGTCACCACGATGACTCAAAAGCCTCAAGCCATAACTTAAACTCATATCTGGCTTCACACATAATAAATAAATTAAACAGTGAATGCATAATTCTTTTTAAAGTTCACATTATAATTTACCTATTGGGAAAATACTAAAACTTGAAATTAATGGGGCCTCAACTTTTCTATTGTAATTTTTGCCTATAATTTTTTTTTGTATTTATATCTTCAAACTTTAACATATGGATTATTTGTTCTCATTTTTTTGAAATAGATCTTGAATATATCATGTACTAGAAACATAACTATTTTGAGGAGCCTCCATTATTTATCTTGACCATTTATCTAAAATAAAAAATAACTATATTTTGACGTGTACTATCATTTGTTTTATGCTAGTAGGTGGGTCTTTTTTGCTACATGTCTGCATAGCACAAGATTATGAGAACAATAGGTTTGTTAGGTTTTGTGCATTGCACAATTGGTGAAGAGACAGTTGGTGAGGATAATTTTGAAATTCGTCAATGAATATTATATATAATAATAGAGTTAATGATTGTTATTATTTATGATTTTTTCATTAGAATTAATAATATAGTGTTGTTATGGTGTAAATGTAGGTTGTATATAGTTTACATATATCAGTGTATTTATATGTACACGCCCAAAACAAATTTATGGTTATATTAATTTAATCAATTTACTGTGAGATAGGTTTATTAATGCTGGACTGTGTAAAATTGGATTACATGTCTTTTGTATTTATTTGTTTGCTGCTATGCATATGGTTAATAAATACGATTCGATGGGGGATATAACGATGCCTGTAAACAAAGATGGTTCTTTGTTTTCGATCAGGATAATGCTTCAATGCAACAACACTAAATTTGGTGCGGTTTTTTCTATGTTTTCAATATTTTGATTCGCACCTAGTAGCCTGCATACATCGAACCATTTTACTAGCTTGATCTTTAATGGGCCTAAAGTCACTGTGAAATATTTCATGAAATATTTTTTCATCCTCTAAATAGTTCTTTGAATGCATTAGATGAGGCCATGTGGCAGTTGCTCGCTATCCCTCGTGGTGTCAACATCGTCGAGACATTCACTGCGGGATGGCGAGCAACAACCATAATTCAATCGACAAGATTAATCATAGCTCTTTGATCCTAGGACCTTTTATGATCAATGGAAAGCTCTTCTCAAGATCTTCATATTAGATTAATAATTGTATTTGATTTTGTTCCATATAGTTATAATTTTACCTAGGAACACACAATTGCCTCTTATCACAAAATCAAGCACAGGTTTTGCCTACAATATTTGCTTTTTTCCAGCTTTGTCATCAAATTATAAAATTGCAATAAAGTGATCTATGATGTGTTTCTAAAGGAAGTATAACTGATGCATAATATAATTTTCAAGATTTTCAATACACAATTTTGTGTCCTTTTATATTTTATCTCCTCCTTTGTCTTGTGGGTTATCATTCTTCTTTTCCAAATGGCTGATTTTAAATATACACAACTCTTAATTTGACATGACTATTATATTTTGAAATAAAAAATAAAACAATTGTTTCAGTTAAAAAAGTAATGGATGTTGTTAATATCTATTCATTCAAATTATACTCAACACAATATAAATTAGGAAGGCTACAAGTACTCTATTCGGCCTAAGTATATGTGATAATAGTGTGACATCAGCATATCAAGGCGGGGTGGCGAGGAACGGTCCAAATTCAATCTCTGGAACGAAGGAACTTCTTTAAACAGTTTTAATATTAGGTGCCCTAAGTTGCGACTCAAGAAAAGGAATGACTTTAGCCTTTTGAAATATTTTGATGCGTGCTATCATTTGTTTTATTGTTGTAGGTGATCCTTTTTTGCTACGTGTCTGCATAGCGCAAGATTCTGAGAGCAATAGGTTTGTTAGGTTTTGTGCATTGCACAATTAGCGAAGAGACAGTTGCTGAGAATAATTTTAAATTTTTTCAATAAATATTATATATAATGACAAAATCGATGATTGTTATTATTTATGATATTTTCATCAAAATTAATAATATAGTGTTGTTATTGTGTAAATGTAGCTGATATAAATTTTAGTTTTTTTATAGAGAAGGCAATCAAATTTATATTTTAGTTCTAATGACCTTTTAATAAAAGCTAAAAGGAAAATGAGAAAGATAATAAAAATATGACAGTTTTTATATTTTTGAAACTACACTAATAGATCTACAAAATATTATTTTAAGATTTGTTTTAAAATACTATACTTATACAAGTAGGAATTGTAAGAACATTGTATGAAGATTTGCAAACCTTTGATTTGCACGAAAAATACAAGATGGGTCCCAAACCTAAATCCAATACATTCTCAAGACAAAATCAGAGGGAAAATATTTTCTCTATAGAAGAAGCATATACATTAGTAAAATATATTAGATTTTGCTGCCTTGAATTTGGCCCATCATAGTCCATTCCCTTCAAACTCTTATTTCTATCTCTTTTGGGTTAATTCCAAGCCTCGTTACTCATCAAAGCTACCCTATGGATCAGTGCCTTGTCCTAACATATGCACTCTTAAACCATGCAATTCAAAACCTATAATAAACCTCCATTCATGTTAAAGAAAATACAACTTATTCTTTGAACAAGTGCATTAACAATGAAAAAACATTCACAACCAAACCAACAAACATAAATTGAATAATATTTGATTCATTTGATTCATAATTCATATAAAGCACACAATCAAGAACAGTGGCTTTGGAAATATCCCATTTGCATTCAGAAATGATAGTACTGTTACACAACATTAACAATCAAAAGATTAAAAACTTAAAAACCTAGAAAAGACTTAGACAAAATTGTATCTACATCCTCTATTGCCCTTGAATTCCCTCTTATAAAACAAGAGAGCAACAAGCTTTCGGCCATTACACATGTCATACTTTAATTTGACATACAAATTTCATTTCAAAATTAAGGAGTAATTGTGACCTCATGCAGAGAATATTTGGATTGCCCACCAAAGCTGACCATCCATATATGAACAAAACACCAAGTGCACAAAAGCACAAAACCACTTCCCTTGGTGCTGATGAACACTTCTAGAAATGCTCACTATAAAAATGACCAAAAGCCCTTGAAAAACAATACCACAGAGACAAGAAAACTATGAAAAGTTTTTAAAATGTTTTTCAATTTAAGAGAAACATTTGCATGACAACATTGTATAATATGAATTAACATTCAACACAGAAACTAATTATTTTCCCCCAATCAATTACAATCTTACATTATTATATAGCGTTCTAAACACCACTAAACCATACAAGCTCTTTATTTGTATAAATGACAAACACCGCTTCCCATCTAACATAATTGATTACAAGCTCATAGTAATGTTATGATAGGCCCAACCCACCGCTATGGCCCTACACTCTTAATTATAGCTTGTAATGATGATATGCATAGTTTAATATATTCACAACTCCCATTTCCCCTGCATTATACACAAGCTATATAATTTTTCAAATTTACTTTGCACTGTTATGGCCGATCGGGTTCAACATACTATACAATATACATTGCACTAAATGCTTTGACTATTTCCTTGTGCCTTGCCACAATACAACAACCATTTAATGGTTGTTCCCTTGTGCCTTGTGCCTTGCAACGGTACTTAGAAATGACCGAAGAGCTTTGGCTACTTCTACACAAATTATTCAACATTGTTAAACCTACTTAATAGTAATCTACCAAGCTTTAGAAATAGACACTTAAAGAGAACATACTTGTAAGTAGATGTAGTTAAAAAAATTACCCATAGAACTTAGCTACAACAAATTACAATGAATGTATTCCAAATCCAATCAAATCTGACCAAGATAGAATATATTCAATTGTTTCCTCACATTGAGAGCATATTAAGTAGAACTGAATCCAAAAATAAGAAGTTGGCTAAAAAAAACAACAAGCCAAAGGAGAAGGCCCATATCAGTAAAGAACAAGAAATATTTAGCAAACAAAATTTCAACCAACCAAGAAACAAGTTCTACAAGATATGCACAACATTCCTGCAGTGAAAGAAGAATGTGATCATGCATACAAGTATCAAGAGTTCACAGTAGCTAGTCCATAATTATTCCATGAAGGAAAACAATGGTTTCAAAGTTCACAAACAATAATGACTATGCCCGAGCACCCAAATTTCCTTACGAAACTTTGATTGAATCTAGACAAACATTATGCTATTTGGATTTGAACCATGGTTGCAAACAAATTTGGCAATGGATACAATCATCAACCTTGTAAACCTTAAGTTCACATTTTCTCTTCTTAGAAAGTTACACACTAGCTTCTACACACTTTTTCCACTTACACACTTGATCACATCCTTCTCCCACTATAGCATATCCTGTACAAAGCACTTCCAACTTGTGTTTGGTTTGGTTCTAATTTTCTTCGCTCAAATATTCTCATTGTCCACTATTCTCTCCTATAATTTATTGTTTCTTTCAACCAATTTCTTGTTTCCTGATTTAGCTCTCTTTAAAACAACTTTCATGCCATCAAATAATTAAAAACATTCATCAAATGCATCCTTCATTGCATTTTCAATATATCTCTTGAATTTTGTTTCGAATGGAAAATAAAGCATCATTTTCAAACATTTAACACTCCACTACAACATAACCCTAACTACTAAAATTTCCCAAAGTTCCTCTTCACTCAGTTTCAAGCACCTTTCTCCACACCTCTACAACCTACTATTTCAGAGGTTGTAATATCACATTCACTAGACAACAAATCCATCGATGCATCTAATGGCACTTCATTAAATTTTTTTACACAAATGAATGAAAACCCACAAATAATCACTTCACTATTCTAGAGCACAAGGCAATAGGTAACACATTTAACACTAAATGTATCACATAATATGTTCAATCCAACACACCAAAACACCCCAAAATACTTCCAAAATCCATAGACCTTTCCTACAACCCTAGGGAAGTAGGAGCTGAAAACATACAAACTGCACCCATCCACCTTACTAGCGACAATTACACAAAAAGAAAGGCTCACTGCAAGAAGAAAACTACAATACTTATGTAACCACACTCTCTGTCAAAGCACTTATCTTGACCACACCCGCTCTAAAAATTGCATTAAATAAAAAATCCTTCCACTATCCCTTTTTCATGGAAACCAAGAAACCAACTTTAATCATGCCAAAAGCCACTTGGATGCACAATATTTATTTTGAACAATGCCTACCTATGTGCAAGTTGTACCATAAGCTAACAAGCAACTCACTGAAACAATATGAAATCTACAATAAATCTTATACTGAACGATGGCTCCCTATATGCAAACTGTACCTTAAGCCAACAACCAACCCACTCCCTGGATACATGCAGACTGTACCTCAATCTAACAAGCAACCCACTGAAACGATCTTAAACTATGTTCCGTATAAAACAACAAAAAACTCTTCTACCAAAACCAACCTCCGAAACCCTCCACCCCAAAACAATATTAAAATTCTCTATCATGGGATTTGAATGAGAAAACCTCCATTGAAAACATCTTGACCAAAAACAAAGTACCATCTATGTTTACAAACATCATTATATCCCCCCTCGAGTCGTATTTATTAACCATATGCAAAGCAACAAATGAATAAATACAAAAGAAATATAATCCAATTTCACACACTCCACCATTATATAAACCTACCGCACAATAAATTGATTAAATTAATATAGCCATAAATTTTATTCAATACATACATATAAATATGCCGATATATATAAACTACATATCACCTAAATTTACAAAATAACAACACCATATTATTAATTCTGATGAAAATATCATAAATAATAACAATCATCAACTCTATCATTATATATAATATTCATTGACGAATTTAAAAAAAAATCTCACCTATCATCTCTTCGCTAGTCACACAATGCACAAAACCTAACAAACCTATTGCTCTTGAAATCTTGTGCTATGCAGACAAGTAGCAAAAAAGACCCACCTACTAGCATAAAACAAATGATAACACACATCAAAATATTCTAGAAGGCTAAAGTCATTCCTTTTTCTTAAGTCACAACTTAGGGGACCTAATATTAAAACTGTTTATAGAAGTTCCATCCTCCCGCAAATTAAATTTGGACCGTTCCCTACCACCCTGCCTTAATATGCTGATGTCACCAAATACTATGAGCCATAGCAGGCGCATGGCAAGTGTCGTATCCCTTTGCTACACCTTGACACTCTAAGAAGCAGTAATGTTAGTGGGCCCATAATATGAGGGCTATGATTAATCTTGTTGATTGAATCCTAGCCATTCCTAGCCAACCCATGGAGAATCTCTCGACGATGTTGATATCACAAGGGATAGCAGGGAGCTGCCACATGGTCTCATCTAGTGCATTCAAAGAGCTATTCAGAGGACGAAAAACCATTTCATGAAATATTTCATGGTGATTTTACGCCCATTAAATATCAAGCTACTAAAATGGTTTAGTATATGACGATAATCATATTACAGTTGATGGAGATGCTAGTCTTGAATTTGAGGGAGGACACTTATGGCCAATTTAGACTTGATGGCTGGAATACTATTGTAGTTAATAAAATGCATGAAAATAAGTGATCTCCTAAGAACCAAGGTGGACCATGTAGTGGATAAGGCATACATGCCAAGGCATATGGTAAATGTGGCAAATCTCAGAGACCTGAGGTTAACCTTATACCTACCTCTGCTAAAGAATTTCTTGACAAGTTAGTGATTGATGAAAATTTCTTTCTCCTAATATTTTTGTTGTTGAGCATCTCAAGTTGTAGAGCTAGATGCACTAGAATATCTTGAAAATGTTAAAGATGATACCTACAATGATGATCTATGGTGTGGTGAATTTGATGAGTGTAGCCCCAAAATCACAACCACTATGAGATTGAAGGGGCAACAATGAATCAATAGATTAAGGATAGTTATAGTACAGGGTTGTTGTAGTCCTATAGCTAGCACTTGTAGCTTGTCCAAGCTAATTTGAGCTATTCTAAATAAAGAAGCATATAAAGCTCGCAATGGATGAATGGAATGTTAGAAGTTATGACTATTATGAGTTTACGAGTTTGCAGGAGATGAAGAAAAATTAAATTTTAAGGGAAGTGACAAAGGATTTTATAGAGGTCAAAAGGAAAGGACAATCAGTACAAACAAAATGCACAGTGACAACAATTAGATCTAGATTCAATTTGTCCTTTGGATCTCCTTTATCAGATTTGTATTAAATTTCCTAACTATCCTAAGTCTTCAAGTTTTCTTAATCTTACAATGTCATGTTTGACATGGATTGCATAAGAGACTTCTTTTAATACACAGTAGTAATGAGCAAGTAATTTTGAAGACAATAATATAGAATAAGACCAAATGACAATGACAATCTGATTGGTTAAGTTAGAAGATGAAAGTGGTGTTGACTGTGGAAGAAGGCAATGTCTATGTGGTAATTGAGAAGATATTAAGGAGATAGTTAATGACAAATTATTGTCCCTACCAAGTATCTAGGGTAGTTGAATGAGTTGTGCAACAGTTGGAGCATTTATTGGGGGCAGTTTTGACTCAGTTTGAACCATTTTACCAACATTTAGGAGCTATTTAAGGGACTTAGCTGGTGGATAAGGTCAAGGCATGAAATTTTCTTTAGTCAAAAACCTTTTTGGAGCTTTTTAAGGGGTTCCAAAGTAAGGGAAATTATTTTGGACGCCCAAAAGAAGTTTGACCCAATAAACACATGTTCCTATTGTCTAGTTTTGTATTGTAATTCTCTTGAATATTCTTTCAAGTTGGAGCAGCAAATGAAACTCCATTTTTAGACTTATACAACTATATAAACACATTTTTATTAATAAAGTTTAAGAATTTAAGACTTCTAAAAAGTTGTGTCATTGTGTGCAATGTATTGATTGATGAATATTTATGTGAGTTATGATAATTCCTTTGATGTTTGTCTCATTTTAGCACCTTTAGGTAGAAAAAGATATGTTTTTGTAGGTTGTAAGCTATGTAGTGGTTCAAACAACCATTTAAGTTGTGAAAGAACATCTCTTTTCCTTCAAAATTATTAGAAAACCAAACCTCCTTGTAAAACACTAATGCATTGACATATGAAAATATCTGAGTTGTGTAAAGTTAAGTTGAACTATTAAGGGAATTGTGTGTTAAAAGAGTAGTGTAGATGTGAAATCATTCTTGTGCACACCTTTTAGTTTTAGGATTCATTTTCATGTTTCCTTTTTACCCTTTTCTCAGCAAGAAACAATAGGTAGCTTAAATTAGGAGAAGGTCCAAGGGAATCGACCCACTTTGGAGGTTGATCTCCATAATATGAGCCCACACTCAGGGATATCATCCCATGTTTCATGAGGTGGCTGAGTGATTTCATCATCTTAGCAAAGGGTGCACACTTTTATGACAACAGTTTCCTTCACAGTAATGCAAGCACATTATGAGAACCTAAGACATGTAATAATGTGAGTGTGTTATAATGCCCTTGTGTTATTTTTCTACCTTGGGAATTTCCAACCCTTAGGGTTGGATTTTCCTTGGGCATCAAATCCAAAGGGTTGAATTGATATTTCAACATCCAAATATGTGTTTTTTGAACTTGTAAAAAATTGACACAATCTCAAGCATGTTCTCCATCAAGTTTGCATGTGTTTCAATGTCAAGTCCAAAAAATGACATAGCAACATTGAGCTCTCTCTTAGCTTTCTAACCATGTAATTTTTTTCAAATTTATATGTTAAGGTTTTGATCTTTAATTTTTTTTCTAGTGTCTCCATTTTATGTCAAAAACTTACATATGGTATTTTTTGCTTCATTTTTTATCTGTTTATTGAAATTTCAAATAAATTACACTTTTAGAAACTAGACTCTATTCTATACATAATTAAAAATGGTTTTTAGTTAGTTTCCTATAAAATTTAGGGGGAGCATGCTCAATTTTTTATTTTTCAAGATGTGTCCAATTTGAAAATTAGTAAAAAGTTATATATTCATTAAAAAATTAGTAGAAAAATCATGCATAAACTACATGGCGTTAGCTAATTTTTCACCAAAGTGATTTTTTAAATACTAGAAAAGTTAACATTTTAGGGATAGCACACTAAATGCTAGATTATGTTTTTTAATAGAAATAAGAGCACTTTGTGTGCACCCCCTTTTTGAAACCCTTAATCTCCACCATTTTCAAGAAAATTTAGTAGTTTAGAAAGTAGATTTAGAGCACCACGAATTTTGTTCTTGTTGTGTCTTCAAATTTGAGATCAGTCTTTCTCGAATTCAAAAAAAATGGCCACTTAAGACCCTTTTTGGTACCCCATTTCCATGCACTTACCTTTTGAACCAATTTGAATGTTAGATAAATATACTATTAATTTAAGAAATCTAGGATGAAACAAGAAGTTGGTCCAATGAGATCAAATGAGTGTCCACAATATCACATGATCGAATCTTTTTTTTTTATTAAAGAACATTTCATAAAATTATTTTTTTAACTATAAATAATTAATTTCTATTATATTACAACTTGAAAATATATTTAACATTAAGAAGGATGATACTCCCTCAAAAGAAAGAGGATGTCATGAACCTAAGCAATAAACTATTGAACTCATTTATTATGAACATTAATATGAATTATTTAAGTTTTTAAAATAAAAGATGGTAATCTACATAAAAGATTAAAATTTATAAAATATAAACAACTTATATAGTTTTGAAGCTTGTATAGGAGAAGAAGAATCAAAAAGCTATTGAGGGGAGATAAATTTCTACAACCTTGGCGAAAATGCATATAAGAAATAGTTGAGAGGAAACACACATAGAGAAAGAGGAGAGACATCATGAGACAAAATCTGTAGGCTAATTTGATTCTTAAAAATATGAAGTTAAGTATGAGGAGTGCACTACATGCCTTGGGACAAAGTTAAACACATAGAATATTTTTTTTACCTATGCTGATAAAAAACGATCAAGCTCTAGATTGTGAGAATTAATTTCCTCTACCATAATCTTGGAAATGTCATTATGTCATCATTGATCTCCTTAAACGTGAATAAACCTTATCAAAGAAGAACCATGGGAGATGTCATACCTATGCAGAAGCATAGTTATTTAAGTTGTTCCTAACTATTCTTGCAACACATTATCATTTCAATTTATTTCATTATCTAATGATAATATTAATCTTAATGTTGTTTTGGTTCTCAAATTGAAAGAAAAAGACATAATTTATGTATTTGGGATATTAATGTCGATCTTAATGTTGTTTTTATTGTCTGATTGAAAGAAAAAGAGATAATTTATGCATTTGGGACATTATTCATCATTTCACAACACATGATAACACAACATATTATTGGCCTATACCAATCCACATTATTTGACGAATCTTATTATCTTGTTGTCTTGGTCTATCTTCATGATTATTCATAGATAGTTGTGTTTTTTATAATTGATTTAAGTATTAGTTTTGTGAATGATTATAACACGTGTGTAAGTATTTATGTACACATGTCTATGTATATTTGAAATTTTTCAAGAAACTAATATTTTATTTACTTATTAATATGTTTTAGAATAGTGTCAACACTAGCATATATATTTAATTTAATATATATAAAATACATTGAGAGATATTCTTCTCGAGGTGCCTATTTGTTTAACCAATTTCTCACATATAAGTCCAATAGGCACCTCAAGAAGGATATCTCTCGGTGTATATATATATATATGCTAGTAGCATTCACAACACAACATGGAAGATATAAAATTAATTAGGATTAGGGTTGGGGTTTGGGTTAGCGTTAGGATTAAGGTTAGAGTTAGGATTAGGATTAGGAGTAGGAATAGGGTTAAGGTAGGATTAAAGATAGAATTAGTGTTAAGGGTAGGGTTAGGGTTAGGATTAAGGATAGGGTTAGGGTTATTGTTAAAGATAGAATTAGGATTATGGTTAGGGTTAAGACTAGAGATAAAATTATAATTAGGGGTAGGGTTAGGGTTAGGATTAGTGTTAGGGAACTAGAGATAGAATTAGGGTTATGGTTAGGATTATGATTAGGATCAAGATTAGGGTTATGGTCAAGGTTAGAGATAGAATTAGGATAAGGGTTGGGGTTAGTGTTAGTATTAGGATTAAGGTTAGGGTTATGTTTAGAGATAGAATTAGGATAGGGTTGGGGTTAACATTAGGGTTAGAGTTAGGATTAGCATTAGGATTAGGGTTAAGGTTCGGGTTAATGTTAGAGATAGATTTAGGATCAAGGGTAGGGTTAGTGTTAGGGTTAGGGTTATAGATAGAATTAGGGTTAGGGTTGAGATTAAGATTAGGATCAAGATTAGGGTTAGAGATAGAGTTAGTATTAAGGTTAGGATTGTTGGAATATGAAGTCAATTTTATTGTTATTCTAGTAGGGAGTCTTTGTTTTTGGTAGTTTTATCCAATGTTCGACATGTAGTTGTATGAGTCACACTTTCTATCTTTGGAAAGTTTTTTTTGACAAGGACTTTGCAACTCAGATTGCTTATACTTTGTTGAAGTCATGTTTTCTATAACAGCTGAAGATTATTGTAATTATGATTTTCCTGAGAAATAAAATATGAAAGATCTTTGTCTGTGGTTTTTACTTGGTATAATTTTACTAGGTTTTCCATGTAAATACTATAAATTTTTCTCACAAAGATTAGGATTAGGGTTAGGTTAAGATTAGGGATAGGTTTAGGGTTAATATTAGGGATAGGGTTAGGGATAGAGATATAATTAGCATTAAGATTGGAGTTAGCATTAGGATTAGAGTTAGGGTTAGGGTTATGGTTGGGGTTATCATAAGGATTAAGGTTATGGTTAGGATCAAGATAGAATTAGGATTAGGAGCAGGTGAGGAATGGGGTTGGGGTTATAAAAAAAATTAGGGTTAGGTTTAGGATTAGGAGTAGGGGTAGGATTATAATTAGGATTAAAGATAGAATTAATGTTAAGGTTAGGGTTATGATTAAGAAATAAGGATAGGGTTAGGGTTAGGGTTAGATATAGAATTAGGGTTAGGGTTAGGATTAAAATTAGCATCAATATTAGGGTTATGGTTAGGGTTAGAGATAAAATTAAGTTTATGGTTAGGTTTAGGATTAGATTTAGGGTTAAGAATATGTATATGGTTAGGGTTAGAGATGGAATTAGGATTAGGGTTGGGGTTAGTGTGAGGATTAGGGTTAGTGTTAGTGTTAGGGTTGGGTTAGCATCATGATAAGGGTTATGATTAGGATTAGAGATAAATTAGGATTAGGGGTAGAGATAGGGTTAGGGTTAGAGATAATGTTAGGGTTAGAGTTAGGGTTAAAGATAGATTTTGGGTTAGGATTGTACTTACAATTCAATTATGTTTTAGGGTTAGGGTTATGGTACAATTAGAGTTATGGTTAGGGTTAGAGATAGAATTAGGATTAGGGTTGGAGTTAGTGTTAGTATTAAGATTAGGGCTAGGATTAAGGTTATGATTGGGGTTTACATCATGATTAGGGTTAGGGTTAGGATTAGAGATAGAATTATGATCAAGGGTAGGGTTAGGGTTAGAGATAGAATTAGGGTTAGGGTTAGGATTATGATTATGACAAAAATTAGGGTTATGGTCAGTGTTAGAGATATATTAGGATTAGGGTTGGGTTAGTGTTAAAATTAGAATTAGGGTTAAAGTTAGGGTTAGTATTAAAATTAGGATTAGGGTTAGGATTAGAGATAGAATAAGGATTAGGGGTAGAGTTAGGGTTATAGATATAATTAGGGTTAAGGTTAGTATTATTATTATTATTATTATTATTATTAGGATTAGTTATGGTTAGGGTTAGATATAGAATTAGGATTAGGGTTGGAGTTAGTGTTAGTATTGGGTGATGTTAGGATTTAGGTGACATAAACCTTGTAAATCCTTTAATTAATTTTTTTCCTAATGTATTTTGTGAATTACCCATAAGAGGTGAAACCATTTAACCAATGGTGGTGAAAGAACTCATGTAAAGATGAAGTTACCATTACCATTTGTCTTTTGGGGAAAGGAAAAAATAGTTAGGAATCCCATTTGGAATCTCCTATTTTTGGAGGGTGATGACATCCTTCATAAGTTGCAAGAGTATCTATGACACTATGACAACTTTCATAAGATTCTATGACAACTATGACACCATTTATGATTGTACTTATGATAGATTCCTTCCCTAGGCACCCATGCATGCGAGAAGACTTATGACAGATGCAAGATCATATGTAAGTTACTTTTTTGCTGCATGTTGTTTGGTAATACCATTGTGGTATTCATCCCCATAAGTTTTTATAATTGGGGCCTTGAGCTTGAGTTATTCATTCAATTTTGCAGATAACAAGGTGCTTCCATATTCTACAAATTTTTGCAGAGAAGTGTATTGCTCTTGTAATATATCTTGGATTAGTAATATAATTTCCTTTCTCTTTCTATGGTGGAGTTTTTTCTCTTAGGGGTTTCTACATGTAAATCTAGTCTCATGTGCTATGGTTTTCTTTTCTTGTTTTCATTCTACAATCACATTCATATTAAGGTTTAATATTTGGATTCAAATATGCAATTAATGTTGATTAAAGTTCATATTGCAAGCTTTCTTCACCTTTTTTTACAACATTTGGTATCAAAGCTAATGGTTCTATTGAGAAAGGAATGCTTTTCTCTTGAGTGTTCAAGGTTTTTTGTTGTAGTGGGAGTTTTTGCTGTGTGGGTTTTTTTGCAGATTTGTGAAAGATTGTAAACAATGGCTTCTACCTCTCATCTAGATATTGAGTTTAATAGAATTGGTTATGAGATGTGGAATTTGAATACAGAGGATCTCCTTGAAGAGAGAGATCAGTGATTAAAAGTTTTGAATTAAAAGAAACTAGAAAAAATATCTGATGAAGATTGGAACAAAATAAACAAAAAGGAACGAGGAACCATTTGGTTATGTCTTGAAGATTTTATCCTCTTAAATGTTTTAGAAGAATCTATCACATAAAATTTGTGGAAGAGTATAGGTGATATCTACCAAACCAAAAAATTAACTAATAATTTGTATCTCAAAATACATTTGTATTCTTTGAAAATGAAGGATGGTGATTCTAGTGCTGAACATTTAAATGCTTGTAATATGATTATAATTTAGCTTGCATATATAGGTGTTAAATTGGAAGAGGAAAATAAATGTATATTTATGCTTTGTTCTTTACCCAAATCTTGGGAAAATATAATTTTTGTCATAAGTGGTGGTGGCACGGAACCAAAGATGGATAGTATCATTGCTATACTTCTTTTAGAAAAGATAAGGAGAAAGTCCATGCATGCGGGCTCCCAAGATGCCTTGTATGTGCGATGAAGGTCCAAAGAAAAAGGAGGGCCTAAAAGGGACAAGAAGAGAGACAAGTATAAAGGACATTCTAAAACCCCTGAGAAGAGCAGAGTAAAGTGTTGGAACTGTGTAAAAAGAGGGAATGTGAAGGACTATAGAAACAAGAAGAAAAGCATTGAAACCTCTATGGATAAGTCCTCCAGTGATGGTGATTTTGATGCTTTTTTTTTATTTTGCTAACTCTATTAGTAATGATGCTTGGCTTATTGATTCAGGTGCATCCTTCCATATGACTCCTCATAAGGACTGGTTTTATACATATTCAACATATGATGGAGGGGATGTTTTCCTTGGTGATAACAACCCAAAGAAGATTGTTGGTAAGGGAAAGGTAAAGTTGTGTTTCAGTGATGGGAGGGTTAAAACCCTTGATGATTTTTTACGTATTATAGGACTTGTGTGTTTACTTTGAGTGTCCAAGTTGAATGATTATGGAATGCATGTGATTTTTGATAATTTTGGTTGTAGGTTGGTAAGAGGGAGTTTAGTGATTGCTAAGGGATATCAAACATGGAATTTATTTAAGCTACATGCTTCCACTCTTTGTAATTCAGATTTTGTCACTAGGACTGAAAATGCATGAATGTTACATGGCACAATAGATTCGGTCACATTGGTGAAAAAGGTTTTAAGACCATACTAGATACGAGACTATTAGATGGCATTTCTAATTATTTTGTTGGAAAGAGTAATTTCTATGAACATTGTGTGTTTGGTAAAAAAAATAGGTCATCATTTCCTAAAGGAGTTAATAAGGCTATGCGACTTTTAGAACTTATTCATTTGGATGTATGTGGTCCAATGGATGTTGATTTTTTGAGTAGATCTCGATATTATGTTTCCTTCATTGATGATTTCTCAAGATATACTTGGATTTATTTTATGCATGCAAAATCTGAAGTTTTTACTAAGTTTAAGGAATTTAAAGACTTGGTTGAAAAACAATCATATTATAAGATAAAAGTATTGAGAACTGACAATGTGGGTGAATATTGCTTTAAGGAATTTGATGAGTTTTGTAAACATGTAGGAATTGTTAGTCAAAAGACTACACCTTATACTCCCCCAAAAAATGGGTAGCATAAAGAATGAACCGTACATTAATGGAAAGAGCTAGGAGCATGTTAAGTAGTGCTAAGCTAGATAAATGATTTTGGGAAGAAGTTGTTGGTACTGCTTGTTATTTAATAAATAGATCTCCTTGTAAAACTATTATTGACAAAACACCTTATGAAATGTGGTTGGATAAGAAGATATTATTTTCACATTTAAGGGTCTTTGGTTGTGAGGATTTTGTTCATGTGCCTTAAGAGAAGCACTCTAAATTGGATCCAAAAGCTCAGAAATGTATCTTTGTAGGATATGGTGAGAATGTAAAAGGTTATAAGCTTTGGAATCCTCTAACCTGTAAAATAATCTTTTCTAGAGATGTGATTTTTCAGGGAATTTAGAGCTAACTCAGAAGAAGAAAAACCAAAGGTAAAGACAAAGACAATGCACTTTGAAACTAAGAAGGGAGATGCACATGTGGAAGAACAAAGAGATGGAGTAGAAGATGGAGGTTAAGAAGAGAGTTCAAGTGAAAGTTTTGAAGAATCTATTATAACAGAGGAAGTTGATCATAATGAATAACATGAGGAAGAACCTCTTACTCCACCTTTAATAAGGTCCACAAGACAACAAAATCTAGTTGATAGGTATACCCCACCAAATTTCCATTGTAAGTTTTCTTTATTAAGTACTGATGATGAACCGAGATCTTACAAGGAGTCTCTCTTCTGAAGAAAGTGAGTCTTGGATGGAGGTAATGCAGGAGGAGATGATGGATTTGGATAGTTGTGATACCTAGGATCTTGTTAGTTTTCCCAAAGGAAGGAAGCCCATTGGATGCAAGTGGGTATATAAGAAGAAGTTTGGTGTAGACGGTCGGTTAGAGCAGTACAAGGCCAGATTGGCAGCCAAGGGCTACTCCCAAAGAGAGGGAGTTGATTTGGGTGAAATATTCTCTCTTTTTGCTAAGCTAACTTCTATTAGATTCCTATTATCTATTTTTGTTGCTTATGATTTTGAAATAGAGCAAATGGATGTTAAAATTTCTTTCTTGTATGGGGATTTTGAGGAAGAAATTTATATGCAACAACCTAGCGGTTTTATTGTGAAAGGAAAAGAACACTTGGTTGGTAGGTTAAAATGGTCGTTGTATGGTTTTCTTTTATAATTTAGAGTGATTGGATGATATGTTCCACGTAGATTTTGTCATATTTATGTCCTAAACAGTTAACATCTATGTGCAAATAATAAGCACAAGGTATGAGTTCTTAGCAGTAACAATAGTAAAGATTGGGGTTTGAGGGGCACATTGACCCCATAATTATAAGAGAGGTAAATTAAAAAAATCATTTTAGAGTTTAGTGGTTTCATTAGTTTTCTAAATGGTACAAATCAATAGTAGTAAAGAAGATTAATTCAAAGATAAATATTGACTTGGCGGTTGAGTGCTCTAAAGAGATTGGAGGGGAGAGTCATGGATATGTATGAGGGTCTATTCAAATGGTTGGCCTTCAAAGTTTAATACATTATTGAGCACAAAACTGCTACCTTGACCATCATATTCAAAGACAAATCTTAAGCTTCATTGGCACCAAAATCTAGGTTTTCTTTTAGAATTTCTTAGGAATTGGTTGGTATATGTGATGTGAATAGTTGACGTGTATTGGTATTTTTGTATTTTTTAAAAAGTTCTTCTAATATTGAAGGACATCTTAGTGTTGATTTTTTAATAAAAGTGAATTGGGAAAATTTAATTGAAGAAAAAACATTTATACTATGTCTAGCAAGCTTTCAAATTTACATATTCTACATTTTCTTTGTTTCACATATAGTTGCTTAAATTGTTCATTTGGAATTTTAATTTTCATTGTATTAATGAGTTGTCACTTTTTTTCACATTTGAAATGGAAGTTTTATTAGGTAAGTTCAAATAGAAACAAGAAAATTTCAAAAGTAGTGTTACATCTAGTTTTATATGAGAAATATTTGAAGAAAACATGTACTAAGAAATTTTGTTAATAGTATTTTACATTAAAGGATATTTGAGGAAAATAGTCTTAAAATTAGTATTTTTTGTAAGAAAAGAAACTCTTTTTAGGTTTCATTTGCAATGACAAGGGAAAATGTACATAAATGTATTTGGATTTGAAAATTGTTTTCATTTGTAAATATGCTTCACATTTTGGACTAAAAAATTATCATTAGTGTAGACATTTCTAATTTTGTATCAATTTTTTAATAAAGTACTTAGAAATTCACTTATAGACCTCTTGTCAAATTTGTAGGATATTCTATATAAATTATAATCGGCATAACCATTACACCTCCTTTCGGTGTAAGTGCTAGTTTTAATAAACCTCAACTTGTGTGTCGATATCTGTTGGATAGATATATAGAGTGCTCTTGCCCCAAATATATTAAGTGTGATGTAGGTGTATACCTTGTTTGTATGACAACACGTCATGTATTTATATACACAGTTTGTACATATATATGACTATATAAAACCCTACTTACTATGTGTGTAACTTGGTGAATTCAAATGTAGGTTAAAATATAGATTTTAAATAAAACTTAACCACATTTTAAAATCAAACAATGAATATATCCCTGCCCTGAGACTATGTATATGTCACCTAATGGATATACATAATCCTCTGCTTGTGACCAAATAAATTCTTTGTTAGGCATGATTGTATATATTTAAAATGTTGTATATATCACATATCAAATTATATATATATTAAAAGAAATGTATAAATATCCAAAATCATTGTATATATGGTAAAAAAAGACTGTGCATACTTCTTTGCTCTTGCATTGTGTATAATTTCTCAGTTTTTTTGGTGTATCAATTTGATTGTCTGTATGGTACAAACTATATGGTTTTGTACAATAGTATGGAATTTCTTACAAATTTACACTCAAATTTCTCTACAAACACCTACAATTTTTTGGTCAATAAAGTATCGTGTTATATATCTAACTTTGTTTCTTGGTCACTCTAAATGCAACGATGCATTCCATCTTACTCCTCAATGTACTAGTAAATTTTTGATATTTGAAGCCCACTCAAAAGCGTACAAAACTAGTTACTTAAAAACCACAACAAAGAACAAATAAAAAAATGGAATTAGATAAGGTTTTGATCCTTAGTAGATTTTCCAAAATATAAACAATAATTTGAAAACCAAAATGTAAATTAATGCAAGAAACAAGATTCCTATATTAACCCACTACAAACCTCTAGATAAAGTTCAACAAAAGAGAATTCAACAAAGTATAACATTAAACAAATAAAGTATATGTTACCAAAGAATCTATCGTTGAATGATTTTCCCCTTGATTGGTTGATATGTGGATGCTCCTTTTCCTTGAAGTTACTTGTTTGGTAACATACACCTAGCATAAGTGATGATCATATGGAATGAAGGAAATAGTCCCTGAATTTATAGACTTTTGGAAAGGGGAATAAATGGTCAAGATCTGATTGTGAGATCCATGATACAAGATGATTGAGAAGTTTTTTGTTGGATCAAGGAGAGGATGGAGAGTGGATATGGAGGTTGTTAGATCGTAAATGGATAGGATGAACTTACTAAGTTTAGTAAGTGGTTGTGAGCATGAGGGAAATAAGGTACATGTGCATCTAGTGGGGGTAGATTCTTGGAATGGGTTGAGGGTATAATGGGACCATAATGACAAGTGTTCTTAGGTGTCCTTTATTCTTGGAAGTGTTGAGGGAATATAGGTATTGTTAGCTCTCAAATATGCACCTTTGCTAAGTTGTAGAACTTAGAAATTTGGAGTAACATGGGAACACTCCTAGGTTGTGGGTCACCTAAACTTGGAGTGGACCTCTAGATAAGCCTGGATCCTATATGGTGTCACCTAAACTACTGCTAAACTAATGACTTTCTGAGGAAAGAGTAAGAAGGAAACACGAAAATGAAACTAACTAAAAGCTTTAAAAGGCGATGCACCAAATCACTAACTAAAACCTGTAAAACAACTCACATACACAGTTCAAACAATGATAAAGCTTCACATGTACACAACTCATTTCTATATGCTTCTTGCATAAACATTTCATAAGAAGGTTTTAGAGCTTATCTCCTAGAAGGAAAGATACTTTCACAACTAGAATATTTTTCTTTCAACACAACCTATAACCTGCAACTTGCATATTCTTCTAAAAAAGGTGCTAACAATGAGAAAAAACCACATGGAAAAGATAATTTCACATGTAGTATCATCAATCAAACAAAATGCACACCATTAAATAAAAAAATGAGAAGGTAAAATAACTTTACTTCATTGATATCCAAGGTATCCACTATTATACAAGTCTGTAAAAAGAGTTACAATACTACTCTTGCTGAAAGAAAACTCCAAGAATGAGTTACCATATTGTTGGAAAGAAAGAAGTAACTCCAACAACTCTGTTTGAAATTACTTATTCTTTTTTGAAAAACTACCCCACACATATCCTTCTAGAAACTTCCTGGTCATATGCAATAGAAAATCCAAAAATAAAGCACCCAAACTCCCTCCAAAAGGCTCCAAAGTGGAGGAAAAGTCAAGCCATGACCCAACCCACATTAAAAGCATGAGAAAATTTCCTTCAAATGGTCTCATTCCCCCCAAAACTTAATAAAAAACAATCCAACTTCCCCATTTGCATGACACAAGTCATTATTCAAACATATCTTCAAATTGCTCTCATACTTTTGGTGTGTCTGCAAAGGCATAATACACCTTATTCTGCATTTAAATAACACTTAATTATGTGGCTTATAACTACGCCACTTAACTAAATATTTTACATTTGAAAGTGAATGCAAAAGAATAAGGGCTCAAACATATCCCCTTTAGGACTTGGTCTTATCAACACATGATTCTCTATTTTTCATTTAAAATAGCAATTTGATTAAATGATTTATAACAATATCACTTAACTCAAATGCTTCACATTTCAAATTAATGCAAAATAAAAGGCCCAGATTCAGGCTAAGTCTAGGAAGACAATTTGCAAAATTTATATTCATTTATTTTGCATAACATGTACTAAAGTGACTTATAAAAATATCACTTAAATATATGTTTTACATTCAAGTTCAATGCAAAATATTTGTCATTACACATATTTGAAAATCAAAACCAAGATGTATAACATGGGGACCTCCCTAGTCATTGGGAATTAATACAAAATGAGGTATTAGTTTAACTGCAAAAGTTTGAATAAAAGACAAAAACTCCTTAGGTTCATCGGCATATGCTTAGGGTAAGAAACCCTAACAAGAAAACAATGCAAAAGTTTCAAAGGCATTTCATTTTTACCATCGAGCTTTTTGAAGCTCTCTTGGGCCACCGACATAGGGTTTCGAGGTGATCTTTGTAGATGGTTTCCATGGCGAAAACTGAAGCAAACCATGGCGTCTTCTAGAAAATTTATGGAAAAATCAACATAAAAAGCTTAAGTGAGCTTCTTATGAAGGAAATTTCTGCATTTTCTATTCAATTTTTGTAGAAACAAAATTCTTGTTTGAGCTCTGTTTGTAGAAAAGTGAATGCAAAAGAATATTCTTGCTCTTCCCTATTAATTTTGTGCACTCTCTTGGCATTTCATGCATTTCCCTCTTTCAAGACTTGAATTCATGCAAAAGAATAGAACTCAGGGCTTCTATTTGCAATAGAATAAGGTTTTTGTGACAAAAACGATGAGCACATCACTTTACCCGTGCATTTGTTCCTCCTTAAGTGGCTTTTGTATGCATTTTATATGGTCGTGGCTCAGCCCTAAGATTTTGTGCAAGTATTAAAAGCTCCAATGTGAACTGTTCTAAAAACTTGGCCACAACTATCTGGGTGGTTTTCCATTTTTTGTTGATTTAAAAAAAAATGGTTACCTTCATTTTCCTTCATGGCCAAGGGTTTTTTGCATTTTTGTTAAAAAATGATTTGGGATTTTCCTCTTTCACTTCTGTAGAATAAAAAGGTTCCATTTCTTTGTTTCTCTTGGAAAAACTTCATTCCGGGCTGAGGGTTTCATGGCTATAATGTTTGGCTTGGCATCCCTTCATTATTTTTAGGGTTTTCCATAGCGAAACCCTAGAATTCATGCATGCCTTCTGAGAAACTTCTCATTTTTTGAGTTTCAATGCTTCACCTTTCTCATGCACATGTTTCTTGCATTATGAAAAACTTGTTATTTGTTTAGCAAAACAAACCCCCTGAAGAGTATGCTATTTATGCACCTATGACTCATGCTTCATAAACTTCCATTGAACATCTCCAAATGGATTTAGGACTATCACACAAAATGAATGATCTTTAACACATTGACATACCCTCCTTGATTGCTCCACCAGGTTATTGCAAAAACCTTCATAAAAGAAAACAAGAAACTATCCCATTCTTATTGAAAACAACATTGTCATTCAAGATTGTCCTGTTGAAGAAAAATGATTCAATGCCATTGCATAGTATGGGTATAATTCAAAGACTCAACACATATTTTCCATTCCTTCATGAACATTTCCCTTATGTACTTGAAACCCCTATTTTGCTTGCTTTCCTTGTTTGAATAATTTCTCTATCTTCAATCAATAGTCCTGTAACACTGCTCCAACTTTATGACATGAAAAGTATATTGGAAACTCACATACTGAAATGCAACCTTCTCTTTAAGCTTCCTTGCCACTTGCTAGTATCACCATCCACAACAAGCCTCCACTAGAAACCGTACTTGTATGTAGGTGGATGGATGTAATGGATGACCATCCATTATCTTTGAAACTATACACACTTGATTTTGTAGGTAGTTTTATCAAGGAATTCATTGATAAATTTGCAACCAAATGCTTTACATGCATGCATCCTTACACATTGAGGACTGTTGTGAATGTCTTCATATATTTACCCTTCTATCACTTTCCTTTTATCATGGCTAAAGGACTGTCCTTAAAAACCTATAATAAACTATCAAATATCGAATGGTTGAGTGAGGAAAATGATGCATATCTGCCCTTTACTATAGTTATGACAGTGACCCATATTGTTGTGCATGCTTTGTCATGTGTTTAGCCTATGAAGAAGGTATATTATATTTGAACCTTCACTTAACTTGCTCAAATATTGTCCTTAATATAATTTTTAGATCATGCCTTTCCTCTTAATGAAATATGGCAACTTATGAGATTAAAACACTGCCCATGGTAGACTGTTGTGTGGAATTGTTGAAAAAAATCATTACTTTCTCAATATAATTGAAATATCTTTCCTTCATAAGACTTCCATTCCATCTTCGAGACCATTTCATTATTCTTCATGTTGTTGGTTATGGCACTTACAAGTATTCAACCTTATTGCTCACATTCATTTCCCATGAAAGAATTCACTTGTTCAATGTCCTTTCAGCCTGTCATTATCCTGTCACTATAAGTTACTTCTTTTTCTTGTCACATGATAGTCCTTCATTTGGTTCCTTGAATTTTTGTGATTCTACTTATGATAGTCCCTTGAATTTACTTTTCTAGACCATCATGGATACTTTGATGACCAGACTTCAAGAAAAATATACCATTTTTAATTTTGCAAAGCAAATCTCTATTAAAAACTAGAAATATGTGTTAATTTTGAAGTCTTGCAAACTCAAGTAAAATGGGTCCACTAAGAAGATTGAAAGACATATCCAATAAAGTAAGATTTCCAAGAAGCATAAGTTGCTAAGGAACATGACTGATAAGCAGGCGTAAATGGTGATTGAAATGACTTCTCATCTCTCTCAATTAGTGAAAGCATTGTATTTTGCATTGCATCATTGTGCTACTGCCCCTTTGATCCACATGATGGCAGCTTACTATTTGGTTCATTGTGAAATTATGAAGAGTAATCTTTCTTGATAATTCACATAGTTTTTATTGCATCTTTTGAATCTGATAATGAAATTTGATCAAGTGGTATAATTCCATATTGATTTAATGCATCAAGAATAGGTTTATCATCACCTTGATCAAGTTGCTCAATTTTGCTTACATTCCCACCCCTCTTAAAACACAAGAGAGTAGTATGCTAGGCTCAACCCTCATGGGAGCCACATTTTACTCCACATTCTGCAACCAAATGAAACAAAAAAAAACAAATATTTGACCTATACCTGTACAATGAACAAACATATTAGATAAAACAAAGCATATCAAAGTCTAACCTATTCAGGGTGAGGCTAGGCATTTTGTGGCTAGTATCCATGAATGCGATCACCTCTGTTGTCCATGAATGCCTGGAATTTCCTCATGATGGCATGGTGTATAGTATCCAAGACATTGGATACAAACTAATTGTGTCATGTGGGGGATTCTCCCTTGATCAATTTTGGCCTACTCTAGTTGGAACCTTACCACATAGAGGGGAATTTCTCTACAAGGCATACTTTACTGGAGGTTCAGTCTTTGATGTTGTCTTTTTTCCTTCTTCTCATGCAATCTCTATGAAGGCTTCTATGCACACATAGTAGTGTGCCTTGTCCTTCATTCCTTCCTCTTCAAAGGATAAGGACAAGTAGGATCTCCCCCTTAGGCCTTCTCCTCCTTCTTCTTCTTCTATAGATTCACAACCGTTGGTGGTGTCCTCAATTCTTTCTACTATTCCTAGCATAGGAAAAAGAAAGGCACCCATATTGTGGAAGTCTAAACCATAGGTGCTCCAACTTCTTGTCTTACCCGTGGTACCCTGACCCACCCTATACTGCAAGGGGAAGCATAATTCATGTGTGGTTGTTGTTGCTAATCAGGATTTGAGGCCTCGACCTATTCCCCCACCTACCTCTAAGGTATATAAGGGAAAGGGGCCCATTATCAAGACCCCTATGTTTGTCTTTGTTCCTCCTCATGTTCCTCCTTAGGATTCTACTCTTTTGCTGAAAATGGTTGTGAAGGTCACTCCTCCGGTGGAATAGGATCCTCAACAGTCTTCTCTTCCATAGATAATAGTTGTGGAGATTGATCCCTTGGTGGACCAAGATCCCCTAGAGTCTTCTCATGATGCGCCTCTTAATGCCCATAGTCATCGCAACCATCATACGCATGAGCATAAGCATCATTGATGGGTCTTGGCCCAAGAATGTGAAGCCTCACAGAAGGCCAGGGGGAGCCTTCTATTCCTCTTTTTTCTTCTATTCCTATCTCTTCTTCTTTCATTTTTGCTTCTATTCCCATCATCCCTATCTCACTTTCAGCTTCCTCAATAGATCTCAATGAGCCTCACCCCAAGAGGGTACAAGTATTCATCGCTCCTTATGTGGAACCTCCTTTGATTACCTCTTTACCAAATCTTCGTCCTTTCCCTGAACCTATTGACATGCCTCACATAAAGTCTATGCCTATTATGGCTTCTTCTCCTTCTCCTTCTTCTGCTTCTATTGTGAGGACGTCCCATCCTCCACTTAAGCGTAAGTTAGAGCATGACCTCATTCCAAATGATGTTCGTAAAAGGTCTTCTTCGCCTTCTTCATCTTATTCTACTTTGGCTTGTGCTATCCTTGTGATGAGTACATCGCCTCCTTTCCAGAGTTTGTGATGATTTCTTTGTGATACCTTGTTGATGAGGATGTTGAGGCAGCCTCCTCCTTGGCCCTTGCTACAGGTAAGTTAGCAGGCACCTCCCTTGCTATCCCCCTACAATCTCTTCTTCCCTCCTTGTGATGATCTAGATTGGGAGAAAGACAACTTGTTTTAGGTGTCAAACTAGAGTGCTACCTATTCTTTATCTTTAGATTAGAGTTGTGTGCTTGTTTGTGTTCCCCCATGCTTGTTTGTTTTTGTTTTTTCTCTCATCTGGAGGACCCTTGATACCCTTGTAGGTACATGGATATAGGAGATAAAATATATCGTACACTTCTATTTGTCTCATCTTTCTTTTGTTTGTCATACATTTTTGGCTGTCACGTCAAAAATGATGCAAAGCATTGGGGCATTTAGGCCTCTTTCATTTTGACCTAAGTTTTATTTTGTCTTCATGTGCTCTTCTTCCTATTCCAATCTATTTGGGGGGTGATGAAAGTTCATACATATTATACTATATTTATCTATCTATATCTTGTTGACGTCCTTTTGGCACAGCGATAGTTAAACAGAATATTGCTATTCTACTTCTCCTGAAAGAGAAAGACAACACATGGATATCTTAGCTCCCAAGGTCTTTGTAGTTGGTTCTCAACTGTGCTGATGTTGCTCAATTGGTCAATGTAATAGTAATATTCAAGGGGCCTGCTGGTGTTGAGCTTCTGGATTGTTCTAAGATCAAGCATGAAATAAAACCTAATTTAACTAGGGTTTTTTTAAAGAAACAACAAAAGATAGGTCAAAGCTTTGGAACAGAAAAGAACAATAGTTCATCCAATTTAACCAGACTAGTTATCCCTCAAGGAATTGTAAACTAAAACTATAGAACAAAGAAAACTTGTGATTGACACACAACCTCTTTCATTCACAGTGCTAGTTCAAATAACAGATTTTAAGTTACCATTTAGATAAAACACAAAATAACATTCCATTCCTTGAAGATTTCACAAATCAAATGATTAATTGTAGATAAACACCATTCTAAAACACAATCTGAAGTAGATTAAGGTCTGATTGCTTCTACTATTAATGAAACAGATAAGCAATATTTACAAAGCTGGCACATTTACCAGTGTACAAAGAATCTGTGACTCCAGATTGTTTCCATCTACACTAAGAGAATTTGGAAAATACATTACAGTCTATGCTGAATCTAACTTCTAACTAAGAGGACAAAAGGAGCTCCCATTACAGAGAATCGAGATGCAGCTCTATCTTCTCTAACTGACTTTTCTTTCTAATTTTCTAACTCTTAACTTGCAACTGTAAGTTCTAACTGTATGCCTTCTACTTTTCTCTACTGGTTCTCTTGACTTCTAATCCTATATCTCTAACCTTAACTATCTAACCCCTTTGAAGAGGCCAAAATGCCATATATATAGAATGTACAAAAAAAAGAATGCACTGGCCACTGTTTTAGGGTTTTTACAAAATATTTGCATCCAGGAGAGTCAACTCTCAGATCTTTCTGAAGAGAGTCAAAGTTGCATTCAATGAGAAGCCCTATTGTCCATGTCGATGACGACTTGATCTCAGGAGAAGCTTTTAGATCTTTTTTGTAGCTGCAACATTTACTCTCCTATCTTCGTGTCCACCTTGAACTCTGTTGGGGTCGCCTTGAATGCTCTAGGGCACTTTACCATTAATACTGATCAATCTCCGCTGGTGGCTATTACAGTTGTCCCTATGAGTCACAGATCCTTCCTTCCTTAGGCTTCCTTCATGTTCCAGACTTCTGCTGCAGGTTTACTGTCTTCTGGAACATCATCGGGCCTCCCTATAGATTTGAACATTTCACCCAAGCCGATCCATCACCTCCCTGATCTCAAAATGAATCCATGCCATTTGCATTCTATCAGTCTTCTTACATAGGGATGGTCAATTGGTCAATAGGTCATCCTCTTCTGATTGGAGGAATAGAGGCCACACAGGATTCCTTGGCGGTCAAAGGCGATCCACAATGAATCGCATGTCAGTGAGACACCCATCGTGTCTCCCTAATGCGATTATATTGCTTTTATCAACTATTGGCATGACACTTAGACAATCAGCAAGACATTTCGGTGAGCTGAAGAAGTCATATCGAGTTCATGAAAACCATCGGCAAGACAGTTGCTAGTCGGTGGGACATCATAGTGAACCTCAGGATCCTGCGGCGATTACCCTTTTTCATATCAGGGAGACTATCACTTGTCGCCATGACCTCACGATGAAGTCCTCTGTATCTCCCGGCAGGCCCATTCTCATGTCAGGGAGACTATCGCTTTGGGGAGATCTTACCTTGAACTCCTCTTCTCTTACCGAGCCCCTCTTTGTTATCGGCAAGACCTTCTTTCTTCGCCAAGACCTTATGGAAAAGGAATGATCCTTCGCCAAACTCCATTTCTTTCGATGGGGTCCCCTTTCTGTCGGCATGACATTCCATGGTCGGGGAGACATCATAGCGACCATTTTGTTTTCTCCCCGAGCTCATTCTGTTTTGGTGGGATCTCCCTTCATGTCAGCATGACTTTCCGTGATTGGGGAGACCTCCTTTGGCAATGCTGTCATCCTTTGCCGCAAGCATTCCCCTATCGCCCAGACTAGGGATCATCGGTGAGACCTTTTTTCCGCACTCGTTTCCTTTCGCCAAGACATCTCCTTCAGGGAGACCTCCTGCCGAAGCCACTCCGTTTCGCCGATACCGCTTTACTTCGGCAAGAGTTCACCCTGTCGGTGAAACATCTTGCCAAAGCCACCTTTCTCTCGGCAAGCTTCCTTCGTGTCTCTAAGACCTCCTTTGGTCGGCAAGAATTTACACTGACCAAGGCTTCCTTCATCAAGCACTAACTTTCTCTGGGCTCCTCCTACCTTTTCGGTGAGATATACGCTAATCGGCTAGACCTCCTGCCGAAGGCAAAATTATCGCCAAGACATCTCCTTTGCTGAGACCTCATACCGAAGTCTCCCTGCTTTTCCGAGAATTCATTTGAGTTTGGGGAGAGCTTGCTTGATCGGAAAGACTTCCTGCCGACACCACATCCCTATCGCCGAGACTTACCCTTTTCGGCAAGGCTACTCACCGACGAAACATCTCTTGCTGAAGTGCTAGCCCAGTCTGTGGTAGTCGGTGAGACATTACAAAGTCGCTGAGACCTACATCGATGGAAATATTTCTCACCAGGTATAATTCTTTACCGTCAATTGGCAAGACCAAAAAATTTTGCCAAGACCACATGCCGAATACTGCCTACTTGGCCGAAGTGTTGACTCACGAGCCGATCGGTGAGACATTGAGAGTTCGCCATGACCTCATTCCGGTGATGATTTCTCTCACCAATAGGAATTCCTTAGCCACTGAAATAATGAAAACTCTAATAGATTCCTACATATGATTTTCGCTCACCGTGACATCCCTGGAGTCTTGCTGATAGGAAACACAGACGCTTATCGACATAATGCACTAGTAGTCGGCAAGACATCTACAAGGTCTTGCCAACTTTCTTCTTAGAGGAAAAATTGTGACCAACTGGACTAAAGAATGTATTCCAACTAAGCTCCCTTGGAAAATATCACCATGTGTGCAACTTAATCCTACAAAAGAAAGGTCTGCATTAGCACTCAGGGGAAAATAAAGCACATTATAATAAAATGCACCATTGTTTATAATTACATCCCTCAATACTTAGCAAGAAGGGAACCAAATTAAACTAAGATAGAACCAAAGTTTGACAAAAAAACAAAACAAAGGATAAAACATGGAGAAACAGAAGAACTCCCAAAAACAAAGCAAATAATAGAGGCAAGGAAACCAAAAGAGAAGGGGGGACCCATTTTGTTCCAAATCAAAATGGAGTGGTTATGCAAGGCATAACATATCTATGATCAATTCTGACCCTAAACAATTAGATCCCACTATGCTCTTGACTTCTTTTTGTCTACTTTTCTTGATGTTGTGGATTTTGTATTGTCCCTCATGTGACAACATCCCACGAATACATCTCGCTATGTATATCGTTGACATCATCTCTTTGTATTTCTATTCTCCTTAGAATGGAATGTGCTCCTTTGCACAACACACATCATTCTAAGGGGGCCTATTGTATCTTCTTATTCTTATTTAAAAAAAAAAATTCTTCAAAATATATATATCTTGATGTCTTATAATCACATCGTCTAGCTTGGGGGAAAGAAAACTAGACTTTTCTTTTCTGTGATTGTCATGAAACATAGGACTATTCGCCTATTGTATGATCTCTAGCCTTGCTAGCCATACCTATCAACATTTTCTTTTATCTAATCAGATTATGGCATGTCTTCTTATTTCATCATGTCTAGTTTTCACTTTTTTTCCTAATGTGTTCGTCTATAACTAACATGTTTGTGTTGAGATTGTAGTCAACTTTGCTAGATGGAAGACTCATTTCCTCTTCGCGTCTTGGTTCAACTTCTCTATTACATATACCGGATCGAAGACTTGTGTCCTCTTCATTCTAGGTATATTCTCTTCAACCTCTTTCTATCTACTTTAGCTTTCACATGTTGGAATACATATGCTCACTAAAGTGGGGGAAAAATGTAATGTCATAAAATTGCACCTCATGCAATTTCACATTATATAATCCTCCCATTAGCCTAATAAATATGATAATGAAAATCCCCCCTTTCCTTAACTTCAATTTCATCCTTGACCCCCTTTTTTTCGGTCTTCAAGTGAATTTTTTTCGAGGATACTTTTGCAATGCGCAGACGTCTGCACACTGTGTGAACATCCTAACAATATTCTTGATTTTGTGGTCGTTGGGATGTTACACTTTTGCTTGCCTGTAAAGTGTAATGCCTCTATGATCACAAACATGTCTAAAAATTCCTTCTTGCATGATTTTCCTTCATTCTTTCATTCACTCTCTTATTCCTTCAATTCATTCTTGTAATATTTCACTCTCAAGCTCTCATTCTCTTCTACACCATTGTTCTTGCAAGTTGTATTTCTCTTGGCTCTCTACATGTATTTTCTTCTATATTGGCATATTTGCTCTCTCGTCTTGTCTAGAGTGTTGTGTGCTCTCCTTCAACATCAGAAGCTTGCTTAAGGGAGGGTAATCACACCTCTTTGTATTTTCATATTTATTTTAGTAGAATATCATCTTTTAACTTGTCCACTATCTTTTCTATCCATTTCTTTATCTATTTTTCTCTCTATCTGTATATTTGGTTGTCCATGGAGGTGAAAACACCAAAATGGGGGTTTGACCAAGGAAAGCTCTAAAATAGCCCCAACAAACTATTTTTGGAGCATTTGAGAGGATTTGTAGCATTGGACTTCGTGTGAGTTCATTCTCTT
>VDFB02270651.1:227958909-227972390 GCA_007258455.2 Sequoia sempervirens
TATGTTTTGCAGATTCAACGTGTGGGAAGTTTTGAAATGAAAGTCAAATGCAATGGAGATTTTGTTCAAATGAAAATTTGTGGTGAAATTGCATTTGAGCCCGAAGCTTGTTGCTCCCTTGTCATATAAAAGGGAATTCAAGGCTCATTTGTAGGGAGAGAACTGATGAAATCTCTAGCTAGGTTTTGAGTTGAATATATGGGTAGAAAGATATATGTCCTCTGATAAGGAAGTGATATTTGTGGTGCCATTGGTTTTTAAAACCCCAAGCGGACGGAATAGAATAGATAGCCTGTTTTGAGTTTTCGATGAATATATGCAGATTATCCTAAATTGTATGCAGATATGACTTATAAGCATGAATAAAAGTATAATTCTAATATATTTTCTCTCCTTATGTGGATTTGAGTGAATTTTGAATGAAATGTTAATAATGTTGTCATTCTTCTTTTGAGAATTTGTTCAATTGTGTGTATATGTTTTGGGTAGAATTCAATTATGCTTAGGGGTCAATTACAATTAGATTTAGTGTTCAATTAGGGTAAGGGTTTAACTAGAGTTAGGATTAGAATAGAATAAAGTTTTGTGTTTAATTATGATATCTAGAATTTAGTATAATTTTAGAAAATGAAATGATTTGGACACAAAGATAAAAAATAGAAAAGTTGATTTTATATAGATCTTATTTCTTAATTTATTCTAAAATTATAATTAATAGTTGTTTAATTAATATAAAATGAATATTTAATTTAATTTAATTTAATTGTATTAGATAATTAGTAAAACTAAATAGATAATAAATATTTTATGGATTTTAAAAATTAGAATTTAGTTTAATTTTATTTGTAATGTCAAATATTAAAATTTTAGATTAAAATACTTAATTGATTTTAAAATATTTATAATTAATGTTCAATTTATAAACTAATATTAAGACATTAATAAATATAACCCACACCATAATGTATTAAAGACGCATCAAATTATTTATCATTCCTTCATCTTCACCGGATGAGACACGTGGCGCCCACCTGTGATATCGCAATCAATAAAGAACTCACAATTTTTGATCACGCGATGGTGGAAAATCATGGATCTCAACCATTGGCAATCATGTTCATTCAACACAGTCGCCAGCCTTGTTATTAACCATTGAGCACCTTTCTACCGAGATTATAACATCTCTATTGATTTAAAACACGTGCATCTTATAACTGCTTTAGTAACCCGCAGCATAATGTATTAAAGACCCATCAAAGTATTTATCATTCCTTTGGCTTCACCGCATGAGACACGTGGCGCTCGCACGTGATATCGCGATCAACTGGTGGGGTCATCGTGGGATGGCAGGGAATGGCTGATATCACACGACGATTGATCTACGGCCATGCGAACTTGTCCCTCTGCAAAATAAAAACATTTATTAGGGGAGAAAAAAGGAAAAGGAAAGGTCCTTTTATAGTCCACGATACCAGGAGATTTGTTTTTGGGTCTACAGACGGCTTATAGTATATGGGACTCCTCGTACTCCCAATATGAGGGAGGCACCTAACTCGTGCTCCACAATACGAGGTGTACATACCTTACTCCCAATATGAGAGAGCCCAGTAGTCGTGCGGGGTGCAAAATAAAAACATTTATTAGGGGAGAGGGCACACTCAATCATGATGATAATACCCATTCTTACCACATATTTATATTGTATATTGTAAATAAACAGTCCAAATGTAAATAAAGAAAGATATTTATACAATCCAAGAAAATAAGTTAAAATGTATTTAATAAAAAATTATATATCAATTTTTTTTTCTTTTTTAGATGAATTAAGAGTATGATTTAAAATATTTTAATTCAAATAACATAAATGATAAATTGAAGTGGGAAAACTTGAATATTATTTTAAAATTTTGAGGTTTCATATTTATATGTGTGAGATTGATCTAATATTCGAGAAAATGAATGTTAAAATATCATGAAAAATGGGCATAGAATGAATGTAGAAGTAAAATTATATTTGCATATATTCATAAAATAAGATCTAATAAACAAAAATATATATGCAATTAAAATAAAGAAAAATAATTCAACCCAAATTTAGATAAGAGAGATAATTAGATTATATATACCATGATAACTTTAAGGCTAGGGTTAGGGTTTGATTAGAGTTAGTGTTCATAGGGTTATGATTAGAGTTATGGATCTACAATTAGGGTTAATTAGGGTTATGATTAGAGTTATGAATCTAAAATTAGGGTTCAATTAATGTTCACTTAAGGGTTTCTTTCTTAGGAGGATTTATTGAATGGTAAGTGTATTTTTATAAAATTAATATGTCAAGAATTAATTTTAGATAATACTACATGTGGTTTTCATATGGTATTAAATTGTAGATTAAAATTGATAATGATTCCCTTCCTTCTTTTGCATTGTAAGCTACCATAATACATATGGCCTTAAAATCCCTATTCATATTTTTGAGCTTTCTAAACTATACAACATGACATCCAACAAAAAATTGTTATGCATTTTTTTCCAAGCACAAATCCTTAGAATTCTTAATGTGTTACTTAGGTTAATTCTTTATTGCAATAAATAAATACACACTAATATACTTATATTATGGTTGAGGGAAAATATTAAAATATTTATATATATAGAAAATTTAAATGCAAAGGGTTGAAAGTACACCACCTTTGCTTTTGTTAATGTTGATGAAGATACAAATCTTGATGAAGTGCCAAATTTGATGACATGATATGAAACTAGAATATTTGCTCTATGTGGCACTTGAAATTTTGTACAAAACTATAACTAACTCTATGTCAAATTTGTGACTTTGGACCTATTTTGCATCAATAAATATGAGCTTTGACACATGCCTCCTAATCTAGCATACAATATGTACTTAAGTGCTCAAAATAGTTGGGAGTAGTGTTGAGATTGGTGGATCTTTGGGAAGGTCCAATGCTTCACCTTTGTATCTCTCTCTATAGATAGAGGTAGAGATGAATATAGAATGAGAGAGGAAAAGGGATCAAAATAGATAGAGATATAGAGAGAGATAGAGGGAGAAATAAATATATAGAGAGATAGGGAGATAGAGGGGGGATATATATATATATAGAGAGAGAGAGAGAGATAGAGATGGAAAGATAGAGATATAAGGAGATATAGAGAGAGGGGAGAGAGAGAGAGAGAGCGATAAGTAGAGAGACAAATAGAGATGGAGAGGGAGATAGAAATAGGGGGAGATAGAGAGAGAAAGAGAGAGGAAGAGATAGATAAATGGGAAGAGAAAGACATAGATATAGAGATATATGGGAAGATAAAGGGACAAATAGGTTGAGATATATAAATATAGATAGGGGGATAGGAAGGCAGAGATGGGGAGAGATAGAGAGAGGGAGGGAGAGAAAGGGAGAGATAGGTAGAGGAGGGAGAAAGAGAAGATGGGAAGAGGGAGATATATGTAGAGGGAGAGAGGGAGGCGAGAGGGGGCTAATTTTTTTAGTTTAAATTCTATAAAATATTCAATAAATAATAATATAAAATATTATAAGAATTATATAATTTGTATTTTAAATTACACACTATATTTTATTTTTTTGAAAAATATGTAATTTTTAACCATTTTTCCTATATATTTAGTATTAAGATTTTTACATCTTTTAACAATTCAATATATAATACAAATAAAATATAGTTAATAATTTAATTAACTAGCATACCTATATTAATTAATAATATATGTAAAAACACATGGAGTTATCTTTATCAAGATGCCTATTGACTTGAAAAAATGCTTACATTTTCATGAATATGAATTTGGAAAGCAATCAATTTGATTTCATTATTGTTTGTGTCATTATTTATCTCAATTCCCATATATAAGGGTACACATTGAAATTTGAAATCATAACAACTTGTCTATAACAACAATCAACCAAGAACAATAAATTTAAAAGTAGAAATGTTCATTAATCATTAGATTTAGTATTGACAGCATCAAAGAAGTATATCATGACAAAATGGCATTAACTAACTTAGATATATCCACTATTTTTTTTTTCAAATGTTTGAATACATTGTTAACATTATATACATTCAAGGATTTGAATGTTATGAAACCTATAGCTTTGCAATTGAGTCTAATAAAGCTTTGCTCTTAGATGAATAATCAAACTTTGTTGTTTTTATGACTGTGCATTTAATCCTTTGTTCAAGTATATAAGTCTCTTTTTTCACTTGAAGTTTAAATATGTATCTGTTGAAAATGACATTTTGTATAATGTGTGAAAACTTAACATCATCTTGTTTTTCATGCTTCAAAATGTTCAATTCTTTTGTTATTACACCCATAATTTCTTCTGCCACTTCTTCAAAAGTTGTAATCCAAGTGAATGAAGTATGGTCTTCCACTTTGCATTGAAGTATATATTTATAATCACATTTAGGGAAAGTTTTATCACATCTTCCACAATACCACTGACCATTTTCATTAGTGCTTACCTTCTTTTTGCAATGCCTATCTCCAATTTTCAAGGGGCATGTTGTATAACAAAAATTTTCTACCTCAATGAAAGATAAGGTAGCTTTTATCACTATCCAATAAGGTTTACCAGAGTTGGCAAGGTCTCGATCCTGTATTTGTGAGATACTAGGGTTAGGAGAAAATAGGGTTTAGGTTAGGGTTGGGGTTCAATTAGGGCTAGAGTTTAATTAGGGTTAGATTTCAATCAGGGCTAGAGTTTAATTAGGGTTAGGGTTCAATTAGTTTTAGGGTTAAGGTTAGGGTTTGGGCTAAATCAGGGTTAAGGTTCAATTAGGATAAGTGTTCACTTAGGGTTATTGTTAGGCTTAAGATTGGGGTTAATAGTATGGTTGGGATTTAGATTGGGATTAATTAAATTAAATTAGTTTATGTTTTTATTAAAGATCAAATATAGATGTAATTTTGAAAATTATATATATCTATACCTTTTGATTTATGTTTTAGATCTAAGATGATCACATTATTGTTTATGCATTACCTAAAATAAAAACCTTATTTATAATCGTAAAATAAAAACCAATGACATCATAATTTAAACAATAACAAACAATACAACTAATTAATTGAATATTTTATAGAATTTAAACTAAAAAATTGATTAAAAATTGAATTTTATTTTTTATTCGCAAGATTGGTTTATATATTAGATTAAAAAAGGTACAACCGTCTGCAAACGCAGGAAAGCTTCTGCCATTGATTACCAGCAAACCCATCCCAACGACCACTACCAAAAACCACCCCGAAGATGGTCAAAACGAGACCCAACCAGCCAAAGAAAAGGAGACCCCTCCATCCAGAAACCACCACCCCGCCATCCAAGCCAACTACCAACCCAAAATGCCATAAGGGTTCGGCCCCGACCGACCCTAAACATACAAATCCCCAATCACCCAAAACTCCCAAACTAGCCATTAGAGATCAAATTTAATAACTCTGGGACTAAAAGACGTCATTGGACCATAGAGATAAACTCTAAAAACTATCAGAACCAACAACTATACAAGGCATTCATAGGAAATTATTTAAAACAACAAAATCTTCAAAGACTTTTACCCACTCGACATCACCCACAGCCATCAGGCCGAAGAATTTCTTCAGGAATTCAATGACCACCACCGCCACCATTCTTTGTCTGCTCAACGTCGGACAGCTCAAGTCAAGAAGGAACGGGAAAAGCTTTATGGCCTCGTCCGAACCTCGAATAGCTGCAAAGTCACTCGGTCTTGGGACGCCTCTGCCCTCCACCACAAAACTCAACACTTCATTTGCCCCTCCCACCAGATCCTTGTGAAACATCTTAACCAACAATAGTTTAGCCACAGCCTTGGACTCATCGTTGTCCAGAAGAGATGCTAAAAACTGGGAGATGTGTAGATTGTCCCTACCGAACTCCTTGATAGCCAAATGACCAGCTCCTAGGATCATTTTGGTCACCACCAGAACTAACGGGTCCTTGTTTAAGAGAATCCGCTTTAGTCATTGGTCTTTAACTTCTCTGAAGGAGGCTTGTCTAGCCGAAGATTTCAGAGAGATTGGCGTGTCTGCACCAAACTTCGCCAAACCATCCACGGAAACTTCAATGACAAAGAGAGATCGCTTCGCCATGAATGCCACCACTAGAACAAATAAATTTTTCTGCAAATGTTCGCCACTAAAGTCACCACCAACTGATATGAAATGGAATGAAATGAAAAAATTTAATGACGTCCACGAGGCCAAAGAAGCATATGGGACCCAAATGACTTCCCTCCACACGTGCCACGTTTAATCTGCATGAAACTGCCTTCAGGGAATGATGCCTATGGCATCCTCGAGCTCTGTGAAGAATATTGCCGCCTCCATCACGTGACCAACCTCCTAGTCACAGCCACCTACGTCCCCCATAGCCCCTTCCTTTTCGCCACCTCAACTCCTAGTTGGCTCTCCTAGCACGTCAGTGCGGGGATGAGAAAAGAAAGGAGGTAGGGGGAGCCCACCCAGGCGCTAGCTATCTAGCCTCAGGAATGCACCCGACCTCATGAATGGATGCATAGCATATATCTCCCATAGTTTCTTGATTTTCTTGCTGTCAGACTCCATGGAAGACTCCATGCAAACAGACTCCGTGCAAACTATCAACATTTAATAAAAATCATAGTTAAATTACTACTTGCTAGAAGACTATAAATGAAAGCCCCGCCATCTTTTAGCTAACTATGGTGTTTCATAATAATTTAAAACATTTTAAATATAAAAATTTAACATTTATTTTAAAAAATAAGATTATATTTTAATTTTATTTTTATTAAATATATATTATATTTGTTTTATTTCCTCATGTAAAAATTTCAATATTTAATTATTAAAATATTAAAATATTAATAAAATTTAATAAAAATTTAAAGTTTTATTTTAATGTAAAATACATATAAATATTTAATATAAAAATATTTAAATTTTCAAAAGATTTGTTTCTATTAAATTATCATAGATATTAAAATGTTGAAATCTTTAATAAAAATTAATATTAGAAATTTTGAGAAATATAATCTTTTTATTTATAATTTTTAAATTTGATTTGATGTTCAAATTCTTATAACAAAATTTTAAATATTTAATGTATAATATTTTAGGTAAATCTTTAAATTTTAAACTTTTTTAATATAAAATGAATATAGATTTGAATGTTTGTTTAATTTTTTTAGAATAAAATTTGAAATCTTTAATGTATAAGATTTTAGGTAAATCTTCAAATTTTAAAGTTTTCTTAATATAAATTCTTTAAATAAAATGCTAGTTTTTTTTTTTTTTTTAAATCATATTTTGATAGTTGAATACATTCAAAATGTTTCTAATATATTTCTAATTTAAAAATATATTGTTTAATTTTTAAATATTATTTTTTTTTTCAAAAATATTTTTTATTTTTTTTAAATATATTATACATACAAAATTACATAATCAATAATAGATAATAGATTTTGGTGAATATATCTAGGTATGTTAATATGCTTGAAAAACTAATTTTAATTAAAAACTTACTAACATCATTAAAAGGTAAGTTTATAATTATAAAATTTAACATTAGAATTATTTAACATTTGAAATACAAAATTTAAATATTATATTATAATATTTTATAATTTACTTATATAGTATTTTCGATAATAGAAACAATTTTGATTGATTTAATATTTTCTAAATTCATTATTGAATTTAAATCTTATAATTTATTCTCTAAATTCATTATAGAAACAATGTATGAGAACTTATTCTCTCAATTTTGAGGGTGAAAGTGTGGCTAGATAAGGTTTCTATACATAGTATTTGTAGGAGAATGGTATCTCTATTTTCAATTATTCTAAACCTTGTTTGTATGTAGTAGTCTTTAAATTCATTTTGTTGTTATACTCTATAATTAATAGTTTATATATTGCACTCTCTCTATACATGATTTTTAGCAAGATTGGGGACACTAATAGAACCTTCATTTATTTATTTAAAAAGACTAAGAAATCTATGAAAATTTGACAACATGAAAACCATGAAAATAAAAGTGAAAATAAAAATTTAACATAGTAAAAATGGCCGATCATGTGCCAAAAATGAAAAGAACCATTTGTTGTTACTCTAATATTTCAACCACATACTAAATTACCAAGTGCATTTTATAAATGTATCATGCAAGGAGCACAATATTGGGAATCAATGTGAATGATTCTCATCAAGAAATTAGACAAGCTTTGAGATTGAAGGACCAAGCTCTTTGTAGGTTTTCAATGAAGATTTAATTAGCCACTAATAGGAACAATAAGAAAATAGATAAATGTGAAAATAAATCTTAATCTCTAAGAGTGTTGTGCTAAGAATTACATACACATCTCATAAATTTCAATGGAGACATGAGACGCATTTATAGAAATAAAGGAAAGAAATAGCTATTTAGATAGTTATTAATCTACAAAAGATTAGGACCTACTTCAAGAGATTAATAAAAATAAGTTTTTATTTATAATTTTTAAATTTGATAATTTTGAAATTATCATAGATGTAAAATAAAGATAAAATATTTTTCAACAAAACAAATAAAAATGACAAACAAATAATGTGATTAATCAAGAATAACATGATATTGCAAAAAATATAATAAATAAAAGAATATGCATAATTGAACATAAGCCATCAAAGTCTAAATATACCTATCTTTATAAAAAAATAAAAATCTTTAAAATGACTAAAAATTATTAAAACTTATTAAGCTCCATGAAAAAACACTACCTTCCATATAAAGAGTATACAACATGATACTTATAGAAAACAAATTATGTAGGATACCAAAAAATTGTTAAAAAGATAAGATAAGATAAAATTATAAATGAAATTAATCATATTAATTTCATAGTTAAAAAGATAATTCTATGGATCTTTAAATATACATATATATATAAATCTTTAAATCTTTATTTAAAAAAATATATATTATATTTTATAAACTTATACATTAATTTTTTTAATATTTAAGTTATACTAAAATCTAAGATGTTCAATATTGATTATTACTTTTAAATTATAATATTGATTAAAGATATATAATTATATTTATAAGATTTAAATTCAATAATGAACTTAGAAAATATTAAATCAATCAAAATTGTTTCTATTATCCAAAATACTATATAAGTAAATTATAAACTATTATAATATAATATTTAAATTTTCTATTTCAAATGTTAAATAATTCTAATGTTAAATTTTTATAATTAAAAACTTACCTTTTAATGATGTTAGTAAGTTTTTTAATTAAAATTAGTTTTTCAAGCATATTAACATACCTAGATATATTCACCAAAATCTATTATCTATTATTGATTATGTAATTTTGTATGTATAATATATTTTTTTAAAAATAAACAATATATTTTTTAAATTAGAAATATATTAGAAATATTTTGAATGTATTCAACTATCAAAATATGATTTTTTTTTAATATTCCATTAAAATCACTAGTTGCCCTAATTTCTCCGCTTTTGCTAATTTTTAATGAATTTCCCTCCGGCCTTGTCAAATATTTCATTTTAAATGTTTTTCTTTGGAAGCAATGAAACATTTAAAATATATCGCACAAAAATTTCCTCGGGCCCCACCTTGTACAGTCCATGTGGCACCCACCCATGATTTCACAATCAACCAAAGCACCATTGCAAGATGGCGAAGAACAACTCAGATCAAAGGATAGTTGATGAATAGTCGCACAAATTTGATCCCCAAATGGGACACGTGTTGACCGCCCACGATATCGCCATCCTACAATTCATGATCACGGGATGGCGGGCAACCGTTGATCTTGAAGGCATTTTGATTGACGGCAGCCGAATTTCATCCTTCTGAAAAATAAAACATTCATTAAAGGGCAAGGGGACATTACTAGGTGGATGGAAAACTACATAAGTTTTTTTAAAACCATTCAGCACAGGGCCAACCAAGACTTATGAAAATAAAACCTGCGGAGGAAATAAAATATTAAGACCAAAGGGACCAGGCCTAGATGGAACAATGGGGCATAAGATGTTTTTAAAACCCTTCAAAAAAGGTAACGGCGAAATAGATCCCGACCAAGGCATTAGGTAAACACAAGGGTTTAAGATGAAGACAAAGCTAAAACTCCAGCCCTAAGAAATTTTCCAACACCATGAAAGACCAGTGACATAAGGCAGAGTGTGAGTGAAACATTAGGAACAAAATTTGAAGTTCCATCAGTACAAGCATTGGATAATTTTATATTAATAGTTTGTCCTATCGCAAATATAAAAGGTGAGCACAATAAATAACATGTATTTTCCCATTAAATGTGAAGGATTTTCAAAAAGTTTTAGTGTTCAACTATTGGTCCATTTTTGTTCAATATAAGTTGTATTTTAAATATTATGTGTTGTTTTTATAACAACAAATAGATTTTTTGTGTTCAACTATTAGTCCATATGTGTTGAATATAAAAGGTAGAGATATCAAAGATTTATGGTTATCAATAAGTATTTGGTCCACTTAGGTTGTATATTAATTTTAATTTAAATAAAAATATCATATTCTACAAGCAATAAATGATATTTTTTTGGTTCAACTATTGGGGGTTTCATGATTAAGTTTTGGTCGAACCTTTAAAAATTCAAATTTTAGACACTTCTCAAAAGATCTACCAATGTGGCGAGTTGCATGATGAGTTGCGCCTCCAAACCTTAGTTATCGATAAATAAGAGACCAGTCTACATTTTTTTTTTTAAATGAAGGTTCTACGATATTCCAATCAATTGCTACATGCTGAGAAAGTTAGCCTACATGACTACTGGGCCCTCTCCCCTAAAGGAATAAGGGGACATCACTAGGTCGACGAAAAATAACGACATAAGTTGTTTTAACGAGGGAACACAAGACAAACAAAAGACTTAGGAAAAATAAAGTCAGGCGAAGGAAATAAAACAATAAAACAAAAGGGGGCCCAACCTAGACAAAGTGATGGGGCTTAAGTCGTTTTAAAGCCTTCCCAAAAAGTAACGGCCAAATAGATCCCATCCAAGGTGTAAGATGAACACTAGGGTTTTACATGAAGATGAAGGTAAAACACCAACCTTAGGCTTTTCCCAAACACCATAGATGACCAAAGACACAAGGTAGGATAAAATTGAACACAGAGAACAAAACTTTGAAGTTCCATCACTACCCATAACCCTAAACCCTAAACCATTAACCCTTAACCCTTAAACCCCAAACCCTTAAACCCTCTACCCTCTCTCTGTCTCAAGTCTCTCCCTCCTACCCCCTCTCCCTCTCTCAGGTCTCTCTCTCAAGTCTCTCCCTCCTACCCCTTCTCCCTCTCTTAGGTCTTTCTCTCACTCACTCACTCCCTCTATCTCTATCCCCTCCACCCTTAATGTTAAACCCTTAAACCATCTACCCTCTACCCTTAACCCTCCCTCCCTCTATCTCTCTCAAGTATCTTCAATATCCTACCCCCTCTCCCTCTCTTAGGTATCTCTCTCACTCACTCACTCCTCCTCTATCTCTATCCCCTCACCCTTGGCAGCAAACCCTTAGAGCCATCACACCTCTACCCATGGCCTCCATCCCTCCTATCTCTCTCCTCCCTCCCTCTCTCTCTCTCTCTCAAGAGTGTCTTCAATATCCTACCCCCTCTCTCTCTCCTCTCTGGGTCTCTCACTCACTCACTCCTCCCTCTATCTCTCTCCTTAACCCTAGAGCCCTAAACCCTAAAACCCCTTAACCTTAAACCCTTAAACCCTCTACCCATAACCCTCCCTTCAGCTATCTCTCTCTCTCAAAGTCTCTCCATCCTAGCACCACTCCCTCTGGGGTCTCTCTCTCACCCATTCACTCCTATCTCAGAGTCTAAGCCCTCCTACCCCTTCTCCCTCTCTTAGGTATTTCTCTCACTCACTCCTCCCTCCTATCTCTCCCCTCCATACCCTTAAACTCCTAAACCCTTAAAACCCTCTACCCTATCGTTTAACCCTCTACCCCATATCTCTCTCCCACTCCCTCCCTCTTTCCCTCTTGCCATCTTCAATCTTCATATTATATTTCTTTTCCTTCTAATTTTGCATTTTAAATGAGAAAAACTTGGTGTTACACCTTATTTAAGTCCATTTAATCCTGATTTTTTTGTCTCAATAGATTTATTTAAAACTATAGACACCATCAATTGGATTATGAGATTCCTCTCTTCTTCTATTAGGATGTAAGAAAAATCATTTAGAGAGGAATACGGATCTTAGCCATTCTACTTTCAAAGGAGATCAGCACTTTCTTTTGAAAGGTTCTAAAGACTTGGATATTCCACTCTCTTTTAGTCTGAGTTTTATGAATTTTAACTTTTCGATTGAATATGCACATCTTAGTGCAATGATCAAGCCCGTTGAGCCAAAGAGTCAGTGACAACCATTTCAAAGTTTGAGTTTTCTATCTACACTTTTTCAAACTTGAAAGACAATCTTCTAGGGAATTTGTCCTTGTCTATGAGCCTGTAATCCAAACCAACTTCAAATAGGGTTACAATTAGGGTTCAAATAGCTTTATGGTTGGGGTTAAGCTTCAATTTAGGTTAAGGTTCAATTGATCAAAAATAAGCATCTTCAGAAGAAGGATATCTCTCGGTGTACTTTACATATATTTTTAAAATATAGGTATGCTAGTGATAATACCTAGTCTTACCACATATTTATACTATATATTGTAAATAAACAATCCAAATGTAAATAAAGAAAAAACCAAATGTTGATAAAAAAAATGGACCCATGCTTGAACACATGAGAACCTCTAAATGTTATATGAAAAAAACATAAATACATTCATGAAGAAGTGAAATAAGTATTTTTTTGTTTCAAATAAAATATCACAACTCTCCACTATAAGTATATCATTTAAAAAATAAAATTCTCATTTAATAAAATAAGACACTCCATTGGAAACAAGTGTTGTTATCATAGTGAAAAAATATTGTTCTTATCGTGTACAACAATTGGGGTAGCAATGTACAAGCATTGGATAATTTTATATTAATAGTTTTTCCTATCACAAATATAAAAGGTGAGCACAATAAATAACATGTATTTTCCCATTAAATGTGAAGGATTTTCAAAAAAATTTAGTGTTCAACTATTGGTCCATTTTTGTTCACTATAAGTTGTATTTTAACTCATTATGTGTTGTTTTTATAACAACAAATAGATTTTTTGTGTTCAACTATTAGTCCATATGTGTTGAATATAAAAGGTAGAGATATCAAATATTTATGGTTATCAATAAGTATTTGACCTCTCTCTCTCTCTCTCTCTCACTCACTCACTCCCTCTATCTCTCTTCCCTCTACCCTAAACCCTAAACCCTTAAACCCTCTACCCTCTACCCTTAACCCTCCCTTCCATTATCTCTCTCTCT